>JAPDVR010000001.1:17462277-18062277 GCA_026230005.1 Gila orcuttii | reverse complement strand
CAGATTTGAAATGAAACATGACCACACGTGTGGCTACACTTTAGCTGTGGTTATAAGTTGTTATTATACTACATTCATATAATATATATATATATATATATATATATATATATATATATATATATATATATATATATATATATATATATATATATTAGTGCTGGGCAACGATTACAAATTTTAATCGCGATTAATCACATTGTTATGCGCAAAATTAAATAATGACTTCTAAAGTAGTGTATTGCGCACTTTTGATTTAAATGTACTGCTATATACACAAAAGTGCAATAACTTTAAACAAATAAGGTGCTTTTATACCAGCAGTATTCCCTTTACACAGTAATCTCAAATCTCAACTTAAACATTAATGTAATCAAATCAAATATTTAAACAAAGCTATTTGCCACTGCCAGGGCATTACCTTATATCTAGTTTGTTAAAACGAGTCCAGTTTTCTTGTTTTTTTTTTTTCTGAACAGGTATCAACAGGTATCTTTTATCAGGGAGCAGCAGAAACAGTCTATGTAGTAGTCAGAGGTCATGATCACTACTATATAAGTCGACCAACGTTACTTATAGTAGCTTAGGTTTGGTCATGCCATGGTTTCCCACGTAAGATTACATTAAACAGAGTAAAAAAAAACAATTTATACTTTATACTCACGCTGTTGCTGTGTAGCGCGCGTACACTTCGGCATACCCTGACGTGCACCTCTCCAAAAATGTAACGTCAATTCTACGCGTACCGCAAGCGCTGTGATTGCGACAACCGCTCCCCGGGTTTCACATGCTCCCTCTGCATGTGTAATTGCGCGTCAACGCGGACAACGACGCAGAGATATAAATGAAAACCAACGCGTAGTCTATAGCGTATTGTCTTCGGCGTAAGTCCGACGCAGAAGTATAAATCAGCCAAGAGTGAGGTGAAGTGGTCGAGCACAAGGTGCAGCGACAAGCGGGTCCATTCCTGTGAAACTGTTGCGGTCATGCTCGCCTCAAGCACGCGCCCGCTCGTTGCCGAAGTTGAATTGTCTATAACTTTTTATAAAGGACGCGCAGCACAAATCATTAGAAGAGAGACTGATCCTCGGCTCGCTGTTAGTGAGTTTCCAGAATCTAAATAGTTATTATCTATAGGTTTTATAGGTACTATCCATAGAGCGCCTGTCATTCACTCGCGGAGCGCAACCCTTTAACTGTTCACCAGAGAGAACCTGCCTCTCTCCACTGCTTATTTGGGTGGGTTATTTGCTGGCTGACCAACATCCCACCCCTCCTGTGATCATTGTTTGACTGTAGGCCTATGTGTATTCAGAGCCAGTGAGCAACGGACTTTCAAAATAATAATAATAAAAAAAACTGCGTTAACGTGCGATGAAAAAATTGTCGGCATTAATTATTAAATGCGTTAACGCGATAATAACGCGTTAACTTGCCCAGCCCTAATATATATATATAAATATATATATATATATATATATATATATATATATATATATATATATATATATATATATATATATATATATATACACATATATATACATATACACATATATATACATATACATATATATATACAGGTCCTTCTCAAAAAATTAGCATATTGTGATAAAGTTCATTATTTTTCATAATGTAATGATAAAAATTAAACTTTCATATATTTTACATTCATTGCACACCAACTGAAATATTTCAGGTCTTTTATTGTTTTAATACTGATGATTTTGGCATACAGCTCATGAAAACCCCAAATTCCTATCTCAAAAAATTAGCATATCATGAAAAGGTTCTCTAAACGAGCTATTAACCTAATCATCTGAATCAACTAATTAACTCTAAACACCTGCAAAAGATTCCCGAGGCTTTTAAAAACTCCCAGCCTGAAGACGATGTGTAAAACAGGCCGTTGTTTTACAACTGTTCAATTATATCACAGTGCAATCATAATATTTATCAAAAACAATTGCCAGTTTTGGCCATGTGGACCTTATAGTGTATACTATTGTGTAGTGTAGGATAACATTGTATTAGGGGCGGTTCCTCTGAGGAGGCAAGCGAGGCAGTGTCTCCTCAAAAAAATTGGATGAGAAAATAACATATATTACAAAAATAAAGTAATAAAAGTAAAAGTTTCTAAAGTAATACTGCCCAACGCCGTATCTCTCTAAAGCGTGCCGTGGGTTTGGTGGGGGGAAATTGAGAATGAATGGGGGAATGTCACGTGAGAATTGGATATGATCTGTTATGATTGGATATGAATGGTTTGTGCATTAAATCGCGTTCGAGAATTGGCCTGAATGAAGAAAATGATGGCATAGGGAAGACTATTTAAAAGTAAGGAACAAGTCACCCACTTAGATATCACTGCTTCATGTCATGTCAAAATCAAACTTGAAATGGCCTAAAAACGTGATGACTGTGGGGGGTTTTAGAGAGAAATCAGCTTGGGGAAATTTAAGGTACATTTTCATGTCTGTGACCAGTGTTTACAGAGCTTGATGACTGATGAAAATAAGTTGACTATTAAAAAGCTGAACATCGGTTCACAAATATATTCTTTAAATTGGTACTGCCTTTTGGATTAGATGTAAAAATACATAAAACACTACCTTAATGAGATTTATACTTGGTTTTAATAAATAGAACATTACATAGTCTAAAAAGATCTCAAATTAATAAAAACATAGCACAGGTATAAGTGAAATCAGAAAAGAGGTTGAAAGAGGACAGCTGCAGGGGGGAAGGATTGTACAGAATTGAATTGAAAGCCCATGTGTGGGAGGATAGATGTTAGAATAGCTCACACCTCCTGTAAAAGTCTGAGAGGTATTTTAAAGTCTCCTTCTGACACCCTGATCTAAAGGGTTTCTCAATGTCACAGAATGGGACACAGTGTGAACAGAGAGGCAATTACACTCAACGCTTTTTGTATTTGGCACAACGTGTGCATACACGCATGAACACACAAAAACACACAAACACCCCAGAAGTCAATGACCTCTAAACTGAAACTTGGCCCCAAATTTCCAAAATATCTAGCATAGTCAATATTATTTCAGTTGTCGTTAGTAAGCCAACCATATTGCTCACACTTGAAGTACTTTATTTATACTTTACTCATTCTTAAACTTTAGCACATAACATCACAGATACAACTTTCACTTGCTGGACAATCAAATGGACAACTAAATACTTATATATTAATATATATTTGCAGGTGCTTTTATCCAAAGTGATTTACATTGCATTTAAGGTATTGAGCTACAGGAAGGCTTTTGCAGGATGAACTATATCATAGAGACTTGGTATGGTATGCTGTTTTGACGTGGGCTTGTAGGTAACCACACAGCAACCACCTAGCAACACACTAAAAACCACAGAAAAAAACAACCACATAGTAATGCCCTGGCAACCACTATAAAAACATAACATTGTAGCATCCATTTTTGCACTGGTAAGCGCCACTCACATTCTTCAAAAGGTTTGAATGCTCTTTCTAATAAGATATGGAGCTTTTCTGAGGAACCATGTCAATTTAGAGCCCTTTTGTGGAAGAGTTTGTTTTCGGAAACTTTTACAAAGTATCTGGACGCCACCGATGTCTGTAGCCATGCACGATAAAAATAATGACTCTTCCTGGCCCTACTCCATGCTTCACAACTTTATGGGTATTAAGCCCTTTCTGCTTCATAAATTAAATATACTTGCATTTTTACGACTACGGGACACTCCACAGGTGCAGCTGTAAAGCAGAGGCATCACTGTGTGCATAATATAACGTTTGTCAATCATGACGATGCATTTTCTGGGCTAAAAAGCAGGTTTTAGACAACATAGCCATACTGGAAAAAACATATTAAACTAGTCTAAACTTGTTTTTTAGTCTTATCCTTCCATCTAGACTCAAGCTGGCTGTTTCTAGAGAGGTTTTGATTACTTTTCAGTTGGTCTGTTTGAGAGACCATCTTAAACCAGCTGAAACACGCAAACCCTAGATTAAGCTGTTTTTTTTATCAGCAGGGATTGTGATGGATGGGTACTGATGAGCTATATAAATACATACACATGTACACAATTATTCATTCATTAATTTACATAAACACTTTTTCATGCTTTGAAACCTTCTGCTAATTTCAAAATATCCTACCTGCTTCTGTCAATTCAGATCAATTCTGCACTAACACACACATCAATCAGATTCTAATGTGTTTATGTCTGTGTGTGTGTGAGTGTGTGTGTGTGTGTGTGTGTGTGTGTGTGTGTGTGTGTGTGTGTGTGTGTGTGTGTGTGTGTGTGTGTGTGTGTGTGTGTATGTGTGTGTGTGTGTGTATGTGTGTGTGTGTGTGTGTGTGTGTGTGTGTGTGTGTGTGTGTGTGTGTGTGTGTGTGTGTGTGTGTGTGTGTGTGTTCTGCAAATGGCAAAATGGTGAAAACCGCGGTGGGCTGCATTGTGGTCCGGCTCATATGCGTTCCAGGTGACAGTCAGCGATTTATACAACACTCACAGCCTTCTGAAGTCCCACACATTTCGTACACACAGGGTCCAAAGCTACATGCAAAGCTCTGTGTGTTTTTCCACAGTCGGAGCTTCAACCCTCACAGTGAGAGACAGACAGAATGCATATGAGGAATTGCTGTTGACACCAGCTGAAGTATTTCCAGTAAGTACAATGGAAACAGAATGTCCAGATTTAAAATTAGAACATGATGAAAATAGAACATAAAGACAAGAGAAAAAAACAGCATAGTCAAGGCCATTGTTTAGTTTAAAGTGTCATGCACATTTTGAAATTAAACAAAAGAGACATTAAGCAAAAAAAGGACATCTGTAGCACTTCTAAGCATACTACTGAGCTACAAAGACTACAAATGATCCACTCAAAGTCTACAAATACAAAATAGCCATGTGTCCTAAAAAAGTCTTACTCACTAGTAACACTTGTTCCATCATTAATGATAACTACACAGGAACAAAGGAGTAAAGTATTGTAAGTTAGTAAGTAATAGTGCTCAGTTGAATGATGTAGTTATTTAAATTATTTTTCATACCTCTCGGAGCACTGCTAAGAACTATTATATACAGGGTCATAATTAATGTGAATAATGCATAATGTATAATTAAGTCTAAAGTGATGATTATGATAACCCACTAGTAGTGACTCAAGTATCACCAAATCTTTCAGATGGAATTACTAATTATTTGGAACAGTATTCTAAAGTAAAAAGCATGATAATTCCCTACCCAGTAATGACTGAAGCTATTGTAAGCTTTTGAGGTTTTTGTAAGGATTTGCATAATACTTGCTTCTGTCGAATTTGGTAACACTTGATTCATTACTAGTGGGTTACCATGATGTTCGCTTTAGAATACTGATCCAAATAATTTGTAATTCCTTTAAAAGGATGTAGTAAAACTTGAGTCATTACTATCCAAATCCTTACAAAAACCTAAAAAGCTTACAATGACTTCAGTCATGACCAGGGAGTTACTCCTAGTGGGTTCCCATGATATTCACTTTAAAATGAATTCTACATTATGTTCTTAAGTAGTCCTTAGTAGTCCTTTGGGAAGTATGAAAAAATTGTAGTTACTTATTAGCTAATATTAGCTAATAGTGAACTACCTCATTCAACTGAGCGCCATTACTTAATAATTCCTTAATAGGAGTTTCTTGTTAGTTAATACTAGTTAATGTTAATATTGCGTTACTCCTTTGTTCCTGTGTAGTTATTCATTAATGATGGAACACTATTATAAAGTGTACATACTCTTCTTATAAATATTGTTTATAAACAACTGATACAACGTTGTCTGTTATCACTGAAAAACCTCTCAGCAACAAGAACAAAAATAAACAAAGAACTTTGGTCCTTTTTACTCATTGTAGCAGATGCCTCGTTTATAATACACTGAACAATAGTATTCCATTTATTTAATAGCTCAGGGGCCTTTAACCTTTTACAGATTGTTTGGTGGATAAAATTAAGTAAACAAATTGTAAAATTATTAATACATTTTTATGTGGCTATTTTAACTTTAGCTTTGTTTATATTTGGTTGTAGTGAACTTAAAAGTATAGTTCACCCAAAAATAAAAATTCTGTCATCATTTACTCATCTTCATGTCATTCCAAAACGGTTTCATTTTATTTTTCTGAGGAACAGGAAAGAAAATATTTTCAGAAATGTTTTAGGCTGCATCTGAATTTGCATACTTCTCTACTAAATAGTATGAGAAATGAGTATGTTTGAATTCTTCATAAAACAGTAGTCAAACCCGGATGACTTACTACTTCCGACAAGATTCTGAAGAGCGCATCTGAAGGACATGACTAAGAATTTGTGAATAGCAGTGAAATAACGCAACTGATGCTAGGTCACATGACAATGAGAACATGACAGATACATATACTATAAGAACATACTTATAACGGTCAGAAAGTAATTACTTATTCAAAAGCAGCACCTACTCCAAGATTATGTAAATATATTCATGCAACACATAATTTTAAAGAAATTCTCACATAAAAATATTTTCAATATTGCACAACAATTGGCAGACCCCTGCAGAACTACCACAGACATCCTACAGGTTGAGGACCCCCTATGAAGACCCCTGGTATACCTTGAATGCAGGGTTGCTTTGTATAACGCATAATGTCTGCCAATACATAAAATATAAATAAAGGCACATTAGTTCAAGTACAGTGAACTAATTAACTATTGCTTTGCCCAGAGTTGATTCCTGAGTGCAGCATCACTAAAAAACAATCTGCATTTAATTTATTACTTTCATACACTGACATTAGAAATGTGTTTCACTGATCTTTCTAATAGATGTAATCGTGCGTATACATCAGCGTAGAGAATGATGCAGTGTGTGGGGAATATTTAGGCCTGGTATGCAAACACAAAGAAACAATGAAAACTGTTATGTTCCTGTGTATATTCTAAATGATTCCTAGGAGCTGGGAAAACAGGTTCTACAACAAGACACCATGTTTTAATGATGACTTCTCACTCGATTGGACTTGGAACATGCTGACAGACATGAAAATCAGAATTACATGAATTGATGTGTCTTCAATGGGCTGAGTCATTTTTTCCGCATGGATTGTGTTCCCTTCCACTCTTTGTAGCTCCATTCTTTAATAGCTTCAAAAGGTTCAACATGATATTCTAGTACTGTCCCTTTTGAAACCCCTTCAAAAAACTGCAAGACATTTTTATAGTTATCACTACACTAAGTACATGCAGTAAATCAACATTTGAGATTCACTCCCACTAGTAAATGTGGTTGTCACTTCCATTCGTCCTTTTGCTAATAAACAGATTGCTGTATAAGCTATATTATATCAGGCCAACACTGCATTATGCTATCCTTGCTGAAGTTCTGATCCCAACTGCTGACACTATCACAGTTAAAGGGTGTAACAACTGGAAACTGGGTGCTGGAATGAACATGGGTCTCCAAAGGCATGTCTCATCAAAGAAACATCTCACCAGTCAAGTCATGTGAAAGGAAAGAGAGAGGTGCAGTGACAGTGCCAAAGACACAGCTACACTCATGAATACTGAACAACTGAAGAGAAACTGGCACTTGATTTTTCTTATTCTAGTAAGTCAATTCCCTTCATGAGGGAAGCCAAAAGTCTTTGATGAACTAAACTCCTGAGAACACAGTTGTCAACTTTGTAAGTTTCATTAAATCCTAGTTAAAATTAACACTGCCACTCCTCTCAAACCCTTGGAAATACACTATTAATCAAAACTTTGAGGTTGGCAATATTTTTTGTTTTTGAAAGAATTATCTTATGCTCACCAAGGCTTGGTGAGCATAATTTGATAAAAGGCTCACTTATTTGATAAAAAATACAGAAAAAACAGTAATATTGAGAAGTAGGCCTATTATAATAATTAAAAACTTTTAATATATTTTTAAATGTAATATATTATATTAAGTATATATTTTTGTGGTGGCAAAGCTGAATTTTCAGCAGCCATTACTTCAGTCTTCAGTGTCACATGATCCTTCAGAAATCTTTCGAATATGCTTATTTGGTGCTCAAAAATTTCACATTTGAGCAATTTAATGTGTCCTTGTTGAATAAAAGTAGGCCTATTCATTTCTTTAAAAAAAATTTCACTGACCCCAAACTTTTTAACAATAAATGTTACGTTTAGTGTTACGTTTAGTCAGAAGTGTGGCAAGTATGACCTCTCAGAATATCAAAGATGCTGCCCAGGGAAGAAAAGTGACATATGGGGCATCTCTTGTATTTTGACACCTAAAAAAGACAGACTCAGAGGGAAACGGCCGGAAGAGCTCCCACATGCTGTGGCACTGAGCCTTGGATGTCTCTAGTCCCAAGGGTTGAACTCTGTGACAGGTGGGCTGTTTCTGTAGCTTGTCTCCGAGGCTGTAATCTGGGGACATGGGTGCGAGAGCACACCAAGACAAGATCAGATGAGATGGGGGGGGGGATGGGCTGGGGGGGATGGGCTGGGGGGGGGGTTGACAGAGAGGAAAAGAGAGAAAAAGGCAGACAGGCAGAAAGGGAATCTTCCCCTGTGGACGATGTTAGTTAAAACAAACGTATCGAAAAGATATGCCAACAAACATTTTAAATGCAACAAAAACAAATGTTATAAAAAAAAACAGAACCACAATCAAGCCAAAACTACTACAATCTACTGTGTTTCATTCATAGTGGTGAGCCATTCCCACTGGGTACAATCAGACCTGACAGAACACTGAATAAGCACAGTCCAGGGCCACTCAGACAAAGCCCTAATGCCTGCACCAGGCAGCCGATTCATATTTATGAGAAACCCCACAGAGAAGCAGAACATTAAACATAAAACCAAAGTCCAGAACACACTCCAGCACAGCCTCACATCATCAATTTCTCTCCAGGGTGCTGACTCTTGATCAGTTGTCCACTTCAATACATAAACTAATGAGATCAGAAAGAAAATTATGAGGGTTGATTCCAGATGTGCTAAGATGTATTATAAATCTGGAATGAGTATGAACAAAACAAAATCACAACCAGGGAAATGCATAATTCACATCACATGTAGACAATTTCTAATGGACCCTTTTCGGGGTTATCAGAAGTGGAAGTCACCTTAGATGGGTAAATTTATATAGTGGTGAACAGGTTACTTCAGCAAATATGATTGTTGGGTTTCCATTTGTTCCAATAGTAAAATAAAAATAATCCACAATAGCATTTCAATGACTTTCCAAAACAGGAAAAAAATAACAGAGATGGATTACAGTAGTCAGAGAGAAAGATTAAAAATTTAACATCACCCATTGTATTAGAAACACCTTCACAGCATGTTTTTGTAACTTAAAGCCAAAGAAATATTGATGTAAATGTACATTATTATTATATTTGTTTAAATAATGAAAATAAAAATAAGTGTTGCTTGATTTACGAAGTTAATAATTGTAGATACTATCACCCCAGTCTGTGAAAAGTAGACCTATCCATTGGTTATATTGGTTACATATGACCTCAGGCCCAGGGAAAAGAAAATGTGGATTAAAACAATATTTTATCTAGCCCATTTTAATTGCCTCATGGAAGCACCAAATAATTAAATGTCTTAAAAACAGTATAACAATCCTAACACACCTTTTTATTAAACAATAGGATGCTAATTAACTCACTTTCATTCTCAAAAAACAGACTTAATGTAATTTTTAAACTACGCTAAATGTGAAACAATTACGCATGCAACTCTGCGCACGGATGATGTCAGCCGTATTGCGTCATTTCATCTTATTACAGCGTCCACTTTTCAAACCGGTACGCGTCCTCACTCTTTCACGCGGGCGCGCGCCTCTCCAAGTCCCACTTAGAAGGAATTGGAAGGAATCTGGACACATCGCGTCGCATAATGTCACCACACGAAACCAGCAGTAATAAATATCACCAATTAATCATCTATTTTAATTAGATCAAGGCAAATATACCTCAGCAACTAAAATAAACGTGACCAATGCTCATAAATTTGTCTCTACATATCACTGAATCTGACTCATAAAACTGGATTTCTTAGAGCAAAGACGCATTTAAATGCCACTGGAAGGGGATTAATTTTACACTCTTTGACATTGACAGTAAATTGCAACCATCAAGGAAAGACTTGAGTAGCCTAAGGTCATGATTCTATTTCATGAAAATGTTTGACTTAATGTGTTTATATCACTTGATTAACAAGATGCGTAATAGATGTGGAGCGATGTGCAGAGGAAACATTAAAGTTCTGTTACACATCACAGCGCATTCAATACAATCTATGATGTTCAACTACATAATAGCAAAATCACCAGCAATGCCGTCATTAAAATAAGCTTTTATAGGATTTACAAGATGTGTCATCTTATCCTGCGCGCACGATCATTGCCAAACAAAGAGAAGCTAAATTACTTGAAATGGCTTAAATCCACATTTTAAAACGTTAAGAATTCATTCACTTTCCAAACTTACCGTCGTTTTCAGACATAAGTAACTGTGAATACTTCAATCAGGCTTTTTTTAAATACTTTTTTTCTACAAATGAATATGTAAATTAATCGTAAAAATACAATTGTTAAAGAAATATGTGACACTTCGCAGTGAGAAGAAATATATAGACTACATCCATCTAAAACGAATTAAATAAATAAACACGAGTGTTTTTTCGCACGTAAAAAAGATTAAATGTTATTAATGATTAACTCACCCATTAGAAAATCGTCTGTCTCCTCTGACCTGCCAGCATTCTTGCGTTTCTCCTCTCCTATTTAGTCTTCTTTCACTTCCATTGATGACGAATTCCTCAAGAACGCAAGGCAGGACGAGGATTGTGCTCATTCAGACTGAAGCGCGGAAAGAAAGAGGGAGGGAGAGAGAGAGGGAGAGAGCGCGCGCCGTCACTGCCTGCAACCAGTCGCACACCAAACAACGCGCGATGATCCACAGGCTGTGTTAATGCAGCTGCGCTCTGGCGCACGGCCACGGGTAGCAAGGGTGGTGGCCAGCCACTGTTTATCTGTAACGCATCTCTCAATTCTCGACGGTCCGGTTTAATTACTCTGAGTTTTCAATTAGTGAACGACTGAGCACCTTTCTCACCATCAAGAAAACGGAAAGTCACGCACAGAGATTTCATAATAAAGTCGTTTTAGAGCATAGTGTAAATCAATCCAGTGCCAAAAGTTAAGATACCATAAATTAAATTAGCCAGTTTTGTAAATGTCACTTCTTCACAAACCAATTTACATAATGCGTCTTTAACTACTATGCAGGCTACATGCCTTAATGTATTACAATGTATAGTACAGATTTGTGCATACTGTTGCAGTGTACATGTGTGTGTGTGTGTGTGTGTGTTATTTTTATGTACAGTGCAACAGTATGCACAAATCTGTACTGTACATTGTAATACATTTAAGGCATGTAGCCATATATATATATATATATATATATATATATATATATATATATATATATATATATGATCAAATATACAGTGAAAGCAGTAATACTGTGTAATTAAAGATGACTATTGGAAAATATTTTAAAATGTAATTTATTCCTCCCAGTTTAAGTCAAGTCAAGTCAAGTCAAATATATTTATATAGCGCTTTTCACAATACAGATTGTATCAAAGCTGCTTCACAGTATCAATCAAAACAACTTAACAATGTTTGTTTATTACTGGAAAAAAGACATCCAAATTTGGTAGAGCTGATCAATGGTATGATTGGTTAATTAATTTGAATATCCCCAACTGAGCAAGCCCAGTGCAACAGTGGCAAGGAACCGAAAAACTCCATCCAGTGACCTAATGGTGTCCTAACACCCCATCAGATGACCCAATGGAGAAAAAAAAAACCTTAGGAGAACCCAGGTTCAGTCGGGGGCCAGTTCTCCTCTGGCGTTTATGAACTAGAGGCCGAATTTACAGTAACTGTAAGATAAAAAATGTATATGAATACCTGGCTAAATAGATGCGTCTTCAGTCTAGTTTTAAACTGGGAGAGCGAGTCTGAGCTACGAACAATATCAGGAAGGCTATTCCAGAGCTTCGGAGCTAAATGTGAAAATGCTCTGCCTCCTTTGGTGGATCTGGATATCCTAGGAATGACCAGAAGCCTCGAATTTAGTGATCTTAAAGAGCGCGATGGATTGTAAGGCGATAGAAGATCCGTTAAATAGACTGGAGCTAAACCATTTAGAGCTTTATAAGTCAAAAGCAATACCTTGTATTTAATACGGAACTTTATAGGTAACCAATGAAGTGATGATAAAATCGGTGTTATATGATCATATTTTCTTGATCTAGTAAGAACTCTAGCGGTTGCAATTTGGACTAACTGTAGCTTATTTATTGAAGATGCAGGACAACCAGCTAATAAAGCATTACAGTAATCTAGTCTCGAGGTCATGAATGCATGAACTAACTTTTCTGCATCAGAGACTGATAGCATATTACGTAGCTTAGCAATGTTTCTAAGGTGGAAAAAGGCAGTTTTTGTAACTTATGAAATATGCTTTTCAAAAGACAGGTTGCAGTCTAATGTAACACCCAGGTCTTTTACTGTAGCGGATAAAGTAACAGGGCATCCTACTATGTTAAAGTCGTGCTGTGAAAGGTTTTGTGGACGGTTTTTAGAACCGATAAGTATTACCTCTGTATTGTCTGGATTTAATAAAAGAAAATTACGCGTCATCCAATCTTTTATATCTTTAACACAATCTGTCAATTTGGATAATTTAGCGTATTCATCTGGCCGTGATGAAATATATATTTGAGTGTCATCAGCATAACAATGGAAACTAATTCCATGTTTCCTTAGAATATTACCAAGTGGCAGCATATATATTGAGAATAATAAAGGGCCTAACACAGATCCCTGCGGCACTCCATAGTTTGCCGAAGTTATAATCGATTTTTCTCCATTTAAGTAGACGAAATGGTAGCGGTCAGATAAGTATGACCTGAACCAGCTTAATGCTTGTCCTTGAACACCAGTGTAATTTTGTAGTCGATCTAAGAGTATTGTGTGATCTATAGTATCGAACGCAGCACTAAGATCAAGTAAAACTAGTACTGAGATACAGCCTTGGTCCGAAGCTAAAAGTAAATCATTTGTGATTCTAACAAGCGCAGTTTCAGTGCTATGATGTGGCCTGAATCCAGACTGAAACTTTTCATAGATGTCATTTTCTTGCAAGAAAGAGCCGAGTTAAGCGGACACAACTTTTTCTAATATTTTTTACATAAATGGACGATTCGAAATGGGTCTGTAATTTGCTAGGTTATTTGGATCTAATTGTGGTTTCTTAATAAGAGGTTTTATAACTATCAGCTTGAACGTTCTTGGAACATGACCTAAAGATAAAGATGAGTTAATAATATTGATAAGAGGCTCTTCCACTATAGGTAACACTTCTTTCAGTAGTTCAGTTGGTATAGGATCTAATAAACATGTTGTTGTTTTAGATGAAGTGATAAGTTTATTTAACTCTTTTTGTTCTATGGTTGTAAAGCATTGTAATTGTTCTTGCGGGGTGATAATTGCGGCCGAATTATAAGGCGCGAGCAAAGATCGAACGTTTACGATTTTGATTCTGATGCTTTCAATTTTCTCGATGAAGAAGTTCATGAAATCATTACTACTAAACTGTAACGAGGTATTTTGTTCAGACGACGTCTGTTTATTTGTTAGTCTAGCCACGGTATTAAATAAAAACCTTGGATTATTTCGGTTGTTTTCTATTAATTTGCTGAGGTGCTCAGCCCTGGCCGTTTTAAGTGCCTTTTTATAAAGTGACATACTGTCTTTCCACGCGATTCTAAAGACCTCTAAATTAGTTTTTTTTCCATTTACGCTCTAAATTACGGGTTTCTCTCTTTAAAACATACGTAGTTTTATTGTACCATGGTGCTATTCTTTTTTCTCTGACCTTTTTTAATCTAATGGGTGCAACAATATCCAATGTTCAAGAGAGAATGGTGCTCATAGTGCTAGTTAGTTCGTCTAATTCATCTGTTTGTTTGGGTTCAGGCAGCAGCTGAGACAGATCAGATAAGCTATTTGAGAAATGATCTATGGTGGATGGACGAATTGTTCTACCTGGTCGATAACGTGGCGCAGCATGACATATTACAGCAGTGCGTAATATGCAAGTTACCAAGTAGTGGTCAGTGACATCATCACTTTGTGGAATGATATCTATATCGGTTGGATCGGTTCCATATGATATAATTAAATCGAGTGTATGATTAAGACGATGAGGTGGTCCGGTGACGTTTTGCTTGACCCCGAAGGAGTTTAATAAATCTGTAAACGCAGCCCCTAACGCATCATTTAAATTATCTACGTGTATGTTAAAATCTCCAACAATTAATGCTTTATCGACGTTGACCAAAAGATCTGATAGAAAGTCAGCAAACTCTTTTAGGAAATTGGCGTAAGGCCCTGGAGGTCTATATACGGTAGCCAATGCTAGAGATAATAGGGATTTTTTTCTTACATCTAAGAGCGTAACATTTAGCACAAGCACTTCAAACGAATTAAACCAATGACGAGTTTTCTGAGTAACATTAAGGATATCTCTGTAGATTGTTGCAACACCGCCGCCACGACCAATCAGACGGGGCTCATGCTTATAACAGTATCCTGGCGGAGTAGACTCATTTAGACTGAAATAATCATTTGGTTTAAGCCAGGTTTCAGTAAGGCACAGAACATCGAAATTATTATCTGTGACCATTTAATTTACAATAACCGCCTTAGGTGTGAGCGATCTAATGTTTAGAAGACCTAGCTTTAGAAATTGTTTTTGTTCACTAATAGCGAGATTTTTTGTTTTAATAACAATAAGATTTTTTCTAGATCCCGCAGTAGATTTATTATTTAATCTTAGTAAACGAGGAATAGACACAGTTTCTATGCAATGTTCTACACTAGTATTAATATCAATTAAATTGGTGCAGTAGAGACTGTGATTTGGATTTTTGGTTACTAGTCAAATGGTATTTAACATCTTGGAGATGTTATCCGACAGAAGATCTGCCCCGATTCTACTTGGGTGTAAGCCATCAGCGCGGAAGAGCCTTGGTCGCTCCCAAAACAGATTCCAATTATTTACAAAAATCAGTTTCTGCTCATCGCACCATGACAATAACCATTCATTTAGCGCGAATAATCTACTGAACTTTTCATGCCCTCGGCGGTATGTAGGAAGCGGTCCAGACACAATAATCGATGTTTCAGGCGATGTGCTGTGTACCGTATCGATAAGGCTCCTGAAGTCTTTCTTCAGAACCTCCGTCTGTCGCAGCCTAATGTCATTAGCTCCCGCGTGCAGCACAACAGCTCCGACGCGCTCGTCACCGTTCAAGATCTCAGTTACCCGCGCAGTGATATCGAGAACACGAGCACCAGGAAAGCAGTGACTGTGCACCTTACTTTTACCTAACGTAGCGTGGACGTGTCGGACGGTGGAATCGCTGATGATCACAGCATTGCGTTCCGTTTCGCAAAGAGGGGAGAAGCGGTTCTGAGGTGGAGATCTCGAAAACCGGGAGGGGCGAAAAGATTCTTGTCCTGGCTCGCAGCTTCCGCGGAACCACCCAGGCTTCGTGGTGGTGTGTTGGAGCCGGAGTGAATGAAATCATGGCTGATCGTGACCTGGACGCTCGGGACCAATGCTGAGAAACGCACAGAGTAGACGAGGTCAGCGTCAGCGGGTTACTAACGTTAATCACTGATCCGTGTGCATCAGTGCGTGATGTTTCAAGAGCTAATAGCCGGAGTAGACTAGGTCAGCGTCAGCAGGTTACTAACGTTAATCACTGATCCGTGTGCATCAGCGCGTGATGTTTCAAGAGCTAAACGCCGGTCTCTCAGCTCAGCTTGTCTCTCTAGAAGGTCACAGATCTGCTTTTCTACAGCTTCTAATTCAGACTGCACCGCGAGCAATTCAGATTTGTTCTCATCTGCACCAAAAGGTGTCACGGGGCACACAGGAAAAGGGCGAGGGAGAACTCAAGTGCAAAACAAGGAAGGTTTATTTACAACAAAAACAGAACAAACACAAATCAAAAACCCACGAGGGGGAAAACATAATAAATGAACATGAAACTAACACTGGGTAACGAATACAGGGAACACCAACCAGGAACAGAGAAACATCTGATAATGACAACGAACCGACACAGACTGCAAACATGAGGAGGCATATAAAGGGAACAAATCAAAAGGGAACAGGTGGAGAAACTCAAACACTAATCAGATAACGAGGGGGAGGGAACAACAATCAAAACAGCACATGGCACAACATAACAAACACCCATGTGCAACACAAGACAGGACAGACATGTGACATAACCCCCTCCCTACGGAGCGGCTACCAGACGCTCCATGAGCCTAGGGCGGGGCAGGAAGGAAACATCAGGCGGAACGGGAGGGACAGACCAGGGCGGGACAGGGACATCGGGCGGCCAGGGCGAAACAGAGAGTCCATAGGCCGGTGAGGGAAAAACACAGAGTCCAAAGGGCGGTGAGGGAGAAACACAGAGTCCATAGGGCGGTGAGGGAGAAACACAGAGTCCATCGGGCGGCCAGGGCGGCGAAGAACCCTCGGGCGGCCATGGCGGTGAAGAACCTTCGGGCGGTCTGGGCGGATCAGCCCCTTCAGGTGGCCAGGGCGGTGAAGACCTTTCAAGTGGCCAGGGCGGATCAGACCCTTCAGGTGGCCAGGGCGGTGAAGACCTTTCAGGTGGCCAGGGAGGTGAAGACCCTTCGGGTGGCCAGGGCGGTGAAGACCCTTCGGGTGGCCAGGGCGGAGCAGGCCTTTCAGGTGGCCAGGGCGGTGCAGACCCCTCGGGCGGCCAGGGCGGTGTAGACCTCGGTTCAGGCTCTGGGACAGTAGACCTCGGTTCAGGCTCTGGGACAGTAGACCTCGGTTCAGGCTCTGGGACAGGCACAGGCTCAGACTCTGGGATAGACACAGGCTCAGGCTTTGGGACCGACCCCGGCTCCGGGTCAAGGACAGGCTCCGGGACAGGGACAGGGACAGACACTGGCTCCGGGACAGACATTAACACAGACACCGTCACAAGAACAGAAACAAATATAGAAACAAACATAGATTCCGGCTCAGGGACAGACTCCGGCTCAGGGGCAAACACAGTCTCTGGGATCAACACAGGCTCAGGGACAGGGACAGACACTGGCTCAGGGACAGATACTAAAACAGAAACAGTCAACATAACAGAAACAAATACAGACACAAACATATCTTCCAGTTCAGGGCCGAACACAGGCTCTGAGACAGGCACCGGCTCAGGGACAGATACCGGTTCAGAGACAGGCACCGGTTCAGGGACAGATACCGGTTCAGGGACAGGCACCGGTTCAGGGACAGGCACCGGCTCAGGGACAACCACCGGCTCAGGGACAGGTACCGGCTCGGGGACAGGTACCGGCTCAGGGACAGGCACCGGCTCAGGGGCAGGCACCGGCTCAGGGGCAGGCACCGGCTCAGGGACAACCACCGGTTCAGAGACAGGCACCGGCTCAGGGACAGACACCGGCTCGGGAACAGACACCGGCTCGGGAACAGACACCGGCTCGGGAACAGACACCGGCTCGGGAACAGACACCGGCTCGGGAACAGACACCGGCTCGGGAACAGACACCGGCTCGGGAACAGACACCGGCTCGGGAACAGACACCGGCTCGGGAACAGACACCGGCTCGGGAACAGACACCGGCTCGGGAACAGACACCGGCTCGGGAACAGACACTAGAACAAAAACAGTCACAAGGACAGACACAAACACAGACACAAACACAGGCTCTGGCTCTGGAACAGGCACTGGCTCTGGAACAGGCACTGGCTCTGGAACAGGCACTGGCTCTGGAACAGGCATTGGCTCTGCCTCCGGCTCTGGAACAGCAGACACTAGCTCCGGCTCTGGAACAGCAGACATGGGCCTGTCCAGGATCCGAACCAGACGCTCCAGATATTCCAGATCCAAAAAGGCAGACAGCACTGGCTCTGCCTCCGGCTCTGGAACGGGTACTGGCTCTGCCTCCGGCTCTGGAACCGACATTGGCTCTGCCTTCGGCTCAGGAACAGGCACCGGCTCGGGAACAGGCACCGGCTCGGGAACAGGCACCGGCTCGGGAACAGGCACCGGCTCGGGAACAGGCACCGGCTCGGGAACAGGCACCGGCTCGGGAACAGGCACCGGCTCGGGAACAGACACCGGCTCGGGAACAGACACCGGCTCGGGAACAGACACTGGGTTCAGCTCCGAAACGCCCGTGAGCAGTCTCTCGCTGGGCAGACGGGACGTGAGCAGTCTCTCGCTGGGCAGACGGGACGTGAGCAGTCTCTCGCTGGGCAGACGGGACGTGAGCAGTCTCTCGCTGGGCAGACGGGACGTGAGCAGTCTCTCGCTGGGCAGACGGGACGTGAGCGGTCTCTCGCTGGGCAGACGGGACGTGAGCGGTCTCTCACTGGGCAGACGGGACGTGAGCGGTCTCTCGCTGGGCAGATGGTTTTCCTCTCCTCCGTCTATGACGGTGAGGAGCCGGCTCTGAACTGCCCACCACTGGTGTGGGATTGTAAGGAAGGACGGAGAGTGATGTTGACCCTCCTCTCGACCACCTCCTCCTCCCTTACAACCTCCCCGGGTCCCACGAAAGATTGCCTGGCGGGTCCCCCGAAAATCTCTCCTGTGACCTCCACGGGACTCAGCAACCCTGGCCAAGCGCTCCGACTCCTCCCTTTGCTGAGCCACCAATGCGAACGCTTGCGATGCGATGTTCATTTCTCCGGATTCTTTACCGGGCCGAGTCCTTCGGTCCCCGCCGATAGGACGGAACTGGGTTGCTCCAAATGTGGAGATGAAGTAGTCCGGGCAATCCAGATCATCGTCGTCCATATACATGTCTCAGGAACAGAGAGGGAGAAAAAAAAAAAAAAAAAAAAAAAAGGATAAATAAACCTTCCTGCTGCTGAGTTCAGAAATGGTCGGTTCGTTCTGTCACGGGGCACACAGGAAAAGGGCGAGGGAGAACTCAAGTGCAAAACAAGGAAGGTTTATTTACAACAAAAACAGAACAAACACAAATCAAAAACCCACGAGGGGGAAAACATAATAAATGAACATGAAACTAACACTGGGTAACGAATACAGGGAACACCAACCAGGAACAGAGAAACATCTGATAATGACAACGAACTGACACAGACTGCAAACATGAGGAGGCATATAAAGGGAACAAATCAAAAGGGAACAGGTGGAGAAACTCAAACACTAATCAGATAACGAGGGGGAGGGAACAACAATCAAAACAGCACATGGCACAACATAACAAACACCCATGTGCAACACAAGACAGGACAGACATGTGACAAAAGGTAGATAACATACAACTGATATATTCGCCATTTTAACAGATGGACAGTAAGTTAGCAATGATGCAACCAGTGATGCTATTAATATTTATACTAATTTATGACTCAAGTCTTGGGTAAAAAACGTCTTTTTAGTGGTATGGGTGTAATGTAGACGCACGATAGACGGGAAAACAAACAAACTCACAGCAGGCAACGAGGCTGACAAAAGCAGTCGATCGCAGGGCGAACAGCAGTGAAGCGGTGTCTCGCTCTACGACCAACAACCAATGTTCAAACCGTATTTGCGCAAACAAACAAACTCACAGCGGGCAACGAGGCTGACAAAAGCAGTCGATCGCAGGGCGAACAGCAGTGAAGCGGTGTCTCGCTCTACGACCAACAACCAATGTTCAAACCTTATTTGCGCAAACAAACAAACGCAAACAAACAAACTCACAGCGGGCAACGAGGCTGACAAAAGCAGTCGATCGCAGGGCGAACAGCAGTGAAGCGTTGTCTCGCTCTACGACCAACAACCAATGTTCCAACCGTAATTTGCGGTTCCAGACATATAATGGCTTGAGACGCGTCTGGCCAACAGTCCGAGTTGTAATTATGAGTTAAATGATGGTTCAGAACAGAATAAAGAGAGAAATACGGAAAAACAGAAGGAAATACGAAGCTAATACGAGGCTTAGACAGCCACGACGCAAACAAACTTACAGCTCACAGCAGGCAGCGAGGCGGACAAAAGCAATAGGAAATATTGCTTTTAGGAAATATTTCCTAAAAGGAAATATTTCCTATAATAGGAAATATTTTTCTAAATATTTTTCAATATTTAGAAAAATATTAGGCAGCAAAAAATGTTTTTGAACATTAATAAAAATAAAAAACATTATTTATAATTGAGCACCAAATCAGCATATTAGGGTGAGTTCTTAAAGATCATGTGACACTGACAACTGGAGTAGGCCTAATTATTCTTATACAATTATGGATCCTATATAATTATCTACAATTACTGTAAGTACATATATACACTGAACAAAATTATAAACGCAACACTTTTGTTTTTGCCCCCATTTTTCATGAGCTGAACTCAAAGATCTAAGACTTTTTCTATGTACACAAAAGGCCTATTTCTCTCAAATATTGTTCACAAATCTGTCTAAATCTGTGTTACTGAGCACTTCACCTTTGCTGAGATAATCCATCCACCTCACAGGTGTGGCATATTAAGATGCTGGTTAGACAGCATGATTATTGCACAGGTGTGCCTTAGGCTGGCCACAATAAAAGGCCACTCTAAAATGAGCAGTTTTACTGTATTGGGGGAGGGGGAGGGGGGTACAAAAACCAGTCAGTATCTGGTGTGACCACCATTTCAACACCTTAGTGCAACACATCTCCTTCGCATAGAGTTGATCAGGTTGTTGATTGTGGCCTGTGGAATGTTGGTCCACTCCTCTTCAATGGCTGTGCGAAGTTGGCAGGACCTGGAACACGTATATGCCGATCCAGAGCATCCCAAACATGCTCAATGGGTGACATGTCCGGTGAGTATGCTGGCCATGCAAGAAACTGAGATGTTTTCAGCTTCCAGGAATTGTGTACAGATCCTTGCAACATGGGGCCGTTCATTATCATGCTGCAACATGAGGTGATGGTCGTGGATGAATGGCACAACAATGGGCCTCAGGATCTCATCACGGTATCTCTGTGCATTCAAAATTCCATCAATAAAATGCACCTTTGTTCGTTGTCAATAACATACGCCTGCCCATACCAAAAACCCCACCGCTACCATGGGCCACTCGATCCACAACGTTAACATCAGCAAACCGCTCACCCACGCCATTTGCCCTGTACAGTGAAAACCGGGATTCATCCGTGAAGAGAACACCTCTCCAAAGTGCCAGACGCCATCGAATGTGAGCATTTCCCCACTTAAGTCAATTACGACGACGAACTGCAGTCAGGTCGAGACCCCGATGAGGACGACGAGCATGCAGATGAGCTTCCCTGACACGGTTTCTGACAGTTTTTGCAGAAATTCTTTGGCTATGCAAACCGATTGTAACAGCAGCTGTCCGGGTGGCTGGTCTCAGACGATCTTGGAGGTGAAGATGCTGGATGTGGAGGTCTGGGGCTGGTGTGGTTTCACGTGGTCTGCGGTTGTGAGGCCGGTTGGATGTACTGCCAAATTCTCTGAAACGCCTTTGGAGACGGCTTATGGTAGAGAAATTAACATTCAATTCACGGGCAACAGCTCTGGTGGACATTCCTGCAGTCAGCATGCCAATTGCACGCTCCCTCAAAACTTGCGACATCTGTGGCATTGTGCTGTGAGATTAAAACTGCACATTTTAGAGTGGCCTTTTATTGTGGCCAGCCTAAGGCACACCTGTGCAATAATCATGCTGTCTAATCAGCATCGTGATATGCCACACCTGTGAGGTGGATGGATTATCTCGGCAAAGGATAATTGCTCATTAACACAGATTTAGACAGATTTGTGAACAATATTTGAGAGAAATAGGCATTTTGTGCACATAGAAAAAGTCTTAGATCTTTGAGTTCAGCTCATGGAAAATGGGGGCAAAAACAAAACTGTTGCGTTTATAATTTTGTTCAGTGTACGTACTTAATTTTACAAACACACACACGTGCATTTTATTCATGGTGACAAAGACATTGGAGACAGAAAATTATGGGGAGTAGAGTTCGGGCCATAGGCATTGTTAGACCCTATTTTTTTCTTTCATCACAATCCACCCCTAAAAATCTATGATTATTGCTGTCAACACTCTTAAATATCTGCGATTATGTGATCTCTCTTCACTTTGCCTAAACCAAACAGCTGCAGTGAGCTATCGTGGTTATTTAACTTAGAATCAACACTTAACAGTCCCTTATCTTTTCAAAAAACTTTAACGATGGTTACATTAGGTATTATCCTTAGTCTGTGGCAGACTCTTTCATAGGGGGGCTGGCAGTGTTCTGCATGGAGCACTACCCGCACACAGCTGTTCACAGATGCACACTTCATTTCTCTGTGTCTCATCAGAACGCTCTCTGGTCCAGTGAAATCACAACATCAAATGCAACTAAATCTCTCACCTTAACTGATTTACACCTACTGATAAACAGATGGCATTTGTTTATTAAAGCAAAATTGTCAATCAAGCGAGAATCAAAAAGGAAATGCAAAAACATTTTCTTTTTTTTAAAACATTAGTTTTAAATCATAGCACCTCACATTATTCTCAGTGATGATTCATTGCCCTAATACTATATTTCAGGGGTGCTAAATATCACCTAAACTTAAAGGTTTTATGAGATTCACCCAAATGCAGTCAATCCTCTATACAGCCAGGAACGTCTTTGCTCTTATGTGGTATGACTAATCATACCTAACAAAACACCTTTTCAAAGAGGCAATTATGAAGGACTGCATGGTGCTGTGTGGAGTAGAATATGATTAGATGAGATCTGCAGTTGAGCATTTTGGCACCAGCCCAGTGCTGAGTGCTACGTGTTAAATTATACAGACCCAGCATGGTTCCTACGAATGGCTTCGTTGTGCTTCTGACATATCATTTGTGACAACAGCGGGGACCTGAGCTTCCCCTAAAGCCAAGCTAGGACAGATCGACCGAATGCACAGAGGCCAAATGGAGCTCCATGAGGGTTGGAGGGCAAGAGGAGCAGAGCAATAAAATAGCCAGTCTATGATATGAATGAAGATTATGGGATTTGAAAGGTCAATCAGATCCAACTCAAATGTCTCAAGTATAATCATAAAAGCCAACACTCATTCCTGGGTCTACTGGGGTTTGAGAGAACTGAAATAGACCATAATGGTCCGGGATGTTTAGTGGAAAAAATCTTTAGTTCTGTTCTGAGTACCGCCCTCCATCAACAGTACTCAATGTACAATATATGCATTAGCGTTTGTCTAAGTGACCTTTATGGGAGGTGATGAGTGCAGACCCCTGGAGGAAAGAAATTTTCCCTTCTCTTACCCAGGCCACATGCAAGTCTAATGGGCCTCACAGGAACATCTCGCACCACACACACACACACACACACACACACACACACACACACAAAGTGTATCAAAATAGCTGAAAGGTAATCCGGCCTCCCTCTCTAACTTTGCCAGCAGACAGGATCATTAGACTACTCAACAAGGATGAGGGATATTTGAGGCACATTTCCCCCACTTTCAGGAAAGATACATTTGGAGAATGTCAAACGACGATTCCTGCTTCCCACACCCACATATGTACCACCTGCTGCATGCACACCTATCATTAAGGGCTTTGTAGAAGAAAAAGACACAGAGAAGCAAGGGTAGTGATTATAACCTTTTCTCCTGTGTTCTTCATCTTCCTGCCATATATATTTGGCACTATAGAGCTTCTCTGAGCAGACCTTCCTAAACTAATAACAAGCTAAGCCCTGTGGGGGAAATTTTGTGGGTTAAGTCAGTTATAGAAACAAAGGTTCATATATTATGTTAATTGCAAGGAAATGTAAAGATGCCCTAGAATTGATGAGGGATAATGGCTTGTAATAAATATCAAGGTCTGAAAAGCCACTGAAAAGCTACCTTACGCTTAGTTTTGTTCGGTGTACAGCTGAGGCTAGCAAGTGGCTTTATCCTACAAATAACCCAATATTGGAAATATTGTTCCCACAATAACTGTTAAAGGGTTAGTTCAGCCAAAAATGCAAATTCTGTCATTATTTACTCAAAGGGCGTAGTTTTGGTTTGAACATTGGGGGAGTTTTAGCGGGGTTTATTCCTTTGTTTGTTTATTGTTTATTAATCTTGGCGCACTCACAGTATACAGGTCCTTCTCAAAAAATTAGCATATTGTGATAAAGTTAATTATTTTTCATAATGTAATGATAAAAATTAAATTTTCATATATTTTAGATTCATTGCACACCAACTGAAATATTTCAGGTCTTTTATTGTTTTAATACTGATGATTTTGGCATGCAGCTCATGGAAACCCAAAATTCCTATCTCAAAAAATTAGCATATCATGAAAAAGTTCTCTAAACGAGCTATTAACCTAATCATCTGAATCAACTAATTAACTCTAAACACCTGCAAAAGATTCCTGAGGCTTTTAAAAACTCCCAGACTGTTTCATTACTCAAAACCGCAATCATGGGTAAGACTGCCGACCTGACTGCTGTCCAGAAGGCCATCATTGACACCCTCAAGCAAGAGAGTAAGACACAGAAAGAAATTGCGGCATGGCATGGAGGCAATCAGCCTGTGGCACTGCTGAGGTGTTATGGAGGCCCAGGATGCTTCGATAGCGGCCTTAAGCTCATCCAGAGTGTTGGGTCTTGCGTCTCTCAACTTTCTCTTCACAATATCCCACAGATTCTTTATGGGGTTCAGGTCAGGAGAGTTGGCAGGCCAATTGAGCACAGTAATACCATGGTCAGTAAACCATTTACCAGTGTTTTTGGCACTGTGAGCAGGTGCCAGGTCGTGCTGAAAAATGAAATCTTCATCTCCATAAAGCTTTTCAGCAGATGGAAGCATGAAGTGCTCCAAAATCTCCTGATAGCTAGCTGCATTGACCCTGCCCTTGATAAAACACAGTGGACCAACACCAGCAGCTGACATGGCACCCCAGACCATCACTGACTGTGGGTACTCCAGTGCTGCTTCTCTGTAGCCCAGGTCAGGCGCTTCTGCCGCTGTTTCTGGTTCAATAGTGGCTTGACCTGGGGAATGCGGCACCTGTAGCCCATTTCCTGCACACGCCTGTGCACGGTGGCTCTGGATGTTTCTACTCCAGACTCAGTCCACTGCTTCCGCAGGTCCCCCAAGGTCTGGAATCGGTCCTTCTCCACAATCTTCCTCAGGGTCCGGTCACCTCTTCTCGTTGTGCAGCGTTTTTTGCCACACTTTTTCCTTCCCACAGACTTCCCACTGAGGTGCCTTGATACAGCACTCTGGGAACAGCCTATTTGTTCAGAAATTTCTTTCTGTGTCTTACCCTCTTGCTTGAGGCTGTCAATGATGGCCTTCTGGACAGCAGTCAGGTCGGCAGTCTTACCCATGATTGCGGTTTTGAGTAATGAAACAGGCTGGGAGTTTTTAAAAGCCTCAGGAATCTTTTGCAGGTGTTTAGAGTTAATTAGTTGATTCAGATGATTAGGTTAATAGCTCGTTTAGAGAACTTTTTCATGATATGCAAATTTTTTGAGATAGGAATTTTGGGTTTTCATGAGCTGTATGCCAAAATCATCAGTATTAAAACAATAAAAGACCTGAAATATTTCAGTTGGTGTGCAATGAATCTAAAATATATGAAAGTTTAATTTTTATCATTACATTATGGAAAATAATGAACTTTATCACAATATGCTAATTTTTTTGGAATTGTTTATGTGTACAAAGTATCAAAGTTATAAAATTAAGTAAAACCTACTCAACATTCTAATACTGTTGTTCCCATCATGCACTGGGTCATGAATAATTAATAAGGTTGCATTTTTCACTGTTTTCTAGTTTTCTAGTTTTATCATACTCAAACGTTCCACTGATTGTTACCGTTATTGTGTATGGTAACTTAAGAGATTGAGGTCTCTGTGTTTGGTTGGGTAACTCATTACCTATATTGTGTATATGTTGTCTTACAAAGTGTAACAAGAAATCTGTTGTGTCATTTACTTAAATGTTTCTAAGTAATCCATACACTTCAAAAGCATGGCTCAATTCAGTGCTACATTGTTTGAGTAAAATCTACTAACAAAGAGTAAAATTTACTTGAAACAGTATTGCAAAGTAAACTTCAAATGAGTAAGTACTGTAGAAATTACCCAACTGTTACGGTGGAGTTTGCGGCAGAGACAAAACTGGATCTAAGTGCAGCAGTCTTTTATTAAACAAAAACAAACTCAAATCTTTAACAAACAGATACTCAGGATCAGGAACAAGATGGGGAACAGAACAACCAACAACATGCAACATTAAAAACTGTCAAAAAACAAGATAGAACACGGGGTTTGAATAGGCAGAACTGAAGAGCAAATTAACAAGACACACCTTAAGAACTAACAATCAATCAGAAACTATAGAAACAAACACAGACCAGAACAGAAATCAAAACAAACTGACATTGTGACCCCAAAAAACTATCCAAGTTAAATGTACTTATTCTCTTTGTTAATTTTATGCAAAAACTTGCAAAAGAAAAATTAAGTAAATTTTACTTTTTTTTTTTTCAGTGTATGCAATGTTAAACATTTACAATTTTTACATGGTAAGGCAAATTGCAGTTAACCAAATAAGTTTTTTTTTTTTTTACTGTAGCATTTTTACAGTGCTTTTGTGTAAAAATTAAACATTCTGTACAGTATTCAAAATATTTCATGCGTAGAAAAACTAAAGTCATACAGGTTTTGGAGAGGGTCAGTAAATTATGACAGAATTTTAATTTTTAGGTGAACTATCCCTTTAAGTACAAGAAACAGTTGAAGTACAAGAAACAGTTGCCTTGAACAGTTAGAATGATATATATATATATATATATATATATATATATATATATATATATATATATATATATATATATATATATATATATATATATATATATATATACTATTTCACAGCTAAAATTATCACACAACTATACAAGAGAGCAATTGGTTTATGTAGAGAAGAAAGCAGCAGCTGTCATAACAAGGCTGTCTTAGAAAAGAAATGACAAGTAATTGAGCACCATTTTCTGCCATTATCCTTATTTTGCATCAGCTTAGCGTAACAAATCATGTTGTTTCAATTAGATGCGCACCTCAGAATGACATCCAATCACGTCACCTGAGGACACAGCCTGTACATACTTTAGTCACTGAGTTAATCGGCTTGTTTTTTCAAGATTCTGTGCAAAAACAGTGCCCGGAATTTCTTTATTAATGCCGTTTTATTTTCCATATAAAACCCTGGACTTGTTTCATGCTCAGCCACGAGAGTAGAGCAGTCATGCATTAAAGATTGCATTTAGAATCTGAATCAGACCAGGGCTGACTGTTCACGTGCAGCTCCTCGTAAATGTGGATCTGGGCTCAATTTTACAGTCGCTCCTCTAGTGATTAAATGTTCAGAGTCAGATTAGCAGATTAGATTCTGGAACAGCCTTTACCAGGCAGCCAAAACTGAGCCCTAGGGGTCAAGATTCATCCTCACTGCACAAGTCCCACTGACTGACCCCAAACCCCTTCTTCACGCACAACTGAATAAACCACAACAGGCGACGCATGCAGACCCAAGTGAAACCCTGGGTCTCCTCACTGATCCTAGTGTTTTCCTGGCTTCAGCGATATGATGATTTATGCTATAGAGAGGCTTTTTATTTCAACAGGCCATGCTTGAGGCTTTGTAATTGGCAGGACAAATATAAAGAGAAGCATTTATCTGCTCCACAGGAGTGGAGCTAAGGGGTTAGCTGCGATCATTGAGCTTGGCCACCCTGCTCACAATTGCTGTTTCTGTCTCTTTTTTTCTTCATAAGAATTGCGTTTACGTAGAGTCCTCTCTTTATGACCACAACACACAGGAAATGTTTCAGACGAGCAGTAAAATTTGCCAGGTAGCTTCAGTAAATGAACAGTGAACAATAGATATATAAGAGATAGTGGAAATGTTAATACAACATGATTAAATATGGAGACGATTAGTCAAAACTTTGCATGCTTGTATGTATGTATTTGCTATATATGTATCATATTTAAGCAGTGACGTGCACAGACCTCCTCAGGGGCATGAGTGGAATGACCAAAAAGGGCACCAAAAAAAAGAAGAAGAAGACTTAGTTGTTTTTCTTTTTATCCTTTATTTCCTTGGCATTCTATGAAAAGATGTTGATACAATTAGAATGCATAACACATCAAACGAAAATGGGGAAATTATTATAATATTACTAAATATTATTTACTTTACCAAACAAAACAGTGAGAATCAAGAAGGTAATTATGATGAATTCATGTTTAGTTTTGTTGATCTTGTACATTTTGTGTATGTATTATATGCATGTAGTTTTGCTATCATGAAATCAGTACCACTTTACAATAAGGTTTCATTAGTTAAATTTGTTATGAACTAATAATGAACTGCACTTCTACAGCACATTTTAATCTTAGTTAATATTAATTTCAGCATTTACTAAAACATTATTAAAATCAAAAGTTGTATTTGTGAACATTAGTTAATGCACTGACTGTGACATAACATGAACAAACAATTAACAGGTGTATTATTATTATACAAGAATTGTCAAAATACAAGAATTGTCAAAATCACTCCGTATTACTTAATCTAATCTACCACTATCTCAATTACAATAACAAATTAATTGTATTCAGTTGTTTTGTAGGCCCTAAAAGAGTCCATTACGTTATAGTCATTTTTATGTTGAAAAAACAACCCTGGTTGCTGGCCCCTGCCTGACCAGCCCTATAAAAATATCCTGGCTCTGCCACTGCTGCTCATATGCAAAAGAAATAGAGAAAAAGAGATATTATTAGTGACAAATTCCCCCCTGCCATATCTACCAAGTTGTCTCACATGTTATCTTACGAGAATAAAAAAAAGCTCTCAGAAAAGCCTCCATACACTGTAAGGACTGAGGCATGGCATGGTGGGTGAGGCAAGTGACATGTGAGAGTAGTAAATGAGCAATAACAAAATTATTGACGAAAAGTCATCATGAAATCAAAATGGACAAATCTTATTTTTTTTATGGAATATTGCAGCATTTATTATAAATGATTTATCCATGCAAATCATTGTTATTTTTTAAACTCAAGTGCCCTCGTAATCTTTAATCAAAATAACTCCCCTCCCTCTTGCAGCGACATCTCTTCTCTAGTGACCTGTTTACAGGCGCAAAGGCGGGACAACCTGTCACTCACATGAGATCACAGCAATAGCAAACCACATTGATCCAATGATACAAGTAATTCCCAATTCCCAAAGTCCCGCCCAACCTTTTTTCTTGTTCAGAAAGCCACTTTAATAGTATATATGTGCCAATTACAAAATAATAACTTTAGTTGTTTTTTTGTTGTTGTTGCTTTTGTCAATGACAATGAAGAAAAAAGGAATGCTATACATCATGATAATAACTATAGAAAATAAAATATAGAGTTTACAAAAATATGATTAAATACAACAAGAAATAATGCAAGATATTAAAAATCCACAGGAAGATTTACATAGAATGTTTTTATTCCATTTTTCATTACGTTTTTAAAATAGAAATATATATATATATATATATATATATATATATATATATATATATATGTTTTAAATAGCCCTTTCTCCCTCTTTCCCTGATTTTCTTTCAGTCTGCGTACACTTACGTGGCAAAAAGCCCATAAATACAAATAACATGCACATACACTCTCTCTTTCTCTCACCAAGACAGTTTTGGAATTTGACACGTCATGACATTTGGCAGACAAATGCGTCGTGACAGTTAGCTGGAAAGTTGTATCAGTGTTTCCATGAAGTTGGTCAGACTAGAGGCAAACTTCACAGAAAAACAAGAATACTTTGCATATGGTATGGTAAAAGAGTGAAATACCAAACAAAAACAAAGTTTTGTTGCCTACCAGGAAATATTCTACAAGTGAAGCTTCTAAATAAGTCTCTGACAATGTATTGAAAATATCACGTTTCGATTTAAACCTCTTACCTCCAGACCTCTGGAGTCAAGCAGAAGCAACGGGCTCTGCTCATTTAGTTTGAAAAGCAAGGCTCCCTGGAGCTAAACATCTGAGAGATTGACTGATCGATCCGTTCTCCCTGCCGCAGTATGGACTCTGTGTGTGTGTGGGGGGGGGGGGGGGGGGGTGGGGGTTGCATCTGAAGGCTATTTAGCGGATGAACTGGAATGCAATTATTTATTGAACGTAACTTTCAAATTGAATTTAAATACAATTGTCTGATATTAATGCAGACATAACAGTGAATAATAGGGGTGTAACAATACACTCATGTCATGATTTGGTTTGACATAGGATACGATTCTCTCACTACAGTATACTTCAAAGAAAGTTTTTTAATTGTTACTTCTAAGACATATGATAAACAGTTAACAAAAGTACTGTTCTTTTACCAGAATAGAAATATTCATGATTCTGCTTAGCTAAAAAAAATATAGAAATATGTTAGACAATAATATGTGTTTCTGACTACATACATTTAGAAAGTTTTAAATATTGTATTTTTTTTATTTATTAATAATAATTAATAAACATGTCCTGGTTTACCTATTTGATGCACTCTTTGTATTTCCATAAATCATTGTTTATATGTAAATAAAAGCTGAACTATACACAATACATATTGTTGCATTTTTGTATTGCAATATATTGTGACACTATGTATATTGTTTCACCTTCTATGAAAAGACTGAGCTTCATCAATACCTTGACCTAGTACATTTAAAATAAGGTTCCACTCTTCTCCCAGTCAAGCCACAGTCCAGTCTAAGTAATCCTCTCTCGGACTGCGGATTATAGTATATTATGTGGGGCACCTATGGGTAAGCCATCCTGTTTAATCTCTATAGAGAGATACATATTAAAAGAAAACTTGCAAACGTCATTCTTTATGTGTGTGGGAGAGATTTGAAATCCCAGAATTAGATTGGAAATACCTGATTTGCACTCACCCCGGTTAACTTGCATAATGCCCTAGGAAGAACTCTGGCCTCGCTGAGGTAAACACAGATTTTTTTTTTCTCTCACATTTGAATGGGTCACTACATTATCTCAAATTGTCCACAGCAGAATTTATACAGAAGAGCATGTCCTAGTTTCTCTTTTGAAGGCAAAGGAATGGAATAAAGAGACAGAGGGCCAAACACATTAAATGTATCTGAGCGAGAGAGAAAAAAACAAGCAGAACCTTCTGCACACAAGTTTCTGGGGCAGATGTTGGTTCGGTCTGTGAATAGCCGCTTCTTTCAGCCACTAAAGACCAATTGCACCTCTTGTAGAATGTGAATAGGAGAGTGCTTAGAGAGAGATAGGAGAGAAATAAGGGGGAAAAGAAAGAGAGAGAGAGAAAGAAGAAGACCTGTAAATAGTGAAATCCTCTGCAGGCACGCTATGGTGTCATTTGGTTTGCTCCCCTAGGACAGATTCCCTAGTGCAAGGAGAGAAAATGAGATTAAACAACATGTACTATTAAATTTATCGGCATGGGGGCTTATTCAGAGCAGACACCAAATGCCGCCTTTTTCCTAGACACAAAGGAAAGGGCAAAAACCCGTGTGGAACATGAACTGAGTTTGCAGGTCATGCAGGTCGTCTGACCTGATTTAAGGTAGCTGAATCCATGTGCATAGACACATACATATTGTATTGTGTTTGCATGCTTATTTTGGAAATCGGGTGAACTACTTGCGCAACGAGAAAGAATTTGTTTCAGCTATGCAAAATGAATAATAGACTGTTTAACTTAATTGCTTAACTGAAAATCTGACATTGTAATGATTATTTAGATTAAGATTTTTTTTTATGTGATCAGAGCTATTTGTAAATGTTTCAGTTTAAACATGTGCACTATTATGTGCTGTCCTACAAAAGTTACTATGTATCTTTTTTTAATATCTGGCTAAAATCAGGTTTTGAAGGTCTGCGCCAGACATGTTTTAAAAAAAGAATTAATGTAAAAACTGAGTTAAGTCATTTTTGACTTTGCAAGACAATTTGATCAAAAACAGTTATATTGTGAAATATTATTACAATTTGAAATAACTGTTTTCTATGTAAATATATTTTAAAATGTAATTTATTCCTGTAATACAAAGCTGAATTTACTCCAGTCTTCAGTGTCATGATCCTTCAGAAATCATTCTAATATTCTGCTTCATATTTTTGTGGAAACTTTGACATATTTTTTTCTGGATTCTTTGATGAAAAGAAAGTTCCAAAGAACAGCATTTATTTGAAATAAAAATCTTTTGTAACATTAAAAATTGCTACATTTTCATCCTTGGCAAATAAAAGTATTAATTTATTTTTCTTTTCTTTCTTTTATCTAAATCTAAACTTTTGAGTGGTAGTGAATTATATGAATCACGGCTTCTACAAATATATGACGCAGCAAAAACTGTTTCCAAAACTGATAATAATAAGAAATGTTTCTTGAGCAGCAAATCAGCATATTCAAATGATTTCTGAAGGATCATGTGACACTGAAAACTGGAGTAATGATGCTGAAAATTCAGCTTTGCTATCAGGAATAAATAACAAAAAAAATAAATAAATAACAACAACAACAACAAAAAAAAAATATATATATATATATAAATATATATATATATATATATTCACAGTTTTTTGCAGTGTGGACAATCAATCAACAGCAGCATTGTGTCAGTCCCTGCACAGTGCATTAAAGCAGCTTCTTCCAGCCTGACCCGACAACTACCTTTACGGTTTACTGATCAATTCTCATTCCTTCTCACTGTCTGTTTCTTTCTTCCTCAGGCAAGCTGACATTATTCATTGATGGAAAAAATATTAACCGGTTCCAGGTGTTATTTTCTCCAGCTGATCACTGTCCAGATCCCATCTTCTAACAAGAAAGCCAACCTCAGAGTGAAAGCGTGATCCTTTATCAGCAGAGCACCACACCACTACGGCTACCATTGGCCATTGCTATCTGTCACACAGACCATCACACCCTCAATATCTATCCTTTCTACCTGAATAATGGCAGAGCCAGCAGTGAAAAACAACGATCCAGCACATGCTAAAACAATAGAAGCTTCAACTGTCATTCTCAAAGTGAAACCCAGAATCCCAGCATCCCCCAGGGTGAGAGCCAGACCCTCCTGCCTGGCTGGAGATAACAATTGTGACAAGCTCCAGTAGACCTGGGCCCTGCAGAGGGACAACACAATCCGACTTGTTTCTCGCCAGCATAAAGGAATAAAGAAAGAGTTTAACATGTCAGACATACAATATTTATCAGTTTACACACACTGATGCTCTTCAGAAACACCATTAGATTGTCTCGCCATATTGTATTGTTGTCGTCCGGCTTGTCATATTATGTTATCTCACTGACTACATCTAAATCACGCTTGCGAAGCGACGAAGTCTTTGTTGCATGCTTCCTGTTCTTTTTCCGTTTGTTGCTTTCCTAGAGCTCCTCGTGTCTCCTTTTACTCTGTTTTTTTCTCTTTTTCTTTCTGTGCATTTCCATTTTGTTCCCCCCCCCCCCCCTTTCTTTCAGTTCCCAGGAGGGGTATGACAGGTCTTTGGGAGCTGCTGAGGGATTTCAGTTGCTTTGCTTTGTCTCAAATATATTAAACCGAAATCCTGCAGATAGCATCCTACTTCTTAAAGACGTTAATTGACTGTGACTTTTTGATGTTTTCGCAAATCGGATATAGCAGAACCTTTTTGGAAATATACGAGATTAAAATCTGCCAGAAAGTGTTTACATAAATTGGATATTCTGCTTGTGCTTTTGTAAAGCCTCCGTGGTACATGCTTAAGTAGGATTTGTTGATCTAAGATATACTTTTTAGCGCTTACGCTACATAGTATGTATGACTCACCTAGAGGAAGAATTCATTGGAATCATGAAAGCTTGAAACAAGATTGAAAACATGTCCATACAAGCTTAACATTCTTTTAAAACATTCAGTACAAAAGAAATGGTGCAGGCTTAGATTTAGGTCTATACTGCAGAAACAGAGGCTAACGCTTGATACCGATCCTCTTCTGATGGTGGGATGCAGCTGCCGGTTCTTTCAATACCTGGGGCTGGTATAACCTGCCAAGTCTTTCAAGGTAGTCATCCAATCTTTTTCTGTAAGACTGTTCAAAACTTGTTTAAGTCAGTTACATAAAAACATAGATTGGTCTAATATGATACTGAAAAGTAATGCTGATTGATAGTAATGCCCCTAACCAACTGCTAGTTGCTCATACTAGCTCTTAATACACAGTCTTAACATAATGGCTATGTTTCTGCAACTCACCCTAAATAAAGTTAGACTGTCTAGACTAAAGATGGTTGTTGGTTACTTAAAAATATAGTCAAACTTATGAATATTAGCGAAATGTCTGCTCATTTAGAGATGCACCGATTGATCGGCTGGTGATCAAAATCGGCCGATTTTCACATGATCGGCCATGAGCTGCGACCGGCCGGTCAGTCTGATATATTCAGATTTTTTTGCCGGTCAAATGCATTCGGGCGCCGCATGATTAACATCGCGCATCAGGAAACCTCCTGAATTTCGGCCGTTTCACACCGCAAGCGTGAGCAGCGCGGTTTTTTCCCCGGCGTGCATGTTAATCAATGAGTGAATTCACACCGAGAGCAGGAGCAGCGCGTGAGCGTCGAGCAGGAGAGTCGCTGAGCAGCAGTGAAGCGGGGTTTCTGCGCAGTCTATTTTTGCTGCGCTGCTCACGCTCAATTAAAGTGAATGCACACTTTTGTTGGACAAAATAAATATGATTTCACCCAAAAAGTGCCCAGAATTTGCATGTCTGGTGTGTTTTAACAAGAACTGGAGTAGGCCATGTCAGAAAAGAAATTTTTTTTTATTATTTCCCAATCGTTTCCCTGCACTTGCTCCACTTGCCCGAGCTTAGCGCTTGTTAGCCTGGCTGGACATGTGGCAGACGAGAGAAGAACTGTTTGCGAAATAAAACTTGCCATTGATGTACAAGTGATTGCAGTAAGCCTGTGTGTGTGTGTGTGTGTGTGTGTGTGTGTGTGTGTGTGTGTGTTTGGAGAAATATCTTTATACTGCAAGGCTATATTTATTTTATTTTATTTTTTGCTATACAGGTCCTTCTCAAAAAATTAGCATATTGTGATAAAGTTCATTATTTTCCATAATGTAATGATAAAAATTAAACTTTCATATATTTAAGATTCATTGCACACCAACTGAAATATTTCAGGTCTTTTATTGTTTTAATACTGATGATTTTGGCATACAGCTCATGAAAACCCAAAATTCCTGTCTCAAAAAATTAGCATATCATGAAAAGGTTCTCTAAACGAGCTATTAACCTAATCATCTGAATCAACTAATTAACTCTAAACACCTGCAAAAGATTCCTGAGGCTTTTAAAAACTCCCAGCCTGTTTCATTACTCAAAACCGCAATCATGGGTAAGACTGCCGACCTGACTGCTGTCCAGAAGGCCATCATTGACACCCTCAAGCAAGAGGGTAAGACACAGAAGAGAAATTGCGGCATGGCATGGAGGCAATCAGCCTGTGGCACTGCTGAGGTGTTATGGAGGCCCAGGATGCTTCGATAGCGGCCTTAAGCTCATCCAGAGTGTTGGGTCTTGCGTCTCTCAACTTTCTCTTCACAATATCCCACAGATTCTCTATGGGGTTCAGGTCAGGAGAGTTGGCAGGCCAATTGAGCACAGTAATACCATGGTCAGTAAACCATTTACCAGTGGTTTTGGCACTGTGAGCAGGTGCCAGGTCGTGCTGAAAAATGAAATCTTCATCTCCATAAAGCTTTTCAGCAGATGGAAGCATGAAGTGCTCCAAAATCTCCTGATAGCAAGCTGCATTGACCCTGCCATTGATAAAACACAGTGGACCAACACCAGCAGCTGACATGGCACCCCAGACCATCACTGACTGTGGGTACTCCAGTGCTGCTTATCTGTAGCCCAGGTCAGGCGCTTCTGCCGCTGTTTCTGGTTCAAAAGTGGCTTGACCTGTGGAATGCGGCACCTGTAGCCCATTTCCTGCACACGCCTGTGCACGGTGGCTCTGGATGTTTCTACTCCAGACTCAGTCCACTGCTTCCGCAGGTCCCCCAAGGTCTGGAATCGGTCCTTCTCCACAATCTTCCTCAGGGTCCGGTCACCTCTTCTCGTTGTGCAGCGTTTTTTGCCACACTTTTTCCTTCCCACAGACTTCCCACGGAGGTGCCTTGATACAGCACTCTGGGAACAGCCTATTTGTTCAGAAATTTCTTTCTGTGTCTTACCCTCTTGCTTGAGGGTGTCAATGATGGCCTTCTGGACAGCAGTCTTACCCACGATTGCGGTTTTGAGTAATGAAACAGGCTGGGAGTTTTTAAAAGCCTCAGGAATCTTTTGCAGGTGTTTAGAGTTAATTAGTTGATTCAGATGATTAGGTTAATAGCTCGTTTAGAGAACCTTTTCATGATATGCTAATTTTTTGAGACAGGAATTTTGGGTTTTCATGAGCAGTATGCCAAAATCATCAGTATTAAAACAATAAAAGACCTGAAATATTTCAGTTGGTGTGCAATGAATCTAAAATATATGAAAGTTTAATTTTTATCATTACATTATGGAAAATAATGAACTTTATCACAATATGCTAATTTTTTGAGAAGGACCTGTATATATTATTGTATTGCCATTTCCTGTTTTCATACAGAAGAATGCATCAAATGTCTCACGTCGGAGGCGGTGCAATCCTAACAATCTCCGTACCCTTCCGGTGTCTTCTAATACTTCATTCTCTTTTCCTATTGGTCTCTGGAACTGCCAGTCCGCTGTTAACAAAGCTGATTTCATTACATCTTTTTCAAGTCATTCAGGTCTCAGTCTATTGGCCCTGACTGAGACCTGGATCAGACCAGAGGACACTGTCACACCTGCTGCCCTCTCCACTAACTTCACTTTCTCACATACCCCCCGTCTGACCGGAAGGGGTGGTGGTACTGGTCTGCTCATCTCAAATGACTGGAAATTTGATCCTTTACACCCTCTATTTGACAACAGCTCATTTGAATCACATTCAATTACCATCACTAGTCCTGTTAAAATCCATTTTGTAGTTGTATATCGTCCCCCAGGTCAACTTGGCAGTTTCTTGGAAGAGCTTGATGTGCTACTCTCATCCTTCCCTGAAGATGGTACTCCTCTCGTAATTCTTGGAGATTTTAACATCCACCTAGAAAAACCTCAGGCTGCCGATTTCCACACCCTACTTGCATCATTCGACCTCAAACGAGTATCTACTGTGGCTACTCATAAATCAGGTAACCAATTGGACCTTATCTACACGCGCTACTGCTCCACGGATAAAACACTGGTCACTCCACTGCACACATCAGATCACTTCCTCCTCACTCTCAACCTCAACCTGCCACAGAACACAACACACAGTCCTCCACAGGTCACCTTTCGACGGAACCTACGCTCACTTTCACCCTCTCGCCTATCCTCTTTGGTCTCATCCACACTTCCTCCACCTGATCAGCTCTCAACACTAGATACCAACAGTGCAATTGATACTCTTCTCTCCACTTTAACATCCTGCTTGGACAACTTCTGTCCCCTTTCCTCCCGACCAGCCCGCGCCACTCCCTCTGCCCCCTGGTTATCTGATATTCTCCGCGAACATCGTACTAAACTCAGGGGTGCAGAGAGGAAGTGGCGCAAATCGAAAGATCCGACAGACCTGGGTCTTTATCAATCCCTCCTCTCTTCCTTCTCTGCTAATATCTCTACTGCTAAAATGGCTTACTATCACAACAAAATTTTCAATTCTTCTGACTCTCGCATGCTTTTCAAAACTTTCTCCTCTCTTCTTAACCCTCCTCCTCCTCCTCCTTCATCAACCCTAACAGCTGACGATTTTGCCACATTCTTCATAGAAAAAACAACCACCATCAGCGGCCAATTTACCAATCCACAAACTGACACACACATTTTACCAGCAAACGCACACATTCTATCCTCCTTCTCTCTACTTTCAGAGGCAGAAGTCTCTAAACTCCTCCTTTCCAGTCGCCCTACTACCTGTCCACTTGATCCTATCCCCACTAATCTACTTCAAGTCATTTCTTCCTCAGTTGTACCCACACTCACGCACATCATAAACGCCTCTCTTCACACTGGTACCTTTCCCACAGCTTTCAAGCAGGCTCGAGTAACCCCACTGCTTAAGAAACCCAATCTAAATCCAGCACATCTATCAAGTTACAGACCGGTATCTCTTCTTCCATTTGTTGCGAAAACACTTGAACGAGTTGTTTTCAACCAGATCTCCTCCTTTCTTACACAGAACAACCTCTTGGACAACAATCAGTCTGGTTTCAAAAGCGGACACTCAACTGAGACTGCCCTGCTCTCAGTAATTGAAGCTCTGAGACTGGCAAGAGCAGCTTCCAAATCCTCAGTCCTCATCCTGCTGGATCTGTCTGCTGCTTTTGACACAGTTAACCACCAGATCCTCCTGTCAATCCTAAAGATGAAGGGCATTTCAGGAACTGCACTCCAATGGTTCGAGTCTTACCTCTCAGGTAGGTCCTTTAGGGTGTCGTGGAGAGGTGTGGCATCTAAGACCCAACATCTAGCTACTGGGGTGCCTCAGGGCTCAGTGCTTGGACCACTCCTCTTCTCCATCTACATGACATCACTAGGATCTGTGATTCAGAAACATGGCTTTTCCTATCATTGCTACGCTGATGACACGCAACTCTACCTCTCATTCCAGCCTGACGATCCGACGGTTGCTGCTCGTATCTCAGCCTGCCTGACAGACATTTCTGGCTGGATGAAGGACCACCACCTTCAACTAAACCTTGCGAAGACAGAGCTACTTGTGGTCCCGGCCAACCCAACACTTCATCACAACTTCTCCATTCAGCTAGGCTCGTCATCCATAACTCCATCAAGGTCAGCTAGGAACCTTGGGGTTGTAATTGATGATCAGTTGAAATTTACAGACCACATTACTAGAACTGCCCGGTCCTGCAGATTTGCCTTGCACAACATTAGGAGGATCAGGCCCTTCCTTACAGAGCATGCTACACAACTCCTTGTCCAAGCACTTGTTTTATCCAGACTGGACTATTGTAATGCTCTCCTGGCTGGTCTTCCAGCTTGCTCTATCAAACCTCTACAATTGATCCAGAATGCCGCAGCCAGAGTAGTCTTTAATGAGCCAAAGAGAGCACACGTCACTCCTCTCCTCACAAAATTGCACTGGTTGCCAGTTGCCGCTCGCATTAAATTCAAGGCACTGACATTTGCCTACAGAACAGCCACTGGCACTGCTCCCTCTTACCTACGCTCATTACTTCGGACTTATGTGCCATCCAGAAACTTGCGCTCTGCTAGCATATGTCGTCTGGTGGTACCATCTCAAAGAGGCACAAAATCTCTTTCTCGGACCTTTACCATGACTGTTCCCTGTTGGTGGAATGATCTGCCTAACTCAACCAGAGCTTCTGAGTCAATAGCCACTTTCAAGAAATTGCTGAAGACGTATCTTTTTCGGCAGCACTTGATTCAGTAATACTAACACTTTCTCTCTCTCTCTTTCTCTTCTCTTCTATTCTATTTAAAAAAAAAAAAAACTGCACTAAAATTAAACTGAGAGGGGTTATAGCACTTACGTATTGTTGCCCTACTGTTAGTTTAACTGCTTCTATTGTTCTCATTTGTAAGTCGCTTTGGATAAAAGCGTCTGCTAAATGAATAAATGTAAATGTAAATGTAAATGCTGTCCAGAAGGCCATCATTGACACCCTCAAGCAAGAGGGTAAGACACAGAAGAGAAATTGCGGCGTGGCATGGAGGCAATCAGCCTGTGGCACTGCTGAGGTGTTATGGAGGCCCAGGATGCTTCGATAGCGGCCTTAAGCTCATCCAGAGTGTTGGGTCTTGCGTCTCTCAACTTTCTCTTCACAATATCCCACAGATTCTCTATGGGGTTCAGGTCAGGAGAGTTGGCAGGCCAATTGAGCACAGTAATACCATGGTCAGTAAACCATTTACCAGTGGTTTTGGCACTGTGAGCAGGTGCCAGGTCGTGCTGAAAAATGAAATCTTCATCTCCATAAAGCTTTTCAGCAGATGGAAGCATGAAGTGCTCCAAAATCTCCTGATAGCAAGCTGCATTGACCCTGCCCTTGATAAAACACAGTGGACCAACACCAGCAGCTGACATGGCACCCCAGACCATCACTGACTGTGGGTACTCCAGTGCTGCTTATCTGTAGCCCAGGTCAGGCGCTTCTGCCGCTGTTTCTGGTTCAAAAGTGGCTTGACCTGTGGAATGCGGCACCTGTAGCCCATTTCCTGCACACGCCTGTGCACGGTGGCTCTGGATGTTTCTACTCCAGACTCAGTCCACTGCTTCCGCAGGTCCCCCAAGGTCTGGAATCGGTCCTTCTCCACAATCTTCCTCAGGGTCCGGTCACCTCTTCTCGTTGTGCAGCGTTTTTTGCCACACTTTTTCCTTCCCACAGACTTCCCACGGAGGTGCCTTGATACAGCACTCTGGGAACAGCCTATTTGTTCAGAAATTTCTTTCTGTGTCTTACCCTCTTGCTTGAGGGTGTCAATGATGGCCTTCTGGACAGCAGTCTTACCCACGATTGCGGTTTTGAGTAATGAAACAGGCTGGGAGTTTTTAAAAGCCTCAGGAATCTTTTGCAGGTGTTTAGAGTTAATTAGTTGATTCAGATGATTAGGTTAATAGCTCGTTTAGAGAACCTTTTCATGATATGCTAATTTTTTGAGACAGGAATTTTGGGTTTTCATGAGCAGTATGCCAAAATCATCAGTATTAAAACAATAAAAGACCTGAAATATTTCAGTTGGTGTGCAATGAATCTAAAATATATGAAAGTTTAATTTTTATCATTACATTATGGAAAATAATGAACTTTATCACAATATGCTAATTTTTTGAGAAGGACCTGTATATATTATTGTATTGCCATTTCCTGTTATACAGAAGTTTAGTTTCCTAAATAAGTAAATATATCACATTTTTGTATAGTTGAATATAGGAATTGAAAATGGTTCTTCGATACCACAACACTGCACTTATATGTGTGAATTTCCCACACCAGGAGTAATAATTTATATAGTTCTATTTTATTTAATTTGTTCAAAAAAATTTCTATGTTCTATGTAAAATGTTCTATTAAAGAAAAGATAGAAAATAAATATTTGTGTTTGCTGTAAAGTGGTTAGAAAAAATGAAATCGGAATCGGCTAAAATCGGTATAGGCAGGCCAAACTCATGAAAAATCGGAAATCGGAATTGGCCTAGAAAATTGTAATCGGTGCATCTCTACTCATTATTATATATTATTCAAAGAACTGGATTACACAGTACTTTATAACATTTAGGGTTAGGTCAATCTCAAGTCAATGATGACAGAATAGATCGCTGTTCAAATAATGGAGTATAAAAAGTTAATATAGATACGATTTTAGAACCTTATAAGAGCTAAGAAATGCCACCAAAGTTGCCAAATTAAGAATAAAAAACTGTCAGAAAGTTCTGAAAAAATAAAAATAAGCTATATTTAACTGAGACTACACTTTTTCTAAGCTGTCTGTGTTTGCACGTCCAGGACAAGTTTCAGGCTCTATTAAAATTGTGAGGCAGATTATTCCCTTAGACTAAAGCAGAACCCCAATGAGCAAAATAGGCTGTGCCTAATATTATTGTCATATAGCCTACAATATTATCATTGAATTATTATTACTATATTTAATCTACTTGGCTCAAGGGGAAGCCTACAACACAAAATGGTTTAACAACAACATTCAAAGAACGCCGGTTTCACACTGTACGCGTTAAGCCCCGTTCACACTACAAGCAACAAAGCGACACGATACCATTCATTTCAATGGGGAGCGGGCGATTTCCGGCGACACGCGCGACAGTGACCGTTGGCGACCGGATGGGGCGTGTCTGGCGACACGACAAAGTTGAGATCTGTTTAACTTTATGCAAATGAAGAGCGATTTTCGGGAGCGACAACCAATAGGAGTGGAGCGCGCATGATCCTTCTCCACATCATTGGATGTCATTCATAAAGGCAACCAGTAGTGGGAACGCCCACTAGCGACCTCATCGCCAGCCACTGGCGACATGCAGCGACAAAGTCGCTTGTAGTGTGAACGGGGCTTTAGCAGTCGTCCGCGAGGGGCTGCTGGCGGTATTTTGGTTTGTTTGTTTTATTTTAAATAAAGTATTTTTGATTATTTGCCGGTTCCCGCCTCCTTCTTCCCTGAACATTGCTACACCCTTATTTACACTGCACACGTCTGCGGCGCATTGCGGCGCTGACAAGGTTTTATTCCGTCCTTCACGCGGTGCCAACTCACACCAGGAGCGTTTCAGAAGCGAAGCGACTGGATGCGCGAGACCACGTGATTTGCCTGTCCGACGTAGTTTTCTTGATTTTTGGGTTTCTACCTTACAGTCTATGGTTTCTACCAAGGATATTTTGGTGTGCAATACAATTGGGAGTCTGCACAGGGTATTTATTTTTAAATTGACAGGATTTTTTTTCACTTTTATTTTGTATTTACGGTGCAGCTTGGACGCGGTGTCAGTTGAAAATAGACTCTGAGCCTATCTTTAGCGAAGCGGTGCAGAGAGCCGCATCTGGGACGCTTCTGAAACGCGCCGCATCGTGGCTGGTGTAAACACAAGCATTGAGTAGAGTGGCCGCGATCAGCTCTGGTAGCCGTATCGCAGCCGTAATGCGCCGCAGACGTGTGCAGTGTAAATAAGGGGTAAAGATTCATTCGGGTCACATGACGTCACTGTAGCTTTGCGCCGCCATCTTTACGATCAACGGTCTCAGTAATGTCTGCAATATATTGTGCAGTTGCCTGCAACAACAACTGAAAGAGGAACCCCGAACTGGTATTTTATTCTATACCAAAAGAAAAGGATAGAAGAAATGTATCATATTGTATGAATGTCTCATATTGTATCATGTCTCATCTTTCTGTGCGCACCATAGACTGTAAAAAAATATGGACGTAGTGTCCGTGACGTCACCCGTAGGTTTCTGAACAGTAAAGTGGGCGGAGTCGGACGTCGCCATCTTGGAAGCGCGTCACTCCCGGATAAACGAAAATGGGCAAAACGGTGGGACGTGGGTGGAGTTGAGGTGCCTGGATGCTGAAACTACGCCCGCCTAGCTCAACGTAATCGAGTTTGCTCAGCAGGCTAAAAGGAGCTAATGTGCTACTGGCCTCGCGCTAAAGTGACAGCTGACTTGAAGAAGTAGACCTAAAGCCAATAGTTAAAGTTCATGTTTTTGCCCTTTGAAATACTATTTAGTTAAAAGACATAACTAACCGTGAGACTATGTGTATTGTGATGCATTATTATTCTCATGTAGTAACTTACAATATTTGCTCTGAGCGTGTGTGTGACAGTGACTACGTTTACATGCAGCCAATATTTGGGTTATGGTCGGGTTAAGGTCACTATTCGGGTTTCTAAAACATTAGGAATAACCCGTTTACATGCGTGAGCAGAGAGAGTTACTCCTGTATACATGGAATTGCAATATCCCGATGTAAACGGCGACGCACGGTTAGCGTCTGGACGTACGGACAACCTTAAGACGCAATATGCGTCATTTCCGATTCTTCTTCCTGTATCCAAAGACAACAACAACAGCAGCAGCACGCGGATAATGAATAGTTCGGGGCAGATAGCGATCGCCTTTGTTTGCGCTTTGGTGCTGGAACTGACCTCGCTCCAAAAGTATGCTGTGCTGCGTCTCGCCATGTTTACTTCCGGTATACTGCACGCGGGTTTTTGTATGCGCCGAGAAGTTCCTCTACTCAAAAGACCAAGATTCCTTGCGAATAGAACATGCGCAGAACACAAATCATTATGGGGATATGCCGATACGCGTTTACATGACCAAAAATTCGGGTTAGAAAAGGGGTACCCCAGGTATCATATCTGGCTTTTTAAAATCCGGGATATGAGCATATTCGGGTTTTTGCCGGTGTTTACATGGCCGTGCGTGACCGGGTTATTGCTAATATCCCGGTTTTGAACGGGTTATTGGCTGCATGTAAATGTAGTCAGTGATTCATGCGCATACATGTCACCGCGGCACCGCACGTCAAGTTCGTAGAGAGCTTTATTCAGTCCATTTTAAATTCTGATAGATATTACCTAAAGTTCAAGTAAATGCACTAGAAATCCGCGCTCATTTAAGGGATGGAGAGAAAGCACTGACAACTGCAGGATTTAATCTGACGGTAGGCTACTTTTTATTGAACACTAAAAAGTTAAATAAGCATATTATAGTCTATCTGTTCTGTAAGATCAACGGTACAGCAGAAGAAGTGTGGTCTCTATATCTTAGACATTTTAAACTCTGAACTCCAAAAAGCAACGAAATTGTCAGACATCCATGAGTGCATGTTCACAGAGGAAAACAACTGAAGAACAGCGCTGGTCTTTCGATACTCGACAATGACGGAATCCAACGGCGTGGGCGAAGGTATAAGGCATGTATTAAATTGTATGAAATAATCCCGAAAAAAGTACAAACACGGCAGAGATGGCAAGTTCAGCAGCTGGAATCAGCTGAGGTGACTGATGGCTAACAGAGAGCAGACAAACGGCTAGACAGCAGCGGCAATCCACCTGTCACTCAAGTAGCCACACCCTTGATTATGCAGCATTTTAAGGCTTAATATAATTTAAACGGATGAGTTCTAAAAAAAATTCACCCCCCTCACAGTTGTCACGAAGGGCAAAATTAGCTGTGTAGACCAAAACAACTTAAGACACCAGGCTGTAAAATTTTTGTTTCTGCGGTAAAGTTGGGCATTTTAACATGGGGGAGATACAGATTTGACTCACTTTTGCTGCCAGCCTCAAGCGGCCAGGCGATGAATTGCAGTTTAATTCACTTCCGTGTTGGTTTCAAGATAGAGACAGGGAGGTTGCCGCTTGGTGCGCACACACCCGACCCGAAGCGTGCAGCCATAGACCCCTATACAGCGCGCGAGTAATGAATTGAGCTCTGTTTCGTGTCTGAATGGACAAATACACACAACATTATGTTTAAATGTCCGTTTTGGAGAGTATTCACGTAAAATATGTCGGTTATGTCTTAAACAGAGTTTAAAGGAAAACAAACAAGCATGCAAATGGCAATTATCGCGGCCGGAAAAATTATCGAGCTCATTTTTTTTATCGTGCGATTAATTGATTTATTGACTATCGCGATAGGCCTAATTAATTAATGACAGCTAGCCATGAGCCGTGGCTAACAGCTGGCAAGCTACCAGCTGTTAGCCACTTAGCTAGCTAACAACTCGTTACCTAGTCAGAGCAAACTACCACCAAAATCATACATTTGAATTTTTTTTAACAATATCTACATTTCCCATGATTAAATATAAATCCTTGGTGGCCAGGTGCCGCACTTTTATGTCTGTTACCCATCCTGCCACAGCATATTGATATGCATCGGTAGGCTACTCTTGAAAGCCTTCTAGCGATATATATATATATCATATATATATATATATATATATATATATATATATATATATATATATATATATATATATATATATATATATCATGGAAGGCAAATTGGGGCAAGTCTGGGGCAGATAATAATGGACAAAAGAAAACTGGGGGTAACAAATAAGGATCGGAGCCTAAAATTAAAATTTTCTCCAGGTATCTCTATGTCTCTCTTTAATTCAAATGGGCAGTTTGGGCGGCCATACTGGGCGAGATCGGTCGTAAATATGGCGGCATTCTATTTGTTATGCCCTGTCCCAAATGGAACCCTAAGCATTCGCGGTCTTCCTCTGAGTCCGCACTTTCGTGACGTAATTCCGCTTTGACTGTCGGGAAGAAGTCTGCTGTGGAGTCCGCATCAGCGCGGGCTCGGCAAAAGTGCGCATCAAGGGCGCAAATCGACCACATGGGGGCGCTCGCGAGCACCCTTCTGAGATCTAAAAATGAGAAATGGGACACACTGCGGTCTCTCGGACTTAACGGACACGCGGCAGCCATTGTAAGTCCACAAGACCGAAAGTGCACATGAAGTGTGCCATTTGGGACAGGGCCGTAGTGACCTAGGTGGCATCTATGAATAGGCGCCTTGTCTATTTTTGACGGATGCCGCATCTAAGCTGCTCAGTATACAAAATAAAAGTAGCCTACTAAAATCCTGTCAATTTAAAAATAAACACCCTGTGCAAACTCCCAATTGTATTGTACACCAATGTCTTGGTAGAAACCATAGACTGTAAGGTAGAAACCCAAAAATCAAGAAAAACCACGTCGGACAGGCAAATCACGTGGTCTCGCGCATCCAGTCGCTTCGCTTCTGAAATGCTCCTGTGTGAGTTGGCACCGCGTAAAGGACGGAATAAAACCTTGTGCGGCGAATAAGGGGTAAATAAGGGGCGAAACTGGTCTTCAGTAACTTTGTAAGTCTGGTTTTCCAATTGTTGAAAGTTCTGTCAGATTTGTGGTTTTGCTACTTTCATAGACGTTGCTTCAACCAGACGTTGCTATTCATTGGCAATGTCTACTATAAATGTGAATCTCTCATTTACATTTAGATTTAAATTGTAACCAAGCAACTAACGCAGGCAAAACCCAGTTGAGTTTTAGTAATAATTTACAAATCAAGGTGAGAAATGAGAAACGATTCAAGATCTTGCATACCTTTTCCACATAGCAATCAAAGCAGCAGTGCAAATAACCCAACAGAGTCACAGATGGTATGTTCAATCGGTTGAGTGATTCTAACACTAATCGTCAGACTCAGGAAATAAAAAGTAGGCACAAGTCTAATATATATTATCCATGCATGAAAGGTTATTTGCAATCGAACCTAGGGAATTAAAAGTTTTATGTTTGTCTCCAAACAAACTTATGCCAGTGAAGGGATATTCATACAAGACCAGTCTTTCATAAGTGCCATCACACATTTCACCATGGAAAACTGCTAGTGACCTGTATAAATATTGAAACAAGAACATCTCCCTACTCTATAATTCACAGTCCAACTCTGTCAATCTGCCTCTGAATATCATTACTGAGTTTAAGCATGAATGAAGTTGATTTTTAATTTGTTTCATTCAGACAGTGCCTCAAATGTGTTGTGGCAGAGAACACCGATGGATATTCAAAGGTCAGTTTTAGAAGTTTCCAAGCCAAAAAGAGACTGCCAGCATTACTCACATCTTGGAAAATACTAATCAAAAGAGAGGTTTGATTATCGTTGATTGAAGGGATACGGCAAGATATTACCAATTCATTATCAATACATTTAGAAAAAAGAAAATCAAGTATATAATTGATTGAAATTATCTAATCATGGTATTAAGGATTGTCAAGGACAGTGTTTTACGTTGTATTTTGTTGATGTTGATTTTAAAAAGTATGTTTATACATTTAATTTAATAAATGTTTTTTTCATTTAAAATGTTTGAATATTTGGTTCATGATATTTAAGGAATATGAAATGATAAAATATTGACTTAATTTAAGGACCATTTTAAATGACCAAAAAAAATGTAATAATAAAAGAATACTTAATAATTTCAGCTTCTGCTTTGCAAATTGGCAAACTAACAGATAAAAAAACCCAGAACAGATCATTACCAACAAATTTCTTTCTGTCTCTTTCTTGCTACAAAGCTAAGTATTCAATGCACTCCATCTGGACGGCATCTCACAAGCTCCCTTTTTAAACAGCCTGCGGCAGCCTGCATGGCACGTGCAGAAGTGAGGGGACGAGAGATGGCAGTATAAAAAATAGGAAACGCAAAGAAAACAAGAAAATTCCAGTCAAAGATCCTTCAGGTGCTCATGGCAATCTTTATTGGTGTGCTGGAAGCATAAAACTGCCTGAGGTTTTCCTAAGAGTATCTTTGCTGTATGGGAGTTATCCCTCGCTGACAGGTGTATCAACACACACAAGGACAAAACAGAACCCTAGCCATGAGCTAATGTCAGGACTTTTTCAAATAACTAAATTAACATGTGCTGTTTTTTATTTATTTAATTAATTTACTAACAATTGCGATTGCAAAACCATAGCTTAGGTGAGCATGATGGTTATTGTTGTTCTAGAGTTTCCTTTCAGTCGATTAAGGTCGGACGTTGTCGACTCGACTGAAATGGGATCACGCCAGGGAGCCTATTGTCTTCGAGTATTATTGAACGAGCAAATGCACATTGGCGTGCGAGATTTGCATCTCACACTCCGCCCTGCGGCGCGGGTATAAATACGGAAGTAGATGCACGCACCATTTGCCTTTCGCTTCGGAGCCGGGCTTCATTTATGGTCTTCTGAAGAGTGTTGTTATACAACGAGCGAGTGTGTCGGTGCTTCTTTGGGAAGTCTCTCCTGGTGTCGGTGTTTACAGTGCGAGTGCAGCGGTGATCGCGAGCTTTCAAGCTCTCAACTGCTGTTTTCACAGCAACCAAATTTCTGTTTGTGTTTGTTTGTCTGACGGTCGGTTGAGGGCGAGAGAGTGAGTGCTTCACTGATACAGGCTGCAGCATTCCTGTGTCAGTGTTGCCGCGGTCATTCCCCTGTACGCTCCGGCACTGGTGAGAGGTTTTCACTTCCTAAAAGAGCAACATGGGTGCGTTTGTGTCTTTTTCAAGATGTCATTCCACCTGTGCGTTTCTGGATGCGATTGTTTCCTTTTCCTCTCTGACGGTCACAACAGTTGCATCACGTGTTTGGGCTGTATGTTTATTTGTATATAAATATGTATGCATATGGATTTGTATCTTCAGCATGCTGAGGCAGCTTTTGTGGACGGCTCATGTTCTCATTGCCGGAATATGACTGTCGCGGTGTTGAAATCGAGACTCGCCTTAGTCCGAGTCTAAGCACGAGTCCCCATTACCATGCCCCACCCCTGGGTGCCGTGTGGGATGGGTGATCGAAGGATAGTGATGGATGTCTCGCCCGGTAACCATTCCCTGTGGGCTCCTCACTCCTCCATCACACCGCAGCCGATGGAATTTCTGTTGAGCATGCTGGTCTCTCTGTAATGGACCGATCAGCTGTTTCAATGGGGGTTCCCCCAGAGGATAAGATGTCGATAGCAGCATCAGAGGGTGAGGTGGCCTCTGGAGATGACGACTCAGCTGTGTTATCTCCCTCTGGGAGTGTAACATTGCCCAAGCCAGATCCAGAAACGTCAGCTATGCTGAAACGGGCCGCCGAGGCTGCCGGGCTCGAGTGGAAACTCCACCGTGTCACGTTCAGTCTCGGTTGGAGGATTGGTATCTCGGGGCTGGCCGTGCTGGTTCTCAGCTCGCTGCCCCAGTGCTTTTCTTTTCCGAAATGCATGGAGAGCTTATCAGGTGGTGAACGGCACCTTTCTCTGCCAGAAACTGCCTGAATAGTTTTTCCCCCTCACTACCCTTGATGGAGGAACCGTGAAGGGTTGCGAGGTGTCCCTCCATTGGAGCGGTCTGTCATGACACAGGTGCACCTGTGTCTGGCAGCCGCCGCCTTTTGGGGGGATCCTCGTCCTCGATCCTCCCCCCCCCAAAGCCTGTGAATTCTCGTCCGTTCCAACGGGCAGAGTTTACAAAGCCTCTGGGCAAGCCGCTTCCTTTTGCGTGCCATGGCGCTGCTACAGGTCTGTCAGGCCAAGGTACCCATGGCATGCACGAGGGTAGCCCAGACCGTGAGCTCATAGGTGAGCACCGCACCGCATCCGACCTGGCCCTCCGGGGCATGAGTGTGGTGGCGTGTGCGATCGGTCTGGCGAGGTCCACCTTAGTGGCCCAGGAGCGCCATTGTTGGCTCAGCCTGGTTGATATGGCGGTTGCGGACAAGGTTTGGTTCCTGGTCTCCCCAATTTCCCAGGTTGGGCTGGTCGGCGACACGGCGGAGAACTGCTTCCAACAGTTCTCTGCCGCCCAAGCGCAGACTGAGATAATCCAGCATATCCTGCCCCGGCGGCCCGCTGCTGCCTCCACCCCGCCGCCGGTGGCAGTTCCTCCGCCTGCTCATCGCCGAGGGCGTTCCCCGGCCACCGCTCCCGCTGGGCCTCCGCAGTAGCCTCCACCCAGGCCTCAGCATGGAGCCGGCCGTAGGAGAGACGCCCAGCCCAGGTGGCAAGCGAAAGCATTCCGGAGCGGGCCGTCCCGGGGATGGATGAGGATGTTTTTGGAGTTGGCAAAAACGATCAGTCCCTCCCCCCGGGTGAGGGCCGGGTGGAGTCTTTGTTTGTGTGTGTGTCTGTTCTGCCGCTGGCTCCCTAAAAAAGCGGAGCAAGTGGTACCCACACTTCAAAGAAAGAGCAATTTCATCTGTTCCTGGGTCCCAAGAGGGCCCGTCTGGCGGGGGTTTGACCCTGTATACACCCCTCAGCTCCCCCTCGGTCACCAGCAGGCAGCTTGGTACGTTCGAGGACCCGGTCATCCGCCTTCTCACGCGCCCCTGCCAGTGGAGACAGGTAAGTGTTGCATAGCACACTAACACCACTCTCTCTACTTTGCTGCCCCACCTCAGGCTTTCCCGCTCAAGTCAGTGATAATCATCACATTAGGTGTGAGCAGACGTGCTCCTGAAATCCAGTGATATTCATCACACCTAGTGTTGAGCAGTGCTCCTGACTTGTGCGTGCTTATCTTATCCTGCTGACGAAGGATTTGATATAGCCGCTCCTCCAGTCGGTATGAAGGCCAGTTGTAAACTCGTTCTTCATACTACTATGAAACAAGGGTCGTGGTGGGTTGTGACCATCCTGGCCCAAGATTGGTCTGCAGCTCCGACCTGAAAGACATGTGCTTCAGATCTCTACCTTCCCCACTGCAGGCCATCCTGTGTGTTGCGTGTGAGGGTTGAAGTATCAGTACAGAGTCCTTCCCTTCGAGTGCTCCAGGGCCCGTTGGGTCTTCAGGTCAACTGGGAGAGAGTAATCTCGCCCACGGGTTGAGTATCTCTTTTTCAGTTTTGGAGATGGATGCGCTCCAACATGTCTCTCCAATGAGAGTGTTCATCTGGTGTTTGAAGTGAGAAAGGGTCCCACTCAAAGAATTTTCAGAGGCTCCTGGGGCATATGGTAGATGCAGCCATTGGCTTCCTCCATATGGTGACCACTTCAGCGCTAGCTTCAGGATCGGGTCCCGAGGTGACCGTGGCAGAGCAGCTCACCCTGTGTGACAATAGTTCATCCCGGTCTGCTGCCAAACTCTCTTCAACTGAGGAGCCATTTATAAAGGGCGTGTTTTAACAGGGGCCTGGGCGACCCTCGACTACACGAGCATTCATGCTTCGAGTTGTTAGACATTGCGACCGCGGCGCAAGCTTCCCTTGCATGTCACAACTCACCCGTCACCTCCTCCTTGGAGTCAGAAGCTTCTGAGGACGCTTTGTTCCAGTCTTCCCGCTTTACTCAATCGTGCCGCCAACGAGCCTCACAACAGTTATAGCCAGGGCACGTGGAGACTCCATCCCCTGGGGTCCAGCTGGGTCATGACCATTCCGGGGCCTCTCAGTTGCCTCTCCGGTTTCGTCTCCCTGCCAGTTGTGTTTCTGTCCAGACACTGGCTCTCAGCTGCCCCAGGGGCCCAAATAGTCCCCAGTGAGCCTTCCAAAAGCGACTGCGACTCATGGTTGTCTAGCACCTGCTCAAGTCAGTGAATTCATCACACTCATGTTGAGCAGAAATGCTCCTGAATTTCAGTGAAGTTCATCTCATTCACGTGTTGAGCAGTAGTGCTCCTGTAGCTCCGTGAATTCATCGCACTCATGTGTTGAGCAGCAGTGCTCCTGAAGCTCAGTGATCCTTTTACACTCAGTGCTGAGCAGAAATGCTCCTGTAGTTCAGTGAAGTTCTTCGCTCAGTGAAGTTCTTCGCATTCGAGAGATGAGCAGAAATGCTCCTGCAGCTCAGTAAAGTTCTTCACACCCAAGTGTTGAGCAAAAATGCTCCTGAAAGCTCAGTGAACTTATCTCTCTCTAGTGCTGAGCAGAAATGCTCCTGAAGCTCAGTGATCTTCACATGTATTGTTGAGCAGTGCTCCTGTCTTTTTGCGCCCTAGGAAAAGTCGCTTGCACTTACAGTGCCAAGTCAGGAGGGAACAGGTCTTCATAGTTGCCCCTTATTGGCCCAACTCGACCTAGTTCCCATCGACAGCCTTCCTGACTTTCCCTGAACACATTTTCAGGGACGGGCACGATGGCACCCGCGTTCACTGAACGCGGAGGTTCAGATGGTTATCACAGGTACATGTGGTAGTTATCATCACTTCTACGAGCACCCCCTAGAAAGTGGGTAGCGTGCTTACGCCTTTAGAAGTGGAACCTAGTTGTTGAGTGCGTCTTCTCTCCAGAGGAGATCCTGAAAGCTTTCGATCATTTCAGTGCGCTCTTTCCTGTTTTCCTTCACCCTCAAAATGATGTTGCCTCGGTGTTAAACGACGCTCATCGTGATGCAGAAGCATGGACAAGCACGTCCTGATCTTCAAGTTCCTGAGGAACAAGGTAATGTAAATCCTTGCGTCCCTCTTTATCCTCTTGGGCCTTATCTCTGGTGCAACTGCACTGCAGAGACCGCCCCTGAGCCACTGCAGGCAGTGAGTTAAAAATTCTGTTATATCAGTTCTCCTGCTCCCATGGTCTCTACTAGAGGGTAGGGACTTGCTCGCTTTCGGTCAACGTATTGTGCCTGGAGTTCGGGCCGGCTAACTCTCACAAGCTGAGACCCCGGCTTGAATTGTACCCAAGGTTCCTACCTCTCCCGTAATAGGAGCAGGTGGTGAGCCTGCAAGCGCTGCCCCGGAGGAGGCAGATCCAGCCCTGCCTTTCTCTTCCGTTCGCTTATAGCGGTTAAACGTGTATAGAACGCAAGCCATAGACCTCAGACCAGCTCTTATCTGTTTGGAATTCAGCAGAGAGGGAAGGCTGTTTCCAAGCAAAGTTGGCCACTTAGTGCCTACTTTCATTTTGGTAAAAAATTCCGAGATGCAACATGTCAACTTAGGTGTTGAGCTCCTCGATGATGAGTGTAAAGTGCTCCGCCTGGGCATTGACGATATGCTTTGCTAAACAGATTCTAGAGTTGGGGGCTGGACGACATCTAGTTGAACCGCTGCTTCCCATGGGCACCCTTCTTGTAAAGCCAGTTTCACCGTGAGCACGGTTCAAGTGTCGGCTCGCTGCGCCATTCCCCTCCTATGGACTGGATACGTGCGCCTTTCTACTCCAGTTGAGTTCCCTTAAATCTGAACCCTGTTGAGTTCCTCCACACCCCTCAGACTCGGACGTACAGAACGTCTAGTGTTAGGCCTACCACTTGTAAGCAGTGTGGAACCTGTGTCAGGCTGGGTCCATATGTTGCGGTCCCTACGGCGACCCCATATGTGTATTCTTCCACGATACAGCTCCCTACGGTCGAGCCCGTGTCTTCCCTCGGCAGAGTCTCTCTGCCGTCACTGTCAGGTGAGTCTTCCCCCGTCTTAGGCTGGAGCCACCCCAGTGACATTCCATATGTCATACTGCCCGGTCATCCGCCCAGTTCATATGTATATTCTCCACGTTACCTCCCTCTGGGTAGGACGTGGCTTCCGCAGCGTCCCTTCCTTCCAATGTATGGGATCGCTTTCCCAGTGGTCCTGTAGGAACAGCAGTGACTTCCCTGGCCTAAGCCCTGTCCTTCCCCGCCTTAAATTTGCAGGGGCATCAGGTGGCTTTTGTCTAGGTACTGGAAGGTGGCAGCGTTAGTGGCGTTATCAATGGGTGATCCCATTTCAGTCAAGTCCACTACGTCCAACGTTATCGACTGAAAGGGAACGTCCTGGTTGCGTATGCAACCCACCGTTCCCTGAAGGAGGGAACGGAGGACGTAGTCCCCTTGCCACTACCGCTGGACCACCGCTGACTCCGAGTTACGCTCGGCTCCTCAGCGAAAAGCAAACGATGCGTGCATCTACTTCCGTATTTATACCAGCGCCGCGGAGCGTGAGATGCAAATCTCGCACACCAATGTGCATTGGCTCAATAATACTCGAAGACAATAGGCTCCCTGGCGTGATCCCATTTCAGTCGAGTCGACTACGTTGCATACGCAACCAGGACGTTCTCCATCTAAAACACTGTATATTGATGAAGAGCATACTGTTTATTTAGTGTGTTCATGTAGATTTTAAAAAAGACAAAGAAATTAAAGGTTCAGCAAAGATGCATTAATCAAAAGTGACAGTAAAGACTTTAACAGTGTTACAAAAGATTTATATAAAAAAATGCTGATTTTTAACTTACCGTAAAACTTCAAATAATAGCCGAGTCCCAAATAGACGCCTGTCTCTTTTACACGCCTGGTGTGGCGACAGGTTTGGGTAAATAAAGGCCGGTCTCAAATAGAGGCCGGGTCTGTTTTTTAGTTTCGGGTTGTATTTAATCTTCTAAAACCCTTCAGATCGTCCGCTTTTTGGCGGCCGCCAAAGCAAATTTGTGTCCCGCCAAAGTCTTTTTTGATCGGTGAGTGATGTAGAATCAAACGAGCAGAGAGAGCGCCCCGGCCGCGCGCGCGCACTTTCACGTCTTCAAACAACACGAGCGCTGTATTTCTCTTTCTCCCTCGCGCATATTAATCTAAATCAATTGACACGATAGTAAAAGGTCGGAAGACCGCAGATTCACGTGGAGCATTTGGAGATTTTTAAAGATTAGAGACTCTAGGAACAACATCCAATGAACAACATCTCAACACTAAATTAAAAAAGGCCTGTCTCATTTAGACGCCTGTCTCAAATACAAGCCGGTTCAGTTCGACGATTTGGGAAAATAAAAGCCCGGGCTATTATTTGAAGTTTTACGGTAATCCTGAAACATGTATCATGGTTTCCTCAAAAATATTAAGCATCACTACTGTTTTCAACATTGACAATTGATAATATTAATAAGAAAATGTAACTTGAGCACAAAATTAGCATATATTACAATGTTTTTGAAGGATCGTGTGACATTGAAGACCAGTGTAATTACTGCTTTAAATTATATGATAATATATGTAGCCATTGACCCATGACATATAAGAATCACTGCAAAAATAATTTATTTGGGTGTTTTAAAATACATTTCCTATGAAAGTAACTTAACATGTCACTTTCCATACAGAAGTAACTGCCCAAATAAGCCCACTATCCCTTTTAATTAATATATGAATACCAGTCAGTCAAATTATAGGTCTGTCTGAATTCACAGTACCAACAAAACAGTGGGTAAAAAACAAGAAGAAACGTTTATCACACAACTCATGTAATACGTCAGTATGTAGCATGTTCAGATTCTTTTTCGTATTACACACCTGCATACTTTATAAAACATACTTTTTAATAGTTATGACTCACGACATAAGGTCTTCATTGAGTGTAGTACCTACTCTGACACAGTTTGTGAGGAATTTAGAACACAATTTCGGATGCATCAAAACTAATGTACATAGTAAGTATCTCAATATTGTTATGTGTTACTTTTGAAAATTACATTGCCAAACACTGTTGGTCATGTTTAAGTATCTAAATAGGCCATTCCAGACTGGTGGTGAGATACAATAAGTAATATCTTGCTACGGGAACTACGCCGGCCCACATATCCCCTCAAGAATTCAGCAATATCGCCTCACAACAATGTGAAAGTGAAGCTATTAGAGCTGTGTCTACCAGCAGCAAGCCAGAGTGTCAGACTCTTCTAATCTAACACATTACAGTGATTTTCAGCAGGGCGTTTGATCCACCTGTGTCAGAGTGCTGCTACTTGAAGTGCCAGGAAATGTCTTGAGATTACAGCCCGTCACTCATTAATTATACGGTTCAGTGCAAACCGGGAAATGCAACTCCTTGCATTGACTTCAGTGTGGAGGGTGAAATATTTTCGCAGTTACGCAATTTGAGTGCTTATATTGACTCGTGGCTTGTCCTGGATCAGTATAAATAAACAGGAGGTGGAAAACGGATCCCTGTCTAAAGGAAAGAAGCCAAAAGCAATGACATGCTAACTGGACAGCAGAATAAGATCTTTCCATTAACATAATGGGAATCTGATTTACAAGTCTATAGTTAGTTGCCAAGATCTACACTCCAATAAAACAGAAAGCATGCTGTGGACACACACATAAATTCTGGAAACGTGCACACACACAGAGCACTGAGAGCTTGACATGATAGCCTGTAATTGGACAGGACACAAAGGTCGTTGCCAAAAATCGTAGATGCTTTGGACAAAAACCTGGAACATAATCCCACAGCCAAAATAACCTCCCTCCCTCTCCTTTTTCTTTGCCTCTGCTCTTCCCCCTTAGCTTTTTCTGCCCTTCTTTCCCCATTAATGGTATGCACTGAATATTTAGATAAATATTGATAATGAATTAATAATATGGGGAAAAATTACAGTGATAATATTTTTGGTCATGTCACCCAGCCCTACATTTAAACTGATGAGAAGTGACATCAATCGCCACCAGATGTTGTTACAAAAAGCTGCATCAAATATACTGAAAAACACCTGACAGAGCCTTGGAAGCAGGGGTCTGAATCATTTCAAGGAAAGAAAACAAAAAAAAAACGGAACGAATGACATTTTAACAGAAACAAACAAAAAAAACGAAAACGAAATCAAGTTTAAACGCTGTACTTATTTAAAGAAGCAGTTTTTTTATTTGCCCTTGCTCTGCAAATAATCATAGAAAGTCTCCAAAATGCATGCAGGACTTTCATTCACGATTGAGGCGGGTGTAGCTACTGTATGAGGTTTTGACAAAAGACTGAGGATCCACTTGAGTTACGAGGTTTAGTCACAAGCTATAAAGTTAAATTCAAGCTGGTATAAAGTATAGGCAAAAAAAAAACAATGTTATTAACGGGTATTTTTTTCTAATCAAACAATTTTTTTCTTTTGATGTTACAGCAGTCATTGACCATTGACAGTGGCGATATGGAAACACACAGATTATTAGCAGCTGACCAGAGAGATCTGATCTTTTCAGAGCGTCAGGATCTTATTAAAAAGAGTCAAATATCTCAAGGTCAGAGGCTAAGAGTAAGCTGGAGAGCTGCAGGGCAACAGAGGCCACAGGTAACGCCTATTACATCACTCAACAACCATATTAATCCTCACAAGAAATTATTGTAAATAAATGATCTGATGATCAGGGAAGGGTCATAGTACTTGCATATTGTTGTCCTATTGTTAGTTTAATTGCTTCTATTGTTCTCATTTGTAAGTCGCTTTGGATAAAAGCATCTGCTAAATGAATAAATGTAAATGTAAATGATTACAACGGTTTGCAGAAATAAAGCCTAAAGATTATTTCAGGTCACTTGTTGTCAGGTCAAACTTATGTTCACAGAACATGTCTGCACTGATCTGAAAGCAATTTTTTAAAACATAAAAGCCAAGTAAATTCTCTCTTACTGTTCCAACAGAGCTTTGCTAATTGGCTAAATAAGATCTCCAGTCTGATCTAATTGGTTAGGAGGATGAAATCTGGAGTTTCAAATAAAGTTCAAAAGTCTAGGTCAGAAGGATTTTTTTTAAAGAAATTAATTACTTTTACATTGTTACAAAAGATTCATATTTCACATGCTGTTCTTTTGAACTTTCTATTCATCAAAGAATCCTGAAAAAAAATCTATCACGTTTACTATGAACATATTAAACAGCATAGTCAGGAAATTAAAATGATTTCTGAAGGATCGTGTGATACTGAAGATTGGAGTAAAAAATTCTTTGCCACAGGAATAAATTACATTTTAAAGTCCTGATGATATCAAAATGGAAGTTTTTGGCTTTTAGTATGAATAATTTAGCCTTACTGATCCATAAGCTAGTGTGCTCCAAAACAATGACAAAATTTGTATTTAGAAGATAAGCATTCAAAACTTACAGTCTCTCACTTCTGCCTATATGGATCAATGATTTTGATGACATCACTCTGCACTTCAGCTTCTCATCAGATTTTCTGTCCAATCAAATGCTATCTTTAATCTAAAGCGTCCCGCCCCCTACTTTATAAATAGGCTTAGTCTGCTGTGGTCATTTTGTGGTCAATTTACTATTTTCTACATGGTGAATGGCATATAGTGCATTATATAGGGAATAGGGACCGATTCAGAAAGTGTTAATTATGCTTTCCATTGGGGCGATTGAAGTCTGGTTTCACGTTTCTGGTTTCGCGAACCACAGCAGAGCACACACACAGCCTGCTCAGGTCCAGAAACACGACAGCACAGAGCGGATCATATGTTCGAGACGGCGCATACCAGAAAAAAATATCAGACCCATTTGAATTCTGCACAGAATGCTATAATTTAAAGCGATATGAAGGAGATTAGGAGAAGAAACGGTTCGAGATTAGGAGGAAACTGCGGCTTTACCGACTCAACAGCTCTGGTCTAGCTCAGCTGTGATATAAACCAAACGCTATTGGCTATTTTTAAAATGGGGAGGAGCTGTTTGATATGCCCCATCCTGTCTTCCTGTTTCAGGAGAAATTACGTCAACACACTGAATAATGCTGCGTATTTCAAGGCACTTCAGTGGGCCTATAAAATATATTCAAATGGAAAACACTTATTTTAAATTGTAATAATATTTCACAATATAACTTTTTTTCACTGTGTTTTAAAATCAAATAGGTTCATCCTTGAAAAGAGACTTCTTAAAAAAATATTTAAAAATCATACCGCCCCCACACTTTTGCATGGGTGCATATGAATCATTCATTGCTAGTCAGGTTATTTTTCTGTAACAGTTCGCTTGCATCTCTAATCCTTTGTATTGACTGTCAAAACAGGTCTTTATGGTACAAAAAGATTATGAACTGACTGCAATAATGATTTCCCTTTTAAATATTAGGCTATAAGAAGTAATTCTAATTAATTTACATTCTAATGTAAAACCCCAGAAGTGTTACTTCCACACACAAACACAAAAGTAAGTTTAAGTCAGCAAGGAGCTCACAAAAGGTTCGCTGCACAATTTCGCACAGCTGAACACTTTGTGCAGCTGAACTGAGAGCTGCTGAAAGCTCTTGACCACACTCCTCTTTAAGAAAATCTTCCATATAATTGTATACACCTTGAGTATACAAGCCATGCTAAATACTCAAACTGCTTCACACAGTCAAGGATGAGAGAATAACCAAGCATTCCTGCCTCAGCTGAAACAATCACAACCGGCTCCGTCTTGTGAGCACGTTTAATTGTGGAAGGTTGGGGAATGCAGACAGAAGCTTGAAAGAGAGGATGTTCTTCACTCCGTAAGAGGGATAAACTGAAAAAGAGAATTAAACAAACATTGGATTAGGAATACAATCACCTTAAAATGATCATTCATCAATTTTTGCCTTCCTTTTAATATCAAATTCATGTTTTCACCAGAGGTTAAACTGTTATTGTCTAATGATGAAATTCAGAGAAATGGTCAAGACTGGCAGGGGAGAAGCAGAGAAAGAGAATGAATTAGGAAACACTATACCCCTGTTAATTTTCAATGAAGAGACTTTCATTAGAGTTAAAATAACCAGTGCTGATCTATGTCCCTTTCTGCACAATTCTTCATACGATAAATAAAAGACTGAGTGGCACAGTAGCAGAAGCTGTCATTGCAAAACCTCAAGCGACCCTCCATTAGCCTAAAACATCAGAGGTTTAATAAATCATCCTTTATTGTTGGATTCATCAGCTATTTCACAGCAAACAAGAGCTCAAAAGGTTTTCACACAACCCATGTAATGGACATTTTGTTTGTCCTAGAATCCATTAGCAGCCACACCACAGACCAGCTCACATAGGAATCCATTTGGTATGTATGTATATTGACCATTAATTTGCCTTTCAGAGTCCAGCATTGTAGAGAAAAAAAACGACTCGGTTACTCACGTAACCTCGGTTCCCTGAGAGGAGGGAACGAGTATTGCGTAAGTAGCTTACGCTATGGGAAAACTCCTTTTCTCGAGAATATTGAAGTCTTTATGTAAAACGCATTGCAGCTGCACAGCTGACAGCAATGAGCGAAGGCAGCTCGGTCATTGGCTGTGCTGCGGCAACTAGCTCGAACCAATGACGGGGCGGCTCTGAATGCGCGACCAATGAGCGCGCTTCGCGCCCGTGCGCGTCAGAGCCCGCCAAGATGGGCGTGGCCAAGAGCTATATATTGGGCGCCCTGTCATGAGAGTTCTTTAGGTTAAAACGACTGAAGCGAACAAACCAAGCACAAGCACAGCAGCTTACGCAATACTCGTTCCCTCCTCTCAGGGAACCGAGGTTACGTTAGTAACCGAGTCGTTCCCTTTCGAGAGGTCTCTCCTATTGCGTAAGTAGCTTACGCTATGGGAACACCATGCAAAACGCCGTGCGTGCTGAACTTCGCCTTATGATAGCCAGAGGCAGGTGCCTGAGCTGAAAAGCAAAGTTATCATCCAACTAGCCGGCAGAGGCGAGCTTTATATGTGGAAAGAATACAGAGCGGCTAGAAGGCGCTCAGTGTGACACAAGCACATACATAATCTAGATACGAACTCGTAGTTCAACTAGCATCATGCTGATAGTACATTGGAATGCAATGTCGGGACCTGTAGGTTGTAGAACCTGATAAATGTGGACGGTGAGGCCCAGCCTGCCGCCGCACAAATATCCTCGATCGGTATCCCGCTCGACCATGCCCAGGAAGAAGCCACGCTCCTGGTGGAGTGTGCTTTGACTCCCCAGGGGCATTGAAGTCCCTTAGCTTCATAAGCCAGCGCTATAGCCTCAACTATCCAGTGAGAGATTCTCTGCTTTGAAACGGCAGAACCTTTCGTATGGCCGCCAAAGCATACAAACAGTTGTTCTGTCTGTCTGAATAGGGCAGAACGCTCCAAATACACTCTGAGAGCCCTAACGGGGCAGAGTAGAGTAGCGTCGTGTTCGTCTGCTGGAGACGATAGCGCAGTTAGGGAGATAACCTGTGCTCTGAAGGGAGTGGTGAGCACTTTAGGAATATACCCATGTTTTGGCCTAAGGACGACCCTGCAGTCGTTAGGTACGAATTCCAGGCAGGCAGCGCTTGTCGAAAGAGCGTGCAGGTCGCCCACTCTCCTGACCGAGGCGAGTGCCAGCAAGAGCGCAGTCTTGAGCGAGAGCTGTTTAAGGTGCACGGTTCGGAGTGGTTCGAACGGGGGCCCTTTAAGAGCGTCTAGGACAGTAGCTAGGTCCCAGATCGGCACTGAGGGGGGGCGTGAAGGGTTCATCCTCCTAATGCCCCTTAGGAAACGAATAATTAGGTCGTTTCTTCCCAATGGACGTTCCATTACAGGGTCGTGTGACGCTGTGATGGCCGCCACATATACTTTGAGCGTGGAGGGGGTGCGGCCCGCCTCCAGAAGCCCTTGTAGAAAAGCGAGTACGTTCGTAATCTCGCATGTTTCAGGGTTCAGGCCCTTGGCATTACACCAGTCACTGAACACTTTCCATTTCTGGGCATATAAGCGTCTCGTGGAGGGCGCCCGCGCCTCAGCGATGGTTTTTAGCGCTCGTGAGGCGCTTTTTAGCGCTCGCTCGTGAGGTTCCTGGGAACCCGTTGAGGGGCCATGCATGAAGGGCCCACAGATCGGGGCGGGGATGAAATATCATCCCGCTGGCCTGACTGAGGAGGTTTGGCCTCAGTGGAATCGGCCATGGTGCAGATTGCATTTGCATCAGATCTGGAAACCATGTTTGGTTCTTCCAGAGTGGGGCTATCAGAAGCACTGCGTTTTTCTCCTCTCTGACCCGACTGATGACCTGTGGCAGCATCGCGATCGGGGGAAAGGCATATAAGGGGCGGCTCTGCCAGCTCTGGGCGAGCGCGTCCGTGCTTTTCGTGAAGAAAAGCGAGCAGTGCGCGTTCTCCTTGGAGGCGAAGAGGTCGATCTCCGCTTTGCCAAAGGTTTTCCATAACCACTGAATCGTCAGCGGGTTGAGAGCCCATACTCCTGGGAGAATCTTGTCTCTGGATAGCATGTCTGCCCCCTGGTTCAGGGCGCCTGGCACATGCGCTGCTCTCAGCGAGCGCAAGTTGTGCTGGGACCATAAGATGAGTCTCCTGGCCATTGAATGCATGGAGCTCGACCTGAGTCCACCCTGGCGATTTATGTACGACACTACCGTCATGTTGTCCGTTCGGACCAGGACGTGTTAGTTTTTTTAGATGTGGAAGCAGGGCTCTGAGAGCCAAAGCGACCGCTTTCATCTCCAGACAGTTTATGTGTAGGCGCTTCTCCGGGTTTGACCAAAAGCCGGAGACAGGCCTGCCCTCGTAAAGGGCCCCCCAACCTATTTTGGAGGCATCTGTCGTGATCATCTTTCTCCTTGTGTTCACACCCAGACTCACGCCTGACTGGAACCAGTCGGCGGCTTTCCAGTGCGTCAGGGCTTTTATACAGCCGTGGTTCGCTCTGATTAAAAAGTGGCCCGAACGCCACACGTGAGTAGGGACGCGGCTCTTGAGCCAGCGTTGGAGAGGGCGCATATGCAACAATCCTAGCTGGAGTACGGCCGATGCTGAGGCCATGAGACCGAGCATCCTCTGAAACCGCTTGACGGGGATGACCGCTCTGATGAGAGACGAGCTGTCATTTGCATCGAGTCTAGAACTATTCCCAGGAAAGAAATCCTCTGGCTGGGAGATAGTATGCTTTTTGCTAAATTGATTCTTAGACCCAGGCATTCTAAATGGCTGATAATCCAAGATCTGTTGTGTTATTAACTGACTCTCTGATTGTGCTAGGACCAGCCAATCGTCGAGATAATTCAGTATTCACACTCCCCTTCGCCTCAAGGGGGAAAGTGCTGCATCCATACATTTTGTGAATGTACGGGGAGCCAGGGACAGGCCGAACGGAAGTACTGTGTACTGGTAAGACTGTCCCTCGAAAGCGAATCTCAGAAACGGCCTGTGATGAGGCGCTATTGGAATGTGAAAGTAAGCATCTTTCAGATCCACTGAGAGAAACCAATCTCCTGGGCGTACTTGCGCGAGGATATGTTTGGTTGTTAACATTCTGAACGAGCGAATCATTAGTGCTTTGTTCAGGTGTCTGAGATCTAGGATGGGGCGGAGACCGCCATCCTTTTTCGGGACGAGAAAATAGCGGCTGTAAAAACATGTCTCGCTCATATAGGGGGGAACAGTTTCCACAGCGCCCTTTTCTATTAGTTTGCCCACCTCGGTGCATAGAACATGTGAACACTCCTTTCTCACTTTCGTCTCGACCACAGTCGTAAAACGTGGTGGTCTGCGAGGGAACTGGAGCGAGTATCCGTGCTTTACTATATTCAACACCCATTTCGGCATATCTGGAATGTTTTCCCATGCCGCTGCATGTACAGATATGGGCTGAATACAGGCTAAGGGCGCGGGCCGCTGTGACATAGGGACCCGGCCAGCGAATCGCCTGAGCTCGTAGCTCACAGAGGCGCGGGCGCGCGCTGAGCGGCTGAGTGAATGGGCGCGTGTGTGATTACAACAGCGCGCGCTATGTCTGTCAAGCTCGCAGCCTGAGCTGGGGTTGTGTTTGACACTGTAAGGACAGTGTTTATAAGTGGGGGTGCATAAACAGTGGTAGGCACACGCGTCACTTTTATAATGTTTCCCGCTTTTACTGGGGATGAATTCATAACTGTGTGAACAGTGCTTGTGTGTAGTGGTGCGTACATGACCGTAGGCACGTGATCTAGATTCATGGGGCGCGCAGCCTGAGCTGGGAATGAATTTGGCACTGTTTTGACAGTATCTGGGAATGCACACTTTGTGGACATATGAACCCTTAGTGACACAGGCAGAAAAAGACTCTTTTTGTGTTTTCTGTGCGTCGCCCGTAAAAACGGCGTTTGTTTGCAGGTGAGCGAGCTCTGTGACTGGCCCATTGACTGCTGTATGGACATTTCCAGCCGCCTGTAAGGGGACTGGGTAATGTTTGAGATTTTGCCGAGAGAGTGGTCCGGCTTTTGCGAGACACGCACTCTCTCTTCTCATTCCTGTGGCTGGGAAGGCTTTCGAGGCTCAGGGTTCAGCACAATCTTGGGCCGAGGACCCCGTCTTGCGGTTGTGGGAGAGCGAGCGGCGTCGAGCGTCAGCCTTAGGCGCGGGCTGAGAGGCGGAGGGAGCTGCTCTAGCCCGCTGCGGCTGTGGCGGTCTCTGTCTGCTCTGCGATGAGCTGGAGCGCTTGGGCAGGAAATGACGCATAGGTTGTGAAGCGTTCTGGGCCTCAGTGAAGCGTTCGGCGAAACCTTTAACCGCCGGTCCAAACAGCCCGCTGGTGGAGATAGGCGCGTCGAGAAACGGCGCCTTATCCGCGTCCTTCATCTCCGTCAGAGTCAGCCACAGATGGCGGTCGAGAACAGTCAAATTAGCCATGGCGCGGCCAATAGACTGGTGGTGGCCTTCGTGGCTCGCAGAGCTATGTCAGTTGCGCTGCGTAGGTCCTTGAAGGCTTCGGGTTCGGGGCCAGACTCGTCCATGGAGCGGAGAAGCTTGGCTTGGAACACTTGAAGTACCGCCATTGAGTGAAGCGCTGATGCAGCTTGGCCGGCGGCGGCGTAGGCGCGACCGGCGAGAGCAGAAGTAGTGCGGCAGGGCTTCGAGGGGTGGGAAGCTTTGGCTTTCCATCCGGTGGTGGAGGGCGGGCAGAGATGATTGGCCACGGCCTCCTCGAGGGGCGGCGTTCCCTCGTAGCCTCTTTCCTTCGCGCCGTCCACAGAGGAGAGGGACGAAGAAAAATAAGGCTTCAGACGCGCAGAGTGGGGGGCTTTCCATGACTTGGTGAGTTCATCATGAACTTCCGGAAAGAAGGGAGAAGGCCTTTGCCGAGGGGACTGCTGGCGCCCCTGCAGAAACCACTCATCCAGTCGGCCTCGGGTTGGTTCTTCGGGAGGAGACCAATCGAGCCCGAGGTCCTCCACGGCCTTCGAGAGGATGCGCATAATCTCCATATTCATGGTGGAGCCCCCACTCGTGCTAGCTAGCGTCGAAAGTGGAGCCCGGCCAGTCGTCAGATGCAGCGTCGATGGACAAGCTGTCATCCACTCCCCCGTCGTCCTCGGACGCGCCGAAAGTCACAAGGCCCACCGCTCTGCTAGAGGGGTGTGGGTCCGGCTGAGTGAACTGAACCGGCGGTGGGGAAGGCAAGAGCGGCAGTGAAGCACGCGGAGACTGGCTCGGCGTGACGTCACTGAGCTCAGGTTCAGGAAGCCTCTGTGAGCGGCGCTTTTTCTTAACGCGCGGCTCAAACAGAGGGGTGGCGGCGATGGGCTCGCTCGCGGCGAAAGCGGCGAAGCGAGCCCGCAGTGCGGAGAGACCCAGGTCGTCACATTCCGGGCATCCGCCCTTGGTCAAAGCAGCTTCTGCGTGGTCCCGGCCCAGGCAGCGAGCGCAGATGATGTGACGATCCCCGTCCGGAAGAAGGTCTCTGCACGACGCGCAGGAAGGCATTTGAAACAACGCCTCAGAAAATTGCTCTTTTACAAGTGTCGCGGGGCGAACAGATGTAAAATACTTGCGTGCGTAGCGCGCCAGATGGCTCAGTAGGATGGCGTTCGAAGGTGGCTGAAGGTGCCGACGTCCTCGTAGCAATCCCGCTGGTATGCTTTTCCACGGCGGCGAAGGCTTTCAATAATCCGGAGGATCCAGCGAAGAAGGTGTTCGCTGAAGGAGATTAAATCTAAAGAACTCTCATGACAGGGCGCCCATATATATAGCTCTCGGCCACGCCCATCTTGGCGGGCTTTGACGTGCGCGGGAGAGAAGCGCGCTCATTGGTCGCGCATTCAGAGTCGCCCCGTCATTGGTTCGAGCAAGTTGCCGCAGCACAGCCAATGACCGAGCTGCCTTCGCTCATTGCTGTCAGCTGTGCAGCTGCAATGCGTTTTACATAAAGACTTCAATATTCTCGAGAAAAGGAGTTTTCCCATAGCGTAAGCTACTTACGCAATAGGAGAGACCTCTCGAAAGGGAACCCCTGATGTTAAGGACACAACTGGATATAGATGTCAGATCTGCAGTAACAAAAAAATATAAAATAAAACAAAACCTTTTCAGTGAAATGTGTCATTTAAACATTCTAAATATAATGTCAGTTTGAATACAGGGTGAATCCTATAGAGTGCAACAGTGCACACCCACTTTTTCAGTGGCATTGGTAAGTATTTTTCCCATTCATTTCTCCCATAGGGATTTAAAAAAAGGTCTTTGTTAAAGCGCTAAAGCCATGAACCAAGTCAACCAGCTATGAGGTCAACCATAACATTGCAAACTTTGTAGTATAAGAACTACAATCCCATGAAGCATTACGAACAGCATAATCGAATTAAAAACTATGAAGAGCGTATCGACTCGATTACTTAATTTGGGGGACTTCGTGGGAGTAAGCGGAGCTAAATAGCTCTTTTGGTGTGTTGTTCTGTACAGCAGTATGGGTAAGGTAGTTTTTACAACAAATTCTGCCATTAAACATGATTATTTTAAAAAATTGCTGAAATATTGTGGGCTGATGGCTTCGACAGAACATACTCGTATCTCACAGTTGGGCTGTTTTTAAAGGTTTAAAGGTTATCGTTAAAAATCTATTGGAGAAAAGGATTGGAGTTTTCACTTCCAGAACCCGACTGTTGCACTCTATAGGGCATTGTGCAAAAATTTAACCTTTAGAGGTACAGCAGCCTTTCACAAGGGCAGTACCCTCAAAAGGGCCATCTTTGTATCTTACTCCAAATTCATCCTACACTCCTGACATAAATTATGTAACAAGAAAAACTCATCAAAAAGGTAAATAATAATAAACAGGTTTTAAAAAGGCCTATGTCCCCAGATAAAACTAAGTAAACATTTCTTGAACAACCAGCAAAATAGGACCATATGCTATATTTGATAAATAATGCAGAAATAATTTAATTTACTTTAACTGTCACCTGCCCGTATACGGGCAACCTAAATTTACTTCACTATATTACTATTAAATCCTAATTTAATCATGACAAACTATATATCGTTGGAAAGGTCTAAGACTCCTAAATAGATATTTTAGCGCTGTTTTTTTCTTACAAATTATGAATGAACAGTAATATATGAATTTATGACAAGAGTGCGCCTCAAAAAATCAACGTCATTACAGGAGTTTCTGACCTTTGTCACAAAAAGTCGACGCACACACTTTTAATAATTGAAACTTTGGTTTTTAGTGCTAAAAGTTCATAATAAGACATAATCTAGTATTTGTCAATAAAAAAAGATAAAATTATATTTTAAAAAGTAAAGTAAGAAGTCCTCTAAAAAGTATAATATATATTATTTATATATATAATTCTTTTTATTATTATTATATCACATATTTTAGTAGTTATCATAAATTAGGTATCATTTGAAAGCTTACGAACTCAGAATTCATCCTGTGACCCCGTTTTGAAATTGGACGTTGCGTTACCATAGAAACGGTATTTTTTATTAGGCCCCTCCCCTTTTGGGCATCATCTTTCATAATTTATTATCAAAACCTTTTCTAATCTTGACAAAACACATATTGTCAGAAAGGTCTGAGTCTCAAGGTTCCATATTTAGTGACAGAAGTGATATTTGGATAGAAATTTATTAATTTGTTATGGCAGAATGCATACAATTAAATTCAATGGAATTCAATGGCACCCGGTGGCTATTTTTGGTATAACGCCTAAACAAAATTTCATGGGAACTTCAATTTTTGTGATATCAACTTTAAATTTGGAACACAACTTGGTTAGATATATAGCTTTCATTTTATAGTAATTTTATAGTAAAAAATATTTTGTAAAATATTTATTTTCTATTAAAAAAAATATATTAATAAAGTATATTTGATTTACTGTAAATTATAACTTCCATAACTTTTTCATACTTTAATTTTTTGAAGTGCTTTCACTTCAGTAATAATCTGCTGATTGTTTTCTTTAAAACAAGACCAAACTTAGGTCTATATTCCAAAGCATTCTTGAATTACAACCATTTAAGTTTGTATAGTGCATTTTAATGTCAATTATCAAAAGGGGAGGTGACAGGTAAAGGGTTAAGATAATTATTTTAGGCCCTGAGATATGGCTCATTAATTAAATGATGTTGTTATTGTATAGTCTCACACTTCCCATCTATAGCCTGTGAAATTCAGAGTAAAATAGTTTTGTTAAACAATGTCTCACCATCTTACAGCTGACATCATGAAGTTATTATGTTCAGGATAAGTAGTTGACAGGGTTAGTGCTAAGAGGTACTAAAATGATATGTAGAGAGCTGAAGAGACATCGTCATGGCCATATCATCATCATTAATAATCGATAAGCCCTGCTCTCAACTTCCTCTTCCTTTTCAATGACTCAAGACAGGCTGCGTGTGACAATCAGGCTTGCTCTGGAGAAGTTGGTGTGTATGTAAATTTACATACATTTTGATTACAAAATTACACATTTTGTACAGAAAAAGTAAGAATAAAGCTTATGAATTAGAGCTAATTAAATTAGAGCTAATGAATGATGTACCAACAAGTATATTCCAGTTTGCATGTTTATGGCTGCCAAAACAGAGGCAACAACAATTTGATAACGCTTCTTGTGACTCTAAGCCTTTAGAAACAGCACTGTGAAAGAGAGGACAAATCTAGCTCTGTTCCCGGCTTTTTTTTTTTTTGTTGCCAAAACTATTTTAAATTTATTCTGACAAGAGACAGAGAAGTTGTAAATTAAATAGCAATTATTGAAGATGCTTTAAAACAAACTCACAGACAGGTGATTCCACTCAAAACCTTCACCTCATTCTACAGCTGCACGTCTTCTCTACAAACTATTTTTCAGTTTAAGTTACAAATACAGCTTTAATTAGCTTAAAAAAAGGCTCATAATGGGCTTTTCTGTACAGTAAAGGTTAAGTGCGAAAAATAAAAGGTTGTCTAGGGAATTCAGGGAATGTTGTTTGGGTCTGAGCCATTTGAGGTCTATGTCTTGAGGAGATATAATCTACTGCCTGATTTTACAGGAAGCACCGTGGCTTATTCTCTCTCGCAATGCCTCTGCATGAGTGATCACACCATAAGGTAATTGCATGTCTGATTTTCTATGCCTCTGCAATACAAAAAAAAAACAATATATAACTCGCCTCCCTTCCCTAGCTCACCTTCTAAGAACAGTGTGAAAGCCACGATTGAGACGGATTCAACACACTGAATTAAACTACCTTTCAGTACACAGTTTCAATTATTGCTATGGTAGTCTTTAATCTACCTCTGAAATACACAGATAATTCAAAGAATTGGTTGCAGCATTTTATTTCTTTGAATGAGTTCTATGTACAGAATCCTCCTTTCTTTGAATTTGCATCAAAAGTACAATATAAAAATGCAGCCCTTTAAGAAAAGGGAAAGGAGAAAATGGAAATGGAAAAGAAAGAGAAATGAAATGGAACAGATATTTAAAAAAAGGACAAGAAAAAAGGAAACACAAAAGGAAAGAAAAAATGATTAAGAAAAAATAAGGAAGAAAGAGACAAAGAAAAGGTAAATTAATAGGAAGACAAAAAGAAAAAAAATGAAAGAAAAGAATAAAATAAAAGAAACTAAGGCTGCTTCCAAAATCTCATACTCTCTTGAGTAGGTACTTATTTTGAATAAGTAATTACTTCATGGGCACTAATAAAATTATGTTTGTTTAGAGTGTATGAATAATCCGGAAGTACTACATTCGCCATGTTCAAGTCAAGTCAATGCGGTGAACTCAGTTTTCTCTTGGTGGGGACTACCCTCAGCAGCCAGTGGCGTCAGGACTTCTTAGACGAAGCCTTCTTAGCAACAACAACTGTCCTCAGATCAGTTTTGCCCCTGGAAGACTTCGCCTGAGAGCGCGCTCCCATTCTTTCTGTGGGGAAGTGCGAGATGCGACACTCTATTTTTGCTGCGCCCGGTGTGAGGAGCTGGTCGACGGCCGGGACTTTTCCCGCCCAGCAGTCCCTGAGACATGAACGGAATTTCTGGAACGCCGCCTGCTTTTTTCTTCCTAAAAACCTATCAATGACCGTATTTACTGAGTCACCAAATAGGCCAGCAGGGGAAAGCGGGGCGTCCAGAAGGAAGGTTTTGGCCTGGTATGCCTGCAGAATGGACAAAGCCGAGGTGTTTCTGAGTGGCCTGGAGGGTAAGGACGATGCCGAATCGAGAAGCGTCTCTTCAGCCGTATAGGCATCGCCCCATAACCATATTGTTTAGCCTTAACGATGTTTGAATATGTGGATTTTTGTGGACTAAATATACGATATGGTCTTTTCCAGAACTTCGACACCCCCGGTGCCTGGAACTTACTTGAATGCTACTCCACAGACTATAGACAAACAAAATACAATAAACCTCACTTCTATATAAACAAAACAAATATACATATTTACACACATTACCAAATGATTGCTAAATCATATGACAATAAGATAATCAGGGACAAAAATAAATAAGACAATAAGTAACATAAAACAAAGTGACAAAGTGACATTTTTGATCTTATGAGTGTCCAGTATTCTTACCTAATACTAACATAAGCGTTAGACATTAGTGTTGATTAAACATTAGTGTTGAACAGTCTTACGGCATTGGGGTAAAAAGTATTTCTGAATAGTGTTGTGCGTGTACGAATAATCCTGAGCCTTTTACCAGAGGGGAGAAAAGAGGAAAGTGCCTGTGCAGGGTGACTGTGGTCGTTCATCATAAGCTTTGTCTTCTTGAGGCAGCGTGTAATGTAGATGTCCCTAAGTGCTGGTAGTTGTTTGCCAATTATTTTCTGAGTGTTTTTGAGCATGTCATTATCATCAGCATCAGTTACGTCGCTTCACTGCCATTCATAAATTCTCTCCTGTGGCCTCATGGGATTTTAAAGTGTCCATCGTATGCACACTTCAAAATCTCGCCAGAAGTAGTAGATCATCCGGGAACTTTTTGCCAACGATTTTATGAGTACTGTGAATTCGGACATACTTCTTTTGTCACATACTGTTTTTCGCCTACTATATAGTAGGGAAGTATGTGATTTTGGATGTAGCCTAAGAAAGGACTAAAAAAGAAAAGGAAAAAGAAGACAGAGAAAAAGAAAAGGGAAATTATTAGAAAGACAGAAAAGTGTCAGGGTTCTGTCACTTCTGTCTAGTTGAGATCTTGGTTTAGTGACAGAGCTCTGACACTCCCGGTTTGTCATGCATTTGTGTAGTCTGGTTTGTTGTGAGCACATGGCTTGTCATGTGTTTCCTTGTGACATGTGCTCTCCTGTCGATTGTTTACCCCCTCCCATCTTGTTACTAATTCATTTGTCCCAACTGCCTTCCTCATTACCCTCTTTTATTTGCTTCCCTATGTGGTGGGACGTACAGCGTTCCTTTAAATCATCCTAATGCTCTTGGGTAATTGAGCAGCGTATAAAAGGGGATTCTAATGTAACACTGGTGTGTGATCACCGTTCTGTGCTGTCTGTGTGTCACTACCCGTGGACCGCCCCTTCTGGTTTGTTTCATCCCTTCCGCTTTGAGGTATGTGTCGTTTGGTAGTGGTGGGCAGATCGAGGCTTCGTGAAACACTGAAACAGTTTAATCAAATGTGCCATATTGTGCCGAGGTTTCGAAAAAAACACCTTTTACAATCTATTGCATTGAAATTTCTAAGTGTTTTGAAACAGTTATGACGTAATGAAGCCTCGTTTACTGAAATCACGTGACTCATATGGCAGTTTGATACACGCTCCGAACCATTGATTCGGAACAAAAGATTCGTAAAGGCTTCGAAGCTTCATGAAGTAGTGTTTTGAAATTGCCATCACTATCGTTTGGTTGACTAGTTGCACATAGATTTGTGATTTTGATAGTAACAGTTATTTGGTTCATAGCTATATGGCGGATGGTTCGTTGCGTGGGTTGTTAGCAGCTGCTATTTCCCATTCACCTGCTCCTTTCGCATTCCATCCTTTGTTGACCTGGTGATGCCTTTCTGTGTGTGTGCGTGACTTTGATTTGCGATCCGTGATGAAATAAAGGTATGTGGAACTTTCGCTACTGCGCAATGTTCATTTATAGTTATGTTGTGAGTCATTTTATGTTTAAATCAGAAGGAATAGTCTGTTATCGGGGACTGCACATTCAGTGAGACCTGCGGGGCAACACTATTTGATGTTGCTGTTTTATCAATCCTGGTTTCTCCTGGGTTCATGTGTGTGTGACACCTGCTCTCCAGCATTTGTGATCCTGTGATCGTTGGGTTTTTTTATTAGTCCTTTTGTTTGCTGAATATTTACTTTACTCATTCTCTGTACATTTTGTTATAAATATTGTTTTGCTAAATTTATTTTTCAGTTTGTATTTGGTTTGTTTCGCTAAAGTTGTTTTCAGTGTTTCTTTATCTCTTTTGTTTTGATTTATGTGACTTCTGAGTGTGAAAGTGGGGTGAATATCCACACAGTTTTGGTGCCCAAATTTGAAATCACAGTGTAGTTGGTTTCATGATCCTCTGGTTGATTATTTAAAACATTTGTCGTTTTTGTTTCTTTCCTTTGGAACGTTAAGTTTCAAGTGTTGATGTTGGTTTTATTTGTTTTGTTTATTTTGAGATCATATTGTTAATTTTGTCTTTCGTTACAGGAGCCGAGGCTTCAGGGCAGGCCTCTAGTAGCCCCTCGCGTGCGGTGGTGGGATTCTGTCACGGAGTGCTGTGCGATCATGCTTGACCTCATTGATGTGCGTGTGTTGTGGTGAGATCTGTGCACAGGGTGGTAGGCTATAGGAGCCTTGCGCTCATTAAGCTTGTTTTCCCCGCCATTAAGCCTCGGTCTCCTTTTCATGTTTGGTGTCTTCAATGTTTGTGTTAACTTGCTCCTACAGTCTTTTAATGTTTTTAAGATTATTGTGTGACAATTGAAACAAAGCTTTTGTATTTTTGGTATCCACGTCTCAGGCCGTCCTTTCGAAAACCACGCTCCTGTGTGTTGTTTATAGGTGGATAAATTCATGACTATTTATATTTCCCTGTTTAACAGGGTGGCGTAGTCAGCTATATCGTAGAGGCTTTTCCTCTCCAACGCCCCACTGCATCCCTATTTATTCTCCCTGTGTTTACAGTCCTATTCATCACTTCATGTATCCTCGTGTTTCTGTTCTCTGCTTAAGTCAAGTTTGAGATGTTTAGATTGTTTCCCCCCTCTGGGTAGTTTTGCTTGTAGTTTTGCTTTATTTTTATTACTTATTAAAAATCCTTCTTTTCTGCACTTGAATCCTCGCTTCACTATTTTACCATTCTGTGACAAAAGAACTAAGAAAAGAACAGGAAAGTAAGACAGAAAAACAGAAAAGAGAATTACAGAGTTCTCAGTTACGCCTGAGAAACAATACAAGGTTCAGTGGAGGGGAGGATAAAAGGCATTTGGTTATTTCATTGATCGATATCTTTGATCAGAATATTGGTTGACATTCCTCACCCTCCAGAGAAAATCTGACTTTTTCTCATTTTTTTTTTTAAATACCCAGAGGGTGGATAGCTTGTTTTACCAATATAATCATTTAGTTGGAAAGAGAAAAAAAGCTTTGTCATGCTGCCAAGGTTATCAGAGCCATCAGATCAAATATTTACCCCTAGAATTTAATGCTCTACAGTAAATAGTGGCGAGGTAAATAGCTGTGTTTGTGTCTCTTGTTGGAGGCTGGAATAATAGACTAAACTTGGATCAGTTTCAAAGCACTTATCGGCTCAGCGCTCATGGTTTGTGAATACCATATGTTTCAACGTCACAAATAATAACCAGATCTGGAGATGTGATCAAGGGTGACTACACAGCACGACACACTGACTTTGTCCTCCAAGTTTATCTCAAGTTCCTGTTAACTATTAGAAGCAGAAACTAATGATCCTCTAAAGGCATTTCTATCGAATCCAAAATGGCAAATATGGGCATAGTCAATATCGCAAGGCCTATTAAGAGAGCCTATTAATATCACAGGCCACAAAGGACAAAGCATCATAGAAAAGAATAAAAGATGTGCACTTTGCTAATGGCTTTTGATGACATAATTGGCAGGTGTTTTATAAGACACCGAACATTACGATTCCAAACATGCTTCAGTTCCACAGTAACGAGTAATGTTTTAGTCAATGCTTCTGTCCACAGAAGAGATAATATATTGCAGGCGCAGATGATTAAAATAGGGATAATTGTACAGCTGCTCGACTGCTCAACAGCTGTGATACCATATACCGGTCAAATGTGGATTTTTGAAGATGTGATAATTGTGAGATGCATGTTCAGAGCAACAGTACAGAAATATAAAAGTTTTCAGCAGACTCAAGACAGCGAGATTTACTTTTAATGACTTCTAGAGATCATTGCTAACATGACGCATCAGACGTACGACTGGTAAGTCTGATAAATCTGTGCCTATGCATTTCAAGATCGTGTTACCCCGGCTGTTATCGCTTTCTGCCACAGAAATACTTTAATTAAGATGCTTGTGATAACTTCATGGCAGTTTTATTCCTCTCATCTAGCTGTGCAGTGCTTTTCCCAGGGTATGAAATTAGCAGCATTAGATTTCAGACCCGTTGACAGCGGATCGAAGGAGTTAGAAGTGACAACCATGTCTTGACTACCTTATTGCAGACACCTCAGAGTAAAAAGGTGAGACAGCGTGTCTGTTTAAGAGAGTTATTAGCTCAGTGTAGTTCCTAACAGAGAAGAAAAACAGATGAATTAGCATTACACTATTACAAACAAATATTAACAAACAATGATTTGCGCCTCGCTTCCAACTGGGAAAACACTCTTTTTGTGACCGTTTCATATTCTTGTCACTTGCTGGGAGGGAGGCGTATGAGGATACATGTTAGCAGCAATGGTTGAGACCGTGGAACAGAGGGGGTGTCTGCGGGAGGCATCACTTGTCTAATTAAGGTAGGGAAAACGGTTGTCATCTGCACAATTGTGTCCACGGGCGAAAAGAAGGTGAAAAAGAACGAGACACTGGCATTGTTATGGAGGCTGGTTGGTTGTAAACAAGGCGGAAAATAGAAGCTAAATTAATAACATGCATGGGACAACGGCAGGATAAACAACCAATTCTGTAAGACATTAATTTGAACAAGGGTGACAGACAGATTGAGTGAGACAGATTGATAGAGGTGTATAAAGCAGGAAAAATCAATGCAAAGCATTTGACAATGAAGACGCATCAGCTATCAAAGTAACCATCTGTCCGAGTCCTCTGGTCATGGCCTGGCTCCTCTCTGCATATTAACAATCGCATGTTAAAGCATGTGCTGTATGAGTGCAGCAATATAAAGCTTTAACATACTTGCTCTCAAACCAAGCCACATGCACCAGTTGTCACCATAACTATCCTAAAACTTACATTGACAGAAATTCTTCTAAATTAGAATAACAAAACATTAATCAGTACTAAATCTCCCACTTAACATTAATCTTGCACAAAAAAAAACATTATATTACACTTAATTTTAGCCTTTCGGAGAGATAAATGCACTTTAAAAGGTTGAACAAGAGTTGTTTCACACCATGGCATTTACTGGAGACATTAATCTGGCACCTGCTCTGACGCCAAAAGATAGTGCTGGTGCAACCAGGGATTTAAACCAGCTTAAAATAAATACAACAAGGCAAAGAAAGCTGCCAAAATCATCTCAATTAATCTGTTCGCATGAGTCACAGCAAGCTTCAGGCAGAATGTATATATGCTCATGCTGGTCATAATTTTAATTCTGTGGCAGGTCACATCTTAATCGGGTAAAATGCCCATGGTGCATTACACACTATTTTTTCGGGTAACGAGACTAAGAGGCATGAGATGAACAGAAGTTGTCACAGCCGATTGTGTGCGCATATGTGTGTGTGTGTGCTCTTCCTATGTTGTGCCAGATTGTTTAGAGTTGTAGAGAACCATGAAGGAGGAAAAACTCTTATTTAATTTGCCTGATTACTGTTTGCTTTTTACTGTTTTCCCACTCAATAGTTGAGAACTGGTCGTTTTTCTCCTTCAACTGGGTAAACAAACCCGTGAGTCAACTTCATTTTAAGTGGGAAATGCTTGAAAGAAAGAAAAGAACAGGATGGAAAAACAAAGAGGAAGTACAAAAAGGCAGGGAGAATGGGCAAACCCTTGTTCATGCTCATTCACCCCTTTTACATAAAAGTCTCATAATGAATTAGATAAATCCATGGTGCTGCTATCAAAATGCACAGTCACATATGGGAGTGAATGAAAAAGCATGGACCTTCTTCCCCTACCGATCCACCAGCAATTTACACAACAACAACAACAACAACGACAACCCCAACAAAAATCTGCCCCAGAGCTTGAAGGGTGGCACTAAAAAGAAATGACCAAATTGTTCCATTAGCTAGTACTAGAATTTCAATGATCAGGCTTGCACATATCCCTGTTGACCAAAAAGTGCTACTAGATATACTGAAAAACATGGCATATTTATTATTTGGAAGACTTAAAGTTGGTCTTAAAGATAAAATCTGAGCCTTATGCCTTGATCGATTACTATTAGAATAACAAGTGGAAAATAAAAATTGATCAAAAAATATTGTCTAATAGCTTGTCTATGATAAATTATGCTAATCTACCTGCAGTGTCCACATTTATTGTGAATTATAGAAAAATCAACTTTGATGGTTTGATGGACACATCATGGTTGCGTGTAAGTTATTTATATTCTATAGAGCAGCTTTTGTGTAAGAGGGGTGTTCTCTTTTGGCAGTGTGGTTACTAACTTTTACATCCTTTTATAAGAGTTAGACCTTTTTATATCCTGTTATCTGCAAATTAACCAACAAATGTGCTGCCTATCTGTCACTTGTCTATGTCACAAATAAATGGTGCACCATAAAAAAACCATTCCTGAAGTAAAAAAAGAAATTCCAAAAGTCAATCCTGTAAACTCTAAGGTTGACTTCATGCACTGTGAGAATCCAATATTTAAGACTCAGAGCCATTTTGGTCAGAACACCTCTCGACAGCTACGCTTCAACTTTTTCTACAAAAAACATCTTTATAACCTTGTTTCTGTCAGGACCATTATGGTCAAATACGATTGACAATTAGCATACAGTTTGGATTGGCAGACATTCAAAGATTTTAATAAAATAAATAAACAAATACAACAACGAAAGTAAAGACGGCAGTCCCTCACGGTCAACTGTCGCCACACATAATAAAAAAAATAAATAAATAAAATCCAGGCCTCTGGCCTCTCTCGATCTCCACTGTCGTCGCTCCTCCTTTTATGCTTCCGCTCCTCCGTGAGAGATATCGCGCCATTCTCCCACGGCCCTCGGCCTCGTCCTGCTCGCCACATCTTTTGGCCAGAAAGTTTTATCAGTGATAGGGAGCAAATATTTTAATAGTTTGCCACAGTCAATACGACAATGTTCTACTTATCACACTTCTTAAGAAGTGGCTTATGAAAAATCAAGTGTGTAAACATTTTTCTTAGTAATTTTTGTGATGTGTTTTTATGTATTGTGTTTTTAGTTGAGTCTTGTGTATAGTGAGTATTTGTTATTGTGTGTACCTGCCTAGGGACTACGGACGTAAATTAGCAATACTGCTATAATCCGGCTTGTTTACATTTTGTATTCTGTACAAATGTTCATCAACATGCTTTGTCCCTATCAAAAAAAAAAAAATCTATATAGACGTGGATCAGCTGATGCGAGTTGACTAACGTGACCTGCCAGAACTGACGCTACGCTTAATTTGAACGTTCTTTCAATGGCTTCCTCCTATCAGGGCGTATATGGATGACATGACGACCATAACAACGACTAGCGCATGCACCAAACGCCTGCTGTACAAACTCCAGGGAAACATCAGATGGGCACGAATGGAGATTAAACCCAGCAAATCCCGCAGTTTCTTCATTGTCAAGGGCCAGATTGTAAATGAGAGTTTCCACATCAATGACGAGCCGATACCAACTATCCTGGAGAAGCCTATCATAAGCCTTGGTCAGTGGTACAACACAGATCTCAAAGACGCCGAACAGGTGGAACGACTTAAGCAGGATACCATCAGTGGCCTGAAGCAGATCAACAGCACTGCTCTCCCACGGAAGCTGAAGCTCTGGTGCCTTCAGTTCGGACTGCTGCCTCGCCTAATGTGGCCAATTTCCATCTATGAGGTCACCCTATCCCACGCCAATCGGTTGGAGCGAATGGTGAATGTGCAGGTGAGAAAGTGGCTTGGACTACTCAGATGCCTCAGCAGCATAGGCCTGTACGGCAATGGAGCCCTCTTCTCTGCCAATCTCAAGCCTGGTGGAGGAGTACAAATGCTCTAAAGCAAGGCTCGAAATTACCCTCACAGAATCCCGGGACTAAAGTGAATATAAAAGTATAAAATAAAAAATAATTCTAAAGAGTGGGTTAAAAAGATGACACACTCTCATTTTAAAACACCACGGACTAATTGATACAGTATAAAAATAGAGTGTCCAGGAAAACTCCAGCAGTGCAGCTCCTGTTCTGCAGATGACAGCTCTGCGATAGGACTTTACTTTAGAGAGAGAGAGAGAGAGAGAGAGAGAGAGAGAGAGAAAGAAAAAGAGAAAAGATTAGGCAGCGTCTTGTTGAAACATGGTTCCATTAATATTCATGTGATGAGCACCTTCATCAGCCCTGTTGTCAGACCTGGGAAAGAGAAACAGGGAGGCAGAGAGAGTAAGGGGGAGATTTAGAACACAATTGTTCCTTTCCTCTCCTCCACCTGGGTCCTGCAAACAATTAATCAGCAGTGGGCTGCTGATACCAACACAAGTATGATCGAAAACATCACTCAGCACTTGAAAAAACTGGTTTCAAGCAAAGATTTATGTGCCTGGATCCTGTCAAGTTCCCTGACAAACAAATAAAAGGATCGCAAATGGAAACTTTTATACCACTTGAGACCCTGGTAAAAGAATAGGGGAAATTATTGCTTTTTCCATTTTGTCATGCAATATAAAACATAAACGATTCATCATAAAACACCAACACTGAACCCACAGACTGAAAACAGCATATTGAAAATTTAAGAAAAAAAAAGATTTGTTTTGATATTTATGATGGATTTTTTAATGAATAAAATATTAAACTGTATATCAGACTGGCCATGATTCTAACATCTAAACCTTACTTCCCCTTTTAGGCCTAACATTCTAATACTTTGAAACAATGTACAAAAACGTTCTGTTCTTTTTTGATTGTGTCCATGGAAAATTCTGAAGTGCTGATGATGACAAATATAAAAAATATACTGTCTGCATTGGGTCATGCCATATTGAGTAATCAACTGAACTCTTAACCGTTTCCTATATTTTTTGATTATTCGAGATCATTTTGCTTACACTGTTAAAAATTACCTGTAAATTTTACAGTAAAATGCTGGCAGCAAGGTTGCCAGCCAGTTACTGTATTTTTTTACAGTAAGAAAATTTAATTTAATTTAATTCTGTAATTTAATTTACAGAATTTTACTGTATTCTCTGATTACAGTATTTTTTAAATTGTTGTACTTTTTACAGTAAGTTACATGAATCTCTGTATTTGCTATATCTAGAGGAAATATGTAAAATGCAGTATATACAATATATTTTCCTGATGTCTGAATATTAATGACTGGCAGCTGAATTTGAAATGTTAATTATTCATCAAATGCAAATTGTTTTTAAATACATTAAGTGTTGTATAATGCACAACTTAATTCCCCTATTACTTCACAAAACAAACAAATTATTCAACATCCTAATCTTGAAAAACAGGTCAAAATTTGTTTAATTTATAACTTTAAAATATGCATGAAAAAAAGTAATAAAACAGTGTATTTTGTATATTTTGATTTAACTTTTATTTACAAACTTGTATTTTTCTTAAAAATGGACATGAAATTAAATATTTTTTAATTACTTGAAACAAATTAGCCGTCATGGCCCTTCACACAAAGAAGAAATACGCAAACGACATACATTTAAAACCACAAGTTGACCAACATGATCATAATAAAATGGTTCTGAAAAACACAGACACGGATGAATTTTCACCACTTCATTACCAGACAAACATATCCAAACAACAAGGCCCCAAGTGAGTCCAACAAACTTCTGATCAAAAATGGAGAATAATTCGGCTCCAGATGCTGTTCCATCACAGGATGCAAAGAGTGGCTAGAAATATTGAAAAGGACAATATATTAGATATATTACAAAACATAATGATACAGTCAGAGACGGATAGAGGGATGACAGATACAGTTAGAGACAGATAGAGAATATTAAAAGGTTACAATTAAAGAAAAAATAGATCTTTGTGTGTGTGTGTGTGTGTGTGTGTGTGTGTGTGTGTGTGTGTGTGTGTGTGTGTGTGTGTGTGTGTGTGTGTGTGTGTGTGTGACTTACATTTCGGAAATTCCACTGATAACCCATCACTTTGCTGGGAAGAGTGGCAACATGTGGGTTCACTGCAACCTGTTTCTTCTGTACCATTTGCCCTGTCGTTTTAGATGGCAATTTTCCTCTCGACTTCTTTGTTCCTCTCTTCGGATTGATACATACAAAGCACCTAAAGGGCCAGGAAACAGACAATATGTAATTAAGACTCATTAACTCAACAGATAATATATCTAAAGGCAAGTTCTGATATTGAATACATGTGTAAAATGCAGGTACTGAAGTTGTTAAGAATTCAATCATTACATTTAAATGAACTCCAAGGTGCAGGCTGCCTCCTCCTGATTGCATATGTAATATGCAGTGAACAGTATGGCAAGGCCAGACAGGAAGCTGGGCTGAATGCTCTCCTCACACACAACTTGGACTTCCAGTGTCCACTTGTCAAAGTGTCTCCTAGAACAATAGCACATGTGACTAAAGTTATTTTTTACTATACCATTTTTATTTTTCAGCTTTTTACATTTAAACTATATTTTAGTATTCAGAGTGCAGGAACTCTTTCTTTTAAATAAAATGAACAAAGGCATTATACAAACAATGAGCTAATTACACACACAGAGTAGGCTATAGCTAATATATAACGTTATATATGTACTGAAATGTAAGGGATTTTTACACCGGCATATTAAACATGCGACAAAACTGGTATTACAGCACCATTCAAAATGTAGGCTAACGTTATGACACACATCCTCTGTGAGTCTGACGCAAGGTTTTAGCAACGCCGTTTTAATTTCGGCGCCCATTTTAACAGATGACTTGATTTTGATTTGATTTACACCATAAAATAATCACGACGAAGTGTGCTGATCAACACGAAGCTCGTGTGAATACGGACTGTTGTCATTAAAGCATGTAATTCTTAACATAGGAGCCCATAGATCCCGAGGAATGTGTGAAATACTACCGCGTCCGCGCTGCTGAAGCCCCGCGCAAGTCTCCCTCGTGCCCCGCGGTCGGAGGATGTGTGATCCGGGGTTAAGTTAACAATATGAACCGCGAATATAACGTAACCCAACATGAAAAATAAGAAACTGAAATAATAAGTCACTTACCACAGAGTTGAGAATCACTCCTCTTGCCGCCGCCGACACAACCGTTGAAGATCACAATGCCTCTGAAGATTTGAAATTTACAGCAATATTCTTATTTTGAATCAAACCGCCGCGCGACCCCAGAATGCATTGCAGTTTACAGCAATATGCTGTATTATTAGAAAACAGCCAGCTGCTGTAAAATAATGCTGTAATTTTTTCAGCAATTCATTACAGTGTATGCCAGTAACAGAGGGAAAAAAGGCGGGGGCTTGCTTTACCAATTGAACTAATCATATTGATAGAAGGTGACATGTTAGTCACGATGATCTTATTTTGTTGTGTCTATCTTTCTCCTATAAAACCTGATGTAGGCTATTCTTCTTTTGCGGGTGGGATTCTCTGAGAAATGATCGAGATCCTCCGGCCGTAATTAAAGCATATTCGAAGGCATTGTCTGAAGTCTGTCGGTTATTATTGCTGCGCAGCAAGTTAGAGTTTGGGAACTCAGCTGTAGTCGACTGTAGACTCGCTGAAGTATAGTTAAGGGACTCGGCTGAAGTCGACTGTAGACTCGCTATAGAGTATAAATATTATAGTAAACTAAAGTCGACTGTAGACATTCGGGGACGTCGATTGTAGACGAGACCCAGGTAGGTCAGGTGCGAAATAAGAAAAATATACCGCATATTCTGCTCTGATATACAACGAATGCTACAGTAACACAAATGTGCTTTGTAGTTTACCAATTAACATTTTAAATTGGAATTGAATGGAATCAGGGGGATATTCAATTAAAGACATAGTGACTTATTATTCTAATCCATTAATCAGACATTATTTGGTCTTTGGCTACTACCACACAGGTGACCTAGCTACTAATGAAAAAAAAAAGAATAATTTTACAAATAATTACAAAGAAAATGCAAGTAACATTAAATTAAACGTGAAATATCAAATATTAAAAATGTACATATATCTTCTGTTGTATTCTCAGGAACAAAAAAAAGGTTAATATTTGCACACCTCTGTGCACCCACACATTAATTGTTTACAATAAGATCTATAACATCCATTTACAAAATATAGGGTAAATTTTAATTTCATTCCGACTTAAAAGTAGGCATTATACATTGTATACTGCACAGTAAACAGCATACTAGTGTTCCATTCTGAGTGTGTTTGTTTAGCAACACTTTCTTATATTAGTTTACCCTCGCAGACACACACAAATCTCATTATCACTTTAAAGGTTGTAATTGGTTGTTAATGAACATAATTAAAACCAGCTGTAGCTGAGTCTTCAACCCCATGTGGATAAAAGTGGTTATAAAGACATTTAGAATTATGTTGTTGTGGCAATAAGGAAGAATATCTTGGGATATGTCGGGTAATCACAATGCCAGGGGTGGGGGAAAACTGCATCACTGAATATGAATCCTCTTTTCACTCTTTCTCCTTTTCACCTCATTGCTTTTCTTTTCAGCTTACACACTAATGGTGGAAAAAATCTCTTCTCTTTCTGTAGTTTGTAAAGAAACTACTGGCAGTATCTTTCAACATTAAACAGCACACCGAGCGTTCAGTCTGGCGGCACACTTCTCCTTTTCCCATTGAATTTCATTAGCCACTGAACTATGAACTAATTTGTTAAGCTGCCGCACAGATTAGTTTTGACATTTTGCTTATTTTCTTGGAGCAAGACCCTGCTCTGTCCATTTGTGAACACAAATAACTAACGTTTAGCCACTAAGCTGATTTAAAACAGTCAATCTAGCAAAACACAGCCCTTTCATTATCACTGCCCTGCACTAACAACCTTAAGAAACTTCTCAGGCTATGCCGAGTTTTGCTAACAGGTCATCGATCTGTCTGATTAGCTTGGCCTGGCTACAGGCAGCCAGCCACCCATTCTGGGCCTCCGCAGTATTTAGAGGGAATATCACACTCAATGACACCAAGTCAAAAGGAAACAGAAAGTCTCTCTAAAACAAAACTAATAGAGATTTAAGAGGTTCATTTCTTATACTGTTAGCTATGCTGTGAACTGCCCCACTGAACAAAAAAAAAACCCCAGCAAATTCCTGGGTTTAGAGGACTTTTGAGCGCTTATCTGGCTGACCAGATAAACTAGCTGAACACCAACTAGACCTGTATCCTATAGGTTTAGGATGCATTTCAGCAAAGCATCTTACGGTTTACAATGCATTAAATGCTTCATATTGCCAAACACTGATGATTTGCCTCATTCCCTTTTAACCGCCTAAACAAAAACATGTTGACTTCACTCAACTGATGGTATAGACTGTTTAGGGATATTTTCTACAAGGAAAACCAAGAGGAATTGTACCAATTTTATTCAGAAGAAAAGAGATAGCTCTGCTTGCATATAAGCTGTTCATTGGATGAAATCAGCATCCATATTTTATTAAGATAGAATAATGGCTGAATTATTCGGTTGAGGCAAGGCCATAAATGTAAATATAATTGAAAAGGTTTTTATTGGATAACTCTGGGAGAGTTAACACAGCGCTCCTGCTACAATAAGCTGAAAAGCACAGAAGTAGGATGCCAAGACAGGAGTAGATGCACTAAAATGAGCAGTTAACCAATTGCATTACTGGAATTACACTGACTTTTTAAATGCAGAACAAAAAACAATTAAATGTATTTACACAATAGACAAAAAATTATTCATGTTGAAATATATTGAATATAGACTTTGAAAATACACTAGTATTACCACAGAGAACATTCAAGTATATTCAAATATAAAATATTCAATAAATTGCTTGAGCACATAAAATTTCCCCGGAGCGGTTTCTCACGGTCTCTCTCTCTCTCTTTCTCTCTCTCTCTATCTCTCTCTCTCTCTCTCTCTCTCTCTCTCTCTCTCTCTCTCTCTCTCTCCCTCTCTTTTCAAAGGTAATTCAATATGACTAGATGTCTAGGAAAAGTTCATCCCATTTGGTCTGCTCCTGCTGAGAAGCCTGAAATATACTTCTGCTCACAGGCAAACAGGATGAAATAGATTCTGGGGGCTCGGGCACAAATGATCTTCAGTCAGTTCAAAAAATCAAAGGAGAGAGATGTTAGGCTGTTGAGCAGATGTACCATTCAAAGTGAATGAGTGTGAGAGACAGGTGACTCAGCACCATAACTGAATTGTCAGTGTGTATCTCCCTCACAAACATGCACCCACACATGTAAATTACAAGTTACCTAGCATCTGCAGTCTTCTATATTCCTCTCCTTGGAACAATGCCACAACCCACTCAGCAACAACCTCTGCAAGAACAAGGTCATGGCCATCAGTAGCTATGTTTCAATCCACCTATTTTTATGCATATTTTGGCATATCGCAACAACAAAAAAATGCTGGATGGAAACACCAAGATGCGCATAAATTCTAAAAATAGGCATTAAAAATGTATCCACTCAATTGATGTTGGTTTGATCATTCTGAAATGCCTGAGCCAAAGTCTGTCATCAGAGTTATTTGGTATATGACCTAACAAAAGTGTCTCACACGATTGGACTCTTGAGACGAAAGTCATTTATGATGTAGGAAAAAAGAGCCACAGTGGCTTCCCCCATTGCAGCAACTTTCTTTCTTTTTTTATCACAGACATTTTGCACTAATTTCCCAGTAAGGATTTTGTTATTTTGAACACATGGATGGAAATACTACTTTATTCACAAATGTTTTATGTGACATACCTATTTTGCACAAAAGTTATATTTGCAACTTTGAATGGAAACATAGCTATTGTTAGAGAAGTTGCTTTGAATCTGCAAATTTCCAAGATATAAGACACTCATTTAAAGAAAAATTAAATAAACTACATTCTTGGTACACTTGTAAAAAGGTCCTTAGCTACATAATATGCTAAATCTAACTACACTTAGGTGTCTTGTACCACATACCACATAATCAATTCAACATAACCTCATCTCATATACTTAAGATTAAGATACACTGTACCATTCAAAAGTTTAAGGTCGGTCAGAAAACAAGAAGTCTCTTATAATCCCCAAGGCAGTATTTTCTGGACCAAAAATACTGTTACAAACAGTAATATTGTGAAATATTATTACAATTTAAAGTAACTATTTTCTAATTTAATATATTTTAAAATGCATTTTATTCTTGTGGTGGCAAAGCTGAATTTTCAGAAGCCATTACTACAGTTTTCTGTGTCACATGATCCTGTTGAAAAACAGCTGTGCTGCTTAATATTTTTGTAACCAATAATACATTTTTATTCAGGATTCTTTGATGAATAGAAATGTCAAAAGAACAGCATTTATTTGAAATAGAAAAAAAATGGTAGTCTTTACTGTCAACTTTTGATAAATTTAAAGCATTCTTGTATATTTCCTAAACCACAAACATTTGAAATGTGAATAAACATAGAAATAAGTGTCTTAAAATCAGGTTGTTGAACCAATTTGTGTAGATTTCAGACCTAAAAGACAAGTCATGTTAAATCTGAAACTGTCATCACACAGAATGTTTTTGGTACGGAGGTGATTTTGGTGGGGGGATGTGATTTAAATTACAATTATACATATCAATTTACAAATACATATATATTTCCATATGGTAAGCAATATGTCAATGGCAAGTTTAAAATATAAGATTACTAGATTTGTGACAGTGAAATATTAGTAGTTTTAGTTTTGTTCTACACTTCAGTAAACAATAATATATATTAAAAAAATGCGATTGGAGTTGTGTTGACAATCCTGCAGGAAAACTTGATGTGAGGGGTTATTATCATTGTGGTTTTGAGTTTATCACTCCACCACAGGCTGTCCTAGAGGGACATCGGTCTCTTTATTAAACTTTCTTTGAGTTGGATAAAAAGTTTAAGCTACATGACATGCAATCATATTTTAGACTGTCAAGATTGACTTTAATAGATGTTGTAACATGTACATCTTTTAAGTGACCTACCACCAACATTTTGTTTATTAAATCTATTTACTGGACAATTACAATGCAGGACAAAAACAGTAGCCCTACTCTTTTCTCTTGGATTAATCACTTCTTATGGCAATATTCTTATTATTTGAATGAAAAAAATTTCTAAATGGAAAATATGTGAATATAAATCTCTCCTTTCCCTGTATAGGGTTGTGAAAAAACTACATAATTTGCTGATAAATTAAAAGGCATCTTTACATTGCAGAATTTGCTGTGTTTTACACAAAATTTAAATTCCACATAAAAATCATAAGTTCAGAAAACTATTTAAATTAACCAGCTTCAGGAGTATGCTGTTGTATCAACTTAATTTAGGCGAGTCTGTTCTTTTATCAAGGCTCCAGCATCCACGTTGTAATGCAAGTCCACTGAGGTGAGTTGAAATGAGAACCCATGTGCAGTTTATTAACATAAATGTAGGCCAAATTGCCTATACAATAAACAAAGACTTGACTTTAACCATTAACTAAACTTGAAAAGAAACAAAATCATCAACAGCACGTTACACAAAGCTAGACAAAGGAACACTAAAACAGGACGGCTATTTATACACAAAGACTAATGAGCAATTAGAAACACCTGTGAACAATCAAGACTATAGGCTTGTTCGTCTTGAACCGGGGCTGCACAGACCGATCGGTGAATTACATCAAAGTACCACGAGAGCGATTAGAGAGCAGACGGCTCGTATGCTTATGAATCACTCTCGCGGTACTTAGATGTCATAAACCGATCAGTCTGTGCAGCGCCAGTTCAAGTCGAACAAGCCTAATAAATCAAGCACAAAACAGAACAGAGAAACACATGACCTGAACACAATGAGCCAATAAATTAATAAGAACGTGATACATGAACCAAGAAAACCAATCAGAACATTACACATTCTTATCTGAAGCACATGACATGATCACATGAGGGCAAGGAATCACATGACAAACAGGAACCATGACTGTGACTAAACTTCAAAATAAAAGACATGAAACATAAACGTGAACCAAAAACCAAAACCAAGGTGACATACATGGCTCTACAGAGAATAAACGGTTTGGAGGCTAGATAAATGTTCTCTCATCAAACATAATATAAGAATGTAACCCTGGTGATTTTCCCCTAAAAGTTAAGTGGGAGTTTATTTAAGACCCTTTTTAATAATGTTTCTTGGGTAACAAGTTATTATTTCGTTACAATGTGTATATAGGATCTGTCCCTTTAAGAGCATCGTTCTGTGAAAGAGTTTGGTTGAAATTTACATGTGCAAAACGTGGGTTTTACAAGCAAGTTAGGGTTTGTCCTTTATTCATTGTATCATAAAATCTAAGCCCGCATGATACCTAATCGATGTGATGTATGATTGGTTCTGGGGAGGGGGAAGTTGGGAAAAAAGAGGGGGAGAGAGGAGGCGAATGTAGGAGGTGTGGGTTGAAGTGCACCGCTCTGTGAGAGAATTGTGATTAATCCGACCAGGATTGGTTCATTTTATTTCTTTCATTAACAAAAAGTGTTGAAATAGTTTATTCAGCAGAACTATATTTTGTTTTAGTAAGGATTCACTGGCTGTAAGTGGAGAGCCGAGTCATCTTAGTTTGTCGATAGACTCGATACACTTGTATGAGTTCCAGACGAGTTAAAGCTAACTGCAAACAAAATAGTGACTGAATATCTAAATAAAGTGGACTTTATCAACGTGAATAACGGTGATAAGGATGAACTGCACGTCTGGACATCCAGGTAGCGCCCTGAATCGCCGAGGGGTTCAGGGTTCCCCTGGCAACGAGGGATCGTAAAGAGGCCAGCCTGCGCATATCAGGGACAAACTGATCGATTAAAGTTTCCTAACCCGGGAGGACTCAGCACTACGGATTGAAGGTATCACATTTTATGTTTATTTGGCTCTTCGGAGTGAAGCGGCTAATTATCTTTTTGTTTCGTGGCCTCAACGCACGCGAGCAACGGTACAGGCCTGCAACGAGGGGGTTTGTTTGTGTGTGTGTGTGTGTGTGTGTGCGTGTGAGTGGGCCCACGTGAGTTAATATTTCTACCTGTCATTTTATAACTGCCATAGCATATTCCTAAGAGGGGTTCGATTTATTGTTATTCCTTTTCTGTAAAGGGCAGTGCCTATACATGTATATAGATTTTATGGTGCATTTAAAACCGTGCTAAAACTATATTGAGAGGCATTTGATTTATCTTTGGTTGAAAAGAGTTATACTCAACTGTATATATTCATATTCATCTGTGGGTTGTCATACAATTCTAAAAGTACATTTAATCATAGAGATTGTGTATTACTAAAATATCTTAACTGCCCCTTCTGTGACATAACTTTAAAATAGACAGTTAATTGTAGTTTACTGTTTATTTATCAAGCTTTTTAGTTTAATTTTTCCCCATTTAATTTAAATTCATATTTGTTTTAATAAACACTGTAATTGTTTACTTGAAGTGATTTCATCAAGTTTACTAATTGGTTTGTTTGAGGATTAACCTGAATATTTCTAATGTGTTAATTCACATTCCCATAAAATCATGGTTATAGCTTGACAGAGGAAATTGGGTATTGTGTTAAAGGGTGTTGAGAGTTCCCTTATAATTAGTCGAGAGACTGCAAAGTTCGAACCCGAGTACCCGCCCTAAGAGCTCAGGTACGTAATTTCTGAGAGGGTAGAGGGTGCTACATAAAGTGGTGGCCCGTACGGGGAATTTTCTTTTTCTTTCACCCTAGTTTAATAGATAACCCAGAAACCCCCTTATTATATTAACCTAGTTCTGTTCTAACCCTGCTTGTCGTGATGGATTTGAGTGGAAACCCTGAGCTTCGAACAGAACTGACCTCATGGTGTAAAGACGCTGTGGTGGATGACACGCATGCCATTTTGCTGGTAGGGGTTCCTGCTGAAGCTGACGTGGCCTGTATTGAGGATGTAGCTCAAACAGTGAAAGCTTGGGGAAGGGTACGTGTAAGAGCTACCAAAGTAGGTGTTAGCCCAGATACTTTAAAAGTATTTTGTGAGTGTCGGGAAGCTGTTAACCCATTGACCGTCCCACCAGTATTGCTGCCTGATGAGGGGGGAGATCCCTGGAGGGTGGTAATAGTTCAGGAGTGTGACACATCTCCTGCAAAGTTTGCAGAAAAGCTGGCAATGTTCCTCGCTAACGAAGGGAAGTCCATGCAGGATTTGCAATCCTTAGTTTCTCCTTCCAGTCACAGTGCTGGTTCTCCTGAGTCGATAATTCGGGCTGTGGGGGACCTGTTTGACAAGACGGGCAGACAAACCACTGATAGTAGTGCATATAGACGGTTACGTACTTTTTCTGGTTCCGTTCCAACACCGGCAGGAGAGGAAAATATGGAGAATTGGATGGACCAAGCTCGCATGATGATCACAGAGTGCGAGTGTTCTGAGAAAGAGAAGAGAAGAAGAATTGTGGAGAGCTTAAAGGGGCCTGCCCTTGATATTGTCAAAGCCGTGAGATTTTCTAGTCCTGAAGCTGATGCTCTACAGTATCTAGAAGCTTTAGAAAATACTTTCGGAACCTCTGAATCAGGCGAAGATTTATACTTTGCTTTCCGTCTTCTCCGCCAGTGTCCTGGTGAAGCACTGTCTGATTTCTTCCGCAGAGTGGAGAAAGCATTAACCAAAGTGGTACAAAGAGGTGGACTGTCCCCACAGATGGTGGATAGAGTGAGAGTAGAGCAATTGATTAGAGGAGCAGTTGAGTCAGACCTGATGCTTCTACAGTTAAGGCTGCGAGAGAGAAAAACGCAACCACCTACCTTCTTAGCTCTGTTAAATGAGATCCGAGAAGCAGAAGAGAGTGAAGCCGCCAGACAGAAAATCAGAACTACAGTAAAGACAGTCAGGAACAAAAACTCAGCTTTGCAGTGGTAAGCGAGTTAAGAGCAGAAATCCAAGCCTTAAAAACCCGATTAGGGGATGAATCTCCCAAACCTTCCAATGCTCCCAGGATGCTGGAGTCAAAATCTAAGCCCGCTAAGAAAAGTGTGGAGACACCACAGGATGAAGTCGAAGCCCTGAAACAACAAATACAACAGTTGCAGCAGCAGATAGGAGTAATGAAGGTAGGCTATGGTTTTCCAGTAGACCATGCTCAACAACCACAACACAAACCCGTTTCTGCTCAGTAAAGGAACAGATCTTCCACCGATAGGAAAGATTTCTTCTGTTACCGGTGCGGGGAAGATGGGCACATCGCCACAAAATGTAAAGCTCATGAGAATCTTACTTTGGTTATTCAGAAATTGGTCCGTTCACTAAGGAAGGCGAAGAGTGGAAGGAATGATGCCTCAGGAGACAGTTCTAAAGCTGGGAATCATGATTGTTATTCTGCAAGAATTCATGTTGATGTCTCAGGAGCAAACTGTCTTCCAAAAGGACTGATGGGTCCCTCATCCACTGTTTCAGTGAAGATAAATGGACATCCGTGCAAAGCGCTGCTAGACAGTGGGTCTCCGGTAACAATCGTTTTTGACTCATGGTACTCCAAATATCTATCTGAGGTGCCTTTACAGCCTCTTCATGGACTCTCTATTTGGGGATTGAGCTCCTCAAGCTACCCGTACAAGGGGTACATAGTGATTGATGCCTCATTTCCTGCTTTGTTTACTGGAGTAGAAGAGTCGATCTCCATTCTAGCCTTGGTTTGTCCTGAGCCCCAAGGGTTTCAGCAAGTCCCTGTGATAATTGGGACGAATTCCAGTTTTTTTGGAAGATTGGCTGCATTGAGTGGAGACCCTAATACTCCTCATGTGTTGCATGCCTTAAGGATCCAGTCCAACTACCCTGATGTTTGCTTAACTGAAAAGCCAGAAGCAAGAGTCAAATGGGTGGGGGCCCGTGCTCTTATTGTTCCTCCGAGAGGTGAGGTATATGCGGACTGTAAGATGGAGTATGAAAAACCGTTGAAGAAGGACATTTTTGTAGTTGAAGCCACGGCAGACGACCAATTACCTACGGGACTATTCATTCCCCCTGTGGTGCTGCCTTTCTCAGCTATAAACATGGACACCTTTCAGCTGCCTGTGCATAATGAAACATCCAAAGAGGTTGCTGTACCTCCTGGCACTGTCCTTGCTCACATGTTTCCAACTGATACGGTCACCGAGACTTGTAGAGAGAGAAGCATATCAAAGAAGATCGACCCAGACTTGTTTAACTTTGGCATGTCTGTCATTCCTGTTGAATGGGAAAAAAAGTTACGGCAGAAGCTGTCGGAAAGGATCAATGTGTTCTCGCTTGAGGAGTGGGACGTTGGATTGGCAAAAGGTGTGAAACATCACATTCAATTAAATGACCCCAGACCATTCAGGGAGAGATCCCGTCATATAACTCCTGCCGACATTGATGATGTGCGTCAACACATAAAGGACCTGCTGGCAGCGGGCATAATAAAAGAGTCTCGAAGTCCTTACGCCTCCCCCATTGTGATTGCTAGAAAGAAAAATGGAAGTGTGAGGATGTGCATTGACTATCGAACACTCAACAGTCGAACTACTCCTGACCAGTATACAACCCCGAGAATAGATGAAGTGTTGGATTGCTTGTCTGGTAGCAGATGGTTTACAGTGTTAGACTTGCGAAGTGGTTACTATCAGGTCGAGATGGCAGAGGAGAGCAAGGACAAAACTGCATTCATATGTCCATTGGGGTTTTATCAATTTGAGCGCATGCCACAGGGAGTTACTGGAGCTCCTTCTAAGTTCCAGCGGCTAATGGAAAAGGTAGTGGGAGACATGCATTTACTGCAGGTTATTGTTTACCTGGATGATTTGATTGTGTTCGGTCGTACGCTGGAAGAACATGAAGAGAGACTCTTCAAAGTGCTTGACCGTCTTGAGGAGTTTGGGTTGAAAGTCTCCATCGACAAATGCCAGTTCTGTCAAGAGGAAGTCAAGTATGTGGGACATATTGTTTCTGCTTCTGGAATTGCCCCAGACCCAGAGAAAGTGGAAGCAGTCACCCGCTGGAAAATGCCGACTGATCTCAAGTCCTTGCGGTCTTTCTTAGGATTTTGCGGGTTTTACCGGCGCTTTATTAAGAATTATTCAGCAATTGTGAGACCACTGACAGACCTCACCAAAGGTTATCAACCAGTGAAAGGGAAAAGAGACACCGCTTCAACAGGGAAGTATTTCAAGGAGGCTGAAACCTTTGGTGAACGCTGGAATCAAGCATGTGCAGAGGCATTCAGGAAGATTGTTCACTGCCTTACTAATGCCCCAGTCTTGGCTTTTGCGGATTCTACTAAGCCCTATGTGCTTCATGTTGACGCTAGTTTGAATGGCCTGGGTGCAGTCCTGAATCAAGAATACCCGGAGGGGTTACGTCCAGTGGCTTATGCAAGCCGAAAGTTGAGTTCTACTGAGCAGCGTTATCCGACACACCAACTGGAGTTCCTGGCTCTCAAGTGGGCAGTAGTTGATAAGTTCCATGACTACTTGTATGGCATCAAGTTTGTTGTGAGAACTGATAATAATCCACTGACTTATATCTTGACAAGTGCCAAGTTGAATGCCACTGGACATCGATGGCTAGCTGCATTAGCCACTTATGATTTTAGCTTGCAATACAAGCCAGGCAAACAAAATGTGGATGCGGATGTACTGTCTCGATATTCTTCCAACAAGGAGTCTGATGAGTGGGCAGAGATACCTCAAACAGCAGTAAAGGCTGTATGTCATCTAACCAGCTCGTCCCTAGGTGATGAGTCTCCTTCAAGGTTGATAGACCAACTCTGTGTCTCTCCCAGAAGTATCCCAACGATGTATGCTTGTCCTGCGCAGCTGGAAACTGGTCAAATGGAGTGGTGGACTAACGAAGATCTAAGGTCAGCTCAGGAGCAAGACCCCAACATTGCTCCAGTAAAAAAAGAAGTGGCTTCAAACAAAGTGCTTACTATGCCCAAAAGCTCAAATCCAGCTGTGGCACTATTACAACGACAAAGCCAAAAATTAACCATCAGAGACAATCTTCTCCATAGAGTAACCACAGACCAAGATGTAAAAGAAAGATGACTAATGGTTTTACCTGAGAAGTTCCATGTTCAGGTAATGAAATCCGTCCATGATGATGCGGGTCACTTGGGGGTGGAGCGGACAGTTGAACTGCTAAGAGATAGGTTCTACTGGCCTAAAATGAACCAGGACATTGAGCGGTATGTTAAGTCATGTGGAAGGTGTGTGGCCAGGAAAACTTTACCACAGAGGTCATCCCCGCTGAATCGCATCACTAGCAGTGGGCCTTTAGACCTTGTATGTATGGATTTCCTCTCCATAGAACCTGATTCAAAAGGGATTGCAAATGTTCTGGTCATAACGGATCATTTTACACGTTATGCTCAAGCCTTTCCCACAAAGGATCAAAGAGCTGTAACCGTGGCCAAGGTTTTGTGCGAGAAATTTTTTGTGCACTATGGGTTGCCCGCACGAATACATTCTGATCAAGGCAGAGACTTTGAGAGCCGTCTCATTAAGGAGCTTCTGGGGATGTTGGGGATCAGAAAATCTCGAACCTCACCTTACCATCCGCAGGGTGACCCTCAACCTGAGCGATTCAATCGCACCCTTCTTTCAATGCTGGGTACCCTTGATCCTGCAAAGAAAGCGAAATGGAGCCAACATATTAGCCAGCTGGTACATGCTTATAATTGTACCAAGAACGAAGCAACAGGTTACTTGCCGTACTATCTCTTGTTTGGGCGGGAGGCTCGTCTACCTGTGGATCTTTGCTTTGGTACTTCACCTGATGTAGATAATGAAGTAACATATCAGCAGTATGTGGAAAGAATGAGACATGAACTTCGAGAAGCTTACCAATTGGCAGAGGAGACTTCTTTGAAAAATCATCAAAGGAATAAACGACATTATGACAAGAGAGTGAAACCTCAGATGCTGGAAAAAGGAGATCGTGTTTTCATTCGGAACCTGGCTCACACAGGGAAGCATAAATTGGAGGACAGGTGGAATTCCATGCCTTACATTGTAGTGGAGAGGTTAAGGAACTTACCTGTATATAAGCTAAGACCGGAGACAGGAACTGGACGAGTGAGGACTCTCCACAGAGATCACCTTTTGCCGATTGGAGACAGTGTGAGAATTCCTGCTCCGAATGGTGGAGGAGAAAACAAAAGACTTCCAGTAACTAGAGCCCAAACTTTGATGAAAAAACAATTAAGAGAAAAGGTAGCTACTACGAATGAACACAGCGGAGTGGAAACGTCTTCAGAGAGCGATGATGATACTTGCTACCATGTGCCAGTCCGAGGGGGAATGCAGACCACGCCACTGCACATGTTATTGCCTGAACTTGCTGGTGATGAAATTGTACACCGTGCTGATGGAAGTAGGACTCTGAAAGACAATGTAACTGGAGAAAGTCTGGAAGAGAATGTGAGCGAGAATTCCTATTCAAACCCTGAAATGGAAGTGGAGGAGTTACCAAAAGAGAAAGTTCAGGTCAGCAACATTCCAACCGTGGAGATAGCATCTGCTGATAGTCGTCCAAAGAGAACCGTAAAACCGGTCATGAAGCTCAGTTACGATAATCTCGGCAAGCCTTCAGACAGACCTTTATCTATTGTGTACAAGGGTATGGTCATACATCTTGGAAACTCTCCGGAGAAGAAAAACATTTGTGGTACCTTGTGGTGTCATCCATTGGCCCAGTGTGCTAAGTGTAACAGAGTAAACTCTAATTCAGCTATGATGGCCACAATACAGATTTGAGTTTGACTTTCCCTGTAATCTCATGGGGACATGAGAATTTTAGAGGGAGGAGAGTGTAACCCTGGTGATTTTCCCCTAAAAGTTAAGTGGGAGTTTATTTAAGACCCTTTTTTATAATGTTTCTTGGGTAACAAGTTCTTATTTCGTTACAATGTGTATATAGGATCTGTCCCTTTAAGAGCATCGTTCTGTGAAAGAGTTTGGTTGAAATTTACATGTGCAAAACGTGGGTTTTACAAGCAAGTTAGGGTTTGTCCTTTATTCATTGGATCATAAAATCTAAGCCCGCATGATACCTAATCGATGTGATGTATGATTGGTTCTGGGGAGGGGGAAGTTGGGAAAAAAGAGGGGGAGAGAGGAGGCGAATGTAGGAGGTGTGGGTTGAAGTGCACCGCTCTGTGAGAGAATTGTGATTAATCCGACCAGGATTGGTTCATTTTATTTCTTTCATTAACAAAAAGTGTTGAAATAGTTTATTCAGCAGAACTATATTTTGTTTTAGTAAGGATTCACTGGCTGTAAGTGGAGAGCCGAGTCATCTTAGTTTGTCGATAGACTCGATACACTTGTATGAGTTCCAGACGAGTTAAAGCTAACTGCAAACAAAATAGTGACTGAATATCTAAATAAAGTGGACTTTATCAATGTGAATAACGGTGATAAGGAGGAACTGCACGTCTGGACATCCAGGTAGCGCCCTGAATCGCCGAGGGGTTCAGGGTTCCCCTGGCAACGAGGGATCGTAAAGAGGCCAGCCTGCACATATCAGGGACAAACTGATCGATTAAAGTTTCCTAACCCGGGAGGACTCAGCACTACGGATTGAAGGTATCACATTTTATGTTTATTTGGCTCTTCGGAGTGAAGCGGCCAATTATCTTTTTGTTTCGTGGCCTCAACGCACGCGAGCAACGGTACAGGCCTGCAACGAGGGGGTTTGTTTGTGTGTGTGTGCGTGTGAGTGGGCCCACGTGAGTTAATATTTCTACCTGTCATTTTATAACTGCCATAGCATATTCCTAAGAGGGGTTCGATTTATTGTTATTCCTTTTCTGTAATTTTTATTTTATCCATTTTATTTCTTGGACAGACCTTGCATTTTTATGGGAAGAGGTTACCTTAGAACAAGTGTCCAGGCATGTTGTGGCTAAGTCAGGCTGGGGGGCAGTATGCAAAGGGAATGCAGCTTCGGGTTCACACTTTAGCAACGACTGACGATTCAAGGAGAGTGGGGACTTCAACCCCAGGTGGTCCAGCTGATTTGGAGTCGATTCGGTGAAGCACAGGTGGACTTGTTCGATTCCCAGGACCCATTAAGAAACTTAACCATGGTTTTTGTAGTAAAACTGTGGTTATAAAAAAAAATGGTAATCAAAAAAAAAAAAAAAAAACCTTGGTCACTACACTTTTACTATAATAAAACCTTAGTTAATTTTCATAAGGGAATCTTCCCATTGCCCACTGTGGAATTCCCTAACCGAGACCCCTCTCAACACAGACACACTGGCACACAGTTTGCCCCAGGGCCTACGCAAAAATGCGTTTACCCCAGTGAGCTGTGGAACCTCCATGTTTGGCACGGAAGACCTAAGTGGACTATCACCGGTGGTGATAGACACTATCACTCAAGCCAGAGCTCTCTCTACGAGGCGGCTGTATGCTTTGAAGTGGCGTCTGTTCGCGAACTGGTGTTCTTCCCAAACTGAAGATCCACAGAGATGCGCAGTCTGTGCTTTCCTCCCTTCAAGAGAGGTTGGAGGGCGGCTGTCCCCGTCCACCTTAAAAGTGAATGTGGCCGCCATACCCTTACAGAACAAAAATATATGCGAATATACTGCAAAATATAATGTGATATATTACATAATACATTTCCAAATATGGGAAACTAGTGCTTATATTTTTCAATATACTGCATTATATGCATTGACCACGTATTGATAGATACATATAAAAAGTTTAGAAATGAAGACAAAAATAGCATTACATATAATATTCATAAAGTTTTATCCTTTATTGTGCACATATATGTTCCCATATAAATGTGAATGTATGTACACACATATACACACATTCCCGAAATGAGTTACACTTGCACATGCCTTGCTTCTGACTGTCAAAGGAAATTAAGCATTATTTCATGTGTTTTGCTCAATATTAATATAGGGGGAGATCTGTTAGTGTTTAATGTTCTATTTTTTGGAATTTTAAAGGGTTTCTGGTATGTTTGAGTTTTTGGGGTTACAATTGTGCTGAAGATTAGAGCCTGTGGTTAAGTTGACGATTGGCTGAGCACCATTAGACCTTTGGCCTAGTAATAGTCTCCATGCTTAAAACTTAAGTGCATGCAGGTGTGCTTGTGCTATTGTTGACAAGCTTGAAAATATGAAAACAAACCTGAATGAGTGGATGGAAGCCACCTTCTTTTAAACCCGTATGTCTGGGGGAGTGGCATGCAAATTCCACTTGCCAATTCTCATTGGCCTTTTCTGAAGTATCAGAGGTGTTTGGGGCTCCCAAGTACGACCCCTAGTGTCATCACATCGGCACGTCTCGAACGAAAGTTACAATAGTAACCAAGACGTTATAAAAGTGATGTAGAACTTAATTTGTGTAAGCTGTGTATCAGTTTGTCAAACAAACTGACAAGGTTATACTATATATAGTTACATCTATACACCAAAACAATTGTATATAGCCTACTCATTGACATGGAAGAAATTTTACTGAAGGGAACACTAATCACTCTAATGCTGATCTTAAACATAACACAAAATTTACAACAAATTAAAAAAATGAAAAAACACTACACACAAATTCTGAATAACAAATATTTATGTCATCAAGTTCCCATGGTATTACCAAAAACACAAATTATTCAAGTGCATCATTAGTGACCAAACTGAGCATGCTCAATGTTAGTTGGACCCTGACTGCCAAACTTGACATTTCAAGTTACTTGTACTATAAAACATAAAAGTTGACTTTATTTACATGTTTATGTAATGTCAACTCTTTCAACATTTGACAGTTCAATCAACCTTTAAAATAGATTTTGAAGTTGGATTTTTTTTTACAGTTATTTACAATGTACCATGTCACATTTAAAAACCAGTTGCTTTAAAGCTGCATTCCATAACTTTTTTGGGTTAAAAATAAATAAATTGAACAAGTACATAATCAGCCAGTGTTCAAAACTATCTGCTTGCCATAGCTTGATTCAAAACGGCTCAATTCCAGTGATACCATAGACTGTAGTGTACTGGTGGATTTCCTCTGGAAATTCAAGCATGTCTTTGCGTCATTACGTCACATCTGTAAGCCCGGCTCAATCAGCCCAAAGGAGGCATCCGATCAGAGGGTGAAGGTCTCTGCGTGTTACCGTCTTTCCGCGTGGCAAAGTAATTTGATTAGATGAAATACATTTTCTCATATGTATTAACTGTCACAGTGTCTGGTTGTGTTCCCTTGTCTATTACTAGAGGTCCTCGTTCTCACGGTGTCCTTCACATTTGACTTCAATTCCCAGCATTCTGTCTGTCACTGTCACTCATCAGTTCATTGCACTCAGCTGTTCCCCGTAATCATTGTTCCCAGCTGTTCTGTGTTAGTCTTGTTAAATATGTGTATATAACCCAGTCTGTTTCAGTGTGTGTCACGGAGTCCTTGTTTAATGTCACACCACTTCCAGATCTGCGTCCTTGTTCTTGTTCCTGGTTTTGAACTTGTGTTTTTGGATTTTGACCCCTGCCTGCATGACTACGTGTTTTTGGATTGCCCTTTAATTAAACAACTGCTATTGGATTCTCTGCTTCCCGTGTGGTTTACGTGACAGAAGTACTCCGTCACACTGAATTCAGCGGTATGTTTTATGACATCTCTTCCCCAGCCACCAAGCGGGAGAGAAGGGAGTTGTTTAAGGGGACCCGGTTGGTAAAGTTCCGCGGGACCCGTGGAGGTCGCCGCAGAGGAGGTGAAAGGGAGATGTATCACGTCCCGTCGGCACAGTCAGAGACTGTTCACGTCCCGTCTGCCCAGTCAGAGACTGTTCACGTTCCGTCTGCCCAGTCAGAGACTGTTCACGTCCCGTCTGCCCAGTCAGAGACTGTTCACGTTCCGTCTGCCCAGTCAGAGATTGTTCACGTCACGTCTGCCCAGCGAGAGACTGTTCACGTCACGTCTGCCCAGTGAGAGACTGAGACTGTTCACGTCACGTCTGCCCAGCGAGAGACTGTTCACGTCACGTCTGCCCAGCGAGAGACTGTTCACGTCACGTCTGCCCAGCGAGAGACTGTTCACGTTCCGTCCGCCTTCCTGGACCTGGACTATCTGGAGCGTCTGGCTCGGATCCTGGACATGCCCGTGTCTGCTGTTCCAGAGCCAGAGGCAGAGCCAGTGCCCGTTCCAGAGCCGGAAGCAGAACCATTGCCGGTTCCAGAGCCGGAGGCAGAGCCAATGCCTGTTCCAGAGCCGGAGGCAGAGCCAGTACTCGTTCCAGAGCCGGAGGCAGAGCCAGTGCCGTCTGCCTTCTTGGATCTGGACTATCTGGAGCGTCTGGTTCGGATCCTGGACATGCCCATGTCTGCTGTTCCAGAGCCGGAGCTAGTGTCTGCTGTTCCAGAGCCGGAGGCAGAGCCAATGCCTTTTCCAGAGCCGGAGGCAGAGCCAATGCCTTTTCCAGAGCCGGAGGCAGAGCCAATGCCTGTTCCAGAGCCGGAGGCAGAGCCTATGCCTGAGCCAGTGCCTGTTCCAGAGCCAGTGCCTGTTCCAGAGCCAATGCCTGTTCCAGAGCCAGTGTTTGTTTCTGTGTTTGTGTCTGTTTTCGTGACTGTTACAATTCTTGTGGCTGCTCCTGAGCCGGTGTCTACTGTTCCGGAGCCGGTGTCTGCTGTTCCGGAGCCGGTGTCTGCTGTTCCGGAGCCGGTGTCTGCTGTTCCGGAGCCGGTGTCTGCTGTTCCGGAGCCGGTGTCTGCTGTTCCGGAGCCGGTGTCTGCTGTTCCGGAGCCGGTGTCTGCTGTTCCGGAGCCGGTGTCTGCTGTTCCTGAGCCGGTGTCTGCTGTTCCTGAGCCGGTGTCTGCTGTTCCTGAGCCGGTGTCTGCTGTTCCTGAGCCGGTGTCTGCTGTTCCTGAGCCGGTGTCTGCTGTTCCTGAGCCGGTGTCTGCTGTTCCTGAGCCGGTGTCTGCTCCGCCCTGGCCGCCCGAGGGGTCTGCTCCACCCTGGCCGCCCGAGGGGTCCTCACCGCCCTGGCCGCCCGAGGGGTCTTCACCGCCCTGGCCGCCCGAGGGGTCTTCACCGCCCTGGCCGCCCGAGGGGTCTTCACCGCCCTGGCCGCCCGAGGGGTCTTCTCCGCCCTGGCCCCCCGAGGGGTCTTCTCCGCCCTGGCCGCCCGAGGGGTCGTCATCGCCCTGGCCGCCCGAGAGGTCTTCTTCGCCCTGGCCGCCCGATGGACTTTGCGTCTCGCCCTGGCCTCCCGATGAACTGTGCGTTTCGCCCTGGCCTCCCGATGGACTTTGTGTTTCCCCCTGGATGCCCGATAGAATTTTTGTTTTGCCCTGGTCCCCGGTTAAACCCTCACCCCTTGTTCCTGTCTCCCTTCATGGACCTGGCCCACCTTCCCTCCCCCTGATCCTCCACCGTTCCACCTCCCTCCTGAACTCTTGTCGTGTTTTAGTGTTGTCGTGGAGCGTCTGGTAGCCGCTCCGTAGAGGGAGGGTTATGTCACAGTGTCTGGTTGTGTTCCCTTTTCTATCACTAGAGGTCCTCGTTCTCACGGTGTCCTTCGCATTTGACTTCAATTTCCAGCATTCTGTCTGTCACTGTCACTCATCAGTTCACTGCACTCAGCTGTTCCCCGTAATCATTGTTCCCAGCTGTTCTGTGTTAGTCTTGTTAAATATGTGTATATAACCCAGTCTGTTTCAGTGTGTGTCACGGAGTCCTTGTTTAATGTCACACCACTTCCAGATCTGCGTCCTTGTTCTTGTTCCTGGTTTTGTACTTGTGTTTTTGGATTTTGACCCCTGCCTGCATGACTACGTGTTTTTGGATTGCCCTTTAATTAAACGACTGCTATTGGATTCTCTGCTTCCCGTGTGGTTTACGTGACATTAACTTGTTATTTCATCTCCATAAATGAAAAAGCTTTTAATGATATCTGTGCATCATTAAGTGTGAGCGAGTGTTTGACAATATATTTTTTTAACTCTTTACTGAAAATAATGTCAAAGTCGATTAGAATAAAATCAAATGTTTACAATTTATTATGTCAGGTAAATGTATCATGCCAATTGCATAATCAGTTCAAAGATAATAGATACATCAAATGCTCTGGGCTAGTCTGGGTTACAGAATCGCGCCAGCCTCTCCTTGCATTTCATTATATAGACAGACCAAGGCAGAAACCTTTTTTCAAATGTAAACATGAGTTCACAGTGGGAATTCACATTAATCCCCGCCCCAGACTTACTGGGGGCAGAAATTGAATTACATGGAACCATTTGCTAACAATGGGAATTGAATTGAGTTTACACCTTCTGAGAGTAGGAGACCATTTGCCTGGAAGACACACCCTCCTATGTGTGTGAATTATCTTTAAACTCTTAAACACCTTATTACCTTTTGATTTACTTCTTTGAGAATGAGACCTTTGTACCATTCGCACTGAGACATTTCAAATAATATCAAACGTGTAATACTGTATGATAACTATTCACATTAACCCATATAGATTTTTGGGTGAATTTCAGTTGATCTCAGCATGATAGCACAAGAGAGAAATTCAAATGTTGATTTCCTTTGTTCTCTCAGAGAGTTGCGCTCTCTTCCAGTTCTTCCAGTTTCTCCAGTCTTACACATCTGTACACATAAAGAAGGTGTCTCGGCTACAAGGCTATATTGCGTGTGAGGATGTTGGAGGTGGAGATTTATAGCCTTTTCTCATAGCACTTGATATAATTAAACTTATCAATTTGATGGCGGATCCAGAAAGGTTCAGACGACAATCACCAGTGACAACTGGAGATTCACCCATTGTAAAATGCTAAAGACTTCGTTCGGACTTCGGAGTGGCTACAGAAAAAAAAGAGACTGCATTCAGGCCCATGCGAAAACAAGGATAAATATCTGGAGGGCATTAAATGTAATCACACAATGCTGATGTTGTTAACATTAACAATTTGAGAACAAAGTATAATTTGCACGGTTTGACATATGACAAGCGATCCTTACTGCAATGCTCTTTCCCCCTTACTTGGTCAGAACAAAAGTGGATGTTACTTACTTATTCAAATTACATTTTCCGATGAAAATTCTTATGTTGGTCATACTTCCAAAAAGTAGAATCTGTGATTCCGAATGACAGTATCCACACAGCGCGGTGACTTACAGCCGCACATTCTAATCAAAACATTGGATTTATCCACGCTGAACCGTGCCAAGGCACGACCCATGTAAAGTCGATAATTCTGCGAATAACTGCAATTACAGATTTCGAACAGAGATGGCGACAAAGAGGAAAAACTACAGACTGCAGCTTTAAGGATCTGAATGCTAAATAAGCAAGAACTTGTCTATTCAGCTAACAACAGTGGGAGGGAAAGAGAAACTCATCCCATTACTGTTGCACTGGACGTGTCAAGCTGTGAAAATTTCAATGAGCTCTTTAAAGTCTCTGGCTCAGCCGATGTTATACTTTGGCCAGAACAGCTGAGAAACTGAATTGAGGCCTTTGGATGGTTTGCATTAAATTGTGTTTTTCTCTAGTGGCCCATTTTGTTCACATGCTGTTCAAAAATTGTGATTCCATAATCATCACTCAGATAACTGTGCTTAAGAAATGTGCTCAGTTACACATTGGTTATAATGGAGTAGGAGTTAAAGGGTGGGGAGAGAGAAAGAAGAGTGCTTTAAAATGTCACTATTTTCTCATTCATTGACATTTCTAATGTGTAAACAGTTTGTAACTTTACACAAACTAAAAAGCATCTCAGTAGCCTCAAACACTCCCCATGAGCCATTTTGCTGGTGCTCAATAGTGGTACTTACCTGCCAGCAACAAAATTACAGTTTCTGCTGCCATTATTTAAAAAAACAGAGACAAAGAGGAAGGTGTGAGAGAGAGATGTTGAAAAAGGGAACAGTGCTCACATCCTTATAGTCAAAGGACAGGTCATCACTCACAGTATAGCAATCTAAAGCCTTATATGCAAACACCTACTCATCTCCAACCAGCTGAAATATTCAGTCCTCCCTCTCTCAGACTATTAATGAAAAGTGGTTCTTTGAGTTAGCTCTGATGGAGTGCTTTTAATTCAGGAAATTACATTTAAAATGTACCAGGGAGAAATGTTACAACAGCTATTTCCCAACATGAATGGGATGACAATGAGTCTCCGAGCGGCAGAGAGGTGCTGCTGCTGCCGTTTAACTCAGTTATACCAAATGGAGTTTCTACAGGGAGGTAAAAAAGACGTGATACCACTACCACCTGGGACAGCTGGGAATGCAGTTCAGCGGTCCTCACAATGAATATTTCATATTCCACTGCCAATCCAGAGAGGTAGAGACATTAGTTATGTAGCTTATAGATTTTTTTGCCAAATAAAATAAATAGGTGAGTAGGTATAACTACACATTAAGTCCAGAGGCTGAACAAAGCAAGTAGAACAAACGTCTCGGTTACATATGTAACCCTCGTTCCCTGAAGGAGGGAACGGAGACGTAGTCGACTGATTGGGATCACGCTTAGGGAGCCTGTCATCTTCAAGTACTGTTAAAACGAGTCAATGCACATTGGCGTGCGAGATCTGCATCACACACTCCGCCCCGCGGCGCGGGTATAAATACGGAAGTGGATGCACGCACCACTTGTTTTTCGCTGAGGAGCCGAGCGGAGCCCGGAGTCAGCGGTGGTCCAGCAAGAGTGGTGACGGGACTACGTCTCCGTTCCCTCCTTCAGGGAACGAGGGTTACATACGTAACCGAGACATTCCCTTTCAGTCGCTCACGTTCGACATAGTCGACATGTCGGCTGATTGGGATCCCAATTAAAACACCACTAGTGCTGCCACCTTCCAGTGCCTTGACAAAAGCCTCCTGATCCCTCCGCATAATTGAGGCGGAGATGGTACAGGGCTTAGGCCAGGGAAGTCACTGCTGTTCCGCAAGACCCACTCAGATTTGGATAACACTGGGAAAGCGTGCCCTTTCGATGGAATGAGGGACGCTACGGAAACCACATCTGGGCCGCAGGGAGGTAACATGTGGAGATACACATATGGACTGGGCGGATTACCGGGCAGTGCAACATATGGAATGTCACTAGGGTGGGAAAAGACACGGGATCGCTGTAGGGAGCCATACCGTGGAAGAATACACTCATGGGATCGCCGTAGGGATCACAACATATGGACCCAGCCTAGCACAAGTTCCACCAGAGCATACGAGTGGTAGTCCTAGCATCGGACGCTCCGCCACGTCCAATAATGAAGGGGTGTGGAGGAACTCAACTCAACTCAACTGGAGCAAGAATGGCGCACATATCCAGTCCATAGGAGGGGAATGGCGCACCGTAAGCCGAGCGGGGCTTACGGTGCTAACTGGCTTCTATGTGAAGAGAGCACACGGGAAGCAACCGGCTCGACACGTAGGCTATAGAATCTAGCGACCGTGTTAGGTGTCGCCCAGCCCGCAGCTCTACAAACATCTGTCAGCGAGACACCCTGTGCCAACGCCCAGGAAGCGGCTACACTCTGAGTGGAGTGAGCTTGCAGTCGCAGGGGACAAGGTGCATCTTGGGTCTCATACGCCAAGATGATGGCATCCACTATCCAGTGGGCCAACCTCTGCTTGGAGACAGCCTTTCCCTTCTGCTGGCATCCATAACAGACGAAGAGCTGGTCTGAGGTCCTGAGGCTTTGCGTTCTGTCCACATATAACCGCAAGGAGCGGACGGGACAGAGAAAAGCCAGGGCTGGGTCTGCCTCCTCCAGGGGCAGCGCTTGCAGGTTCACCACTTGGTCCCGAAAGGGAGTGGTAGAAACCTTGGGCACATATCCAGGCCGGGGACTCAGGATAACGAGAGAGTTAGCCGGTCCGAATTCCAGGCACGATTCGTCGACCGAAAATACGTGCAGGTCCCCTACCCTCTTGAGGGAGGCCAAAGCAAGCAGGAGAAATGTTTTTAAAGACAGGACTTTTAACTCAGCAGCCTGCAGTGGCTCAAAGGGAGGTCTCTGCAATGCGTTTAGCACCAGAGATAAATCCCAAGAGGGTATAGAGGGGGTGCAAGGCGGATTCAGTCCCCTCGCTCCAACCCATCTTGCAGGAAAGAAAGCATGGAACCGATCAAACACCTTCAGGGGTGTTCTAGGTGAGAAAAACACCACTCAACGAACAGGTTCCACTTCAGGGTGTAAGCATGCCTCGTAGATGGTGCTCTTGCAGAAGTGATGGTGTCTACGACTGACTGTGGTAGATCACCTAGAACCTCCGCATCCCGTCCAGGGACCAGACATGGAGTTTCCAGAGGTCTGGACGCGGGTGCCATACGGTGCCCCGTCCCTGAGAGAGAAGGTCCTCCCTCAGAGGAATGGGCCAGGGAGAGGCTGTCGAGAGGAGCATAAGTTTGGGGAACCAGGTCCGGTTGGGCCAATAAGGGGCAACTAGCAAGACCTGCTCCTCTTCCTCCCTGACTTTGCACAGAGTCTGTGCAAGAAGGCTCACTGGGGGAAACGCATACTTGCGGAGGCCCCGGGGCCAGCTATGTGCCAGCGCATCCATGCCGAGGGTCCCCTTGGTCAGGGAGTAAAACAACTGGCAATGGGATAAGTCCGGAGAGGCAAACAGATCTATCTGTGCGGCCCCGAAGTGGTCCCAGATCAGCTGGACCACCTGGGGATGGAGTCACCACTCTCCTTGGGCCAAAGGCTGTCTTGAGAGCTCGTCGGCGGCACGATTGAGCAGGCCAGGAATATAAATGGCATGAAGCGACCTCAGATGTTTCTGACTCCATAGGAGGAGGTGGCGGGCGAGTTGCGACATGCGACAGGACCATAGACCACCTTGATGGTTGATGTACGCAACAGTCGCAGTGTTGTCCGTGCGGACCAGTACATGCTTGCCGAGCAGTGGCATTTTGAGGCGTCTCAAAGCTAGGTGTACTGCAAACAACTGCCAATGCAGTTGGGGGCCCGTCCAGATCCCTGCTACTGCATGCCCGTTGTACGTGGCCCCCAAGTCGGTGTTGGAGGCATCTGTGTTGACCACAGCATGCCTGGACACTTGTTCTAGGGGCACTCCGGCCCGGAGAAATGAAGGGTCTGACCACGGGCTGAGGGTTTGGCGGCAGGCCGGGGTGATTGTCACACGGAGCGTGCCGCTCTGCCACGCCCACCTTGGGACTCGGCCGTGAAGTCAGTGCTGAAGTGGTCTCATATGGAGCAAGCTGAGCTGCGTGGCTGCGGCTGCCATATGCCCCTGGAGCCTCTGAAAAGATTTCAGTGACACCACTGTTCTGCTTGTCATAGTATTCAGGCAGTTCAGCACCGACCGAATACGTTTCTCTGTGAGGCATGCCGTCTATTGGACCGAGTCCAACTCCATACCGAGAAAAGAGATCCTCTGCACGGGGCGAGTTTGCTCTTTTCCCAGTTGACCCGAAGACCCAACTGGCTGATATGTTGGAGCATCAAATCCCTGTGTTCGCACAACTGTTCTCGAGAGTGAGCTAGTATCAGCCAGCAGGGATGGAAATTAACTTTTTTGTCCACCGGCCACTGTGGCTGGTGGATTTCAAAATCTACCAGCCACTCAATGTTTTTACTAGCCACTTTCTTGTTTTTAACCGACAATGTGTAACTGCATGTGAAAAATAATACTACAAGATCTACAATAATTAAGCAGTTTAATTAATCTCAAGTCTCAATGAAATACTGACATTTGAGGTTGCTCTCTCTGCGAGAGTATGCCTGTTCTGTCATATTTACATCATGCACTCGCGCCTAGCTCTCCTTTGGGACGGCAATAACCGCCTCTCGCGCTCAAGCCTCAACGGAAGAAGCGTGCGGGTAGATGTTCACACGGCTAGCTCTTTACGACGCAAGAGAGCTACCCCGCCCTGAAAATACACCATGCGCTCGCGGCTAGCTCTCCCTTTGGACGGCACACTGCCTCTCGCGCTCCCACGTTTTCTTCCCTCGTCGAGTCTCGACGGAAGAAGCGCGCGTGTGTTGAAGGTGTGCCTCCTCTAAAAATGTCTGCCGTCTGGGTGAAACAGTATGCTATTTTTATTTACCCGCCACGGTGGCCGGTAGGTGAAGCGAGTTTACCCGCCACAACACAAAATCACCCGCATTTGGCTGGTGGCGGGTGCTAATTTCCATTCCTGTCAGCCAGTCATCGAGATAGTTGAGGATACGAACACCATGCTTTCTCATGGGAGCAATGGCCACCTCCGCGACCTTCGTAAAGACGCGGGGCAACAGGCCCAGCCCGAAGGGTAGGACTTTGTACTGATATGCTCAACCCTCGAATGCGAAGCACAGGAATGGCCTGTGACGCGGCAGGATGGAGACATGAAAGTACACATCCTTCAGGTTGATTGCTGCAAACCAATCGCGGGGGCGGATGCCCCTTCGCCAGTAGGACTGCGATCTCCGCGCGCATGTCAGGGGCACGTTCACTCAACACCGAAGTGTAACGAACTCTGCTGAACTTGGGCGGACGCCGGGCGAACTGAATCGTGTAGCCGAGTCTGATGGTATGGAGGAGCCAGCTGGACTGGTTGGGAAGCACTCTCCAGGCTTCCATAAACCGGGCCAGGGGGACTAGAGGCACCACAGATGTACCCGGGGTGGGGCAGCGAGGTGGATGACAGGGACCTGGCACGGAAGGCCCAGAGGCGGCCCGAAGCAAGGTCTGAGTGTGCGGTGCAACACTTACCTGTCTCCACGGGTCAGCAGGGGGTACGGGAGAAGGCATAATCGGGTCCTCGAACCCCACCTGGCTGCCAGCTGGCGACACAAGAGGGGGCTGAGGGGTGCAAGGCTTTACAAGGTCGCACACCGCCAGTCTGACCCTTTTGTGACCCAGGAACGGAGGAATTTGCTCTTTTGACAATTTGGGACGGCGGAACGGTAACCATCTGAAGAGCTCGTTCCCTCATTCCTGGGTGGCCTGTCTCAGGGACGCTTAGTCTTACGCTTACCACCTGGTTTGGCAGCACCTTAGACAGGCTGGGCAGGTTGCCTGTGGTTGGCTACATGCTGAGGCCTGGGTGGAGGCTGCTGCTGAGGCCCAGCAGAAGCGGAAGCAGCGGCATGGGGACGCCCTCGGCAACGAGCAGGCGGAGGAAATTCAGTTGCCGTGCGGAGCTCACTCAAGAGCGCACGGTCTAGGCTACCCTCGTGCATGTCCATGAGTGCCCTGGCCTGATAGACCTGTAGCAACGCCATGGCATGCAATGAAGAAGCGGCTTGCCCACAAGCTTTGTAAGCTCTGCCCGTAAGAACGGACGAGAACTTACAGGCCTGAGAGGGGAGACGAGGATCCCCCGTCCAATAGGCAGCGGCTGCCGGACACAGCTGTGCCGCAAAAGACTGCTCCACTGGAGGGATAGCCTCGTAACCCTTCACAGCTCCTCCATCAAGGGCAGTGAGGGGAGAGTAAAAGGTGCCATCCACGACCTAGTAAGCTCTCCATGCACTTCAGGAAAGAAAGGCACTGGGGCGGCGGGCTGAGAACCAGCACGGCCCGCCCCGAGAAACCAATCATCCAACCGAGACTGAGCGGGACACGGTGGAGGATTCCATTCGAGCCTCGGCAGTCCTTTTCAGCATAGCTGACATTTCTGGATCTTGCTCGGGCAACGTCACACTCCCAGAGGGAGATAACGCAGCCGAGTCATCATCTCTATAGGCCAGCTCACCCTCCGATGCTGCAATCGGCATCCTGTCCTCTGGATGGGCCCCGAATGAAACGGCTGGTCGGTCCATTACAGAGGGACCAGCACGCTCAAAGGGGGACTCCACAGGCTGCGGTGTGATGGAGGAGTGAGGAACCCACAGGGAATGGTTACCGGGCGGGTATTACATCACTATCCTCTGATCACCCATCCCACATGGCACCCGGGGGTGGAGCATGGTAATGGGGACTACACCTTCGCGGACGAAGGCGAGTCTTGATCTCAACACAGAGACAGTCATATTCCTGCAATGGGAACATGAACCATCCACAAAAGCTGCTTCAGCATGCTGTAAGCCCAAACATGTGATGCAACAAATGTGACCGTCAGAGGGGGACAGGGAACGACCGCATCCAGAAACGCACGGGTTGAATGACATCCTTAAAAAGACGCAAACGCACTCGGGTTGCTCTTTCAGAAAATGAAAAACTCTCACCAGTGCCGGAGCACACAGGGGAATGATCGTGGCAACACTGACTGGGATGGTGCAGCCTGTACCAGTGAAGCACTCACTTTCTTCACCCTCAACCGGCTGTCAGACAAACAAACACAAACACAGAATTGTGATGTCAGAAGGCTCGCAACCACTGCTGCACTCATGCTGTAGAACCACCAGCACCGGGAGAGACTTCCTGAAGAAGCGCCGACACACTCGCTCGTTGTTATATAACAACACTCTTCTGAGACATCGACATGAAGACCGATTGGCTCCGAAGCGAAAGACAACTGGTGCGTGCATCCACTTCCATATTTATACCCGCAAAGCGGGACGGAGTGTGAGATGCAGATCTCGCACGCCAATGTGCATTGGCTCGTTTTAACAGTACTTGAAAATGACAGACTCCCTAAGCGTGATCCCAATCAGTCGACGCGTCGACTAAGTCGAAAGTGAGCGACTGAAAGGAAACTCTGGCTTCGAGTTCACAATACCACACAAAAACATGAAGAGAGAAAGGCACTTCACTGAAGATCAAGAGAACATTTAAAATATATAAAGAATATAAACACATTCACACAACAAAAAGTAACACAAAGTACAGTAAGTACATTAAATTAATTAATATAGGTTTATTTTTTATTTATGTAGGTCACAATTTCTAAAATTGTACTAAGCCTAAAAACCTAGGCTTAGTACAATTAAAAGCTTTACATAACATTATGAAAATAAGCTTGCTGTGGACCTATTGTCACACACACAAGGGTCTCCCTTCGCTTACACACAACGTTTACTTTCCCAGGAATACTGATGACCTACACCGACAAGTCATTACCACCCTCATCAGCACAGCTTTATAAGCTACTCTCACTCCTCACTCTGTCTGGTCACCAACCTAGAAACTCAGACTGCTTCCCCCATCTTCAGATTTGGAAAGTCTGTAACTCCTTCGATTGTCTACCTGTGGATTACTTACCTGATTTCCCAATGTCTCCTTCGTCCTCCAGTCTCCAGTGATATCCTTTGTTCTCCAATGATCTCCTTATTTTGTCCTAGATAGGGCTGGGTATCGAGTTCGGGACTTTTTAGGTACCGACCGAATTGCCTCGATCCTACAGAGTATCGAAACATGTCTTGTTTTTCGGTACCAAATTTCGGTACCTAAGTGGTTAATCTCGTCAACATCAGTGAAACAATAAGCATGCAACATGATTGGCTGTGGCGGAAAAACACTAGTTTACGCCGCTGCCCAGAGATGTGGCTCGTCGCACGTGAGGCTGTAGTGTGTGTGTGTGTGTGTGTAAGCTGGAGTAGAAAACGTTACATTTACCTCAGCAAAGCCATTTAATGACCATGGCATATAAGTTGGCTAGAAAAATTAGTATTTTATAATATATTTAGTGTTAGTATAAATGAGTATTTTGCTAAATATGTGCACTATATTATGTATTTATTAAAATTTTTACTTATATCATGAAAATATTATAAAGTTGTTGTTGAACTAAAAACCGCATTAGCCCTATATTTAATTTGAGTTGTTATTTTTAACCTTTAATTATACCAGCTGACAGGGCTCTCTGTAGCCTTTACAGCATTAGGTGAGATTTTCTTTCTTGAGAAAAATGAACATGTATCTACTGTACCTAATATGTATCCAAATTGAATCAAGATCGGAATAAATAATTAAATAAATTTACCAAACTGAAATACAAGTTTATTTGTGCAACTTGTAATTTATGTAGGTCCACAATAAGCTTAAAAGAAAACAGTTAAGTTAAAGTGATTTTGTTAATCAGTTTCTTGTGAAGCACATTTAATTGGTAGAAAGGGATACAAGAGAAGTGACTTGTATCAGAGAAATGGTAATAAAACAAGTAGCCACTTAAGTATATGAAAATAAAAACATGTTAAAACCTCAACACTTAAATCAGTACATTTATGACATTTATTTAAAGTCCCAAAGTTCAACAGCATAAGAAGATGCATTTGTAATTTAAAAATAAAGCACTAATTGACGGCATGGTGGCTACAGCAGTTCAAATCATTCCTATAAAATGCCCGATGTAGCACCAACAATTGACAACCTTTCAGACGAGTCAAGTGTAATATTGAAATTAAAGATATAGCAAGTCAAAAATACATCACTTCAAGTCCACACACATTCACCATACTCTGCCGAGACCTGTGAGATTTATTTTTATAGAAGCAGCACACCTGCATTAAATGAGGAGGGAATGGCAGCGCAATTGAACATGTCCAGAAGATATTATACAAATTGGGTAATTAAATAATCAAATCAACGCGAATGGAAAGGAAACGAAAACCAACAACCTACACACAATGAACAAAATCATGATGAGAACTCTAAACCACTCAAATAATACAATCCCAGAATCACAATTCCCACTTTTATTCATCCCAAAACATCAAATAGTTTGCATTGAACCACAACTGCTATTAAAATACATATAACAGGCATTTTGCGGGGCTGCACCCACTGGAGGACATTAAAACATGAGAGCAAATATAGCTAGACTTTTACATAGTTGGTTGATCAATATTGAAATATCTATGGTTAATGCACACTTTGTCATAAATGATTTATATTTAGGTAGATGGCATGGCATCATGCCTAATGCAAATTTCTGGTAATAAGAAAGTTGCTCTCTATAAGGAGAGAGTCATGACCCTTCACCATTGTGCCCTTCTTGAGAAAGACACTTACTTAACCTCAAATTACTCTAGGAAAATTGAGTAGGTTTCTGTAAGTACGGATAAAGGTCTAAAATCAATGAAAGATCTGAAAGACCCCATGAAATGAAAATATTAATTTCGAGGCTTTTAGTCCATGTCTGTAGCCTACTCCTAAAAGTCTTCCGGACCAAAAAAGTACTGATGACTCATCTTGCACACAAGTCAAATATTGTTCATTAGAATGTTCTAGTCTAGAATGTGCATATCATTTCAGTTATATTATTAATACTAGCAACTGTCTTTGTTGTACTAACGCTCATAGTTTTATCATTTTTAAACTGTGCCTGCGTCTTAATGTGCATACCATTCATCCTAAATACTATGTGAGATAAGAATAAGTGTGTATAGTTTGTTAAAAAGAGTATGCCAAAAGTCCCCGGAAGGTCTACTATTTCGATTTTCGAAGTGTGGATCCATGCACACTCTAACGGCTGATATTGCCCACAACCCATTGCGCTTTGGCGGAGGTTTCAGTTCAGAACTACAAATGTGAATAAAAGGAACTACAAACATGCTGGATGTATGCGAGTTGTGAGACCAATAGTTGAGTAGAATGCCCTGAAAGGGGGAAAGACCAATAACCAGCAGATCAACAGCTACTTTTCGCTCGTACATATTATGGCATGAGGAATTTTTTGAGTAGTGTTCATTTAATTACCGGTACATCAAATGTGGTGTGTGTATATGAGGATGTTAACTGTTACAGGATGCAGTTTGCATCCCAAAGCTTGCCAACTCTTTTGCTACACAATCAAAAAGTATCGACTTTTTCTTCACAAAAAGAGTATACTTTTAGGGCATAGTATACGTATAGGTGCATTGGGACACAGCATGTGATCATTGCATTCAGCTATGTCCTGTCCCCACTTCATGTTTCAATAGGAAATATATCAACAAAACAAACTGTGCTCGTCAAACCATTTTTTTTATGTATTTAACTTGTAGTTACCATTGCTGCAACCTTGAGGGCCTCTTTCTCTGTCCAAAGCAAATATGTATGTATTATGTCCGAAGCAAGTGTGTGTGTGTTATGTGCGCATGTTTGTCTGCGTCTTTCTGTGTCTGCTGGGTTTTTTTTCTCCCAAGAGGAGGTCCTCTCTTTGTGCGACTGTTTCTTAAACAGCCTGCTCTCTCTCCTCTCATGACATAGTGTAGTCCTTCTGTCACATATATTTCCCACAGTTGTTTAAAAACACTGTGCGGGATTCAGAGTAAAAAGCTTTACAGCTTTATTCCTCTCTCAGCTCTGAATGAAAACACTCAATCGCATATGGCTATTTGCACTCAGTGTAAAGAGACACGCATATTATTATTTAATAATACCTTTATTTAATACCTATGCTTTAAAAAAAATATATTGTTTTGGCTTCTGAAAAATACAAATATTTGGACAATTAAGCCACAATTAAAAATGTACAATTGTCTTTGCATTATATAAAAATACCCCAAAAAAATATACCCAAAATAAGCACACTTTTCCATCAAAATTCACAAAATGAATTTTGTTAGGTTTCAAAATATGAAGCAATAAATGTATTGTTTGACACTTTTGTCAAACTTTGTGGAGCATGTTTATATGTTAACATAATGAAGCCCACTGCTGGTTATTCTGCTGTAACACCTGAGTGAAAATTAATGGGAACTGATTTCATGCACCATTAAAAAAGACCATAAGACCAATTTGTTAAAAATAATTTAAAGAGTGGCTCAGAAAGTGAAGTTAGAAATCAAGAATTCATAGTGAATTCAAAGCACGTTCAAATTCGAGTGTATTAGCTTATGACAGTATAAAAGCAAGTGAATTCTGTAGGTAATAGATGAATGAGTCAGATCTGCAGAGGTGCATATGCTATCATCAAAACACTGTTTATTAGCAGAGGGAATGTGGGCAGCTCAAGGGGCAAAGATGATTATAAAAGGATCAAACTAAAAGAGAAGGAATAGTTATGCTGTTATGTATGTGTCATAACCAAATCTGCTTTCTTTAGTAAAAACTAAGCAGGTTTAGAATAAAGAGTCCATAAAGAAAATAAATCAGCTAATCTAGTATCCCTCACAGGCTGTTTTTTTTCATCAGACTTTAATTCTCTGTCTCTCCCTCCATTCAGAGGGCACTACAACCAGATGAGCTGTAAGCAGGGAGTCACAGAAATAAAATAAATGTGATGTTTGGGTGTTTAAACCTTCCTCTTCTCCTAATATGCCGTACCATCTGTCCTGTCTGAGGAACAGCATGTCTAGAATTAAGGACAGAAGGGAAAAAAGAGTAACACTTAGGTCATTTTTATTTTTAAATATCTGGCCCAATAGTCGAAACACCCTATAGGGGGGCGGTGTTAAATATCTGCAATGACACTGCTCCAGATTACTCTGCTTCCAAATTGAGGACTTTTTCAATGCGTAGAGAGCAAGACGTGCTCTTTGCTAGAATTTTAAATTGACTCACATACAGAGAAATTGCACATACGCATGCATATTTGTGGGTTTTATTTTGGTTATTGACGTCCCTGGGGAGGAACAACATGTCTTTTCAGACCCTAAAGCCCACAGCAAGAGAAAATTCAGGTTTAATGATATTTAATAACCACTTAGTGTCACTGTCTCTTGACAGCTGGTGAAGAAAAAGAGAAAGAGAGAAGAACACACATAGAGATGGAGAAACAGAGAGCTTAAAGTGTTTGTATGGCTGTTTATGTAAGGAATGATTACAGATAGAGATTTTCCAATTTTCAAATTTCCAATTTTCAATATTTAAACATATGAATATATATTAGGGGTGTCAAAAATATCACATTAATTTCTTAGTAACATATTAAAAATATTTAACGCATTTAATGCAGCATTTATTTTTTACCCTTCCTGGCATCCTTTAGCTAGTGTTACAGTATATGATCGAGCTATGGGTTCCAATCACATACAAATTATATATATATATATATATATATATATATATATATATATATATATATATATACACACATATATATATATATATATATATATATATATATATATATATATATAAACAAGTTAGGCCCACAACATTAAAGATTCAGCAGAGTATTTCATTTTACACATGGGGTACTTTTTATTCCTATGTGCACCAACCCCATCTTAAGTGTTTTCTGCCAAAAAAGCTAATTTTTTTGTTTCATCATTTAATGTTGTGGGCCTAATTTTCTGCCAGAGGTCCTGGATATCTTGTTCAGATACATGGCATCATGGATTCGATCAAATACCAATAGATAAAAAATCAAAACCTGACAGCCTGTGCTAAAAATCTTATAATGGGCCATGTTTGGATCTTCCAACAGGACAGTGATCCAAAAATAATCATCAAAATCAAAACAAAAATGGGTCACTGAGCCCAAAACCAAGCATCTGCAATGGCCATCCCAGTCCCTGTCCTGAACCCTATAGAAAATGAGTGGGCTGAACTGAAGAGAAGCAGCGCCAACATGGATCTGGGAATCTGAAGGATCTGGAGATTCTGTATGGAGGAATGGTCTCTGATCTCTTGTCAGTTGTTCTCCAAACTCATCAGGCATTATAGGAGAAGACTCAAAGCTGTTATCTTGGCAAAAGGGGGTTGCAAAAAGTATTTAATAAAAGGGGGCATATAATAGTTCCCAACATGTTTTGGAGAAAAACATTTATTTCATAATGTGATTTTCCCCCCACTTTCAATTCTTTTACTTCAATAAAAGGTTAGATTTTATTTTTAATTTTTTATAAAACATCAAAAGGATAACCAATGCAGATTTATTTTTTATAGCCATCTTTGATCATATTTACCAAGGGGGCAAATAATGCTGACCAGCACTGTAACTCCGATTGTATTCGTCTGAAAGAAGAATGTCACCTAGGATGGCTTCAGGGTAAGTAAATCATGGGCTGATTTAGATTTTTGGGTGAACTATCCCTTTAATGCACTACAATCAAAAGTTTGGGGTCAGTATATTTTTGAAAGAAATTAATATAAGAGCTTTAATAAGATCTTTCATTCAGCAAGGATGCATTATATTGATCAGAAGTTACGAAAAACACTTTTACATAGTTAAAAAAAATACATTTCAAATAGATACTGTTTTTTAAACTTTTTATTTGTCATTTTCAACATTGATAATAATGCGAAATGAAATCTTGAGTAGCAAATCAGCATTTAAGACTGATTTCTGAAGGATCATGTGACTGAAGACTGGAGTAGTGATGCTGAAAATTCAGCTTTGCCATCACAGGAATACGTTACATTTTAAAATATTAAAATAGAAAACATGTAGTTTAAATTCTAATAATATTTCACAATATTACTGTTTTATGCATTTTTTATCAAATAAATTTAGTCCTAGTGAGCATAAGAGATTTGAAAAAATAAACTTTTGAATGGTATTGCGCATAATATATGTGCATCTGTATGAGTGATGCTTGCCAATTGCCATCATGTCACCGGAGACAGCCCAATGGCTTTCTGCAGCATGTTGCAGACACACGCAGTGCTCAAATATCACTCTCAGCCAAATTAACGTGCGTCAGATTACATTAATCACCGAAAATCCCATTTTTCGGATTAAGGCCAAGGTTTACAACACATCTGATCACTGGAAAACTGATGCAAGGGACAAATTTGGCCCCCCTGTTCCAGCTGACTGCTGGGAAAGTTTCACACTTTCAGTTTCAATGTAATGTGAGATTACTATAATCTTTGTGCCTTTGAATAGTCAAGAAAAAAAGCACCCACCTAAACTCAATCTGTATCTCACCAAAAATATCCTTGATCCTTGATTTTTCTTCTAAAGCACATGGCTGATGGATTCCAGACTTTTTGTATGCAAAAATGTTTGACCCTGACACAGGACAAGAATCAGTGAGCACAGTTGCACTTTTTAAAAAGCAATCAAAACGGCTCTTAGTGAGGATATTTGGGTCACTTAATGGGTAAACGCAGACAAGAGTCATGTACAATAAAGTCCATACAGTCAGAAAGCAAGAGCTAGATGAAAAATAGATAGACACACTCCATTAGCTTCTACTGCAGTCATGGTTCAGTCTGATGACCCATGGGATGAGGGGTCCGATATATCTCCGTTGCCGTGGCAAGGAGACAGAACAGTAATGGGTATTTTGACACTGGGCATGCGGCTGCTCACACTCCATTTTCAAGATCTACCTCAAAGCTGAAAACGGCCATACTGTCAACATGCCCTGTTAACCCCTTAAGCAACAGCCACAGTTAATACATGTTGGCTAAACTAAATCTTTAACCAAATGTCAACATCTGCTAAAATTATATTTTGATGGAGAAAGCAGTCTAAATGCCTTTTAGTCCCTAGCTGGCGATCATGAATCATTTAAGAAGTGGAATATAGCTTTGTATGGCTAAACTAGGTTTACAAGGAAAGGAATTTAATCTCAGTTCAAAGGTATGGAAACAGGCCTAAAGCTACCCTTGAAGTTGCTTTGAAATGTGCCCTATAGGTAAAAACATTTAATTCCCCAAGGCTCAACAGTGAAGTTTTTCTTTTTAGCTTGCCTAGGGCCAATATTTCAATTTTCTATTTGCCCTGCCAACATTTTCACTTTCCAAAAAAAAGGAATAAAAAGTGTAGATTTCTGATTTTCAATGTGTATTTTTTTACATTTATTTACTAATTATGTTTTAATGATATGTATAATATTTATTAAAGTAATTTAAAAATATGATTTATTCATATAGCCTAGCATTTCACACTTTTTTATTATTAATAAAACTCTCACCCTTAAGTTGTTTCAAACCTGTACAAATTTCTTTCTTCTGCTGAACATAAAGGAAGATATTTTGAAGAATGTCGGTAACCAAACAGTTAATGGACCCCATTGACTTCCACAGTATTTTTTTCCTACTACGGAAGTCAATGGCTTCTTTATATCAACTGTCATATCAACTGGCTATTTTACCAACTGTTACTTGGAGCTTTGTGTTTTGTGTTTTTGCTTTGTGTCCCTGGTCTCTTTCTCTTTCTCTCTCTGTAATGACTCACAGGTGGAGCTGTTAACAAGCGTCCGGATTGGTGACGGGAGTGATTGCCGCGATACTTAAGTCTCCTGAACCATGGATCTACAGCTCCCCGCTCTCATGGCTTCCTTGATGGACAGACAGTTGTGTTATTGAGTGATGTTCTCCTAGTACATGTTAAAGGACTCGTACACAAGACATTTGTTGTAAACCACAACCTTTTTCTTAGTTGTGATTTGTATGTTAAACCTTATTGAATTGGAGCATGGTAGGGAGGTGGGTGCCTCTTTTGTTTATTGTTTTCTCTTGTGTTTGATAAGTAGGGAGTGAAGTTTTTGTGTCTTTTGTTTGTTATCTGATTTCTAGGTTAGTAGTCTTAAATTAGCTTTGTTTTGGCTTTTCCCCCTCCTGAAATTTGTTACTCCTTTAGTTACTTATGTCTAATAAATTTACCTTTTTGCACCTTAAGAGTTTTTCAGTGTTTTTGAAGCCTTGGGAGTGAGAGCGGGGATAAAATAAAATACAGCTGATAATTATAAGTAACCATAAAAACAAACAGGGACATAAGATAGATAGAATAGATAGATAGAAAAAACTTATTGATCCCCGAGGGGAAATTGCGATGTTGCAGCAGCAAAATTGACAGAATACAAAAAATAAAAATACAGACCAGACATATTTACATAAACTGACATATAGAGTGTGTTTTTAGTCCCGCCGAGGCCGGACCAATCTCCAAACATTTCTCAGCTCCTCTTAGTTTGAGCGGTTGAAAATGTCAATATTGCAGCGGTGAGCCTGTTGTATAACACGCACGCCTGCAAACAAACGCCGACACACAAAGAACTGTGATGACGCTCTCCTATCTGCTCGACGCCCCCCGTGGGCATGCGTCACCGGCGAAGTAAGGAAAGAGTGTGTTTTAGTCCCGCCGAGGCCGGACCAATCTCCATTTATCAAACATTTCTCAGCTCCTCTTAGTTTGAGCAGCTGAAAATGTCAATATTACAGCAATGAGCCTGTTGTATTACACGCACGCCTGCAAACAAACGCCGACACACACAAAACTGTGATGACGCTCCTTATCTGATCTGGCTATTTTAAGCTTTTGTCGTTTCCCCCTGTGGCTCAGTGGCGAAACCCAAAGCCTTCGCACGGGAGACCCGTGTTCGAGCCCAGCTCTCGCAGCGGAAAAAAATTTTTGTCTCGCCGCAGCCAGACTTACACCCAAACTTTTCACTCGTTCAGTTCCGAGAAAATGCGACTGTTCCAGTGTATTTTGCAGTAAACAAGCCGGTACCATGGCCCGCTTGCCTGCACACAACTGCCGTTTCCACGGCGACCCAGAAAAATCATGTAAGCATTGTATTTTCTGGTATTCCGGCCAGTGTATTAAAAATGCCACAGCCCAGTGTTCATTTCTACACACAAACACAGCCCGCCAAAGTGCAGGGCTCACACAAATGAGTTCGACTCATGTCAATTGTGCATTAATTATAGTGAATGTGCCCACAACCCAGTGCCCACTAACACTACACACTGCATGTGCCACGTTTTCTGTAAAAGAAACCAACACACATACAGTCAGCTAAGCCCCACGGTGTTTAAGTCTCGCCGCAGCCAGACTCTACCGAAACTTCTCGCTCGTTCAGTTGCAAACAATGTAACTGTTCCAGTGTACTTTGCAGTAAACAAGCTGGTACCACAGCCCGCTTGCCTGCACAAAAACGCCAGTTTTACGGCGACCCAGATAAATCCCAAAAAGAGTGTATTTTCTGGAATTCCGGCCATGGCCGATGGTGTTATAAGTGTTGTAAGAATGCCCACGTCTCAGTGCCCATTCCCACACACAGACACAGCCCGCCACAATACAGGGCTAGCACAAATAAAATCGACTCATGTCGATTGTGCAATAAATGTAGTGTACGTGCCCACAACACAGTGGCCACAAACACTACACGAAGCATGTCCCACGGTTTCTGTAAAAACGAAACCAACACATTCTCAGTCGGCGCGAGCCGACAGTGTTCCCAGTGCAGTGAGTGTGCAGAGCCCAGATTTTCATTCTACCTCTAGCTATTCACGCAGATGCGTGGGCGAAGCTTCCCGGGGTATCAGAATGGGTGCTGAAGACTATAAAAAGAGGCTATTCGCTGCAGTTTGCTCGACGCCCCCGCCGTTGCGCGGCGCGAGTCGAAACGACAGTAAAAAACGAAGTCTCTCAAACGAAGTCACTTCGAGCCGAGATAGCGAAACTACTGAGGAAAGGGGCTATAGAACCTTTATATAAAGTTTGCCAGGAGGACTGGTTTATGTCAATAGATCTGAAAGACGCCTATTTTCAAATACAAATAGCGTCGCGTCACAGGCGATTCTTGAGATTCGCCTTCGAGGGCCAGGCATACCAATACAAAGTCCTGCCGTTCGGCCTGTCCCTGGCACCCCGTACATTTACGAAGTGCATGGACACGGCTCTCGCACCCCTGAGACTCCAGGGCATGCGAATTTTGAACTACTTGGACGATTGGCTGATTCTAGCTCGATCACGATCAGAGCTCATAGAACACAGGACCACATTACTCGAGCATCTCGAGAACCTGGGTCTCACAGTCAATTGGGCGAAAAGTTTGCTGTCTCCCAGCCAAAAAATTTATTTTCTGGGAACAGTGCTGGACTCGCTATCCATGACAGCGCATCTGTCGCCAGAGCGCGAGCTGGACATTCAGCGCGCCGTGAAATCCTTCCGCCGCGGCTCGATAGTCCAGCTCAAAACGTTTCAGAAAATGCTGGGCCTCATGGCCTCAGCAGCTTCAGGACTCAAGCTGGGTCTGCTTCGCATGCGCCCACTGCAGCTGTGGCTGAAAGCGCGAGTTCCGCCCCGGGCATGGACCGCTGGCCGGTTTCGCCTCCAGGGAGATCTAGAATGCATTTCAGCTCTGGAACCTTGGAAAGTAACCGACTGGTATCAGTCAGGTGTGAGTCTGGGGACTCCCTCGAGTGTGAAGGTGGTGTCCACGGACGCCTCCACCTCGGGATGGGGAGCGCTACTCGAGGGCAGACCGTTCTTTGGCCAGTGGTCAGAACGGGAAAAGCTCCGACATATAAACTGTCTGGAAATGATGGCAGTCGACAACGCGCTACGGCGCTTCTGTCCCCAGATAAAAAGTCACCATGTCTTGGCCCGTTCGGACAACATGTCAGTGGTGGCATACATAAATCGCCAGGGCGGCATTAGGTCCCGAAACCTTTAGAGGCTAACGGAACGCCTCCTGGTCTGGGCTCAGCACAACCTGCTTTCACTGAGAGCAGCGCATGGGCCTGGTCACCTGAATCTGGGACCAGACAGACTGTCCAGAAACAATGTCCCAGCAGGGGAATGGTCGCTGCACCCGCAGACGATCCAACTGCTGTGGGAGACATTCGGCAAAGCGCAGGTGGACCTGTTCGCGTCCCACGAGAACGCTCACTGTCCGAAATATTTCTCCAAGAGCAAAGACGCGCTGGCCCACGTCTGGCCCCGCTGTCCCCTCTATGCTTTTCCCCCCGTCTCGCTCCTGCCTCAAGTGCTGGAACGAATCAGGGAAAACAGATGCCCAGTGCTGCTTGTGGCTCCGCTCTGGCCGAACCAGACTCTGGCCGAACCGTTCCCAGTCCTGATGCGGCTGACCAGCACTGCCCCGTGCCCAATACCGATGAGGAAAGACCTCCTCTCTCAGGCCAAGGGCTCGATTTGGCATCCTCGCCCGCAACTATGGTCCCTACATGCATGGGCCATCAACGGATACCCGCTAACCTCCCGGAGGGAGTGTTAAACACGATCACGCAGGCGAGAGCCCTGTCTACTAGACGGCTTTACTCCTCGAAATGGTCTGTGTTCTCTACCTGGTGTCAAGCTCAGGGCTTTTCACCCGTAGACTGCGGGGTCACGGAAGTACTCTCCTTCCTTCAAGAGCTGCTGGATAAGGGCAGGACCCCATCCACGCTCAAAGTGTACGTGGCGGCCATAGCAGCGTTTGCTAAACCTGTGTCTGGGCAGTCACTGGGGAAAAACGACCTGGTCGTGCGATTCCTCAAGGGAGCTCAGAGGCTGAACCCTCCCAGACCTTCTTCAGTCCCGGTGTGGGACCTTTCTACGGTTTTGGAAGCCATGAAAGGTGCCCCGTTCGAGCCAATCCATTTGTCAGAAATGAAGCATCTGTCTTTCAAAACGGTGTTTCTTTTGGCTCTCGCTTCAGTGAAGCGCATAGGGGACTTACAAGCGCTTTCAGTAAGCGCGTCAAGTATGGAGTTTGGGCCTAATGACTCAAAAGTCATACTCAAACCAAGGCACGGGTACGTGCCCAAATCCCTCAACACACCGTTCAGGGCCCAGGTCATTTCCCTGTTTGCCCTCCCGGTTCATGCTGAGGAGGTGGATGCGAGTCTCCTTTGCCCTGTCAGGGCACTGAGAGCTTATGTGTCCCGCTCGTCTGTCTTCGGACAGACCGAGCAGCTCTTCGTTTTGTTTGGCGGACGCTCCAAGGGACTGGCCGAATCAAAACAGAGCTTATCCAGATGTATAGTCGACGCCATAGCATTGGCTTACACTTCTAAGGACCTGCAGTGTCCTTTAGGTGTCAGAGCGCACTCCACGAGAGGCGTGGCCTCATCGTGGGAGTAGTATAGTGGGGTTACCTTGCAAGATATCTGTACAGCTGCGGGCTGGGCCTCGCCGTCTACATTTATAAGGTTTTATAACCTAGAGGTTCCCGCCTTACAAGCCAAGCTTCTGTCGGTATAGAATTCAGTGCTATCTGCCCCGCTGTGCCGGCCCAGATGCTGAGTTTTGCCTGTGCATCGCTCACTGAGCGATAGAACAGCCCATGGGTGTTGAATAACCCATTCTATTGCCCAGTTCAGGCTGAACACGTTCACCCTGTCTGCGTGAAACACTGTTACATAACTAGCTCCTGTGGGATGCTATTTCATGGGGAATGATGCTTGCAGCCTCTCTTCTCCAACTCTCTGTGAGTCCATGGTGATTATGCACTATATGAGCCCCGGGCTACTGCCCTTGGGACTTTGGTGTTGGATCCCAGTACGCACGGCGTTTTGCATAGTGTTCCCCATAGCGTAAGATATTACGCAGTACGAGAGTACTCTCGTAAGAGAACGTACTCGGTTACTAACGTAACCTGGGTTCTCTCTAGAGAGGGAACGAGTACTGCGTATCTTGCCGTGCATACACAGCTCTGGTTCGCTTCGGCGATGAAAACCAGTTGTACCAGCCTAATCGAGTTATGTTTATAGGGCGAGACCACGCCCTTTCTGGCGGGACGCGACGAAATGGGCGCGAATTGCCCCCATTTGAAGTGGTGTCACGCAGCGCCTCTCTCGATAGGCTGCTGCTGTTGCCGCAGGGCAGCCAATAGGCGCGCAAGCCGCCTTGCCTATGTCTGTATGCTGCTGCACAGCGTTTGTCAAAGTACGGGGAAGCTTGTTGACGCTTTGGTCGCTCTGACGTAGCAGGGAGAAGAGAAGTGTCACAACATGAAATGTCACATATGAGATTGGTGTTTTTGCATTCCACTTCACTGCTTTGCTATTTAACCATGTAAACACGCGCTAGACTGTGTGCTCGTGTGACTTTCGTGTCTTTTGCCGCATCTCGCGCATATCACAGCGTTTTAAAAAAGGCATCATTCAAGTTAAAATAAGTTCAACTTTAAGAACAAAAATGTAAACTATCCCAGCTATTTTATCCCATGCCTCGTTCTTTTGTAACTGGTCCCTATAAGCAAACAACGTCATCTCATAAATGATAGGAAACCCAGCAACGGTGATTATTAGCTTCTCCTCCATTTTCTCTGAACTAATGTTTTGGAAGGAACGAAAGTTTACATCATATGTTTCTCCGGAATCAGCCAGCACGGAGGACGTCTATATTCCGATTGGTTGCTAGCGTTTTGCCGCGGCTTGCTGTTGAACCGCGTCATAGCTCATTACCATAAAGTTTAGGGATGTCCCGATACCACTTTTTCACTTCCAATACCGATACCGATACCGATGCCGCAGCTTTGGCTATTTGCGATACCGATATTAATCCGATATTTTTATTTTATTCTATTTTATTCTTGAACTAATACTAGGCCTAATAAAATATATGGAAGCACTTTGCTCAATTAGCAACCTAAAAACATCTCACTCAAATGGAGAACAAATACTTCTCCAGTATATAGTCCACAACAACAGTTGATTATGAAAGACTGCCACCCTTTATTCAAACAGGACAAAATACAGGCAGGCAGGCTACTTCAGTAGGCTACTTAAAGCTACCAACAGGTTTAAAGTTAATCATTTAAAATTAAAAAGCTTTAAAATTACCCATCGATCCGTGTGCTTTTGCGTCCATTCGTTTTTCCTTTTTTACCCGTAAAACGAAAAATTAACGGTTGTTGTATTTTTAAAACGCAAAGTTGAACACCAACATTTTAATTTGAACTGTATGCACACCAAAAGCTGCGCAAAAAATAAATATTGACGTAAGTTATATATAAATAAGTTATTTTCTGTATGACCAGAAATGAGTATTTTAAGTTGTTTCCACTGTTGAAAGGAAACCGGAAGTGTTCGCGCCCGCGCTCCGTCCATGCAGTGCGCGCTCCACACTCTGCACACACACTTGCTATGCGTCAAAATCTTGTGTAGCATACAGTTTACAGCCTACGGTTTATAAACTGAGGAGACAGATTGCAAAACCGTGTTTATAGTACACCGAAGGTAGTGGGATGGAGTGTCTGTTGTGAGTTTAGGGGGCACGTCAGCCAGAGATGTGTGTGTGTGTGTGTGTGTGTGTGTGTGTGTGAGTGAGTGAGTGAGACAGACTACTGCCTGCTGAACAGCTGGGTCGCCGGAAGAAGGATCTGAAGTGCCGGTGTTTCGGCTACAAAAACCCGCCGAACTGATCCGAAACCAGCCCAATGTTTATCCACCCGCCCAAACCCATTTTTTGCCCGCAAAATAGATGGCAAAACCGCCCAATATGCGCGGCTTAATGTTGCAGCAAGGGAAATGCTATATTCAAGCATTGTTGGATAGGTATCGGATCATATTTTTTCTCCCCTCCGATCTCCGATCTAGCGTTCTGGGCCAGTATCAGCACGATACCGATGCTGTGGATCGGATCGGGACATCCCTAATAAAGTTGAGCTACTTTCAACTTTCTGATTGATGCTCAAAACGCGACGCCGATGGATTTGACGTTCCTTGCAGCTGAGAGAAGCCAGCTTCCATTGAAAATGAATGACTTCCGGTAGCTTTGGAAGCTCAAGTCGGCGGTGTGAACGTACAGTAACGGTCCTTGCTACAGAGGGGTTGTAGGAGTCTCCAGCTGAATACACTCTGCTGCATGAAGAAAAGAAACCAAGGAAAGCTAAACAGAGCAGTGAAACAGAAACAAAGGGAAACTGAACAGAATATCCAAAAAAGAGTCCGTAGAACTAAACATAACCATTACAGTAGTCTCCCCTCCCGGAAGGTGCGTCCTCGAGGCGTAATTGCGAGTCCAACCATGGAGCATGGGTGGGGGCTCTGGAGGTGGACGAGGATATGGCGATGTACAGGAAAGTGGAGGAGCCGGCAGAGGGGAACACCATGGAACCTGGGGACCGACTGACAGAGGTGGAACCAGGGTGTGTCTAGAAACCAGCAAAGAAGAGATGCAGACGGACCAGGGTGACATCCACAGGCTCGGCAGACGGGGGCAACGATGGAAGGAGTGAGGGTGGTGGAGCCAAACCAAAAGGGTGGAGGGTAAAGGTGCAGTTGGAAACCCGGTAGTCCGTGGCAAAGCAGAGCGAAGACTGAGGTTCATAAATGCTTTTCATGTTTAGAAAAAAAAAGATGTTTGAAGACGTTGGTTTTTCAAATGTACGTAACGTTATAAGTGACTCAAACTCACAGTGCTTTCAGATGGAGCAGCATTTACTACTGATCACAGAGCTGTACGTCAAGCTGCGCATAAAAAATAAATCACAGGCTTTGCGATTTCATTATCGCAATAAGCCAAATCAGTTTTAGTGCGATTTCATGTTAATTGCGATTAATCCTTGCAGCCCTACTGTGCGTGGTTGTGTGGTTGTTAGTTCTCCAACGATCTCTTGAGTTTTGTGTTTTGAAATATTAAAGACTGTTTTTGTTCCTATTCCTTTCGTGTGCGCTTCTCTACACCAACGCATGACAACAGGTGAATTTAGGCATCCAAACCTTATAATGTAGAGTGTGAAAAATGGATATGGAATGTGAGCATGTAATAAAATATTCAATATCAACCAATACTACATGATATATGCAGGCATCCATAATAACCTCAATGAATTCATAAACAATTTTGCTGGAAATTGATAGCACACATGGCAAGACATAACTGACTAGTTTGTAATTTTCAACTCATTCATACTAATGCTACTACGATTATCAAAAAGCACTTTTGCAATTTCAACAAAACATCTATCCAGGTAGTTAAATGCAGTACAAGTTGGCAAGCAAAATGCATAACCTAATTTCACAGAAAACTAAAGAAGTTACGTTCATGTGCAAGGAATAAAAACATGTAAATGATTTTTAAAAACCATTAAGATATTGCACTGCATGACCATCCAGTGAGCATAATTTTCAAGATGCTATATGCCACTTTAGTAATGTAGATATAACTCAAAATAATCAAGCTTTACTGGAAATTTGTTAAACCAAGATGGCTAGGCTACATCAGGTCAGCGTCTTCTACCCATGGAACACATTTCCTCAGTCAATCAGAGCCAAGTTAAAGGAGAACATGGCTAGGCTACATCAGGTCAGCGTCTTCTACCCATGGAACACATTTCCTCAGTCAATCAGAGCCAAGTTAAAGGAGAACTCCGGGCAATTTTTAAGTTAATCTTGATCGTTAGACCTTTGTGAGTACTGACTATAGAAAAAAAAAAACTAACCGGATTGGTGCTTGCAACACGGAGCTGCGACCGCGAATGCCCAGAGCTCCCACCCAGCTAAAACGGCAGCTATGGGGGCATCGACATAAAGAGCGTTTTTGAGCCTCTTAACAGACACAAAATGCAATTAAAATGTCTGTCCAACATGAACAGGGACCCTACATGTGAACAAGATGCGTTTAGCAACTTAGCCATTGTTTCAACTCACGTAAATAGTCTTTTAGACGGCAAGCTGTAGTCTTGCGCTGCAGTCCCGTGCTGTAGCCGGAAAAGGTAAACAATGTCCAGGTGGGAGGAGCGTTGATCATGTGCGACGAGTTATGATCAGAGTTGCTTACAAGTGAAGAAACAAGTAGTAACGTAACTATGGAGAATTTAGAAGATTTTGAACACATGGAAGAGGCGTTTGAGTTTGATGGTCGTCCTTATTTATTCGAACCCGAGTATACTGACGAAGAGATAGCCTCACAAGAGTTGGAAAGAAGGAGACAGACCGCGGAGCAACCGGCAGAAGAAGCAAATGCTTCAACGACATGAATTTCGTGCAACTGGTGGTGTTTGTGTAGGTGTTGTGACCCAATGCCTACCGAGGAAGATTGCACCCGTCTTCGGGTTGCACCCGTCTTCGTACATGGAATGGCATTTTTCTTCAAACGGCCCCGCTGTGTTGAGTGTGTGTAGTCATCCTTGTCAAAGTGTTCGCTGCAAATGCGATAATCTTTAGCGCGTAGTACTTCTACGGGAGTTTGCACATCAAGTTGAAGTACAACTAGCCACAACTGCAGAATCTCGAGGTCATGTAAAGGAACACGATGAAAATTTAAGCTCTTATATTTTCGCATTCTGTTGCCACAATTCGGAAAGGCACAAACACAAACCATTTCTTCTTCACTTGTAAGCAACTCTGATCATAACTCGTCGCACATGATCAACGCTCCTCCCACCTGGACATTACCTTTTCCGGCTACAGCACGGGACTGCAGCGCGAGACTACAGCTTGCCGTCTAAAAGACTATTTAGGTGAGTTGAAACAATGGCTAAGTTGCTAAACGCATCTTGTTCACATGTAGGGTCCCTGTTCATGTTGGACAGACATTTTAATTGCATTTTGTGTATGTTAAGAGGCTCAAAAACGCTCTTTATGTCGATGCCCCCATAGCTGCCGTTTTAGCTGGGTGGGAGCTCTGGGCATTCGCGGTCGCAGCTCCGCGTAGCAAGCACCAATCCGGTTCGTTTTTTTTTTCTATAGTCAGTACTCACAAAGGTCTAACGATCAAGATTAACTTTAAAATTGCCCGGAGTTCTCCTTTAAGATGTCAATGCTGACATTCAAGAAGGCCACGCTTGCCATAGCCAGACACTGTAAACCCCCCCAGGCATTGGAAGGGTCGTAGAAGGTCAGCAACATTGACAGACACAAAAATGTAGCTGAAAGTGATTCTTTAACACAGATTTGAGGTCAGTGTACTGCTTACTGCTCCACAAGCACAGGGGCTAACCATAAGACACGCTGCTCTCTGATCTGCTATTTGTCGCTGATCTCCGTAAACACAAAGTGCTATTTTAAGGAGCATCTTCATGTTGGTCATACCCCATCTGCACAAGCGAAACACCCGCAGGGCCAAGTGTGGTCAGCGGATTACTAGCAGGATGGGGAGATGTTTATACATGAATATGAAGTGCTAATGTGGAAAAATAGACTAGAGTTCCTATCCAAGTCACGCAACCTCCAAATGTTCGCCATCAGAGAGATTTGCTCTTAGTGAGGTCAAGGTCATTCTTATTAATAATGGTGGTGGGGAAGTGTGAATAAAAAGTGTCCTTATTAACCATGACAAGGCAAATATCCAGAGGGAATGTGCATCACTCTCTCCAAAATTGCTTTGCAACTGGCTTTGACATTCATGGCCGACTTTGGTGCTGATGAAGATAAAGTGGTAATAATTTCTTGTAATATTGTGGCTCTGGAATAGTCACAGTGATAAATTAATCTGGTAATTCCCCCTGACTACAGTTTGTCTGCGACGGTGGTTCAGCTAGCATGTTTGTCTGTTTACACACAGTCTGACACTGACAGATTGCTATTATTATCCATTCATGTCCTCTATAGCAGGGTACTGAATAAAAGGCCCTGTTTTGTTATAGTTATAGTTTGATCTGATCATCACTAGGCTTCAATACACACAACTTTAATAGCAGGAATTTTCATTATGCTGCATATTTGTTTTTTTTTAGAGAACATTCCTATCTCAATAAGTAACCTTTACTTTCTGTTTTAATTTACATTTCAATTAGTATAATATTTAAAAAATGTAATTTGAGATGGTTTCATTTTCTTGAGCGCATTTGCTCGTAGATTATTCCCTTTAATAGAAAACCATTTGTACACAACTGATTTTACACATTTCTCCAAACTAAGGTCAATGTTATAAAAACAATTAACACAGCAATCAGAACAATTTCTAATTATTGTAAATGGTTTAAATCGTTCATGATGTCATATTACAAATGACACATTTTCACACAAATTTCTCCAATCCAAAAATGAAGCTCTCAAAATGTTAACACAGACAACTGAAGTAAAATAAAATTGATATCTGCTAAATGCCATATTCGTATTCAGCCATATTTCCAGCCATGTAAGTACAACTTCTGTCCATTCAAGTTGGGAAAGACAGATCTACAGGAGATTGGATCTAATATTGAAATCTAAGTTTCAATAACACATATCACTTCAGGAATATAATCTCAGAAATTGTGCTTCTTAATCTTAAATGACTGGGGGGGGGGGGGGATAACTGATAAAGCTAATAGAATCTTTTAAAAAGTTAAGACCTCATTCCTACAGCTGCCATGTGTCATTCTAATTCATCATGGTCTCTGTATGACAGAGTTCATCCTAAAATGAGTAGAAAAGGACAAGAGGAAGGAATGCCTCTTGAAGTCTTGGTCAATATTGCTAGTCATGATGACCCACCACACCATTTCTGTTGCTCTACTAACTTTATGGCAATACAATAAAGCAAAACTTCTATTCTTATAGTAAACTTCCTCAAGTTATTTGCAGAAACAACGGGATCAAATGTTTTCTCTATGAAATTGGATGTCGCCCAAACCAGGGGTTTTTAAAACAAACAAACAAAACAAAAAAATCAAATGCAAGAAGCCTACAGAGATAATGAGCCATATGCTTCCAGGCATGGATTCAACATTCACACTGTTCTTTATTCAAATGCTCAAAAAAATCTCAAGAAAACCTATTGTGGGGTAGCTTAGCTATGCATAAATTCAGGGGTTACAAAAGCAACGGGGGTGTAAAAAACACAGAGAAATTATACTTAAGTGTAACTATGGGTGCTGTGTCAAAGTTTTACTCAAAAGTATCAAACCAAAACTTCTGAACATGCAAGTATGAAAGCATCCCCATTAAGCATTTAAAAGTGAATGTTTTTCTTAGCTTTAGAAATAGATTTATCCAGAAACACTAAAGAGACATAATGTATCTTTTGCACAAGCTTTCAAAGCAACCTGTTTAATTCACAATTTCCTAATTGGTCCTGTTTTTAAGGCTCTAGAACCATGCAGACTAAAACCTCTAACGTGAAACTGTTAAAAAACTACCGTACAATGTACTAAAAGTATGATTCACAGGTGATGGAAATGAACACGTTTATGTAAACAGGGTTATAGGCAATATTCTCTGAAAAATAAAATAATAATAAAACTTTCATCGAAAATGCAATTGAGTAAATATAGAGTTATACGACATCAATAGTATAGTGTAAAGTAAAGTTTTAAGACTCGTGTCAATTTCAGAAACTCAAAATTCACGTTTGGTAAGTAAGTAAAATCTATGTTTTAATTCTTGCTTTAAACAACACTCCCTTTTTTACAGAGCTTATTTTGCAGTTAAAGATGCAAAGAGCTTAGTAAAAATGTTTGTATACTCATGTCATGAGAGACTGAAAAGTGAAATCTGACTGGCAGCAGTTTTCGATTATGGTTATTTTTGTCTGAATACTATAATCTGAATGTCTATTTGGTATAACAAATGTACTGCTTCCTCTCCGACTTCTTGAATTGCTTGTTTACATTCTGAACAGCATGCAGGCTTAGATGCACATCAGATACAGTTTTACCATTGGGAATTTAATTTAATTTTGTAAGAAGGAGAAAAGGAGAAATAGGGAAATAAAACTACAAATATAGAACATACCAAAAGTCCTACCGATTAGAGTGGATGAATTTCCTGTTGAAGCCCTTTGCTTGACTTTGAACTAACAAAAAGAAATCAAGTGAGGACATACAATTTCACTCTGACTTAATTTTTTTGGAGTTTGAAGTCTGAGGTTAATTAATCTGCCTAGCAATACAGACACCGAATTGATGATATTGCTGAAAATATTTCTCTAAAATACATTTTAAGAAGCACATCGGAACATATCGTTTAAAATAGATGACCTCCTCTTTTTCCAATATTTGCAAAAATGCATGCCTAAAAATATCCAAGGAATTTTGATATTAATATCCAGATATAGAGTATGTATCATATTCAAGTCAATTATCATAAAAAGGCTAATATCTAAAAGAATGCTAGAGTCTGTAGATTAGGAAGCTGAACTGATGCTCAAAATTTACAAAACTTCTTATTAAAAGCAGACCCAGTTGCATTTTACATTTATAGATATTGTCAAAGTATTAAATTGCTAAATCATCACCCTGTTACTATATTCTTTAAAATACATCAGTGACTCATCATCATTTTAATCTTAAATCTTAATACGACGACTGAACCCTGAAGTTCGCTTATGGAGATTGAAGGCTTCTCATTAATTCGAGCGGATAGAGGGAAGTCCTTGGAAAAAGTCAGAGGTGGAGGAATCTGTGTGTACGTGAGTAATGAATGGTGCACACAATATACTGTGAAGGAAATCGGTTGCACTACTTACGCCGAATACCTCTGTCTCAGTCTAAGACCTTTTTATCTCCCGAGGGAATTTGGCAACGTAATACTGTGTGTAGTGTATATTCCTCCTAGTGGTAACGCATCCAGAGCTGCCTTAAGTATATCTGACTGTATTCAAAAACAGCTACAGCGAACTCCTGGAGCTCCAGTCCTTGTCTTGGGCGATTTTAATCACTGCAAACTTGAGCCATATCTACCAGGATTTTTTCAATATGTTAAATCTGCGACCAGGAACAATAATGTTATGGATAAATGTTATGGCAACATTAAGGATGCCTATAAGGCAAAAATTAAACCTCCTTTATCCACGTCTGACCACAATATAGTTAATTTAATACCGACATATAGAACTGTTTTAAAAAGAAACAAACCTTTGGTCAAGACAGTAACTATGTGGGAAGAAGGAGATGTAGAGACACTAAAAGGGTGTTTTTTAAGTACGGACTGGTCAGTATTTCATGATATCGATTTGAATACAGCTACTGAGACGACTACGGACTATATTCGCTTCTGTGTGGATACAATAATCCCAAAAAAGGAGATAATGGTGTTTCCTAATAATAAGCCTCACATAACAAAAGAAGTGAAAGCTTGCATTAATAGGAAAAAAGCAGCTTTTCGGAATAAGGATATGGAAGTAAAATAATGTCAAATGTTTTTGAAATAAAAAGCCTGTTGAATTGCACTACTTGAAAAAAAATAGGCATTGCATTAACCATGCTTGCATTTTAATGCATTGTATTTTTAGGGCTTGCATTTTTATGGGCTGAAATTCAACATGGTTGAATATTTAAGCTGTGAATATTTCAATTAAAAACATTTCAAACACATTTTCATTATTAAAAGTTCAATAATCCATATTCACCATTCATATTTCACTTCCAAAATATTCTAACTGTTTAAAAATACAACCTATAATATTCAACAGGCGGTTTTCGGTACATTTTATTTCGCTTTGCAAATTCGCTTCCACAAATTCAGTGGTTCAAATTCGACAGTAAATTCAACATTGACGTCCAGGAACTGCAGGAAAAGCAGAAGATTGCCGAGGATACTCTCCATCTGCTGTTAGTCGACCTCACCAGCAGGGTGTGTAAGCGCGTGTTGTTGACGAAGACCAGCAAAATTAGAACAAGTCATTCATTCATAAAACTCATTTACAGCAATGTAAGTTTATTTGTGATTATTATGACGGCTGTTTTTGTTAAATTCGGTGCCCTCACGGTTACTTTTCCTGTGTAGCCTACATGCATATTTCTCTACCGTGAACAAGATCATAATGTTATTCCCCGATGCGGATATACAGTACAGATCCAATGTTACATTTTTGAGGTTGACATATATTTCTCTTGGTTGTTTAGTTGCCTTAACTTTATATTGTGGCGATGTGCTGCATGCAGGCTATTAGGGTTTCCCTCAATACTTCAGGATTCCCCTGCTGGACATATACAACGCTTAACGTAGCTTAATGGACTAGTGATGTAAAAGTCCAAACTCTGCAGGCAAGCAGATGGACTCAGAATAACACGCACAGCGGAGCGTTTCCCAGTGATAGACTGGCATAAAGATGGCTTGATGTTGGACATTCGCACATTTAGGGACCGTCTCTAAAGTGTATACGACTTTGGTATACACGTTTCTAACTTCAATAGCATTTGAATAGAACGACTTACAGTCATAAAACCAACTGTAAAGTGTTCATGTAGTGTCAGGCATAATGCGCACCCTTTGGATTTTTGATATTTATTCAAATAAATTTAAGTTTGCTATTGAAGTTAGAAACGTACATGCCAATGTTGTATGCAACTTTAGAGACGGTCCCTAAATGTGCGAATGTCCAATGTCAAGCCAATTTTACATTTAGTCATTTAGCAGACGCTTTTATCCAAAGCGATTTACAGTTAAACTAACAATAGGAGGACAACAAAATGCAAGTGCTATGATCCCAGTTTAAGCTAATGCAATACACGTAGGCATTTTAGGACTTATATATGTATATATATAGGCCTATATATATATATATATATATATATATATATATATATATATATATATATATATATATAGAGAGAGAGAGAGAGAGAGAGAGAGAGAGAGAGAATAGAATAGAAAGTGTTAGTATTAATTGATCAAGTGTTGATTTTATGCCAGTAGCCTATATCACGAAACGCTCCGCATGAAACTTTGCGCGTAAAGTTTATAATCTGAGTCCATCTTCTTGCCTGTAGCCTATATAGTAGCCTACAGCCTACATCCCCAATAAGGTGCAAGATTGGTCTTTCATATCACTGTATGTGTTAAGCGTTTTGTCCCAACGGAAAGGGAATCCTTGAGTATAAGGTATTGAGGGAAACCGATTATAATTCTGTTCATGGTAGAGAAAGCTGATGACATGTAGAATACACAGGGAAAGTAACAATGAAGTTATTGAATAAAACATAAACACAGCTTTTGTGTGTTTATCATCTTTTCCGCATATACTGTCACAGATAATCATTTCCATTTTATGAATGAATGTCTTCGTCAACAACAAGCGCTTTTGCACCCCCTGATGGTAAGGTCGACTAACAGCAGATGGAGAGTATGCTCGGCAATCTTCTGCTTTTCCTGCAGTTCCTGGACGTCAATGTTGAATTTACTGTCGAATTTGAACCACTGAATTTGTGGAAATAAAATGGACTGAAAATTGCCTGTTGAATATTATTGGTTGTATTTTTAAACAGTTTGAATATTTTGGAAATGAAATATGAATGGTGAATATGGATTATTGAATTTTTAATAATGAAAATGTGTTTGAAATGTATTTAATTTAAATATTCACAGCTTAAATATTCAACCATGTTGAATTTCAGCCCATAAAAATGCAAGCCCTAAAAATACAATACATTAAAATGCAAGCATGGTTAATGCAATGCCTATTTTTTTCCAAGTAGTACAATTCAACAGGCTTTTTATTTCAAAAACATTTGACATTATTTTACTTCCATATAAGGACCGGATTGAGATAAAAGTCGTCCAAAAGGAACTGAATAAATTATTATGGGAAGCTAGGAAGCGTAAAAAGGACTATATTGAACAAAACTTCTCATCTATGAACAATAAAAAACTGTGGAACTCACTAAGAACTATTTCGAACATGGATTCTAAAAAGCAACGTTTCATTACTACTTATGATTTAAAAAAAGCAAATGAGTTGAATTACTTCTTTGCAAGGTTTGATAATAATGATCCTGTTAAGGAATGTGAAGAGTTTTTGCTAAATGTTGATTGTGCAATGGGTTTAAGAATAATTGTGGATCCTCAAGAAGTTACTGCACTTTTTCGGAAAACTTGCACTAAGAAATCAATGGGGCTAGACGTTATCTCAGCTTATCTCTTGCGGGAATGTGCAGAAGAATTAACCCCAGCTTGGTGTCCAATTTTCCAGCAATCGCTAGACAATCATACGGTTCCTTCGTTATGGAAAAAGACTATCATTACACCAGTTCCTAAAAAAACAGGCGCTAATGATAATAATGATTTTAGATTAATTGCTATAACTTCTGTAATTATGAAATGTTTGGAGAAGTTTGTGATATCAAGACTGAGATGTGAAGTAAATCCATTATTAGATCCATTTCAGTTTGCCTATACAGTGGGAAGAGGGACTATCGATGCTGTTAATACTATCACTCATTTGACTCTTCAACATCTAGAATCCTCCAATGCCTATGTACGATTGCTCTTTGTAGATTTTAGCTCCGCTTTTAATACGCTTCAGCCGCGGGTACTTCTGAGTAAGCTTGGAAAGAGTGATGTTAACCCTTTTATTATTAAGTGGATTTTCTCTTTCTTAACCAAACGCACTCAAATTGTAAAAGTAAATAATACACTCTCTGATCCCATACCAATTAGTATTGGTGTGCCTCAAGGTTGTGTATGCTCTCCCTTTTTGTTTACTTTATATACAAATGACTGTTTTAGTATAAATAAGAATAATTATATAATCAAATATTCTGATGACACAGTAATATTGAGTCTTTTGGCGAAAGATCATGATATATCAGTGTATCTGTCTGAAATTGAGAATGTTGTGCGGTGGTGCAATGTAAATCATCTCATCGTAAATGCATCAAAAACTAAAGAAATGATAATAGATCCAAAAAAATTAGGTGATTACAGCCCAGTCATCATCAATGATAATGTCATTGATCAGGTGGATACCTACAAGTATCTAGGTGTGGTTATTGATTGTGCATTCACTTGGAAAGCCCACATTGATTACGTCGCCTCAAAATTCCAACAACGCTTCTATTTTTTAAGAAAACATAGGCTGTTTGGTGTAAATCAGAGAATTATGCAATTATTTTATCATGCCGTTTTAGGTAGCCTTTTGAATTATGGCATGCAAACCTGGTATGGCAATCTTTCGGTTCAATTAAAGTCACAGATTGCACGTCTTGTGAGAATTGCAATGATGGTTATGGGTATAAGGGAATACTTATCACTTTAATCAATTTATGAATGGTTGGTTTTAAAAAATGCACAGACAATAGTGGGTGATACCAGCCATGTTTTATTTCCAATGTATGAGTTGCTGCCATCAGGGAGACTCAGGTAAGAGTAACCGTTATAAAAAATCCTTTATTCCTCTATCAATCAATATGTTAAATAGCAAGATGCAGTAATGTAGGTCTATAGTTTCTGTGTGTGCATTTGTTATTTGTTATATGTTATATGTATACTGTGTAACGCAGCCTCGAGTCCATTTGCTGTATGTGGTGTATTAATGTAGCTTTGAGCCCAAGACAAATTTCCTGAAAAAGGACAATAAAGTTTATAAACAAACAAACAAACAAAAGCCAGAGTGTTTGAGATTGAATGAGTGAAGTATTTTTATCTCCATCTCTTTTAACGTTAACAAAAGAAACATGCAGAACACCACCCTGTGGCCTACCTTCAGTTCTGTTGTAAAACTTTAAGAGTGTTCCTTCTGCCTTCATGCTCTCTCATTCCCCAGGGTGAAATATTTCAGAGTTCCCCTTTTATTTAGGGCCACCTGAGACATGCATTAATGAAAGAGTTTTGAAAAGGGGGAATGAAAACCAGGGCTAATCGGGCCATATTAAGACTGCCCTGCTCTGAGCATAAGTGTGTATGTGTGGTATATGAGAGGGCGATGACTCCACTCTGACAAATTAAGGCAGAGGGATTTGACCTTGAGTGTCATTCAAAGTCTTGTACTCGTAGCTCTGCACTTGAGCTCTGACTCACTGACTCCTTGCTTATTCCAAAAGCAAAACAGAAGCTTTGATTCTAGCTCCAGAAAGACTGTTATACACAGAGACAGCACTTTAAAATCTACATTTAAATCTAAATGGCAAAAAAATTAAGTGCACCAAGTATGTTTCGCTAGTATGCGTTAACATTCACATGTTTCTCTCACTCCCTTCCATCTTTGAATTTTTGAGCTAATCATCTGAGCAATAAATGCTATGGGACAATTACTCTGTACTCTTAAAAATAAACATTCCTAAAGGGCTTTTTACAGCGATGCCATAGAAATTGTGTTTTATTAACAAAGTTCTGGAGGACCACGTTTAGATAATCTAACTCAGTGGTTCTCAAAGTGCGGTACGCAGAGGAATCACTGAATTTCGCACATACGATCAAACCGGTGTGATCGTAGTACCCCAGAGTGCAGTCTGGACGATGCCCACCCCCAATTTAATTGGTTTATAATACAGCAATCTCATTGGTTGTAGACGTCTCATCTCATTCAGTCTCATTCAGACAATCTCTCATTTCGTCAATCTCATTCTGGTCTGAGCATGCGCATTCCTTTATGTACGTTTTTGTGAATGATTTGGCCATATTAAAGAAGTATTAAATGCTAACTTTAATCATATCCTATTATCGGTTTACCAAGGTAATTTTAGTACAGATATATTAGCTAATGTTTTATTGTACTTAAAGGGTTATGAAACCACCCTTCTTCAGCTCTAGTCTAGCTCACAATCTTTTTGAAAAATGCAACTTAAATGGGCGTGGATGGCTGTGAGAAGGGAGGGAGTGGGTGTGGTATGGCACGGCAGGGGAGAGGGGGGAACTGCCATCGCCAGTGGCCCATGCATATCTACTGTCACTAACAATCAGTGGTAAAACTTGAGGAAATGCTAGATTTTTTTATAGCTGGCAAAGTCTAATGAAATACACTGATACTTTATTATTGTCCTTTCAAAAGTAACTGAATGCCCTGCTACATATATTAGCCTACAGTAATTGTAATTCTATTTAAAACATATTAATGTACATGCATAAAAAAATATATAGTTGTTTATATACACACTATAAATGCATATTTGAAAATAATACATTTTCCGCTTAAAAAAAACGTTCCGTGCATAGCCTAGATCTACGCGCCCCCTGAACCCCAGTGACATATATTTAATTACACGAATTAAGCATACAATTGAGGTATTATCGAAATATCTAAAATTTTAATAACGAGTGCTTATTTAACAAGAGGCAAGTAAAACGATCAGGGTTACATTTAAGACACACACATACCTCTGAAGGGATAGAAAAGTCCTCGGGACTTGATGCCGCATTACTCGCAAGACGCAACTTTCATTGGTCGTCAACAAGGCCGAAGTCCACCATTCTCCAGTTCTCGAAAAAGTTTGCTGCACACATATAATTTAGATGTGTCCGTGGTTGATAGCCAACCAACCGCCCGGAGCCGGAGTCTAGCGCTGGCAGCATCGCGGGGAAACATATTCAACGCACTTGAACTTTTGCACCACGGAAAACAAACACTTGTGTCCCATGATTGGCTCTCATGTCTACTACGCGATATCACAGTTTGACATGTCTGTCATTGGAAAGATCCACGTGGTGTCATGAATAATTAAGAGACAGTGTCTTCGCATAGGATATGAAAACTCAGTCTCATTAATAATTATGAGACACAGATGAGTCAAAGCACTTACAGTGCTCTGCACAATGACGATTTTAAACCCGGAACACGAAAATAGCGGGAAAAAAATAAATTTTACCATTTTCACCCTACTATTTAATCTACAGATGCTAACATGTCTTCAATGGTGTTCAACACACATACCTCTGTTAAAATCTCAGAAAATTTGGTTCAGGGTTTCATGACCCTTTAAGACACAGAATAGAATATTTTTTAAAAACTAATGCTTGGTGACTGCACCTCACGTACTTCAGGCTAATAGAGCTGTCATTCACTTGGCTTCTTTAAATTTCCATCAAGATCGGTAGATCAGAACAAACACGGGATTTTACACAAATTATGACAATTCACTGTATTAAAGAAAGACATCGGACAAACACGAACGCAAGTAGCTGATTTTAAATTCTAAAGCACGACCGTTTTTTGTTGTTGATTTTTTTTTAACGAGATTTGTTGTCCAATGCTTGCATTATTTGGTACAAAGTACAAATAAAATGTTAAATGGCAAACTCATGTTTCCTTGTTGTTTACCATAATAAAATATGAGGGCCTATATATTGTATTCTGTAAAGCCCTATGTTATAGTTTTTAAAGATTCCAGTTTTCTAATAAGTGTCAACCGGTTAACAACAACTTGAACCGGTTAACTACTCGGTGACTGTGACATCAGGTAGGCTATTAAAAATCCAATTATTTATTTATCCACCCCCGCATTGCGTTCATGTTTTAATCTGCATGTACAGGATAAAAATAGTTTCAAATATTAACACTCACATATAGGCCTAGGCTAGCTGCATAGCCATATCAAATCACTGCTGTTAATCTGTGCAATTATAACTAATTAATAATTAAAGGATAACTCAACCCCTGGTCAGAGCCTGACTCTACCCACTGGCAATATTGGAAAAATGCTGGAAAATGCAGCGGAGATAGAGGGGACAAACCGAGGGCGGGGCTGAGCGGTGGGGGCGTGCACCTGAGACCAGCGTTTCAATAGCGCGCGCTCTCTGTAGGCATGTTCACATTAGCAGATAATGAGTTGCCATAAGAACGACTGACATCTCTATCTTTTCAAACAGATTACATAAACAGAGAATTTAATAGCAGAGACGTAAATGTTTATAAAGATATATTGCTTATGACTGTGTGACTAGTAGGCTATTCGCTGAGTTTTAAGTTGAGATGTGCTCTAGAAAAAAAGTTCACAGAGAGGGAGAGGCAGAAAGCATAGTTTATTTTATTTTTTACAAAAGGGACAATGTTTTGTTTCGATTGTAAGTGGACACATAAAAAAGTACACATTTCAGAGTTTATTTTTTCATATTTCTCAAGTATTTTAAGTCTATTTTGCTGCTATGTGAAAAAATCTATCAAAACGCGCCGGCGCGTTTGTCGACCCCAGAGGGTTAACTTTAGCCTAATAGGAAGGAACATAAATTGTGATTAAAAATATATGCTCACTCACATCAAGACGCCGCTGCAGTGGTGGAGTCCATGCAGGAAGAGCAGCTTTTGGCACTGCATCGCTTTTCAGTGCGAGCAGTGCTGTTGCAACCAGCAACACTACACCTACATCCAATCCTAACCACTGTACTAAATACAGAAAAAGCTAAGGATAAAAATCTACGCTAAATTCAAGTAATCCTAAATGATGCAATACTATGCTACCAACTAACTAACAATACTACACTAACAACTATGCCAATTAACTTCCTAGGCTACACAAAATAATCTAAATAACTATATAAATGCTATGCTAACTAGATGCTAATATACGATATCCTGATCGTTTTCAATACTCGCAATTCCCACTCCTGACTCGCTACAGTGGTTTTGACGGAACAAGATGTTTTTATACCAGGGGCTGAGCCTATGCCAAGGGCATGGTGAGTTCGTACCAAGGGCATGGTGAGCTGGTACCTGCTTACGTCACGCTGCACCACAACTTCCAATAGGAAAATTCAACTGCAGTAGCCACAGTTCAACCTGAAGAGGGCAGCACTCAGACGTTTTTACACCATATATTGTAGAATTAAAACACTTTATACCCAAATGTCAAAATATTTACTCGAATCAATGAACAGCAATAATAAAGCCCCACCCCAGTCTTACAGATTATTAACTAAAAAAAGTTTATCATTAACTAAAAAAAAGGTTTAGTTACCCTTTTATAAAATACCCAGCAGAGAAGTGATATGAGCATGTATTGCTTAAATACGCTCGAGCACATAAATAATAATATTTGCTATAGATCGACATAACATCTGTTTTAGTAAAAAATATATTTCTATATATTTTTTCACATTTCAGCACTGCAAGGTTTGTATTCCCATTGTACGCACAAAACCCAATGGCCAGGGCTTGTAGGCTATTTGGTAGCCTATTATTGTCTTATTTGTCACCGTTGTTTTGCTTTAAAATAAAATAAAACACACTTTCGGATTTATCCGATGTCTTACTGAAATACAGTGAATTATCATCATTTGTGTAAAATCCCGAGTTTGTGTTTATTCACTGACCCTAATGGAAAAATGAAGCAGCATAAACGAATGATAAAATTACGGAGCCCTGCATGACATACGAAAAATATTGTCTATATCAGCCTATAAAATATCTCTCCTTTGCAATGCCAGTAATTTCATGCAGTCATGCTCATTTCCCACTAAAAGTGACACTGACTGCTGGGTAAATTATTATATAGCTAGGCTAAGGCTCAATCCCAATTCACCCCTTGCCCCTCCCCCTTGGCCCTACCCCTCCGTTTTGCGCGTTCACGTCTTCATTGTGGTGGTACTTGGAGATCCAAATATTTTCTGAGGTGGTACTTGGTGTAAAAAGTTTGAGAACCACTGATCTAACCAATCATGGTGAGAGGCGTATACATATAGAGAGCCAACTTCACTTCCACAGCAGTTTTCCAGCATCCCTCCTCCATCCCAACTCCTCAATCTTGATTATTCCTATCCCCGCCATATAATTTTGGGTTCCCAAAAGAACCTTTAATTAAACAGTTCTTACAATAACCTGGGGGTTTTCTTAGTGTGAAGAACATTAATAATCTTAAGAAACTTTTTCAACTATAAAGAACCATTGTAAAATGGAAAAGTCCATATTGCACTCTTAAAATGTTCTTCATACTAAGAAAGAAAAATGGTTCTTTAACAACTGTTCACTGAAAGGTTCTTTGGAGAACCAAACATGCATCACTGTGAAAAATTTGGATCCTTTATTTTTAAGAGTGTAGAACAGCAAGAAAACACCACTATGACAACACAGATTTCAATAACTATTATGAGCTGTAAACTTGAAAAACAGCAGACAATGACATTTTTTTAAGTGCATTTCACATTTTGAAGAGCCTGTCAAAAATATTAAGGCACTAGTAAAACATCTACTATACAATATGTTGCTTGCAAAAACAGGGCTCTCAAGTTTTATCAAAAGTTTAGAGTGAGATTTAGGGGAGGAGCCACCTAAATATTTGCAGCAGCGGTCCCTCGACCCAACCAAATTCGCTTCAATTTTTGCTAGCAGTTCAATTTTGCCTATTGTTCATAATTGACCAGCACAAATGGAAATTATAACAATTGTTAAATCTGATAAAAAGACAAATTCATCCAAATAAAATAAATAGTTATATTTTAAAAATACAAATTTATTGAAAAATAAAAATAAATTTGACCCCAAACAAGCCAACTGAACATCAGTGCTCAATGTACATAACATTGTGTCATAACAACTTGCCCGGAGCATGTATGTCAAGACCCAAACCGGTCACCTTTACAGGGTTCATCGGATGCCCATTTTCCACAAGTTGGTATGATTCTTTTGGGTCTTCATGTAAAGTTTGTAACATGCTTTGGTTAAAATTTCTCAATGGTTGTGTAAAACAACACCCTTTTTACCTCCTCAAAAACAGCTCTGTTCACAGTGACCCGTTTCGGTGCATGTCTCTTTAAATGATAATGAGCAACAACTTTTTGGCTTTTTGATGATTAAAAAAAGGTGAATGGATTATTTTTCATTGCACGGTGATTGTGTCCACACACTGCAAAGACACATTTATTTGCAAATACCATGTAAAAGTGTATTTTGCATCCGATGACCCCTTTAAAAGCAGTTGGAGAGTTTTTGAATGCATCAAAAATAATTTAGCACGAATTTGGCTATACTCCTCAACATCAGCTCTCACTGTCTTTGATCACAGGCAAGAGATATCGTCCAGGAATCGTAAAATCAAAATGCTAAAAAATAAATATGCGCAAACCGCATTTATCAGATCGTGCTCTTTCAACTTCCACTCCGTGTGTGCGCGTGTTGTCTAGTAACGAACGTGCTTGCAGCGGGAACACATAATTTACCCGGAAACAACTAATTCTAATTTCTGATTGGCTGGTAGCTAGCATTTAACTCTGTATAACTCGAGACAGATGCTATGAACTCGGCGGAGAACTTCCCTCCGTTTGCCTGCGCCTCGTCCATTAATTGTATAGCCGCTATACAATTAATGGACGAGGCGCAGGCAAACGGAGGGACATATAGCTATACTATAGCGGGACAAGTTCCCTTACTCCTCAGCGTGAGAAATACAAGGTGTGGCGTGTGAGCGTGTGAGCGGGTTGAAATGCGTGTGTCTCACGCCCAATGCGTGAGACTTGAGAGCCCTGCAAAAATGGAGAAATGTCTTCCTAAACAATAACAACAGCATCAGCCTCTCTGCTGCCCCCACCAGCTCTGGATCATCCATGTAAGACACAAGAAGTCTTCCACAAAATGAATTTGTGGTAAGTTTATTTTTATTTATTATGTTTAATATTTGCATTATTCTCTACCCAGCAAAATAAACCTGCTAAGTGCTTAAAACAAGCCGCTCTCTCATCTCCTCTACGGACTGCACACACACATTCTACGTTTCCTGTCATGTTTACTTGTATCAGAAAGACAGAGATTCACTGAAACTGCCAGGTAAAGGAACGACCTTGCCACCCTTGTCAACAAATGTGCAAATGGAAATAGAGAAGGAGGGTTGGAGAAAAAGAGGGACACTGAGAGTGAGTGTGCATAATGTTCTAAATAATGCACAACAATTATCCAATTATTGGAGTAGCATATATCTGCCTCATTTTGGTTTTCCCCCATTATTTTCTTCCTTCATCACCGGCATTAAACGGACTAATTGTATTTTTCATAATGATCAATTGTCTAAATCATAATTGTGTGTTTTCAAAATCATTCCCTTGGTTACTTGTATAATTACAGTAATCTTTTTAAATCATGCAGCCCGTCATTGTTTTATTAAGCCCTGTACAGACACTGTAGACATTACTACACAATTATAGATCAATAACATCAAATGTCAAATGATAAAGAGAAAAACAAAGTCAGGGGAGTAACGCTGAATGCTTTTAAAAGAGACAGAACAGGAACTATGTGACATCACTTGGGTGTCTGTCAGACTTGCCATACCCCCTAATAAAACCCTTTGCTTCAAGTAGATTTTTTAAAAGCAGAAACTTTTGATAAGACTGCTGTATCATTATTGTAAGAACTTCCGGGTGGAGGGGGGTTTAATGGGTTTTTGGTTAAATAAATGCCTATATACGACATAAAATACATTGTAATACTCATGATTTTTTTAAGCTTTTATGCGTCTTGAAAAAAGTGGTTGCTGACAAGTGGCTAAATGGGACTAAAGAAATTGCAGGGAACAATAAACGCCATCACATCGAGCAGGAAAACTCATCTACTCACTAGTGCGTTTTTACAACCTTCCTGTGTTTATACTCGTGCTCTTAAACTATTCTACCTCAAACTTGCCCACTTGTAGATTTTAAAGGGGTGGTAAAACACATTTTTTCAAAGGCTTGATTGTGTTTGTGGGGTGCACTGTAACATGTGTTCATGCTTCGTTTTAAAAAAATGGCATTATTTTTCATATATTTTACCTTTATTCTACACTGCTCTGTCCCTCCTTGTAAAAACGGTCTGATGGTTTCCGGGTTCTATGAAGCAAGTGTCACAGTGTCTGGTTGTGTTCCCTTGTTTGTCACTAGAGGTCCTCGTTATCACGGTGTCCTTCACTATTGACTTCATTTCCCAGCATTCTGTCTGTCACTGTCACTCAGTTCATTGCACTCAGCTGTTCCCCGTCATCATTGTTCCCAGCTGTTCATTGTTAGTCTTGTTAGATCTGTGTATATATTCCCTGTCTGTGTTAGTATGTGTACGGATTCGTTGTATATTGTCACACCACTTCTGGTAGCCTGTTTTTTTTTTTGGCCTGTTCGTGTTTGTTTTGGGATTGCCTTTTGGATTTTGACCCTTGCCTGGACTGATTGTGATTTGGATTACCCTTTTATTAATAAACTGCTGCAAATTGGATCTTCTGTCCCGTGTGTGTCGTGACAGAACGAATCCGCCAACTCAAGATCCAGCGGTATGTTTTTTAATACCTCTTCCCCAGCCACCGAGCGGGAGAGAAGGGAATTTTTTAAGGGGACCCGGTTGGTCAAGTTTCGTGGGACCCGTGGAGGTCACAGAGGAGGATGTAGTCGGGAGATGATCCCGTTTCCGGTGGTCACTGTTCCGGTGGTCACGGTTCCGGTGGTCCCGAGTCCAGTGCTCCGGAGAGGGAGAAGGAGACACAGCCCGTCTGCCTAGTCAGGGACTGTTCACGTCCCGTCTGCCCAGCGAGAGACTGTTCACTTCGCGTCTGCCCAGCGAGAGACTGTTCACGTCACGTCTGCCCAGCGAGAGACTGTTCACGTCACGTCTGCCCAGCGAGAGACTGTTCACGTCACGTCTGCCCAGCGAGAGACTGTTCACGTCACGTCTGCCCAGCGAGAGACTGTTCACGTCACGTCTGCCCAGCGAGAGACTGTTCACGTCACGTCTGCCCAGCGAGAGACTGTTCACGTCACGTCTGCCTTCATGGACCTGGACTATCTGGAGCGTCTGGCTCGGATCCTGGACATGTCTGTGTCTGCTGTTCCAGAGCCGGAGCCAGTGTCTCCTGTCCCAGAGCCAGAGCCAGTGTCTGCTGTTCCAGAGCCGGAGGCAGAGCCAATGCCCGTTCCAGAGCCGGAGGCAGAGCCAGTACCCGTTCCAGAGCCGGAGGCAGAGCCAGTGCCGTTTGCCTTCCTGGACCTGAGGCAGAGCCAGTACCCGTTCCAGAGCCGAAGGCAGAGCCAATGCCCGTTCCAGAGCCGAAGGCAGAGCCAGTACCCGTTCCAGAGCTGGAGCCAATGTCTGTTCCAGAGCCAGTGCCTGTTCCAGCGCCAGAGCCAGTGTTTGTTTCTGTGTTTGTGTCTGTTCTTGTGGCTGTTACAGTTTTGGTGTCTGTTCCTGAGCCGGTGTCTGTTCCTGAGCTAATGCCTGTTCCTGAGCCAGTGCCCGTGTCTGTTCCAGAGCTGGAGCCAGTGGCTGTTCTAGAGCCAGAGCCGGTGCCGTCTGTTCCAGAGCCCGTGTCTGCAGTTCCTGAGCCGGAGCCAGTGCCAGTGTCTGTTCCAGAGCCTCTACCATGGCCGCCCGAGGGGTCGTCTGCTTCGCCCTGGCCGCCCGAGGGGTCGTCTGCTTCGCCCTGGCCGCCCGAGGGGTCGTCTGCTTCGCCCTGGCCGCCCGAGGGGTCGTCTGCTTCGCCCTGGCCGCCCGATGGGTCGTCTGCTTCGCCCTGGCCGCCCGATGGGTCGTCTGCTTCGCCCTGGCCGCCCGATGGGTGTCTCCACCATTCCACCTCCCTCCTGAACTCTTGTGTTGTGTTTTAGTGTTGTCGTGGAGCGTCTGGTAGCCGCTCCGTAGAGGGGGGGTTATGTCACAGTGTCTGGTTGTGTTCCCTTGTTTGTCACTAGAGGTCCTCTTTATCACGGTGTCCTTCACTATTGACTTCATTTCCCAGCATTCTGTCTGTCACTGTCACTCAGTTCATTGCACTCAGCTGTTCCCCGTCATCATTGTTCCCAGCTGTTCATTGTTATTCTTGTTAGATCTGTGTATATATTCCCTGTCTGTGTTAGTATGTGTACGGATTCGTTGTATATTGTCACACCACTTCTGGTAGCCTGTTTTTTTTTTTGCCTGTTCGTGTTTGTTTTTGGATTGCCTTTTGGATTTTGACCCTTGCCTGGACTGATTGTGATTTGGATTACCCTTTTATTAATAAACTGCTGCAAATTGGATCTTCTGTCTCGTGTGTGTCGTGATAGCCAGTCCCTCAAAAATACGCAATGGGCTCAGATTGGTTAGCTGGCCCAGTGTGTTGTGATTCGCTAACCGAGTAGTGCACGTTTTCCGGAAACGTCACGCCCCGTACATTTACCGGTAGCCTAGTTTGTGCTTTGGTGTATTATAAACGATGGCGTCAATAAAACCATACCAATTTGAGCCCGAATCAGACCCAGAGAATGTTAGTGAAGATGATCGAGCAGAACCTGTTCAAGAACGGCTGTTTCAGAAAGGTTTGTTTTTTGTTGTCTCATTACCTTTTGTATACGCTGTTATTTAATTGTACTAATTATTATAGTATTACAAAAAAATAAGCTTCACAAACAAGAATTTCATATAATCGTTCTAACAAATTATACTACAGTCCTCAAAGGGATTTTTTTTGAGTAAAGACTGCAGATCTATAGTGATCGTCACTGACGATGTCTATCTGTCTATTATCTACCTTTTGGTGCAGATGAGAACAGATCTGAATTGCTCGCGGTGCAGTCTGAATTAGAAGCTGTAGAAAAGCAGATCCGTGACCTTCTAGAGAGACAAGCTGAGCTGAGAGACCGGCGTTTAGTTCTTGAAGCATCACGCGCTGATGCACACGGATCAGTGATTAACGTTAGTAATCCGCTGACGCTGACCTCGTCTCCTCCGTGCGTTTCTCAGCATTGGTCCCGAGCGTCCAGGTCACGATCAGCCATGATTTCATTCAATCCGGCTCCAACACACCACCACGAAGCCTGGGTGGTTCCGCGGAAGCCGCGCGCCAGGACAAGAATCTTTTCGCCCCTCCCGGTTTTCGAGATCTCCACTCAGAACCGCTTCTCCCCTCTTCGCGAAACGGAACGCGATGCTGTGATCATCGGCGATTCCACCGTCCGACACGTCCATGCTACGTTAGGTAAAAGTAAGGTGCAGTCACTGCTTTCCTGGTGCTTGTGTTCTCGATATCCCTGCGCGGGTAACTGAGATCTTGAACGGTGACGAGCACGTCGGAGCTGTTGTGCTGCACGCGGGAGCTAACGACATTAGGCTGCGACAGACGGAGGTTCTGAAGAAAGACTTCAGGAGTCTTATCGATACGGTACGCAGCACATCGCCTAAAACAGGGGTCGGCAACCTATATGTCATAAAGTGCCATTTTTAAGTTTCCGAGTTCATCACTGTGCCATAACCCCCCCCCCCCCCGACTTCTTTCAGTTTTGTTAAAAGTGTTACACTTCCACTTGGCAACATAACTGCATCTCACTACTTTTAATGAAGACAACTGTGTGTTGAGCTTCAGAATGTAAGCTAAACTTTCAGTTTCATTTGCGCCAGTTTGCACGTCGGCTTGCTGAAGAGATGCGTGTTGCAGCAGCGCTGTCATATCTGTAAACTGGGAGCCGTTATAACGCGCATGTTTTTTTTTTTTTACCAATTTGGGAGGAGTAAAATTTACATTTGTGACTTCAACAAGCATATATAATGCTTGTTGAAGCAATGTACATTGTTTGCTAGCTATGTAGGGTGTGATACTATAAAGTATTGGTATGCATTTTGTTCATTTTCATCTGGAATATGTAAAAGTGTGTTCTCAATCAGAGGGCATTTCTCACGATTGGATAGCTTTCCAATCAGAGAAAAAACATGAAGTGATCAGGTACGCATGAACGGAGTTTCCACATGCATCGCAGGTCATTTTAATATGTATGGAATGTTTAATAAGGACTCCATACACTTGGTTGAAATTTATAGCATTAACTATTTACAGCGGAACAAGCTTTACGGTGTCAGTTGGATAACTTGTTTGTGCTGATGCGCAGTGGTCACGCTAATGGTTTGTTAGAGCTGCACGCTTTCATTGACTCGTGCAGTTTAATACTCACACTTTAATAATATTAATAACTCCTAACTTAATAAAACAAGCTGTTACTACAAGGAATTATTACATCAATATGTAGATCTGTATATAGGTGGGAGGTAGGCTACTTTATCTAAATGAAATACACACCCCTCTTGCGCTTGCTTGCGTGCCAGCGATTAACCCTCCGCGTGCCAGTGTTGGCACGCGTGCCTTAGGTTGCCGACCCCAAGGGCGCAGATGGCACTAGGGACGGGAGGGACATGACCCCCCCAGATTCAGAGTGACCCGATCCGTCCCCCGCCCTCACTATCTCTATGAAAGGCGACAAAAATCGGTAAAACAGAGGGTTAACCAGTGTTTTTCGCTATGTACATTAGTGTCCCGGCCCGCCGCTGCTTCAGAATCGAGTCGGGGCAGACGCAGGCTGACACACAATAATAATCTACACCGGTCACCATTACTTTGTTTGTACCCACGTTCTCACTACACGCTGTTCTGTTGTCAATAAACACACGATGCCATCATGCCACTGACGTTTACACACTCTCTCTCTGTATGTGTGCTACGACTCCTGAGTGACATCGCCGGGGTCCTATGAGGAGCTGGTAGCTGCCTCAATCGTGCCTGTAGGAGCGGACCGGTAATCATAGTGATCATATACCATCTATGATTGAGCTGAGTCGGTGATTTTCTGAACTGAAAAAAATCGACTGTATAAATGCCACATAAAGGCAATGAAGAGACAAAAAACAATCATCTCGTTTTTTCAAAAACCAAACAATGTAAGTATCCTATGCCTGTTGACTTTCCCAGATGTGGCAGATTAGATTTGTTAAGGGGAATAGCTAGTCTGACAATAATGGCAAGAAGGCTTTTGCACTTAGTAAACACAGCAAAATGTGGAGACCATAACTATGCATTTAGGTGAGTGGACAGAGGCAAATAATGAATGAACACAAAAAGAATGGTTGGATAAATCAAACAATTTATCGTCGTCAGGAAATAATGTTTTATCTTATCATTTAACCCATTGTACTGTATAAATTGACTGAGGTATGTTCACTGTCGTGTAAGCCACTATAAAAATAATTATAAGTAAATTTGTGTGGTGCAAGGTTTATGCAAACAACAAATAAAGGCCTACATAAACTTTTGACATCCTCTTATAGCAGGAAATCATGTTTTTTTATTGTACGGACTGGAGCAACGGAGGATATAGATTCTTAAATTATGGGCTATGAAAAACATTTCTTAATATGTCATACATCATTTGAAAGATATTTCTAATCTATAAATTGCAACAAACTTGTAATTAACACTTAAATTAAAAATTTTGAGTTATTCTTAGACATTTTTGTAATAGTAGTTTTAGCCATTAATTCTCAGGAATTATGTTGTATTTCACATTGTTGTGAAATTCTATAGAGGTATAGAGGGTTAACTGAAATTATAAGATTTAAAATGTTGTCCTCCTGGGCTGCAGGCAATTTCTGATGACAGTAAGGCAGGCCCTAGTCAGTCAAGTGAGGATCTGCAGGAGGGCAGCCACAAAAAATACTTTGCTGAAGACATATAGTTTTGGTGGGTGATTGGCATACTAGTCAAATAACAGTCTGATCATGCATTGCTAGTGGTGATCAGGTAGGCCTTTGTTTACCTTTGTTCATTGTTGTTTATCCATGATTTCAAATAAGAATCCCCCAATGGCTTTTTAGTGCAAATCATTAGCCTGAATTACGCAAAGTAACTACTTGAGCACTAGTTAAAGCCCAAATTACGCAAAATAACTAATTGAGTTTAAATCTTTTGCTTGGGAGGCCCAGCTTGGTCCCCCCCAGTTAAAAAATCCTATCTGCGCCACTGGCCGACCCCTGCTATAAAGTATTGGTATATTATTCAAATAGAGTACGAACATAAATGTATGCTATTCTACCTGGAGAGTAGATATTTATGTTAAAACAATGTCAATGCTCGATGATGCATTTGGAGCTCACCTTTCTTTTCAAAAAACTGAATGAGCAACTGCTTGCCCTCATTTGCCTTTCTCTCTTTAATCTTCTTTTCTTTTCATTTTTGAGCCCCTGATTTTCCTTTCTTAAGGAAAGACATGACTCTTCCCCTGTCTTCCTAGTTCCTATCACAGCTCACTCCAGCTCCTGTCTCATCAACTGATTCACCGCAGGTCCGCATCAGAAGCACCTGAACTGCGGGTCGTACCATTTACATTGATTCGAGAGGGGTGGTGGGGCCCTGCACAGCATAAAAATGACTCTTTTTATACCAAACCAGTGCCTAACTACAAGTTTAGTTTTGCACAGGAACTTTTTTATTTGTACATTAATGCTATACAAATGTTAGTGCATGTATGTATAGAAAACTGACTTCTAAGGCCCCCCCCCCCCCCCCCCGCCTCGGGCCCTGGGTACTCGGCTTTACCCCCCCAGTCCGACGCCCCTGCATACACCCCTCTCGCGCTTGCTTGCGTGCCAGCGATTAACCCTCCGCGTGCCAGTGTTGGCACGCGTGCCTTAGGTTGCCGACCCCTGGCCTAAAACATCGATTATTGTGTCTGGACCGCTTCCTACGTACCGACGAGGGCATGAAAAGTTCAGTAGATTATTCGCGCTAAATGAATGGTTATTGTCATGGTGCAATGAGCAGAACCTGATTTTTGGAAATAATTGGAATCTGTTTTGGGAGCGACCAAGGCTCTTCCGCGCTGATGGCTTACACCCAAGTAGAATCGGGGCAGATCTTCTGTCGGATAACATCTCCAAGATGTTAAATACCATTTGACTAGTAACCAAAAGTTCAAATCACAGTCTCTACTGCACCAATTTAATTGATATTAATACTAGTGTAGAACATTGCATAGAAACTGTGTCTATTCCTCGTTTACTAAGATCAAATAATAAATCTACTGCGGGATCTAGAAAAAATCTAATTGTTATTAAAACAAAAAATCTCGCTATTAGTGAACAAAAATAATTTCTAAAGCTAGGTCTTCTAAACATTAGATCGCTCACACCTAAGGCGGTTATTGTAAATGAAATGGTCACAGATAATAATTTCGATGTTCTGTGCCTTACTGAAACCTGGCTTAAACCAAATGAGTATTTCGGTCTAAATGAGTCTACTCCGCCAGGATACTGTTATAAGCATGAGCCCCGTCTGATCGGTCGTGGCGGCGGTGTTGCAACAATCTACAGAGATATCCTTAATGTTACTCAGAAAACTCGTCATAGGTTTAAGTGCTAAATGTTACGCTCTTAGATGTAAGAAAAAAATCCCTATTATCTCTAGCATTGGCTACCGTATATAGACCTCCAGGGCCTTACGCCAATTTCCTAAAAGAGTTTGCTGACTTTCTATCAGATCTTTTGGTCAACGTCGATAAAGCATTAATTGTTGGAGATTTTAACATACACGTAGATAATTTAAATGATGCGTTAGGGGCTGCGTTTACAGATTTATTAAACTCCTTCGGGGTCAAGCAAAACGTCACCGGACCAACTCATCGTCTTAATCATACACTCGATTTAATTATATCATATGGAACCGATCCAACCGATATAGATATCATTCCACAAAGTGATGATGTCACTGACCACTACTTGGTAACTTGCATATTACGCACTGCTGTAATATGTCATGCTGCGCCACGTTATCGACCAGGTAGAACAATTCGTCCATCCACCATAGATCATTTCTCAAATAGCTTATCTGATCTGTCTCAGCTGCTGCCTGAACCCAAACAAACAGATGAATTAGACGAACTAACTGCACTATGAGCACCATTCTCTCTAGAACATTGGATATTGTTGCACCCATTAGATTAAAAAAGGTCAGAGAAAAAAGTATAGCACCATGGTACAATAATACTACGTATGTTTTAAAGAGAGAAACCCGTAATTTAGAGCGTAAATGGAAAAAAAAAAACTAATTTAGAGGTCTTTAGAATCGCGTGGAAAGACAGTATGTCACTTTATAAAAAGGCACTTAAAACGGCCAGGGCTGAGCACCTCAGCAAATTAATAGAAAACAACCGAAATAATCCAAGGTTTTTATTTAATACCGTGGCTAGACTAACAAATAAACAGACGTCGTAAACAAAATACCTCGTTACAGTTTAGTAGTAATGATTTCATGAACTTCTTCACCGAGAAAATTGAAAGCATCAGAATCAAAATCGTAAACGTTCGATCTTTGCTCGCGCCTTATAATTCGGCCGCAATTATCACCCCGCAAGAACAATTACAATGCTTTACAACCATAGAACAAAAAGAGTTAAATAAACTTATCACTTCATCTAAAACAACAACATGTTTATTAGATCCTATACCAACTGAACTACTGAAAGAAGTGTTACCTATAGTGGAAGAGCCTCTTCTCAATATTATTAACTCATCTTTATCTTTAGGTCATGTTCCAAGAACGTTCAAGCTGGCAGTTATAAAACCTCTTATTAAGAAACCACAATTAGATCCAAATAACCCAGCAAATTACAGACCCATTTCGAATCTTCCATTTATGTCAAAAATATTAGAAAAAGTTGTGTCCGCTCAACTCGGCTCTTTCTTGCAAGAAAACGACATCTATGAAAAGTTTCAGTCTGGATTCAGGCCACATCATAGCACTGAAACTGCGCTTGTTAGAATCACAAATGATTTACTTTTAGCTTCGGACCAAGGCTGTATCTCAGTACTAGTTTTACTTGATCTTAGTGCTGCGTTCGATACTATAGATCACACAATACTCTTAGATCGACTACAAAATTACACTGGTGTTCAAGGACAAGCATTAAGCTGGTTCAGGTCATACTTATCTGACCGCTACCATTTCGTCTACTTAAATGGAGAAAAATCGATTATAACTTTGGCAAACTATGGAGTGCCGCAGGGATCTGTGTTAGGCCCTTTATTATTCTCAATATATATGCTGCCACTTGGTAATATTCTTAGGAAACATGGAATTAGTTTCCATTGTTATGCTGATGACACTCAAATATATATATTTCATCACGGCCAGATGAATACGCTAAATTATCCAAATTGACAGATTGTGTTAAAGATATAAAAGATTGGATGACGCGTAATTTTCTTTTATTAAATCCAGACAAGACAGAGGTAATACTTATCGGTTCTAAAAACCGTCCACAAAACCTTTCACAGCACGACTTTAACATAGTAGGATGCCCTGTTACGCTACAGTAAAAGACCTGGGTGTTACATTAGACTGCAACCTGTCTTTTGAAAAGCATATTTCATGTGTTACAAAAACTGCCTTTTTCCACCTTAGAAACATTTCTAAGCTACCTAATATGCTATCAGTCTCTGATGCAGAAAAGTTAGTTCATGCATTCATGACCTCGAGACTAGATTACTGTAATGCTTTATTAGCTGGTTGTCCTGCATCTTCAATAAACAAGCTACAGTTAGTCCAAAATGCAGCCGCTAGAGTTCTTACTAGATCAAGAAAATATGATCATATAACACCGATTTTATCATCACTTCATTGGTTACCTATAAAGTTCAGTATTAAATACAAGGTATTGCTTTTGACTTATAAAGCTCTAAATGGTTTAGCTCCAGTCTATTTAACGGATCTTCTATCGCCTTACAATCCATCGCGCTCTTTAAGATCACTAAATTCGAGGCTTCTGGTCATTCCTAGGATATCCAGATCCACCAAAGGAAGCAGATCATTTTCACATTTAGCTCCGAAGCTCTGGAATAGCCTTCCTGATATTGTTCGTAGCTCAGACTCGCTCTCCCGGTTTAAAACTAGACTGAAGACGCATCTATTTAGCCAGGCATTCATATAAATTTTTTATCTTACAGTTACTGTAAATTCGGCCTCTAGTTCATAAACGCCAGAGGAGAACTGGCCCCCGACTGAGCCTGGGTTCTCCCAAGGTTTTTTTTTCTCCAGTGGGTCATCTGATGGGGTGTTAGGACACCATTAGGTCACTGGATGGAGTTTTTCGGTTCCTTGCAACTGTTGCCTTTGGCTTGCTCAGTTGGGGATATTCAAATTAATTAACCAATCATACCATTGATCAGCTCTACCAAACTTGGATGTCTTTTTTCCAGTAATAAACAAACATTAAGTTGTTTTGATTGATACTGTGAAGCAGCTTTGATACAATCTGTATTGTGAAAAGCGCTATATAAATATATTTGACTTGACTTGACTTGACTTGACTGACTGTATGGCACGGTTACTTTTGTATTTTTAGAATGATTGTAGCCAAATATCTGTCGACAGAACTATTAACCCAAAACGAACACTAAACATTGGCTTTACTGCAGTAGCCAAATCAAACACAGAACCATGTTTAGCATGCCTGTAGATAAACAAGGATGTAGATAAACATAAAAGCTCTAATCAAAGAATAATTTACTCTTCCAAGTTCGCTGTTGAGATTTAAAAAAAGTTCGTAATGTTAGGTGTTTGTCGGATAACGTTAAGTATGAATGAGCATTTAATAAGCTGGTTTGCAGAGCCAAACAGCGTTGTCATTAGTTTACTTCCTTGCTACAACGTACAATTAACAATACGAACTATTACAGGAAAACACATCGACGAAAAATAAATCATACTTACAGATTGTGGCCCGTAAACAACAGCTTCTGTTCTTAAAGTTGGAACTGCTCCATCTTTCAGCACAAGCCGTTGTGCGAATCCTGCATTGAACTCGCGAAAATTGTGGAAGCTTTCCTCCGTAAAATGTGCAGCACAGAGAGCGAGATTTGGGTAATAATTAACCATTGATCCCTAACTCCCGCGACCCTAGGAAGGCTGAACAAAGTGGACCTGCAATCCGGGCACTGATGAAAATAACAGCGTTTCGACGACATTGCGGCGGCAACAACACTCCTATACCACAATAACTCTTCTCCAACGCAATATAAAATGGCCTCGCCACCCTTATTTCGTACTCAGAGGAGGGGTTTAGGGGTTACTGACGTCAGCAACCCTGGAGGAATGTTGTATAGTCCCTACCGGCTGTTTGCTGTAGTCCTTAGAAATTGATTTCTTTAAAAGCAAATATCTCCGTTTGCTTTGAACTTTGAGCGCTGTAACTTTGCAGATGTTGTTTATGCTCAAACAGCAACATTACACACTAACTAAAGTTAGAAAAGTGAAATCGTGTTTTACCACCCCTTTAAAAGATTTAAAGAGTTGTCAGTGGTGGTGGTGGTGACATTGAAGTCATGCCATGGTGTCCTTATAGCCTAACTTTAGCTTTTTACTTCTGGCAATTGTATTTAAAATTCATGAAAGTTGGGGGTTTTTGTGAAGATTATCATGATGAGCAAAACGTGTCAGAATCATTAAATTTTGTTGGTCACAGAGGGCTGCCAACTCTCACGCATTGCGCGTGACTCAGGCAATTGACACACTCTCACGCCACACATCCATTTCCTCACGCAGAGAAAAATCGCAAAGCAAAGAGGTCACTGACACCGACGGACAAGACAGAGCAAGTTACTTTTGATATAAAACAAATTATCAGCTCTCAGATTCTGTCAATTTTATTACGAAATTCAAATAATAAATACCTTTTTGGCGCTTGGGGTAGACTGAGTACGGTTGAGACACTTTTTGCGTTTTGATTTTTCACACAAAAATACATATTGAAAAGATGTGACATTTCATTAGCTTGTAGACTAAGATATTATCAATCAATAATACACATAAGTAGTTTATATTTTCCACAATTATCTAATAAAAATAAGGTGCTTTTATCTCAACTGTATCCATATGTGGAACAGTTGAGACAGTACCATACAGTTGAGACACCCATTTTTAATGATGGAAAGGTAATATAACCATTTATTACAAATATAATAAATAAAGACTACTAAGAAGCTAAAATGTGTTTTCTTTTTTTGGTCATGTGTCATATTGCCTATGGCACCAAGTGAGCCAGAACCACCTCAGGTGCACCTGTTGTGCCGAATTTCGACTCCCTGCCAGAATCTGACTCCCCCTCGCGTGCACACGCAATGACGTCACTACACTAGTCGCCGAATTTCGACTCCCTGCCAGAATCTGACTCCCCCAATGACGTCGGTGCGACTGATTTATTTTTCGTCTGTTTGTGTTACTTAAAGTTTGGTGTCTTTTTTCTTTTCTTTTTTTTCAGGTGTTTAGTAATAAAGTATAATTATCACTTTTCCAGAAAGCGTTGCAAAAACCGATCACTGGCATACAGGATATTAGTAGATAGATATTAGTTATCCTATGTTTAAGTGCACTATGCTTACCAAGTCAAATATGAAATGTTAATATTTAACATTTATTCCCATTGTGCACCGTTTACTACTATAGACAGCCCAATAATACCATGTGCAATAAGTTCTACTTAATTCTGCACATAGATTATTCTTATATATACTCTGCCAGTACATTTTATTTAAATCAAATCCCAGAATTATTTTCGTGTCCAAAGCACAGGTGTAAGCAAATTATATAAATCATACTTCCCTAATTTTTCAGGTTTGCAAAGTCAAAGACACATGAAACTCATGCTGGTTACACCTCTTACTATGGATGGTAAAATAATTTCTGTGTTTTACATTTGATATTGTATTTTGATAGGCACTTTCAGTTCATTCTGGCTGATATTTGCCAGTATAACTGGGTGGCTAGTCATCTGAAGTGGACATTACACTTGTTGTCCGTTTCGACATTTACCTACAACTTTAAATGTTGCACAAGGTTTGCATGTACAATGAATTTGTCTTGGTATACTAATGTTTCCAATAGTAGCAGAGAATCAAGGGATGATATGATATCAATAATAATAAAATTAATTCAGATGAATCAGACATCTGTGAGGTAAGATAATAGAGTGAAAGATAAAGTTATGAAAAAAAATATATAAGTACAAATAATCATATAAACAATTTAGAAAGAATAAATATAGACACATTCATTTAGGTGCAGAAGTAGTCCAGTGAAAATGCTCAGTTTGAATAAGGTGCAGTATAATTGTGTGTGTTAATGTGATACATTGGAGGGGGAGTATGGTTTTGGCGGGTGCTGCTTGAATCTACATAAAAGACTTGTGCTTTTCTGCAGAGGATCCTCCATGGAAAAAGGTGTTATCAGAATGAGTTTCATGTGTTTTCTCTTGCAAAGCTGAAATTGGAGGGGGAGTTTAAATTCGGCAGGTGCTGTGTTTAAAAATTATAGTGATTTTATGTGTCACTGCATAAATACATATAGTTATCATTTATAATTTCACTTCCTATTTATATTAATTTGTTATTTATTAATTTACACACACACACACACACACACACACACACACACACACAGACAGAGTATACAAACACTAAATGCAGACAGGATTACAGACTATAGATGAAACTATAGATGAACAGTATGGGATTTAGTTTTTTTTTAGTTTTTTTATTAAATGCCAATCAAATCACAAATAATAAACATGACAATAGTCTAACACACAAATGTAGTCAACAACAAATAGTAAAAGAACATATACAATATAAAATAATAATAGCCTACAAGTAAAAGAAATAAAAAAATGATATAAACAGAAAAAGGAAGAGGTATGAGATCATCATATAAATAGCATTAAAGCTTCACATAGAGACCTAGTGCGTTTTGTTTGACTATTTATTGAATCCAAGTAGGCCTAGTAACTCAATATAATTTGTCATATCTATCTGAAATAACAAAAAGTAGGGTTTTCCTTTAGCCCATTTTTGTTTATGGTATTTCCCCATACTCAAAAAAACATTAACAATAAAGGCCACATGTGGTGTTAATCTTTGTATATCAAAATAAAAAAATACATATTATTCAGAAAAGTAAACTTTCATGCCAAGCATTTAGCAAAGCAAACGTATGAGCAGTAAAGTAATTGACCACCGCGTCTAGTTCAGTGACGTCATTGCGCGTGCACGCGAGGGGAGTCAGATTCTGGCAGGGAGTCGAAATTCGGCACAACACCCCCCTCAAAGAAAATAGGTCCAAGACTGCCCTGGTAGCTATAGGCTGTCTTTGTTTTTCACTTGCATTAATTTCCCAATTTCACATTCGGTCATCATAGTGAGTCACCGAGAGAGAACGAGGGAGAGAGTGGGGGAGCGGGGGAGCGGTGGAGGTAAAGCCTTTTTAACTTTAGCCTTTATACAAGGGAAGGGAAGAGCTAAGTTAATCCTGTCAATCACAGAACAATAATTTTGTGAATAAGCCGCTGCTTACCTCACTCGTCCAGGTTCTTTTCACTCCAGTTTCATTTCAATTATCTTCCGTCAAACAATGAATCCAGGTGGGAGCTTTGAGCTTAAAGCTGAGTCCTTCTGTTATAGGGATAACGTTAACGTTAGGCCAAAATGGTCGAGTATACCTCCAACAAATTACCAGTCAATTAGCGAGTGCATGTCAAATGCTCACTGTGAAGTTATATCTTAATATACGAAAGACATAATATACTTTCGCATTCCTGTCTAACAAATTCACCTTCAACAATACATTTTAAGATAATTACTCTCGAAATAATCACCTGCTGTGCAATGTTATGCAGAATCAGCAGGTTTATTTTTGAGGCGTCGTGTAAGAAATAACTTTTCTGCAGTCTGTTGCTAATTCTTGTGAACTCGCTCCGGGTTGTCTGTCAAAATATTGCAGATGATTGATTAAAAAAGGTTGCTGTTTTAGGGAAAATTGTTGGATGCCGTGAAGTGGATGTTGTGCAGCCTTTCTAATCAAGCAATTTTGAATGCACAGTTCGACGACCCATGAATCCACGCGCTTAGCTACATCGTGACTGAAGGCCATTATCCTGCGTCCGAAATGCGCATAGGCTACGTTTCATTACAGCAAGTTGATTTTTGTGCGGTAAAAAGTAATATATAGCATAACATATAAGTGTAATATATATATATATATATATGTAAAAAATAAAAAATTACGTGTAGCCTACTGCATTGAACTAAACTGGGAATGGTCACAGCACTTGCATTTTGTTGCCCTTTTGTTAGTTTAATTGCTTCTGCTCTCCTCATTTGTAAGTCACTTTGGATAAAAGAGTCTGATAAATGATTAAATGTAAATATAAGGGCTGTTAATTTGTTTAATATCTGTTATTTTCCCCATTGAAGAGATGCTTTCAACGTATATCCCTAAGGGCCGGTTCACACAGAAGACGTTTTTGTGTTCCACTGTCTTTTTATGCAAGCATACATTCGCAAGGCCAGAAACGTAGGACTAAAGTAAGTGCACGAATGCAGAAACAGCACGCAGTTCATAATCGAAAACAAATGCGCTCTCAGGATTAGAGTAAGTATGTGATTTTGTGTGTGTGTGTGTGTGTGTGTGTGTGTGTGTGTGTTCGTTCCCTCTGCATATTTTGTCTGTTGTTATTTTATCATATTTGATCTACCTTATAGCATTTACTTTGAACTTCTCTTGCTACGGCTAGCTAGGCTGTTAAAGCTGTCCCAGTATGAATGTAGGCTACTGCATGTCATAGGCTACATTAAAACTGAGCCCGAGGGAGGTAATACAGAGAGATTTCATAAATTATTGCTACTATCTACCTTAATGTGAAAAAGACTGAAATCTCCAACTTCAATAATATATTTCAAATCAACTATAAAATGTGATAACAGTGCTGCCATACAAACGAAAACTATCCCTTCAAACACCAACTCATCTGGTGGTGTAAATTCCTCCACCTTTTTTCTTAATGATATGATAAGTACTGGTATTTTGTTTTATGTTTGACCTAGGCTATCAAGAACCATGGATAACACTAAAGTAAAATCTTCACTGAACAAGAATATTGTGAGAGAGGCATAGAGAGAGAGAAAGTTAAGAAAGTGTATTGCAAACAAAAGGACAGATAAACTACAAGGACAGAAGTTGAGAGGGCAGGTGGATAGGTATTACATTGAATCATCTGAAACTAAAGTGATTAGAGAACAGCTAAAAAACAGAGTGAAAGGCAATGAGCGAGAGCATTTTCAGATTAGGATTCACTAACGCACCTCTGAGCTTCTCTTGCTGTCAGTCAAAGAAGCAAAGATGTAATTGTTGCCTCACAGGTTTAACTGCTCCTCTCTTCTCTCTCCTCAGATGAGACATGGAGTCCGCAAGCCAAAAATAATTACACATAGCGCTTGATGCTTTCCAACTCACCTCATACAAACTCCACCTCCAGCATCACAACAAACACATATCTGGATAGTAATTATAGAGTGTGCGTCCATTTGTGTGTGAGGCTGCTATGATGGAGCTTGTGCTTAATTCAATAGCAAAGCTCCACTGGGTCCTGGATTCATTTGTCTCTCTCTTATCATCACAGACTCGCATTTGTGTGGGTAATGGACGGCCATTTGGACCGCTAGACAACGCTGATGGATGTCAATTAGCATTTAGTCTGTCATCTGCTTTTCATCAGCATTTTATATGGTACGCCTTTTTGGTGTTTATCTATGATTTTCTCTTTTCCTCTTTGCTTTCATGATATGATATAATTTAGTTAATGCTTTTTTGTTTCTTTGAGCTAAATGGTTATGATTATGTGTAGTCATGCCATACTTTCCACATGGAACCAAATAGTGTTATGGAAGAACAGGTCATTATACGATTCAAAGAATGTTTTCTAAAAGAAAGACAGAGAGATCACAGATACCTGGAAATTGCACAATAATCATAATTCTTGAAATTAATTCAGTTGTGAAAAGGTTCAACACTTTGTAAACATTAAATTCAACTATAAAAACGCAATAAAATTAGACATATCATTGAAGTAACCCAACTAAATCTGTAACAAGCATTAGCACATATAAGCCTACTCAACTTATTGTTTACCTTATGTAATGTATAGTGTTGGCAAGCACAAGGAAGAGAAATCTGGCCTCTCCAATAGCATTTGCATATTAATTGCTTCTTAGTAAAACAACATAATGAATCCGTCCTCAACCAGAGCACAAGCTCCATTCTTTACCACACCGGAAATCCCCAAACCACCAACATAACAAAATTAGTCTAAATCTCAACAAAACAGAACATTAAACACAAACAAGTCTCCTCCATTTCTCATATTGTTTAAAAACACATGAAATATTACTTAATTCCATAATGTCCTTGCCATGCAAAGCATGCTGGGAACTAAATATCCCTTGCCAGTTGCAGGTAACAAAAGTAATCATGTAGTCCCAACAAAAGGCAACTAAAAAATAATGTACTCCTAAAAAAAAAAAAACATCTGTTTTTTGTAAGTTGAAAGCAATTAAAGTAAGTTGACCAAAAATGTTTACAAACAAATACTGTTGCATTAGCCATTTTAATTAAAACAACAAAACAGCAAAATCATTTTTTGAATGTAAATCAAATCCTAAATGGAAAAAAATTGCCATTTTGTATCAAGAACACACATACATGAAAAAAAAAAAAGCGTGTCCTGTTTCATCCTGAAATTATGAAGAGGTTGAATTGGGGTTAATATTTCGATATGAGAAGTTCTTATGCACATCGAATAAAATGAAACACGGTCACCCTCAGAAGGTATTACAGTCAGAAGCAATATCATCTCTTTAAAAAAATCACCATACAGAGAGATAGAAAGATAGAGGATGACAGAGAGAAGTTCAAGTACATTTTACAACAGCCACTGACTAACCAAAGTGCTTTACAGAACAGCAGAATTAAAAGAATACCTGCATAACAACACAACACAAATAAGCGCAGCAAAGCTAAGAGCACCCTTACGAAAAAGTACAAGTTCATTTTATGAAGTATACTTAAGTAATGTTCAAGTATATTTTAAGTATACTTTATGTAGTAAGTATACTAATATCGATGTGTACTTGAAGTAAACTTGTAAGTGTACTATTGCAATACTATTGCCTGGGACTAAACTGGCCCACTTTTAGTATTTAAAAGTATACTTTTAAGTGTACTATAAGTGTAACAGTAGTAAACTTTAAGTACACAACTAGGTTTCTCATTTGTAATGCATCTGTACTACAAGTGAACTTATAAGTCTACTATAGTTAACTATTTTAATACAAGTAGTACATTTTTTAGTTTATTAAAGTACACACTGAAGTGTACTCTCAGTAAACTACTAGTTTACTAGTTTATACTGCAAGTATACTTGTAAGTTTTCTTTAAGTGAACATAACATTATACTTATAGTTTACTATTTATGATTCATGTTTTGATTATGGACGCCTCAGATGTAAAGTTATTCGGTGTCAAAGTGACGCCAAAATGAATGGGAGTCAATGGAATGCTAACAGCAGGTGAAGTTCTGCTACAATGGCGGCCCCCGCGAGGCTTCAGTTTCCGGCTGATGGATTACCCCCTTGTCTATCACAAGGGGGTAATCCATCAGCCGGAAGTTGAAGCTGCCTCCGAGGGCCGCCATTGTAGCTGGCTATCACCTGCTGTTAGCATTCCATTGACTCCCATTCATTTTGGCGTCACTTTGACACCGAATAACTTTACATCTGAGGCGTCCAAAGACTTCATTTGTCCATTATTTATTTCTAAAGAAACACGACAATGTATAAAAGGCTCCATTACTTTGTATCTTACGTTATGGCCCCGTAGAAGCCATTCTTGTAAAAATAGGCTAAAAATTGCGTCATAACCACGCGACTTTATGTCGCACAATAGAGACATTACCGTATAGACAGGAGGAGAAGCTCGCACAGTCTCGCAGGCAGTCTTTTACTGTCTAAAGTCAGCCCATGGCATAGATAGACAGAGTCCATAAAAGCAACGCGACAAAATATTTAAACAATGTTTTTGAGGAATTGGAAATAATTCGATATGTGGCAAGTGAATACATATGAAGTAACATTTATCCACGAACTTTAAATTATTTATCTACTACTACACCTACGGGGGATGGGGAAATTAATTATCAGGAAATTATACAGGCAATGGAAGAAGAAAAAAAACATCTCAATGTCTATCGCGGTGAACGTTGTTCCTTTATTTATTTACAGATCTACGCTTGAAGATGAATGTGATCCCGTTCGGAAGCCATATGTACAAAATGCCTACATAACGTGAAATAAAGAAAAACGATTTTGTTCAAGTGTTTGTGACCATGATTTATTAGCCAAAACTACATGATTTAACACCTAGCTCACAATTCTTTATATATTGGAATATTATATGGTCATGTAATATTGAATGGATACGAAAATGACTCGAGGGGACAGTATTTTATAGTATGGTTCCTGGGCTCATACTAAGAAGTATTTTTTGGATGGGTTATTATTCTGTTTGATGTAGAAGGAAACGAAAAAGAAGGGAAAAAATTATTTGCATATGCCTATATTTTAAATCATTTTTAATAATTTTGGAAGATTGTGCCGTAGCCTACATGCATTTATTTATCTGTTATTTTTGATTGTATTATGTGTGTGTGTGTGTGTGTACTAGCCAAATATTTAAATCTAATGGATATATACATAAACATGTTCAAAATAAACTAAACTAACTAACTAAAATTACTAGAACTGCAGATAGGCTACTCAAACGATTACAATCCTAAAGTAGGCTATTTTAAAGTCGATTTTAGCCACTTCTTTTATCATGTCATATTGTAATTATATAGCGTAATATGTTATATTAAATTAATTATTAATAGTATTGTAATATATTAATAAACATTATATTATGTTTTTACAATACTAAACTATTTGATTTCCAAAACACACACACGCGCACACACACACACACATCAATGTGAGTTTACTCTTTACTCTGATGCGTCATTGACCGTTCGAGATTAGCTTGCTTGCGCCTGCTAGTCAAAGCCCTTATTTCTGGAGAGCCGTGATACTTCGACCTTGGAAACTTCTGATCATCATTCAAGACAAGTATTGTGTTATAGGTGGTATTTTGTTAATTCAGTGTGATAACTTTTGTTGGCTTTTTTCTTTTCTTTTTCTCCCCCGGTGATTTCATCCCTTTTACTTCAATTTACTTGTTGCTAGCATATTGTCCCTCGCGCGAAAATGTCTTGCTGTGTTTCATACATGTGTTCTAAGAGACAAGTCTCTTCCAAGTTAAGCTTTTTCAGGTAAGTTAAGTCCACAGTCTCCATCAGTATAATGCATTATTTTAGTATTTTACTCATACTAAATGTGGCTAAAAAAGATAGACGTAGTCCTCGACAGCTGACAGACATCTAGGTGACTTAAAGGTTGTGTAGGTAGGAAATTTATAAAAAACTTTTTTCCAAATTTGTTTAAACTTTCTATATATATCAATGCATAATTAAAATCTAAGTACTCTGAAAAAAAGAGTATAAAAATCGATTGACTCTAGACCGTTTAATCTGCATTAAACACAGCTCATTATTTCGAACCGGGACGAAACAACAGATTGGCCTAGGCAACTGTCACTCTCTCGCAACCATGGCAACCACCCCTTCGCCACACAGGACCTGCCCTTTTGCGCGCACTCGTTTGGTTTATGTAATTCAAGAGCCACGGAACCTAGGATTACCAAAACAATGGCAGAGAAAGACCAATCTAAGTCCACATTTGCAGTTCACGAAGGCAACCCAGTCAAAAAAGGAAGTCATTTACATTACAAGAAAAGGTAATGAACAAAAAGTTGTTGGATAAACAAAGAAATAAAACTCGGGTGAATATCGGCGTGGCTTTCCAGCGTTGGCGAGAATTGAGGGACCTCAAGGGGCTGAAAAGTGACGCCTTGATGGCTTCATTTCTGCTGGACAGGTAAATCTTTCTTTTTGTATTTAGATCATACAGATTTTTTTTTTTTATCTTTTCAAGAAGCATGCGTCATTAGCACACGTAGCTGCCTAATATAGCTAACATAGCATTACTCAGCGAGCCGTAGTAGAGACGGTAAATAATAGACTTAGCTCAAGATGATAGCTGTAGTGTTGAATTGTGCATAATTTTGTTTAGATAACTAAATGTAGGTTTAACAGATAGTAGTAGGTCTAACGTTACTCCGCATCCTGGTATTTTTCTTAGTATTATATTTACCCTCTGTCTAACTCTTTTAACATGTTTACCATGATTTATCATTTTTTTCATCTTTGTTTTGTTTTTATATTCTAGACCGATGTTTACTGATGTCTTTATCGTGTATCTTTGTTTGTCGTACACACTATGTTGTATGTGTGTGTTAATATTTTGTGTCTGCAATGCATTTGTGAGTTATTTGAGTGTATGTTACTCTGTTTATCTATAATCAAGACATTTTATAAATGTGATGGTTGTGTTGATTTGTATTTTTTTTCCTACAGTTATGAGAAAGACATATCAACATCCACTCCGTCCAAAAGTGGATTTACACGGCCACCACCACCTGTATCCACTATTGTCTCGGAGTCGCTTTCTGACCGGTGAGACTTGTATGTTGTGTCGTTCAGTGAACGAGTGACAGTTTTTATAACAGTCCACATTTTTAACTGTTTTTATTGTCATTTTCTTAGAGATGATGACTTCTCAGTACATGGAGTTGAAGAGTTGGATAGTAGCAGCATACAGGAGAAAAACATTCATGAATTAGATGCAAGGTATTGATTTTTTAGACATTTATTTACATTATTTATTAAACTTCACTTTATAGTTGTCTCCATCATTACCTCAACCAGTGATGGTGACATAAAATCTTGTTTGTTATCTCTCTTTAGTATGTCATCACTGGATCTGGATGTCATCAGTGAAGATGAATTTAACAATATTAAAAACTCAACGTAAGTGGTTGTGTTGACTGAATAGATTTTTTACATTATGTTGTTAGATTCGATATATTTTTCTTTTTTTACTACATAGTATCGATTGGGAAGATGACACCTGGTGTCCTGATATGGCCCGTCCTCGGCCTCTACTTCCTCTGACCCTAGTAGCACAACCTCCTCTGCTTCGCCCTCGACCACGGTTCTGTCCTCGAGCTGACGATGTGGTACTTGTCTCGGGAGTGTAGTCCTCATCAGAATCAACTATGCTTTCATCAAGCAAACTCTTACATGTAGAACATCATATATATGTTAGAAATCTTACACGAAATTCATCTACATCACAGTGTAAATGATGGCAATGGAACAACGTGTATCACGCAACCTGTGTTTAGCTTTGCCTTATAGATAACTAGCTCGTTAGCGAATCAATAAATATATATAGTAAAGTTTACCAATATCAATATGCTAGTTTGATAGTGAGTAATAAAATACAACTTATTTGTTTAACTTCATAATGATAAAGTTAGATTTTTTTATTTACATGTGTGTCTGACATGATGTCACTACATGCACTCGTTCCTCTACTCTTCGCTCGTCTCAGGTAAATAATGCGTCTTCAGCTCAGCTGTCAGAGTTGCGCGTTCATGTGTTTTGGGGGTGTGGCTTTGGAAGGAGACCAGAAGGGAGGGGGTGAAGTGAATGGAAATAATGAGCTGTCTTTAAAACAGTCGTGAGAGGTCTACAGACACTCGATTTTTATACTTTCTTTTTCAGAGTACTTAGATTTTAATTATGCATTGATATATATAGAAAGTTTAAACAAATTTGGATTTTTTTTTTTTATAAATTTCCTACCTACACAACCTTTAAGACATGCAGGTGAAAGAAAAAAAAATATTTAAAGATGAAATAATCATGTTTATTTTCTAAAATCAAAATATGTCTGAACACCTCAAAATTGCAATAAATCAAAGTCGACACAACAGCCTTTAACGTCTACCAACTCTCAGTTAAGCTCAAGTGCACAAAAAGACTATTAGTAAACCAACATCCTTCAAAATGGCCATGTCAATATAGAGGACATAAAATAGTGTTAATTAAAATTAACTAGTCAAAGGCTACTTGAGATTTACAGGTTGCTCACGTGACATCTACGTCATCAAGCTCAGTTTGAGCCTGCGCAGAACGCTTGGCTATCAAGAAGTGAGTGCCCATGTTTGGCTTCAACTCTCTCCGTTGAAATCAACGGGGTCGCTGTGTCCATTTCTTTTACTGTCTATGGTTGAAATCAACGGGGTCGCTGTGTCCATTTCTTTTACTGTCTATGGTCTATCACTTGTTTCAGCTTCTTCTCCTGTGTTTTGATCCGGAGATTCTGTACTAGAAGATGTGTCATAGCGCCCCCTACCATATAACAGTGACAACATGAATAGCTGGAAAATTCAGTCAATGGTGGGGAAGGAGTAAAGTAGAATTAAAGTAAATTCCTATGTACACTTTCAGTGGACTAGCCTACACAAAAATTCAGATACGCAGAATTATAAATATATCTGATTTTAATCAATATTTTCAAATAATGTAAGTTTCATAAGACTGTATGAAAAACTATGTAAAAAGTATATTTAATAGGCTACTGGATCAAAAGAGTTAACACAATTACAAGCCAAGTATACTTTGAATACTTAATTATACTTTTAAGTATATTTCGATCAAAAGATTGAGTACAAGTATAGGCCAAATATACTTGGACTTTTCTCTCAGTATAAGTCAAGTCAAGTACACAGTGTAATTTTAAGTATATTTCTGAGAAGTACATAAAGTATATTTTTGAGAAGTATATAAAATGTAGACTGAAAGTATACTTTCTTATTTTTAGTTTAAAAGAAGTATACTAATAGAACACTTGAATAAACTTATTTTTCGTAACATAAGGGCAGCCTTAAAACAGGAGTAGCAAAACAGTATCAGTCTCACATAGGGGTGCGCCGGTCCGATACTCAGTATCGGTATTGCTTCGATACTACCAATATTTGCCGGATCGGGTATCGCCAGACGAGACCATCCAAATCCGATCCGATATTGTAGCCTACGAATGTTAGGCTATTGTTATACAACAAAGGCACAAAAACATTATAAAGCACTATAATGTTTTCGTGTACTATATTCCAAGTTTTCTGAAGCCATTACATATAGTTTAATGTGAGGTACAGATTTAAATCGTTAAATTAATCTTCACCTAAGTGCTTCCCTCCGCTGCGGCTGTCAGTCATTCTCCTATGGTTTGCATAAAAGGACTTTAACGTGCTGGAGTTTCACATGTTACTTTCTACCGGGTGTCTGTTCGATCACAACACAACTGATCAGTGATCACAACACTGGAGTAGAGAGCGATATAATTGCTCTTCACGCGCACATTAACTGAAATTTAAAACTGTTAAAAGGCTCAAACTAATGAATAAATAAAGATATATATATATATATATCTTACTTTTGTGCTTTGAACTTTTCAATGCGAAGCGCTGCGCGCCGTGACTCCGTGTTGCTTCGAGCGCATCATTCTGCGCACGCACGGGATGCGCATAAGGAGCCTTTCATATTACAATACTTTTGCGCAATGGCAGTTTATTGATAGCCTTAGTTGTTCTGTCCAATCTATCATATGTTGTTGCTTCATTAAAAAGTTGCGCTTAAAATGATCAAATAAATGTCTTTTAATTATATAGTATATATTTTGTCTGTATTGTTTTACTAAGGAAAATAATGTCAAAATAAAATAAGTCAAGCTTTGATGCCTTTAACAAAAGAATAATCACAGTCTCTTCCCCACAGTGAGGCATACAGATACAGTTTATTAGGTAATTAGGCACTGTTTTTTTTAATTATTATTTTAGTATTGGATCGGATCGGTATCGGCCAATGCTGAGTCCCAGGTATCGGAATCGGTATCGAAGGCAAAAAAGGCGGATCGTGCCACCCCTAGTCTCAAATATAAAATAGTAAAACAGAGATGGCAGTATCAGACTCAGATAAAAAAATGGAAAAGTATCAGACTCAAACAATAGTAAATCAGATGTGGCAAGGCAGTATCAAACTCAAATATATAATAGAAAGAACCAGGAGTGGCAAAACAGTATCAGACTCAATGGAAAATAGTAAAACCCAACCAACCTTATTTATAGGCCATGGAAAACAAGTGCGTTTTTAGAAATGACTTATAAGAGAAGGAGAATGAGACAGTGACAGTGAATAAATGGGGAAATGCGTTAAAAATGACCTGAGGCGGCTGATACAGCTTCGACTCTGACCATCTGCCAAGGTCACTCACAGCAACCCCTTTGGTTGGATCTGAGCTGCCAAGTTGCACTGGCCAATCACCTGTGGGCATCTGGGTGGAATGCGCTGGCTGAGTGCCCAAAGTGGTTAACATCAATAACAGATCCTCTTCACACATCACCACAACTGAGTCACCTCTCTGAAAAGCGAATGAGCGAAGAGCGGAATGAGTGCTTGTGTTCCCATTGAGAAAAAAGAATCACAACACATGGATGAATGTATTAGTACATTACAAAAATATTCAGCGATTTGTCAGTCTCACTTAGATCAGAGGAAACTGGTGAAACAACAGTCTGGAAATATGGCCACTCAGTCTCTCACTATGCAATTTCATGACAGCTAAAATTTCAGTTTAGATCAAATAAGTGTATAAAAATGAAGAAGAATCCAGCTACTTTTTTATTAGTTCAAATCAATTAAGGTGATCATTGATCAAGTCCTTTAACCTTATGTGTCTAAAACCACATACTTTCTTTATTTTCGTTTTTAAAGGGTAACTAAACCCCTGGTCAGAGCCTGACTCCACCCACTGGCAATATTTGAAAAATGCTGTAAAAGTGGGCAGAGCCCAGCGGAGGGGGGCGTGCACCTGAAATGCATCTCTCTGTATGGAACTTGCCTACCTCACCAACAACCCCTTACCTCACGAACCACCCCAAACATCCAATAGGAAAATTCAACTGCAGTAGCCACCGTTCAACCTGAAGAGGGCAGCACTCAGACGTTTTTATATATATTGACCATATATTGTAGAATTAAAACACTTGTCATATATTGTAGAATTAAAACACAAATGTCAAAAAAGTTACACGAATCAATTAACAGTACTAATAAAGCCCCATTCTTACAGATCATTAACTAAAAAAAGTTGGTTTAGAGTTTAGTTACCCTTTAAGCACCCATATGACATGATTAGAGGTCATTTGTGCTGATGTATCATGTCTGATTTACCATTTTTCCTTTTAGCAGTTTTCTCCTCTCTCCAGTTTATTAGTTATATTTATTAGTCATATATTCTCTTTTTTATATATATGTATAATTATCTTTTGCCACCTTTTCTGACTGGCCTATGAGTTGGTGGTAGCGCAGTGAATTGAGACATCATCCTGAGGTGGGTTGAGCAGGACTGCCCTCATTTACACCCTCAAGCTGATGTACCAGATACAGATAACTCTTACATGACTTTTTGTTAAACCAACTGAGACATTTTGACATTTTCATTGGTGGCTTAGTTTCTATTTCTGTCACATTGCACTGTAGCCCCACCCATAGTGAAATATCTTTGGTCCAAAACCATAAATCTGTATATTCTCATTGCTCCGGCACTATAAAATCAAATACTTCTTCAAATAAATATTTAATGTGAACATACAAATTACTAGTATTGTGCTAAGAAAATCAGATTCTGCGGCTCTAGGCCATTTACATATTCCATTGAACCAGAAAAAAATGGCTTTGAACCTTAAAATAGCCTTACTTGCATTTAATTTTAACTTGCAATAACTCTTCCCATAGCTTTTAGCCTTTCAACTAATTTCTGACTTTAATAAAACCATAAATCATCAGATTGGATTTGACATTTTATGTTCTGTCTCTCTTAAATAGCTGGACATTTTGTGTGATATATTTAATGTTTGATTACGGCTTAAGCCAGGAAAACTCAACATTAAGAGTTTCCCAACAAGAACAAAATGCTTTTACAAAATTTCACAATGCTGCATTTGGGTTTTAGTTAGGTTATTTTACAGTAACATTTTAATATATTCTAGAAACCGTCAACATTTCTTTAAAAAAAAAAAAAACATTTTGGAAACGTGAAAATATCTACCTTGTAGGCTATTCTTTAAATATACTTAAAATGTCAATAAAGCTAACATGCTAGTTTAGTTATAAGCTTAAATCTGGATACTACATTTTTAAAATATTGTGAAAATACTAAAATACAAGCAGGTCACATTAACACTTCCGTGGTACATTATTTGTCTACGTTATAGAGTGGAATGAGTTGTCGGAAGCTTAGTGCATTGAGATCATGTGACTGTGCTGTAGTTCGTTTATAGCCTAAGTTTAGCTTTTGAATTCTGCCGATTGTATCTTAAAAATTCATAAAAGTTGTATTCATTTGTGCAAATTATCACAATGAACAAAATGTGTAAGAATCATAAGCTTTTGTTATTCACAGACCTTATTTTCTGCAATAACTCAAAAGCCAATAGAAAAATCCTATTGGATTTTTGTCAAGAGAACCAGGGCGATGCTAACTACAGGGTTGTTCTAAAATATGTCATCCCTTCAGCAGTCTATTATCAAACTTATTTGTCAAACATTTCAAGCAAATTTTGATTATTATTTTAAATTTGTGAATGGAAGACACTTTTGAATGGTCCCAACAGACATGATAATAATAAGAAATCTAAAAAGACCATTTTGTGAGGCAAGAAATGCTTATAAGCAAATGAAGAACTTCTATACATCTGCATCAGTTTTGTTTTACGTCAGTTAGTTTATAGTCCTCAGATAAAGAATATAATAAATTGCATTGTCAGTGACAGCTGCCGGGATTATTCTTTCTTTACATGCGCTCTGAAGCAATATTTTCATATTGTGCAATTTTGTTGCACTGGCCCTTCCAGCGAGTTCTGATATACTTTAATTAAGGCCTGGTCTGTAGTTACTGAACAGACTTGAACCTCTGGGAAAGACAAACTGTTAAAGCTGCAGGGGAGAGGTGGATAAAAAGAGAAAGACTAATCAGCGAACTACTTTGAAATACATCTAATTGACTGTGCCAGTTCGAGAGTGTGTGTATCAGCCGGAGGGATCACCATTTGTCCTTACTGTCATTGAAGCCTCAGTTGTCGGCAGCTGCTCAAAAAAGGACCAGTCCAGATGAAACGATAACAGATGGACAGCCTGGGACGAATTCTGACAAGAAACAGGGATGACAAGAGGAGAATTCAATGAGCATTATCTGCGACCCCTGGTAGCATTGTTTATTTGCACACTCTTTTTGATCATTTTGCAAAAAGTTTAAACCATAAATGGATGCAAGACAACATAAATGGGAAAACGTGGATAAATTAAGGAAAAAATCAATATGATTCTTCAAAGAGTCAAAGAGATTCTTCCTAAGTGGGAAGTCACATGAAAAGGTCTTTAATATAGCTATAATACAAATACTTTGGAAGTACAACTAGGAGTACAGGCTAGAATTGACAAAGTAATAAATAACTATTGCAATAGAAAATTACTTTTATATATTCTGCATTGGGTGCAAGCTGATATTATATTATCTAATAAATCATTCAGACAATATATTAATCGATGGTTTTGGGACAATATGTTACAATCCATATATATATATATATATATATATATACACACGCACACTACCACTCAAACCTTCTTTTATTAAAAGCACTCTTGAGGGGTTTTTACACTCGGTTTGAATTAATCCCAACAAAAAAATATTCATGTAGTTTCAAAACAAAAGCATTAAGTAAACTTTCTTGTTGTCTAAAAGATGTTTTTCTTTTCTTTTTTTATTCTCTCTTTTTTTATAGATTGCACACATACTGAAAATGATTTGTGACAAAACATTCAAGGATGGTCAAGTATTGACCAGATCAAGTATTGCATGCCCTTACACAATCACATCTTATAGGGTGAAGTCAGGTAAAGTGGGACACTTTTTGCTAAATTGCATTTTAAACAACCTAAATCAGTTAGAATGTATTAAAATTGTATGTGTTTTGTTTAAAATAGATTGTAATGAAGGCCACTAGGGTGAAATTTTCCCAATTTATGTATTTATTAACAAACTGTTCATCTTTAAACACCATCTGACACCCTCTTCAGCAAACTGGAAGCAATCAGGTTGAGTGGGACACTTTGTTTGGGAAAGTGGGACACTGTTTTATGGTTAAAATGAACATGGGAAATACAACTCCAATTCCAATGAAGTGATTCTAGCTTGCTGAGGCTCAGGTTTGGATTCTTTTCCATGAATCCCTCAAACCAGTAGTGACCAGCTTTTTGCTTTTCCGCAGAAAAACCAGGGATGCCATTAATTTTGGTGTACTGGAACGCAATACGCCGTATATCACTGCGTTCCAGGTGGAACCCCCTTTCAGCTAAATTTTAACAAATTCACTCTCAGCCTGAGCTGAGAGCAGGGGGCTCTTACCTGAGGCATGGCGCTAGGCATCGCCTTTGCAGTGTTGATTTTGGGATGTTCCATGCCCTGGCTAAAAACCTTAATTTTGGTTTGTGTCCTTCAGTCACCAAAATAAAGACCTTTTGTTTTGTTATTCATCTAGAATGTCTGAGCACACATTATAGATGCTATGCAGAATTTTACGCTGAATTGGCATAGTGAATCTGCCACTGACTTGACAACTGAACGTGTACCACAGGCCACTGCTCCTCCTAGCCATCATCCCTTCATGTCCACCCCTGTGTCAAGACATGTTACAGCTTGCTCCTTTTAAACGTCCTATAAATTATGTGTTCACTAATTAGTCAGTGTTCTTTAGCAGAGCTGTCACATTGAGAAATCAATTAAGGAGGGTATGAGCAATACACACACATTTAAGTTTTCATGCTGAAGGTCTGTAAAGAGTCATGAGATTAATAAAACACACACAAAGACAGCACTACAGACAAAGAACACTAATAAAACACTTGGGACCAAAATTTCACTAACGAACATGACACATGTCGCACAAAGGAGACTTTTATGGAAATTGAGCAGAAAATTTTCCTTTTAGATAACTTAATTGCAACACATTTTCTGGCAAGTCCTGTCTGTGTCACCTGCTGACTGAGAAATTAAACTTTCCTGCCGAACAGGGGTCTGAATATAGAATGCCGTTAAACCACAAATGACACAGTCACCATTAAAAAAATACAATTTGTGGGGAACATGAGACAGAAAAGCTGCCAAAGAAAATCATTGCACATGGCTAAACTCTTCCAATCCATCAGGGATGAAATAAGTAGGTTAGGGGTTCTATCAAAACTTTTAAATCCACATCCGCCACTTAATAGTGTGCTTAATTACCAGCCTATGTTGGAGCGCGTGCATCTCCTCATCTTCTCATGGCTGTTATTCAAATGAAATCTCATTAAGATGCCATTTAGGGATTCATGGGCCGGCCGGCGCTATACATGCTTTTATTTTGATAACCCACCCACATTGTGGAAAAAAAGATGTTAATTTCACAATACAGTCGATCGGCACAAATCAACATGCTCTGCACCTGTCATATTTTATCACACATCTTAATTTGAAAGCCGGAGGGAGGAGCAGAAACAAATTGCCATTCAAAGCAGCTTCGCTGCATCACCATTAGAGATGCTTTAGCCATGACATAGAAAATTAATAAGTCAACCAACGGCGCTTGAGACAGTAGTTCATGTACTGGTGGGGAGAATAGGGTGTAGAGAATACTGTTAATATGGAGAAAAAAATGGCAAAAAAAAAAAAAATATATATATATATAAGTGAAGATGTCACGAAAGGTAACAATGCATTCATTAGAACTTCCAAAGTGCAAACTTAGAAGAGTAAAAAGGGAGACGATACTTCACAACAGTGGTATAGCTTTCACCTCAATTAGAGTGGCAGAATAAGCCCTCAGAGACAATCAATGCAATCAAGTCAGTGGTGGTGAGAAACCACAGGGAATCTATGACACAAATTCCTCCTCAACCCCAACCTAAGCGAAATTTATGACTGATATTTCTCACAAGAGAGTCCAAGAATTCCGCCTGTTCTTTCAGGTAAACTAAACGAGTGTAATCAGCCTACAAAAGAAATAGTGAGGGACATCTAATCAGGAACATTAGCACTGCAGAACGGCCTCAGCTGATAAGCAGATGACGAGAATGGAAATCTCATTTTCCATGTTAGGGCTATCAAATTTAGCGAGTGGCACGCGGAGGCAGAGGTCCGACAGAACATCATCACCTATAAAAACAAACCCAGTGTTTTTGGATTGCCTCCAAATTGAGCACAGATAGGCAGGAGCAGAATCCATCACGGTACTCACTGGACGATCTGCTCTGAAATACCATTAGAGGGGCTTAACACACTCTGCCAGTCATCTGATATCAAACAGAGGAATGGAAGGGGGCATCAGATGTGGAATACATAGTGGCAACAAAACCTCTCTGATATCTCTTGGGAATATAAAGAATAACTGAGCCATGGCACTAATGCTAATGTTTATACTCAGGACTGCAGGACCTGCTACACATGTTGGACAGATACTGTAGGCAGCCCAACAGGATGTGAGTGGGCACTCAAGAGCAGAGCATGCATTTTTATTTGCGATACTGAATAGCTGCAAATTTGGCTTGGCATGGATTGCTATAGGAACAACATTTAAATGAAAGGAGATCTGTCTCCGCATGCAGAGCTCGGTTTCTAATTCTAATCAAACACAGTTAAACCAGCAAATCAATATTTTTGCGTTCCCTTATAATACTTGGAGAGAGAGCCAATCATTAGAATTCCTTCCCATCTCAATTGCACTTGCTTTGACACAAATTGAAAACTTTTTCTGAGACAGTCACCTGAGCTGTAAATGTGATGTCATGATCTGACTCTGGAACAGTAGGAAAATTACGCCAAAGAAATAAAAAAGCAAAACGGATGTATAGAATTTTTTAATCCTTTTCTTTTTGGAATTTTTTGTAAGTTATCCCCTGTACATTTTTTTATAGTTTTTTTTTCTGTTTCCTTTGATGCTATTATAAATGTAATAGATAATAGTTGAATGCATTGTGATCCTCTGTATGTGTATGTTGTTATTGTTCTGTTATGCAATAAAAAAAAAATTAAAAGAAAAATAATCTGCGAGACACCTAAAAAAAGAATTATGCCATGTCAACTCTGTTTGGCTGATGGCACCACAAGAATGCGAAAAGCTGCAAGCCTTTCACTAGTGACAATCCTAAACTATAAAAGGGAGCAGACAGAACAAAATATGTGCATAAGTGCATTTCATGCTTTTTAAAAATTGGTCATTGGTAAAATATCTCCAATAATATTATCAAAGGTTTGGGGTGAGTAAGATTTTTCATATGTTTTTGAAAGAAGTCTCTTATGCTCACCAAGGCTGCATTTATTTGGTCAAAAATACAGTAAAACAGTACTAAAAATTTAGTTTATATGATGGCATAGTTTTCAGCACCATTACTCCAGTATTCAGTGTCACATGATCCTTTTCTTATTTATCCACAACATTTCATATTAGTATTGGAATCAAGGTTGAAAACAGTTGCTTAATATTTTTATATATTATTAAAATTATATACATGTTTTATAAGGGACTATAATGACTGATCCATTTAAAGGGGACCCATTATACCCCTTTTTACAAGATGTAATATATGTCTCAGATGTCCACAGAATGTGTCTGTAAAGTTTCCGCTCAAAATACTCCACAGATTATTTATTATACCATGTTGTAAATGCATTTTTGAGTAAAAGGAAAAACATGCTGTTTTCGTGCATGTATCTTTAAATGTAAATGAGCTGCTGCTCCCCACCCCTCTTTCCAGAAGAAGGCGGAGCCTGTACAGCTTGAGACTTGGATACTCTGCCAAAAACGAACAAAACATCTGTTTGGTTCACCTTGGGTTCACCTGACTTGCATAGATTTTAAAGGAGCACTCAGTAATCTTTTCTTTGTTACACTAATATAGCATCACAAAGAGTTTCTGTAAGCGACACCACTGTCAAAATGCACTATTCACAGTCAGTCGTGATACATTTATTCCGTGAGCTAAAGTGTGCAATAACAGGATAAAATGTGTATATCTAAGTAAACTCTTTGTAAAATGAAACAGCTTTTATTAGGAAAAGGATATGACTGAAGTCTTCATCTCCTGTGGGTGTACACGATAGTGAGCTGATTTTTCAAATTATTATTCATTTTGTTACGTGTAAAACCTTTTAGTGAAAGAAAAATGACTGAGTGGAGTTCTGAGGGCAGACTATCTCTCCCATTGCTGTCTTTCCATCATGGAGTACGATCACATCAACAAATCAGTCTGTTTAATGATGCACACGAGTGGGCAGACCGTTACGCCCACCCATTCATCTCAGCCATCATATTTACCTCATGGTGATATCATACCATCATCCTCTCATTTTTTCTATCATCATGATTTTGCCAAGAAAGACATGTTCCTGAAACACATTACTGTCATAAACACAGTCATTACCCAATCACTAACCATCATCTATAGCCGTCAAATCAGAGATGATATGTATGTAAAATATATTATATTGAAATACTGATAAGAAATGCCTAGCTCTTAAATACAGATCTTTTTGATTAATTTTCTGTTCAGTATAAATGGTTTAAACTTTTACTAGTTTCAGTATAGTTTGCATTTTCATCCCTTACAATGTACTGCAGAAAAACAACTCGATCAATCTGCCTGACACACTAAACTCTAAAATTATACCATCAAAGTTTAAGTTCAACGTTTTATTGGTCAAATTCTCAACAACACAGCAATACTGCAGTACTTGCTGACAATAAAATGTGCCGTTGCTACCATCACTGCCAGATTGCCCACACTGAAAAAGAACCAGTCACTGCACTTGTCAGAGTTTACATGGTCCCTGACATTGAATCTTTAAAATAAATTTAGAAGTTTTGTTAGAGGGTGTTTGTATCAACTAAACGAGAAACATGAAACAATTTCTTCATTGTGTCTTTGTAACATTTCACGTCCAAAGGGGACGTTCATGTACTAAAGGTGTGGCTGGTTGTTTTACATGTCTAAATGGGAGATTTCTTTTGACAGAATAGAACTGTTCAGTCATGTCATCAATTTGCAGGCCAGTCCAGAAGGCTAATTCACCATGCATTCCCTCTGGAATTTCTAATAGGTTTTTACGTGCTTTACATTATGTGCAGAACATCCTTGTGTGGTAGTTACCACACATAAACGTAGTCCTTAAAAGTTTTTAAAGTACACAGAAGTAAAATGTCACATTATGGCATGAATCTGTTTTTTATGTTGTACAAGAAAATGTTAAAGTCTCTTCCATTAACGTTAACCACAGACCTAACTTTACTCATAAATAGGAAACCATTATTCTAAAACACCATTTGAATTTCCTGAGGAAACCCATAGCTCAAAAATGCTAATCCTCTCCTGGGTTTTAGGACTACATACTAAACTACTTAAGTCAAAAGTTAGACATGTGACATTGATAGACCAGTCCATTTAGCATTGATTGAAAATATGAAAAAGGTAATAATTCTATAATCCATAATTCTATCTAGTCATCTTTCAAACTGCAGTGCACATTTGTCCTACACATGTGAAACTTTAAGTTCATACCAAAGTCATGATGTATCCATCATTCACTTTACAAAAACAGACTACTGAGATCATGCGTGGAGAACATTTTATCAAACCTTACCTTAGCTGTTAATGTGACATACTTTTGAATTATGATTTTTGTACTTCATCAGTTCGACAACGCGTGGTGCAAATACTCCAAGGCTATCTCGACCGATTCGTACGAATTCGTACGAGACGAGTGATTAAAATGTGACTGATTCGTACGAATTTGTACGATTTGTCTAAACCCCAGTGACGGTTAGGTTTAGGGGCAGGGTCAGAGGTAGGTCATTCGTACGAATTCATACGAATTGGGCAACTCGTAAAATATGTATGATTTAGCAAAAATCATACAAATTCATACGAGTGAGGCCGAATGAATTCGGACGAATTAGCCACCTCATAAAATTCGTACGAATTGTCGTGAGATCGGGTTGAATACTCACAACGCAACCACATACAGAAACGTGCTGCAAATAGCACAAACCATTTGTGTTTATTTTATTTTAATTTTAACATGATCGTATGTGCGTTGTGAGCATTTGCAGTGCATTTCTGTATTTGGTTGCGTTGTAGGGTAGGGGTGGGCGGATCGATCCTGAAGTATCGATACTATCGATACTGACGTGGTATCGAAAAGGATCGATCCTCACATGAAAATATCGATCCAAATGTGTGTTTTTTTTACCAGTAATTTTTATTAATTTAGCACGCAATTCAGTGCGTAAAATAACCTTCTAAGTGGAAAAATAAGCGAATGTTAACGGATAATTGTGTAGGATAGAACTTTTTCTCCTAGTCATCTGGATACAAGACGACACCAATCAATCACAGAGAGCTTCCGATGCTGGTGCTTCGCTGAGCTCACAGGCCCAGTGCGTTTGGGAAACGAAGCCTTGCTTAGATGACAGAGAAACAATCTGGAGTTATTTCGCAATAAACAAACCACAAGTGTACATAACGGTTCAAAATGTTGACGTCAATAAGATTTTTTTAAATGAAATTAATATTTTTATTCAACAAGGATCGATGCATTAAAGGGCTTTACACTGTTAAAAAAAATCTACTTCATATAAATGCTGTTCTTTCAACTTTGTTCATCAAATAATTCTGCATAAAATGTATCATGGTTTCCACAAAAATATGAAACTGTTTTCAACATTGATAATAATAAGAAATGTTTCCTCATTTATTGACTATTTGCATTGCAAATAGCCATTGCAAATATATATATAAATTATAGCCAAATAAATTATTGCAAATAAATTATAGCCATTGCAAATAGTCTGTTATTATAGGACAACTTAGTTTGAATAAACAAGCAGACACTGATTAACTACTTGCTCTACGTTTATTTAAAATTAACAGCAAGACGACTAGAAGTGAATGTGCTTTCCATTAAATGAATCACACACAGTAAACCCTTAACAAAAAAAAAACTTTGCAATGAACGTGCTTTTTTTTAAATAAATCACACACAGTAAACAAAACTTTACAGTGGCGGAGCCAGAGGTGGGTCCGGGGTGCCACCCCAAAATTTTATTTGCTACTGGCAGTTGCTGATGCTGATTTTTAAAAAAAAATTACGTTCGCCGGCAGCGCGGCGCGCGCAGTTTTCAAACGGACGATCTACTGTGTTTTGATCATCATTATGAATCTTATCTAGATGTAGTCTTTGATAAAAATGCGATTTTCTCAGCTTTTTGCTCATGTTGCTTTTTATTAAACTTGCCAACATTCAAGTGTTGATTAAAAAAAAAGACGCACGAAGCTAGAATAACATTATTTTTTGTTTTTGTTTTAAAAGCACAGGGTTTGTTCTTTCTTTTGGTATGTTCAGATATTCATACAACAAAATATTCTGGGGTGCCATGAAATTGTGAAAATTACCAAAACCACATTTTTTTTTTATACTGGCGAGAAAGAGTTAAATGTTGGTAATTGGATGATGATTAGAATATGAATATGATTGGAATGATATTTTAAATTTGTCATATTTTTGAACAGGGTCAATTAAACATGAAAAGAAAGGGAGAGATATCAGAGTTATTTTAAAATAAGCACAAACATAGTCCAGTCATTTTATGAAAAAAAGGTTGAACAAATTGCAACAGAAGCAAACTCAAATAATTTTGTGTCCTCATTATGTCCTAAGTAAGGAAACAAAGTCCCTAAGAATCCCATTAGGGGAATGTTTCGAAATCTGTTTCTGGGGATTCATTTTTTATTTTACTTACCTATTGTCTTCTGCATTCTCCTTACCCTTGTCTCCTGTTCTTCCCTTAGACTCGTCCCCCAGAAACAGTCGCACAGACCCAGCCCCAAACCCCATCTCTTAATAATTAAAAATTAATGAATATTTTTTTTTCCTTACTCAGGACATATTGAGGATACAAAATCAGTTGAGTTTGCTTGTTGCAATTTGTTCAAGGTTGACCCCCATTTTGGCTTAAAATGACTGGACTAACAGGCAGATCAGGTGCAAACAGACCACCCAGCCCTTGCATCACCACTGGCTAGTCAGAGTCAGTGTGGTCAGACTCAGACTTCAGAACCAGCAACAGGTCAGGGCATCTACCAGACACAGGCAGTCAATCACATACCCAATTCAGGAATTTAAGTTGAGATGATTTTGCCAGATTAAAAGGATAGTTCACCCAAAAATTATCACAAAATTAGAATTATTATAAATTATTATAAAGAAAGAATTATGTTGTATTTAATCTTCCCAGGATAAGATTTTATATTGATGGGCAATAAAATTGTTTAACTTTTTCAAGGACATGTCTGCTTGATGCTTGCTATATCTAATAAAATATAAAATAAAAAATGTTTTTGTAAATGTGAGTTTTTTTGTAAATAAATGCAGCAGTTCATAACAGACACATGGGGTATCTTATCTACCTGGTGCTTCAGCTTTGTTTTCTGCAAATATTTTGGATGTTCAACACTTATAGACACAAACAGAGTGACCCAATTCCTTCACAGCTTTTCCACTGTGTGTGTGTACTGTGTACCCCCGAAAGTAGCAGTGGCCACCCCCTGGCCACCCCATGTATAAAACTCTAGTTCCGCCACTGAAACTTTAACAAAAAAAAACTTTGCAATGAACTGCAATTTAGACGCGCAAACTGGGTGCCGGTGCGGTGAGACGTAGTGGCAGGTTCGGCTGTTACAAAAAAAGCCTTGCACACAGCCAAGCGAATTGGGGTCTTGCTGGTCTTGCGGGTCTTGCGCACCCAACGCTTCATTTTTGCCGCGCGCACCTTAGCGCTCGTGCGAACCATAGACAGTAAAGCCTTGTTTATACTCGACGCGTCCGCACGAGCGCGAGTCTCCGCTGACTGCGCGCGCGCACCTCTCCAAACGGACGAGGCGTTTATACTTGACGCGCTCGCCGTTGTGCTATTCTGTGAAAGGACAGGGGGCGACTCGGAGTAATTCTCCTCTAAACCACCAGGAATCAGCAGTGAAGAAGTAGTTTGCCGATTAGTAGTTTATTAATAGCTGATCCATATTAAAAGAGTAATAAATGCAGTAGGTTTATTATACTTTTTTGTACAAACTAGTTAAACAACTGAAGCCTTATTGAAGATTGTTTAAACCTTAATTTAATCAGCAGGGCTTACTTCTGCTATTGTAGGCTTATTTTGTAAATGTAAGCAGTTACTTTAGACAAGTGCAAACTGGGTGCTTAATGCAAATGTGTTCCTATTCACAAAATGAGAGGCTTTTATGGTCGCCCATCAATGCAAATGTCTCTGTGTATAGAAGGATCATAAACATGCTGGTGCAGACGTACCAGTTCGGCCAGATTCGGCTCGAAGTCGTTCATCTTCGGATGCGGCGCCGCGCGCGATGTTACAAAAAGTGCCGTGCACACCGCCAGGCGAAATGGGGTCTTGCGCACCCAACGCGCACGACCGCCCACACCGCAATTACGTCATTTTGCCGCGCGCACCTTCGCGCTCTTGCGGACGCGTCGAGTATAAACAAGGCTTAAAAGAAATGGACGCGTCGAGTACAAACAAGGCTTTACTCCGTGTCAGCGCGTGCTCTGATTGGTAAAGGGGCACAGACCTCTCCCGAATCATCTCCTGCAGCAGCCTCCGAAGCACCACTAACTCCGCCTCTGTTTCCCTCGTAAGCTGATATTAGTATTTAAACATTCTCTATGATAAAAAATGTTTGTAAAAAATATTTTAATAACACGGTTTTGGCGGTTATAGAGTTCTAATGACGGTGTTCAACTATAACCGTCGGTCTCATGGTTATATAATAACTGTCACACGCCTATGCGTTGTATTTTCAGCACATGGGTTGTCAAACTGTTGAAGATGTTTTCTTAATGGTGCAGTGTGTGATTTTTAGCGGCATCTAGTGGTGAGGTTACGAATTGCAGCCAACAAAAGTTACGTGGCCGACAGGAAAATATGTCATCGTCAGACAGCAGAGAGTAGCTAATTCAGCAATGAGGTTTCTTTACAAGGATAAATTAAGAAATTATGTTTACTTAATTATTCAGTAAAACTATATGTTATTGCGAATATTATTGTTACTTGTTCATCATTGTGTCAGTGTTTTATTCGCTGAACTAAGCTTGCTTCCTTGCACGAAGAGCAACATAGTAACGAAACGTGTTTGTCTGTTTAGGGCTACTGTGGAAACATGTCGGCGCATTTCAATGTAAGGGGACCCGTGGTGTATGTAATAGAAACTGCTCATTCTAAGGTAATACAAATATAATGGTTCATTAAGTAAGGTCTTTATACACCACTGAAAACTTCTTTTTCAAGGTAGTGACGAAACACGCTCTGTAGCGCTGTGTGTTCGCTGTCGGCTACGGTAGAAACATGACGAGACAATATGTCGACCTCCATGGGGTGCCCGCGGTTATGGAGATATAAATGTCTCATTCTAAAGTAATAATACCATAACGGTTCATTATGCAAGGTCTGTATACACCACTGAAAACTGGGTTATGGATCTTATATTGCATTTCTGTCAATAGATCCTCAGAAATATTACACATTGCACATTTAATTTGCTGGTGTTTTTTCTATTTGCATGTGTTCTCTTCAGTTGAGCGTTGAGCTCTCTTGGTCACCGTAGGTTTTTACCTCTATAGACATCTGGCCAGCTGGGATGAACATCTGCACTCTCTGCTAATTTGATTATCCCTTCTGAAAAGAGCACAAATCTCCTTATCGAGCTGGTTATTTCACAAGATGACAAAATAGTTCTCGTGGTTACATGAAGAACAATTGACTATCGAACAGTCTTGAAAACACTGCTAGGGCTTAACTGGTTACAGTACATGCGCTTACTGATTATATTAAAATATCAATGCTGAATTGGTTTTGTGTACCACGGCTTTTGTACTGCATTGCAAATAGCATTTTAAGACTTTGTATACAACTGTATCAGTCCAATGAGTTGAATTTTCATTCCTTCCAAAATCTGCTCTCAAAAGAAGTTTTGAGGGAGGGTGTGCATTCCAATGGAACAGCTGGTATTGCTTATAACCATCTACTTTGCTCTCATACTAATTTGTAAGAGTAATGCAATGCCACAGATTTTTCAGAAAAATGGCAGCATGCAACTCTGAATAGGCAGATGTGTCTTAGCAAAATTAGTACATTCCCTTATCACAAGTCAGTGCTGCAACACACAAGTTTTGTCAACCTGCAGGGGCCAAACAATTTTCTGACCTCTCTGTAATGAGCCTCCAAATTCAGTGCAGCCTTGGTGCGCGCACACACAAACTGAATAATACATGGACAGAGATGAGGAGAGTCTAACACACACTGACACCCTGTCTCACATGCAACATTCTTCCATCTTTAACAAAAGCAGCCATTACGCTCAACTGAACTTTTAGTCAAATGCACCATGGTGTCTCAATTCCCAGTTTTCCTAAAAAAAAATATAAAACAAACACACACAAACTTTTAAGTGTTAATCATTGAGTCATACCGCAGTTGGATCGATTTTCTTGTTTAATGTTTTCAACGGTGAGGATGTTTGCTGTGGTTTTCATCAGGATGGAGAGATGCAAGATGTGGATGGAGTGAACAGATGGAGGGATGGTGAACGGAAAATCGCAGGATGCCGGACAGCCTGAAGTGTGGGAGGTTACTGGAAGGAAGTAAAGGGGGAGGAAGAGCAAGACATGAAGTGACATCTCAGCCCCAAGAACTGTCAGAGTGCTGCAGAATTCAGAGCCGAATCACTGAAGAGAAAAGGAACAATACAATTCCTAAAAGAAGACGTGTCTCAAAATATGGAGCGTAAACAAATCAGACGAATACCGTTACCCAAAGTCACTTTTTAGAAAAACTGTTCAAAGTTCAGCAGTTTGCACTTGCAAAAGTATTTTGTAAAGCTAGCAAGGTCAGTTATAACATTACATTTCTACATGACATTTCCTCATCTAACCAGTAAGTTTCCCCCTCCAGTCCTGTGAAAGTGGTCTGGCTGACTGGTTGGTCCATCTATCCGTGCCTGTGGCAAGATCTCAAGGCAAATGCTCATACTACATCACACCACTTGGAGGCGAGAAGTTATTTTTTCAATACACAATCATTTTGAAGTCTGTGCACATTTAGGCACAAGTGTACCACGTCTAAAGAAGACTCAAAAACCTGAAGCTATTGTCTTTGGTTTGTGATCTTCTGATGAGAGCTGGGAAATTTCAAGCAAATCATTCCCAGGTGGGCATTCAAATATGCAGTTACACATTCTCTCCTTCACCTTATTCGTCCTCAAGCACAGAAATAAAACAAAAGATCTAGTTGGCTTTTTCTCTTCTCACTCTTTGCCTCCACAGGCCATCACAAATTGACAAGACCAATCAACCATGGTTTTATATAGTAAAAGTGTAGTAACCATTGTTTTTTGGCAGATTGAGTACCATTTGTATAACCACAGTTTTACAACAAATACCATGGTTAAACTATGGTTAGTGTAGCAAAACCATTTGTCACCATGGTTTAACTATAATAACCATGTTTTTTGTTTGTTTGTTTGTTTTTGTAGTAAAACCATGGTTAATTTTCACTATTAGCAGCTCACAGTTCAATCATCAGATTTGACAGCTCACTATTGTTTTCTGTGTAGCCTGATATGAAATCATTTATATCGGTGGTAAAAGCTGGAACATTAAAGGCTGAATTTAATAAACTGAAGCGTTTAACTTTTGCGCATGGAATTTATGCCCCCCCAAAAAAAAAAATCACCTGCAATCAGTTGTCAAAATCACTGCCATCAACATGTCATTCAATAGCTAGGCTATCTCACGACCAATTCGTACGTATTTTACGAGGTGGCTAATTCGTACGAATTCTTACGAGTGTCTAAACCCCAGTGACCGGTAGGTTTAAGAGCGGGGTCATTCGTATGAATTCATACGATTTGGGCAACTCGTAAAATAGGTAGGCTACGAATTGCCGTGAGATCGGGTTGGTCATTCCAGTGTTGTTATTGGTAACTAAAATAAACTAAAATGTTATTTTAAATAAAATATAATATATGATGAAAATTCTAAAAATAAAAATAAAAACTTTAAAAAAAAAACGAAAATTAGACATTAGACCTGCCTTGGGAAGTAACTGAAATAAAATAAGTTTAAATACTAAAATGACTAAAATTGAAATAAAAAAAAAAAACTAAACAGAGAGCTAAACATAAATATCCTATTTAAATGAAACTAATAAATATGACAAAAGCACATAAAGAAATACTAAAACTTTAGCCAAAATGAAAATGAATACTGAAAATATTGAAATAAATAAAAAAATATAGGCCTATATAAAAATATTTTTTTTCTGTTATTCAACAAAAGATAAAGCAGAGCATTACATTCAAGCATATATCCAAAAGTACAGTGAAAAAGAGAAAATTCATCTGGATTACAGCGGAGAAGCAATATGACCCTAGTAATGTAAGGCAGATCATAGTCTGCTGCATCCTTTGCATAGATAGGAAACTGCACAGATTGCACAGGATTCAGCACAGATTTTGTGGTCACATGCACCATTTCCTGATTTGCATAATTACTTTAGTGAATCAGGCATTAAAACAAAGCGACACCATATGCAAATAAGTAGTGCTATATTGAGTACAGTTCATTATAGTGAAAGTGTTCTTTTCTTTTAAAGTTGTAAAACTACCACCACAAATGTCTCAGTAAGGGACACATATACAGAACACAGTAAGATCATCATAAATCATTGTGTCGGAGCTGTAAAAGATAATAAAGTGTCTTAAAGGAAAAGTTCACCATAAAATAAAAATTCTGTCCTTTTTTACTCACCCTCATTCCAAAAATATAAGCTGTTATTTTTTTCCGGTGAACACAAAAAGAGATTTCCATGTTCCATCATGGGAAAAAAAATAGCAGCAAATAGTTGGAAGAACATTGTATTTGGGTATAATAATAACCACATTTTTATTTTGGGGCGAAATAATTGTCACATTTAGCTGTTTGTTTGTTTTTTTTTTTTTTGTATATTATCTCTGAACTGGCTTTTAGAAATTATTATAAGCTTCAGTTTAACACATGGGCTTTGGCCCATGAGGATCTATTGATTGTTGCTGTTGAAACGGCAGGGAGTTCAAACATTCTCAAAGCCTATTAGAGAGATACAATTTATTCAGGAGAGCTGATGCGCATTCTTTGGTGTCCCAAAAGTAAAGCCCTGAATGTGATGTGTGTGTGAGTGTGTCTGTTTGAGAACAGTGAGAATGTCTTAATCTCTTAAAGGCCTCTGTTTATCTCAGGTCTTTTTAAGTTTATCTTAAGTTCATCTCAGTTTTAAAGTGCAATCCATAACTATGACTTGGAAGCTAACTAAAGTAATAGTTTATTTTCTCAAAATTAAAAAATAAATCAGTCTAAAGATGCTAAATTATTTCAGACCCAGTAATGCATGTGGACATGATATGTCATGCTCTAGAGCTTACATGCTGAATATAAAAGTAGTGTATTTCTTATTTCTTTCTTTGGCAAGCCCTCCCTTTCTGAGTGAACGTGATTTCACCAAGGTCAACATTTTACTGGAACAACATTCCAATCAACCAATCAGATTTAACGGATAAGTTTAGCGTTTATGTCAAGTTTCGGCTTACAACCAGGGTTAGGTGCTTCTACATCAGTGCTATTCACATATCATTTCCCTTTGATTTTAAGGATAAGTTATGGGTAGGGTGTCACAGGTCTATGAAGGAGGACTCAAATGCAGAACGAGTGTTAACAGGTTTATTGACAAACAGCAGACAGAAGACAGGATGTGGTGGGCGAGGTGAACAGTCCAGACAATAGGCAGGGATGAGACACAATGACAGCCGTAGTAACTAGCCGAGCAGCACTTGTAACTAGCAAGATGACTGGAAGCTGGAGAGTAGAAATGACAGAGCAGAATGAGACCTCAGAATACTAGCAGTAGCCAGACAGGAACTTGTAAGTACTCCAGCAAGGCACTCAGGGATCTCAGGCTCAGCACCAGGCTTCATCCAAAGCCAAGAGTGTAAGCAGTCAGGGACACTCTGCTAGCAGGACTGGAACTAGAGACACAGAAGACAAGACAGACAGGAACGATGGCAGAACTAAAGCACAAAATACTTCTACAAATAAAACACTGTAGACTTTAGTCACAAGAAACAAACTATGTAGTACAACATCTAACGAACTGGCAACACATGAGGGAAAGAGCACACACATAAAGGGAGTTAACAAGAGTAACAGGTGAGAACACTTAGACAAGGAATAGGTGAACACACTCAGGTAAACGAGGACTCAAACAAGGGAGCAGAGAACATGAGAAGCAGGTGATAACACTCGGACAAGGAATAGGTGACAACACTCAGACAAACGTGGACTCAACTAGACAAGAGGGTGTGGTACAGGGAAACAAGGAGGCAGGAACAAAGGAGCACATGGCCAACACAAACAAAACCATAAGTTGAAGCACAACACAAACATAGAGACATGAAACAAAGACAACACAGACAAAGCTGCCAGAGCAAGACCCTGACATAGGGTTAGGTTTAGGGTAGGGATGGTTAGGATAAAAATTTCGGACAGGAAAGTTGTTCCAGGATCAACAAAATATGTTGACCCAGGAACATGCTTAAAAATCCATGGTGAACCTGTTTCCTTCCTCCTCAGATGCAGCTGGACTGATGAGGAGTAAATGGCTGTAATAAAAAGAGACACTTCATGGTCACACAGTAGAAATTAACTAACCACCACGAGAAGAGTGAGAAGTTAATTCAGAAGGTCAGAAAAATGAGAATTACAGTAATTTGCACGGACAGAGGTAGGTAGGTAGGTAGGTAGGTAGGTAGGTCTAGACACAGACAAAGAGACAGACGGACAGACTCCAAAAAATCTTGTGTTTTTTTTTTTTACCCAAATCCTGGGTTGAGCCTTTTGGGTCAATTCTTTGGGTTATTTTTTCAGTGTTCGGGTAGTTTTTGTGTTACCCAGATCCTGGGTCAGATATAACAACTGAGTTATCGCTGACTTTTTGCGACGTCTTCAATAGAGAGCAGTGCAGCTCCGTTAAATTGGTGCATGTCTTCGGTAAAATACATGTTTGTGTACATATTATTGTATCAATAATTTCGTTACTTATCTGTATATCATTTAACTTTATGCAAGCGCGATGTGAGTCACCTAGGAAGTGTCGCATCAGTATTTTCGCTTGATGGAAACACAAAGTTTAAATACTTAGAAAGTGAAAATATGTTCTCAGAGCTGTACACTGATTGTTTATGGACAGGTTATGGAGTCAGTCACAGCATATTTCGGCTATGAGTGAAACGTAGGCCATGCGGTCTGAAGTTATAAGTTCCCCCGCTGAACATAATACAAGTGATACCAGTGGTTGTGGAGTATTTTTTTAAGTTATAGAGGATTTAAGTTAATCCGTAAACATTAATTCATGTATGAAGGGAAAAAAAGAAAGAAAAAAAGCTAGTACTATAGTAAAAATGAATCAACCCATTATGCTGGGTAAAATAAACAACCCAATTTGCTGGGTAAAATTAACCCAACACGTGTTCTGTCCTATATTTACCAAGCCCTTGGGTTGAAAGAGTTGTTTTTAACCCAGTGTTTTTTAGAGAGAGATAGATAGATAGATAGATAGATAGATAGATAGATAGATAGATAGATAGATAGATAGATAGATAGATAGATAGATAGATAGATAGATAGATAGATAGATAGATAGATAGATAGATAGATAGATAGATAGAGAGTACTTGGGCAAGAATAGTTGGGGATACAGTGAAAGAAAATCTCCAAGAAAAGTTGCTTCAAGGCAACATCAAAACCAGAGATTTCATCACCATGAGTGACAGCATGCTAAAACAGACCAAGACAGTGTCAGTAGAAGTAATCCTTTTACACAGATCTAAGATGTATCATCGCTTACACTATCCACAGAGAAATCTTATAATGGACAGGCCGTCCCAAATCAGTTCAAACAGTAGTCAGTCAGTCTGAGTGGTATAAAGTTACAAAGTTCTTTTGATGCCATCAGGTAAAACTGATTCTGCTTCCAGCACTGAGTGCATCAAAACTTGGAAATTCTGTCATCATTTTTACTCACCCTTGTGTCGTTCTGGAGAACACAAAAGGAGTTCAAGCACTGTATACAATGAAAGTGAAAAGTGACCGCGGTCTATCAATCAACATTTTCAAGGGCCAATAACTTTTTGGTCTGTTTCTCTCACAGATCTCTCAAATGGCTTCTAAAGATTTGGACTACTTTTATGGTATTGTTTTACTTGACATGCCCAGTCCCTGTTTTGTGTTCCACACTAGTTTCGAACAACATGAATGGGAGTAAATGTTCAAAATGCCATACCAAAATGTTAATTTTTGGATGAACTATCCCTTTAAAACACAATATCCTCAGCCGGTGGTTTGGCGGCAGAGACGGTCATGCTAGTAACTCGGCAGCTTCTCCGGCAGTCATCATAACAGATTGCATCCATACGTGGATGACAAGCTCAGAGGAGCTCTGAGCCTTTACGGTTAGGGGAAGCAAATAAGCAGTGATGCAATCATGAGACAAGCCCACTGTGTGGGAGGAGAGAGGGATAAAGAGGAGGAAATGGAAGGATTGGGGGGGGGGGGGGGAGAGAGAAGAAAATTGCTTCTTTATCAGAAAGACATAGAGGCGGGTCAGAATGTTAAGTTCGTGAAATCAGCAAGAGGAGACTGTAAGAATCATGTGTACCACTAACTTGTTTGTGTGTGAGTCTGCCTTATTAGTTGCATCAAACTCCATGCACCACCACAATAATTATAACTTTGTTTATTTATCATTTTGTCCTCCCATTCCCAAGAGAGGGGGTGGGAGAGAGACAGAACGACAGTGATGACAGTACAGAAAATAATTATCCCTTATCTCCGAGGGACGGAGTCTCAGAAGGTTACATGGTGTTTTAGGAAAATAAATAGCATCCCAAATTATGCACAGAATTTGTCTAGTGAAATAACTATGTGTTTAAATAACAATATATATTATGTAGTTTAATTGGTGCCGCCAATTTTCATCAAAACAAACTCAAGTATACTCATCCTCAAAGACAATTGCCCTTCGTCTCTTTTCCATGCAGAGCAGCAGGAAGTGATTGTGAAACTGAAACTCTAATAGTCAAACGTTCCAGCACAACACTTTTTCAAAAAATAATGTCGTTGTTTTGTTTATTTTTCAGCTTGCTACCCATCTCCCGAAAGACTGTGAGCAAGAGTGTGTATGATTAACAGTCAGCCTGAATGCACCACTCACAGAGTCTGCCAAGTAATCAGTTTCATACGAATGCCAGCATGACACCTGCAGCAAGCAAACATCACCCTGAGATTAGAGCCAACTCTGCCGTTATGAAGCTTCTGAATGCGCAACGAATGTGATGTACTTAGCTTCTGAAAGTATATTCGTCCAATTTAATTCAAAGAAATAACTATAATCTATTAAAAAAAAGATAGAGGAGCTTTCTAAATTACCTTTGTTTTGTTTCAGATGAACTGTGTATGTCCTGTGTTTATTGAGCTAGAGCTTATGTCACAGATGAATGAAGAGGTTAATCTCAGCTCTCATCTCAAACCTAATCTCCAAAGCCTGGAGCAGAGCAAAAACACTCTACTATCTCTCCTTAATCATCGAGGTCAGTGTTCGTGACAAACCCCTTCTCAAAAGGAAACTCAGAAAATCAGAGAGCGAGCGAGACTGGGGGAGGCTCTGACAGTTATGCATGTTACAACAAAATTCATATCTGAATTCCACATCCTCAGCACATCCCCACTGATCACCATATTCAGCAGATGGATGTACATGACTGATTGTACGATACATTTCTGCATGAGAAAGAAAGAAAGAAAGAAAGAAAGAAAGAAAGAAAGAAAGAAAGAAAGAAAGAAAGAAAGAAAGAAAGAAAGAAAGAAAAGGGAGTTACATCAGCCCTTCCAGGACTTTCACCAGATTTAAAGGGTTCCAGGACTTAAAGGGATACTCCACCCTGATGTCTTCTGAAGCAAAACGTGTGAGTAAAACAAAATATAAACCATAGCTTCTGTCCAACTGTCATCATTACTATTTTTCTTACTCCAGAAGACATTGATTCGTCCACTGGGGTCATATGTGTTTAGTGTCGTGATTGTTGTGTGGTTTTGAAGCGTCAACCTTTGAGTTACTATCTATGGTTACTATCCATTATATGGACTCACAGAGAAAAATTGTTTTCCTAAAAATCTTTATTTAAATTAATCTGAAAAATAAAAAGACATCTGGGGCAGCATGAGGGTGAGTAAGAGAATTTTAATGTGAGAGAATTTTCATTTTTGGTTGGACTATCCCCTTTGGGACCGTTTACACCATGGAGGATAGGCCTAACTGTAACAATAAAGTTTTAATAATCGGAATGTACTTACACACTAGGTGCAATTGGGCCCGCTTTGTTCTAATTCTTTATTTTCCTCTGTCCTCTTCTTTTTGCTTTTAGAACTTTTTGGCTGTTTAAGGCCTTTGTTGACAAATGAGACATTGCGACGTGTCCATCCATCGCGCTCTCAGTTTCTGACTTCTCATATGTGGACTGCACGCTGTTTGACAACGCAAAATGATTCACAGGAAGAAAGTCCTCGATTACGCTCTTAATTGGCTAAATGAAAAATCTGTCTGCGGACACTTTCGAGTGCAATATAATAACTTAAAATAAAAACTTTTATATATTAACCAACTTTCACGAACAAGGTTTTTGGCTCAACTTCGATAAAACCACTGCGCCATAATTCTCGAGACTCTTTAGGTCAATAATTATCAAAAATAAATTGAACTGGCTGAAATTGAAACTTCAAGAAAATAGGTGAGAACATGCGACATGGTTCTAAACAAGCATGCAAACTTTTATGGAGATCGGACCATTATAGGTGTCGCTATAACTGTTAAAAAGGTGTAAAAATGCTGCATTTCTATGGAAAATCTCATGAAATGGCTGAAAATGTCCCTCTTCCTGCCTAATTTGCAAGAACTGCAAGAAATTGTCTGCACGTGCATCACATGATTCTAAAAAAGCATGGAAACTTTTATGGACATCAGGCCATAGGGGCCACTTTTACTGTTGTGAAGGTGAAAAAAGCTTTTAAAACCATATATTTCCTTGGTAAACGCACGATATTGGCTATAAATGGTCTTTTCCATCTATGAACTATAAGTGATTACATGCTTGCTAAATAAAATATAATACCTTTTTACACATTGGCTTAAAGGCCTTAAAGCGCTTGAGCCCCAATAATTGCTGCTCGCAGCTATATTTTATATATTTGCTGTTATTGCTCTTACTGCTCTTTTTGAATTTACTACTAATTTAATTTAATTTACTACTCAATTTACTTCCCTAATTGATTTACCTAGTACATTTCAGATAATATTATTTGTTCAACATTCTTGTTATTATGCCTATTCTATGTGCTTTATATTTTGCACATTTGTTCAGCAGGCCTATAAGAATATGAAGAATTTAATTTAGAAGGAACTAATCACCATGATGGCTGCAAATACACCACCATATTTAATTCAAAACAGCACTATACAGTAGCCTACTGTAAACAAATAAATTACCAACAACATTTAATTGTCCTTATAAAAGCATTCTTTTTACAATTTATTCGCAGATGCACAGAGGGCCTCAGGTGAAACAACAATTGTTTTTTAGATTACAGTTTGTTCTCAACCAGATAATAGGCCTAAGCTATTAAAACCACATACTTATAATTCAATTAAGATCAAAAACATAAAACAAAAGTTTAAAGGGGCAACATTTTGATAACATAAAATTTACAAGGACCAAATTCAATTTTCTCTCAGTGATGAAAGAAAAAGAGTCGAGACGAGACATTGGCGAAACTAAGTCCTGTAAGGACAGATGCATATTGTAGCATCTTCTACAGTCTGAGCACTCATGGAGACAGATGTGCAGAGCAGATGATGTTGGGGTAGGCTACACATCATTGACCTTTTCCACGTATTGTACATGTCCATTAGACAGATTCATGCATGTATAATACAGCCATTAGTAAGCGAGACAGCAAGTCAATGTCATCATGCTCCTAGTTTGATCTTTTCACCTCTAAGTAACACAGCTGCTTCCTGCTATTATGTAACTGCCATGTTTATGTGTCCCATCAGAGCTGCATGTGATCGCAGCCGAGCGTAGCCTTTCATAACTTGATCGTAATTCATTTTCAATTGTAGTTAGCTGGTTAAGGTAAAAGCCTCTGTCTCTGAGGCAATTTGCTCCATGAAGCGTTTGCGACTCAAATAGCATATCTGGCTCCACACTTATTAATTTATTTTGGGCAGGAATGATCATGGATACGACCCAATTGCCTCGGTCAGGAGTCCCAGAGAAAATGACAGGAAAATTATTCTAAAATGATATTCAAACATCGCAGGTCTTGTTTTAGCACAGATAAACAGGATGTCGCATGCAAAAGGCATATGAGGTGAAAAGTAATGTGCCAAACAAGACTAATTGGTTTAAACAAGCTAAAAAAGCGGGAGGTTATGTATAATTTGACGGTGCCGAAATACAATTATTTGATATTGTTTTAACAAGCAGCCTCTTGCTCTTTTATTCTCACAAAACACATTAAGAAGATATCAGAGAAATGTCTGCAATTAACTGCAGTTATTTGTTTTCTGCTTTCAATTCTCCTCAAGGAGAATACAGATATGATCTTTGTTGCTTAATCTAACCGAAATGGGTTTTAGGACATTTATAAACTGGCATTCAACGACAGAATATCGCATAGAGATTATGTATTATTCAACAGATGTCTCCACCATTTTACTCCACCAGATATTGATGTGTTGGCCCTACATATCCCAATTAATGGAGTCACCACAGACATTTATTTACAAATGTTTAAGCTGTAAATGGCATCCTTTAGCAGTAAACAAATTCAGTGCCACTACTAATGAGAAATCAAGATTTGCCTGTCGATTCTGCAGTCCAACTTAGGGATTCACAGCATAGTCCCTACATGCGAAGGACTAAGACAATACAAAGCCCAGGATCTAGTCGGTCAGTGATCAAAGGGTGCTGCCCACCAACAGAAATGTGCATGTGCCGTCTGGGACAATACGTGCAAACATCAATGAGAGGAACGTAATAACAAGGATTAGAAATATCGGCCTTTAAAGCCTGAAGGACAAGCAATCGGCATTCTGCCATCCCAATGAGCAGGTCGAGGAGACCTATGCTAATCAAAGGCTGTCTTTTCCCCTTTCAGTCCACACCTAAACTACACAAGAGAATCGCAGCAAAAACAGCAAACACCAGAAAAAGCTTTGTTGAGGTTTGTTGTTCGCCGTTGGCTGTGATGGATTGGACCGGCTCACAGCTGTGACTCAAGCTGCATCCAAAAACAACCAATAGACGTCAGAGACTGTTTGGACATCCGGACCGCCAGACAATCTCTTGAGAAAAACAGGAGTGGTTTCCTACATTCAATAATCAGTGGGGCTGAAGTGTGATGGAGGTCATTTATTTATTTTATATAGGTGCAATGATTGACTGTGGTTGAAAAGATGCAGACAGTTGGATGCAGACACATGTTATCGATGTGATAAAGGATCTGGAAGCACGCTGCCTCCTATTGGTAAAACTACAGCGCAGCATTGTATGTTAGATGCATTTTAAAAAGGCATTAAATGTCAACTGAAGTAAATGCAAGAATCAGGCAAATATGCAAAAGTACTTTTTTAATCATCCATAGTGTTTAATAAAACACTCATTAAAGTGATCAAGAAAATATACACACGGCAAACTATACAACAGTACGGAAAAGAAAAACCATATCTATGTTCAAGGCATTAAAATGCCATTTTAGTAACATTCAATAACAAAAAGCTAATGACCAAATATATTGAACTGATAGGATGTTTTGTACTTTATCCTTTATCAGCTTTTTAAACATTGATGACACTTGTTTGTATTTTGGTTAACTGATTTTACATTTACAAGAAGAATAACATGGTTTGTAAAAAAGAACAGCTGAACATACAAGTGAAAACATGTATATATGTGTAAATTTACAACACAAAGACTTTATTTCAAAAGATTAAAATATAACATTAAATATATTTATTTACACTGTTTAAAACATTACATAAATTCACCTTCAGCTTACTTAAAAAAACACTCCAACTTCTCCAGACTCGCTGTGGGGATCAACGCAACTTCAAAGAAAACCCTGTAATAAAAAATAAATAAATAAATAAATCAAGACATAATCAAATGCCACAATCTGGAGTATTTTAATATAAACAAACTGCTTCATTAGTCAAATGCTTTCAAGAAATCAACATCTGCTCTAGGCAGGAGTAACATAAAAAAAATACGTCAAAATGCCAATCAGGTTTGGCAAGAGCATAAAAACAACACAGTCATGCTCAGACTACGATAAGAAAATGGGAGTCAAAATTTTCTAAACATGAATTTTGACTAAACTTCTCAACTAAAGTATAAATTGCCCCATATTCTTTTTTTGCAAGGCCGACCAACTTTAAAAGCACATGATTTATATAGAAGAACAGTGAAATGTGCTGTAGGCTAAATCTTTAGAAACAAACCAGAAATGTTTAGACTATAAACCCACACAGCAAGAATTGTACTGTTCAAACAGCCATTAATTGTAATAATCCAGTGAGATTTTTGTATGCACAAGGAGTCTGACAACAGCTGGTATGATCTGATCTCACTATCATCGAGTCCGTCTGGGATTCCATGAAGAAACAGAAAAAACTCCAAAATACTAAATCCAGAAGAACTGTGTCAACGTCTCCAAGACGCTTGAAGAAACCTTCCTGCAAAGCTACAGTACTGTGTAAACTCTTGGCACTTGTGTAAAAATGCTGTAAAGTGAGAATGCTTTCCAAAATCATGTCATAGATTTGATTTATCAATTAACTTCTAGTAACTAATCAAATCAATATTTGGTGTGAGCACCCTTTGCGTTTAAAACAGCTTTTTTCCAGGTACACTTGCACATAGTTTTTCAAGTAGCTTTGCGGAAAGGTTTCTTCAAGCATCTTGGAGACGTTGCTGCAGTTCTTCTGGATTTAGTCCGTCTCAGTTTTTTTTTTTTGTTTCTTCATGTAATCACAGACGGACTCAATGATGGTGAGATCAGATCTCTGTGTGGATCTTTCCGGCTGTTGTTTTTATGGGGTAAAAATACTAATGTGCGTAATACTTCTGCACAGTACTGTATATATACTATGCCGTTAAAAAGTTTGGGAATTTAAGATTTTTAATGTTTTTAAAATAAGTCTCTTATGCTCACCAAGGCTGTATTCATTCGATAAAAAAAAAAAAAAAAAGTTTGGGGTCAGTACGATTTTTATTTTTTTTGGGAAAGAAATTCATATGTTTATTCAGCAAGGATGCATTAAATTGATCAAAAGTGACAATAAAGACATTTATAATGTTACAAAAGATTCTATTTCAAATAAACTTTCTATTCATCAAAGAATCCTGGAAAAAAAATTATATACAACTGATAATAGTCAGAAATGTTTCTTGAGCAGCAAATCAGCATATTAGAATGATTTCTGAAGGATCATGTGACACTGAAGACTGGAGTAATGATGCTAGAAATTCAGCTTTGAATCACAGGAAAAAATTACATTTTAAATTTTTTTTCTATTAAAATGTATTACAAGTGTTTTTTATTTGAATATTATTTCACTATATTACTGTTTTTACTGTATTTTGTATCAAACAAATGCAGCCTTGGTGAGTATAAGAGACTTCTTTTAAAAACATTAAAAAAAATCTTATGATCCCAAACTTTTTAAAGGCTGTGTGTGTGTGTGTGTGTGTGTGTGTGTGTGTGTGTATACACGTATACATATACACACACACACACTCACCTAAAGGATTATTAGGAACACCATACTAATACTGTGTTTGACCCCCTTTCGCCTTCAGAACTGCCTTAATTCTATGTGGCATTGATTCAACAAGGTGCTGAAAGCATTCTTTAGAAATGTTGGCCCATATTGATAGGATAGCATCTTGCAGTTGATGGAGATTTGTGGGATGCACATCAAGGGCACGAAGCTCCCGTTCCACCACATCCCAAAGATGCTCTATTGGGTTGAGATCTGGTGACTGTGGGGGCCATTTTAGTACAGTGAACTCATTGTCATGTTCAAGAAACCAATTTGAAATGATTCGAGCTTTGTGACATGGTGCATTATCCTGCTGGAAGTAGCCATCAGAGGATGGGTACATAGTGGCCATAAAGGGATGGACATGGTCAGAAACAATGCTCAGGTAGGCCGTGGCATTTAAACGATGCCCAATTGGCACTAAGGGGCCTAAAGTGTGCCAAGAAAACATCCCACACACCATTATACCACCACCACCACCAGCCTGCACAGTGGTAACAAGGCATGATGGATCCATGTTCTCATTCTGTTTACGCCAAATTCTGACTCTACCATCTGAATGTCTCAACAGAAATCGAGACTCATCAGACCAGGCAACATTTTTCCAGTCTTCAGCTGTCCAATTTTGGTGAGCTCTTACAAATTGTAGCCTCTTTTTCCTATTTGTAGTGGAGATGAGAGGTACCCGGTGGGGTCTTCTGCTGTTGTAGCCCATCCGCCTCAAGGTTGTGCGTGTTGTGGCTTCACAAATGCTTTGCTGCATACCTCGGGTTGTAACGAGTGGTTATTTCAGTCAAAGTTGCTCTTCTATCAGCTTGAATCAGTCGGCCCATTCTCCTCTGACCTCTAGCATCAACAAGGCATTTTCACCCACAGGACTGCCGCATACTGGATGTTTTTCCCTTTTCACACCATTCTTTGTAAACCCTAGAAGTGGTTGTGCGTGAAAATCCCAGTAACTGAGCAGATTGTGAAATACTCAGACCGGCCCGTCTGGCACCAACAACCATGCCACGCTCAAAATTGCTTAAATCACCTTTCTTTCCCATTCTGACATTCAGTTTGGAGTTCAGGAGATTGTCTTGACCAGGACCACACCCCTAAATGCATTGAAGCAACTGCCATGTGATTGGTTGATTGAGAAATTGAACAGGTGTTCCTAATAATCCTTTAGGTGAGTATATATATATAGTGTGCATGTTTGCTTTAAAAGTGTGCCAGAAAACCTTTAAAGCAAATTATTTTAAATTTCTTCAAACTTTACTGCAAAAACAGCAAATAATCCGAAACATGATCAGAAGTATTTAAATATCTGAGATAAATAATTTCTCTAAACATCGCTGTATGGCATTTTGGGGTAAAAAATAATATAATTTAAATATATATATTATGTATAAAAATAAACTATTTAAAGGCTTGACAGCTAACTTTAAAAGTAAATGATTTAGATTAAAAAAACAACAACAGTAAAATTAGCTCTGAAATTGTAGAAACCGCAAACAAACAAACCAGATATGTTGTGTGTGTGTGTGTCAGTCTTGCCAGTTAAAAGCAAATAATTTTTTTTTTTTAAACGTACTGTAAATGTTTTGTGTGTGTGTGTGTGTGTGTCAGTCTTGCCAGTTAAAAGCAAATAAAATAAAAAAACATTTTAAATGTACTGTGAAACTTTAGAATCAGCAAACAAACTTGAACTGAAACTGAACTATTTCAATGGCTGAAATAAACAATGTTATTAATGTTGTATTTTTGGGTAAATAAATAAAATATTTAAAAAAAAAACCTATGTATGTACAAAGTAGACACAAATAACATGCTCTTCTGATTAAAAATACACAATTTAAAACTGCATTGCTGACTTACTTGTGCGCATACTTGCTCCTGACAACGGCGAGTTTGCTGTCCGGTGGGCTGCTGAGCATGTCGTGGAGTTTTCTGACCACGGGTGCCAGATCCTCCACACAGTATCCAGAGTGGAACTGCAAACACGGTGTCTGGAAACAGAAGTGGAGCATCAGTCAAAATCTGTGTAAGTGTTATTGTGAAGTATAGCCAGATATCTGTGAATCTCAGAGGTGTCTAATGAGTGTTACATAAGGGATGTGTGACTAAGACACTTGCCAAATATTTCATGATGTGAGAAATAAATGCCCTTAAGCTGTCAATAATTTGAAGATGAGACGGAAACGACATCCGGTGAGAATGTAAATGAATGTATGAACGTTTGCGTGTGTGTGGTTGTTTCAAGGTAATTTAACTTCTTCATCTCTGACTTCTCTGTAGAGCCACTCAGGACATAAAGCAATTACTCAAATGTTGGTAAACACAGTTCAGCTTCACTCTCATTAACCAAAATACCTGTGTCATCAACCCACGACTTAGTGTGAATGTGTGTGTGAGAGAACAGAATGAGCATCCATAAAGAGCAGTCACTAGCCTATCACAGAGCTGTCTGAGCTTAAGCTCATTCAGTGCTATCAGAAGAGCACAGAATTTCCAAATCAAAGCACACAAGAACGCTGAACTCACTGTGAAAGTGCGTAAGTGTGTATCACCAAGGAACGGTGGCATTTTGTGAAAATAAATGGTATAATTCATGAGCTCTGTGCTTGCGCAAATGCGCATACATTATAAAAGCATGAAGGTAAACACGTACCCATCCTCCCAGATCCTTAGTAACTAGAGCGATGAGCAGACAGGCAGAGGCGAGCAAAGACGCTCTTACGGGCACAAACTCCATCTCCAACAAACTCAGCTCACAAATAAAGCGAGCCAGAGTCAGTGTGTCCATACCTGCATTCACACACTGCCGGGAGAAGAGAGACGGTTAATCATCACACACAAGCCAGAATAAGCATCCATACAATGGCAAACTGCAGAGAAAAGTAAAGTTTTTATCCGCACACATACGCGCTGAATCAGTAGCAGTGCCAGTACCTTCGGGCCCTGCAGAAAGATTACACACAGCTCATCCAACCCGCCAAGATTCTGAAGGTTACATTCTTGGCAAATTCAGCACACAATTACTAAAGGACGTGCTCCGGTGAGCCATAAAAGAAAAGCATTTCAATGTAGACATTTATTTCCTTGATTCTTGAATGCTCTATTATTTAAAGGAATAGTTAATCGAAAACTTTTTGTTATTATTTCCTTATCCTCATTTTTTTCTGTGTGCGTTTATTTTTTTCTGTGGTGCACAGAACTATTTTTGAAGAATCTTCACATGGCTCTTATCCCTAAAGCAGCTCATAGAGACTATTGGTGTAAAGCTCCAAAAATGAGTGAAAAAAATAAAAATTAATCAATTAATTAACAGAAAAATAACTAAATGTTGTCATATGGTAACAGTCATTGTCACTATAAAACATCTTTAGATTCTTCAAAGATTCTGAAAACTTTCTTTTAACATACATTATGGTACATTTTTTTGAAACTCTTGTTTACCAAGGCTGCATTAATTTGATCAAAAATACCGGAAACCATTAATATTGTGAAATATTAGAATTTAAAATAACTGTTTTATAATGTATTTCTGAATATATTTTATAATACAAGTTATTTATGTGACAGTATTTATGCACAGTTTAATTTTCAGTATCATTACTTCAGTCTTCAGTGTCACATGATCATTCAGAAATCATTAAGAAATGTTTTTTGAGAAGAAACATTTCTTAATATTATCTATATTTCTGACCCCAAAGGTTTGGGGAACAACATGAGGGTGAGAAAGTAAAGCATCCCTATTTTTTAAAGCACTTTACTAATGTATCAGAAACCACATTCAAGCAAAGGAGTAGTTTGTCTAGTCTATTGGCATACTATAAGTGATCTGTTGTGTGCATGCATGCTTTTCTTCAGAAAACGAATTGAATATAATGGTATTATTTGTTAATGCGCAGTAAAGAAGCTTATTACTTTGTAAAAAGAGCAATTAGTAAAACCAGCCATTCTGCTGACAAATAAAAACATTGTTAAATCATGGAGCTTTGACTAAAGCTCAATTAATTCAGCTGTTAAAATGGGAATGGATCTGACAGCAAGAAGCAGCACGCACGCGCACACACACACACACAAATTCTTCAGAGAATACAGGGGGGAAAAAACAGGCCACACCTGACAAACACAAAGACATCCAATGAATGCTTCCCTGCATGGTCTGTCTCTCTGACTTTGAAAAACACACACACTTGATGTTAATCCTAGAGTGTGTCAGGTGACTCCAAAGGAGTACCACCTGTCTTTACACTGAGGGGATATGTATGTGTTGTCTCTTACCTTGGCATAACGACGGAGGAAGCGGTATGGAACCGGAATATTGATGTCAAAGTTCAGCGCCTGCAGGATGTTGATCTCCATGGTGATGAGCTGGGAGCGCTTGTAAGCATCATCACAAATATATAGGAAATCATCCACGCAAGGTGGAGCCCGCTCCTGTAAGGACACACCAGACATGATGGGTAACAACTGACAAATCACAATTTTTTGCAGCATGCAGTATGAATATTGTGCACAGTATGCAAAAATACAGCACACAGTGCAGGTACTGCAATGCACTCATCTTGACTTTCATTGTTCAGTGAGACTAAGGAAATAGAGAAAAATATCTATCATAATTTTTAATACCGCTTTCTTTATTATTATTATTCAGTCGAACTGCCAAAAGGCATATTACACAAAATTTTATAGAAAAGTAATTACAATTATTTCTAAAACTGTATCTGGACAGCTTAATGTGTTATGGTGATGAAACACAGGGCAACTTTTTGAGCAATGTTGCCGTCAACAGGCAACCAGGTGTGAGACACAGGGCCGACGACTGATCTAAAGAATCCAGATAGAAATTTGTTGCCCATTCTCGATGGGAAAGTGCTCAAGCAACATCGCTCGGCAACATTTCTCAAAAAAGTTGGCCCGTGTATCATCACCTTAACATACTACAGGGCTTGACGACATACACACCTGTCCGGGACAAGTGGATTCTTTGAAGGGGCAAGTGAAAGAAAATTTGACTTGCCTTACCAGATAAGTAGCCTGATTAAAACGTCAATAACAAAAAAAAATAACTAGGGAATCACCAAAACATGAGAATGATTCTGATTTTATTACATAGTGTAAGTGGCGATTGATAACATATGACACAGTTAAGCAACATCACACAAACAAGAGTGCTGTTTTCCTGAATATCATCACGATTGAAAATGTGACACTGATTTCATACAACAGTTCAATAACAAGTAGTTAATATTAATATCAGACGCAACACTGTCATGTTTCATTACTAAATGATTCAGCGTTTTGAACAAATCGGTTGACTCAAAGATTCAATGTCCCATTCATAAACTAATGCCTCATTTTTGAATGAATCAGCCATTTGAACAAATCATTTTAAATGAATTACTCAATGACTCACTCATTAAGACGGTCACTTGCTGCCACTATTGATTCAGAATAGATTATATTTACACCACAAAAATCTTATTTTTTCTCAAACAAGTGAATAACCAATCTACATGTCCAAAGGACATTGAATTATTTTTTTTATGTTCTTTATGAACATGTTCTAAGTTGTCTTGCTCTTTGAAAAGTTATTTATGAACTTTTTGGAGCGTCAAAGTGGTAGTTGCGTAGAGTAGACTGTCAATGAAGGGACAGAAAGCTCTTAGATATCATCAAAAAGATCTTCATTGGTGTTTGAAAGAAAGTCTTACGAGTTTGGAATGACATGAGGGTAAGTAATTAATGACAGAATTTTCATTTTTGGGTGAACTATCCCTTTAATTATTATAAGATAGGTCAATGATTCAATCTTTTCTAATGAGATATATATACATACAGGTACTTCTAAAAAAATTAGCATATTGTGATAAAGTTAATTATTTTCCATAATGTAATGATAAAAATTAAACTTTCATATATTTTAGATTCATTGCACACCAACTGAAATATTTCAGGTCTTTTATTGTTTTAATACTGATGATTTTGGCATACAGCTCATGAAAACCCCAAATTCCTATCTCAAAAAATGAGCATATCATGAAAAGGTTCTCTAAACGAGCTATTAACCTAATCATCTGAATCAACTAATTAACTCTAAACACCTGCAAAAGATTCCTGAGGCTTTTAAAAACTCCCAGCCTGTTTCATTACTCAAAACCACAATCATGGGTAAGACTGCCGACCTGACTGCTGTCCAGAAGGCCATCATTGACACCCTCAAGCAAGAGGGTAAGACACAGAAAGAAATTGCGGCGTGGCATGGAGGCAATCAGCCTGTGGCACTGCTGAGGTGTTATGGAGGCCCAGGATGCTTCGATAGCGGCCTTAAGCTCATCCAGAGTGTTGGGTCTTGCGTCTCTCAACTTTCTCTTCACAATATCCCACAGATTCTCTATAGGGTTCAGATCAGGAGAGTTGGCAGGCCAATTGAGCACAGTAATACCATGGTCAGTAAACCATTTACCAGTGGTTTTGGCACTGTGAGCAGGTGCCAGGTCGTGCTGAAAAATGAAATCTTCATCTCCATAAAGCTTTTCAGCAGATGGAAGCATGAAGTGCTCCAAAATCTCCTGATAGCTAGCTGCATTGACCCTGCCCTTGATAAAACACAGTGGACCAACATCAGCAGCTGACATGGCACCCCAGACCATCACTGACTGTGGGTACTTGACACTGGACTTCAGGCATTTTGGCCTTTCCTTCTCCCCAGTCTTCCTCCAGACTCTGGCACCTTGATTTCCGAATGACATGCAAAACTGAGCAACAGTCCAGTGCTGCTTCTCTGTAGCCCAGGTCAGGCGCTTCTGCCGCTGTTTCTGGTTCAAAAGTGGCTTGACCTGGGGAATGCGGCACCTGTAGCCCATTTCCTGCACACGCCTGTGCACGGTGGCTCTGGATGTTTCTACTCCAGACTCAGTCCACTGCTTCCGCAGGTCCCCCAAGGTCTGGAATCGGTCCTTCTCCACAATCTTCCTCAGGGTCCGGTCACCTCTTCTCGTTGTGCAGCGTTTTTTGCCACACTTTTTCCTTCCCACAGACTTCCCACTGAGGTGCCTTGATACAGCACTCTGGGAACAGCCTATTTGTTCAGAAATTTCTTTCTGTCTTACCCTCTTGCTTGAGGATGTCAATGATGGCCTTCTGGACAGCAGTCAGGTCGGCAGTCTTACCCATGATTGTGGTTTTGAGTAATGAAACAGGCTGGGAGTTTTTAAAAGCCTCAGGAATCTTTTGCAGGTGTTTAGAGTTAATTAGTTGATTCAGATGATTAGGTTAATAGCTCGTTTAGAGAACCTTTTCATGATATGCTCATTTTTTGAGATAGGAATTTGGGGTTTTCATGAGCTGTATGCCAAAATCATCAGTATTAAAACAATAAAAGACCTGAAATATTTCAGTTGGTGTGCAATTAATCTAAAATATATGAAAGTTTAATTTTTTTCATTACATTATGGAAAATAATGAACTTTATCACAATATGCTAATTTTTTGAGAAGGACCTGTATATATATATATATATATATATATATACACACACACACAGCCTGTAACTACATTTCTATGAGGTTGTGCAAGCGTGTGTGTGAGATAATGGGAGAATGACTAAGTCCTTGAGCAATTACGACTAAGCACAGAAAAGTGAGTCTAAAAGACTGGCTTTCAGCTATCATGAGAGAGCATATGTCTTACCTCAAATTTAGAAGCAATGAGCATGGCAGTGGAACCAATGAGCTGTAAAGACTCCCGTTTGACCGGGCTCACGGCCAGATAATGATCCGTCACTTTCACAGCCAGGTACAGAGTCTCATGATTCAGCTCAAAATTCTCCTGCAGAATAAAGAGCAAGAATAAAGTCACATCAGTGTTTAAAGCAAGACCAAGGAACTTTTCCTCTGCGGTCGCCCTACAGGTTGGAAGCGGAATTGTCCATTACCGCTGTCGTAAATAATTTAGCCTACCGCAGCCTACTGTCGCACGCGCACGCTCGCTGTTTATCCAGCACCGGCTTTGGAATCAACAATGGCCACAGACAAGGTAGAGTATGATGCATGATTTTATGAAAGACATCACAAACGAAGAAAAACTATGTATGCCGTAAAGCAGTCGAATTTTGTAGTTCTTTTTGTGCTCCGGTTACTACCCGAAACCCGAAGTTACATAGTGCCAGTAAAAGCGATACAGACACTATCAGGCTATGGCAGAAGTGTCATTCAACCTATTGTAAGTCGATGTACCATCTCAAGGGTCTTGGAAATATATTATGAAGGTTGAAAAACTACATAGTGTTACTTTAAACCACCAAAAGCCAACAACATTCTACCAGACTCATCACATTTGAAACGGTGCCCAGAAACCATCAAACATCAACACTAACCTGGACCTCAACCAGCCAGTCCACCAGAATTGCTCTCATATTGGTGTTCAAAGTTGGTTGATCAGCCATGTAGTCATGCAAGACAAACTTTTCCTGCAAATAAAAGAAATAAAAAAATTTTAGCTTGCCATTTTCTGTTCCTCTACTTGCAAGATCATTAATAAAAACTACTAAACCAACCTCTCTGCTCTTAAGGTAGTCAAAAATATCTTTGGCATACTCTGCTGTATGCGTGGAGTCACTGAGTTGCTCGGAATCAATGTCAAACTCTGGAGGAACCTGAAAGTTCAAATTGTTTTCAAATCTGTACACAAGGAAAAAACACCTGCCAAATGTTTGTTACCCCTAAAATATTAAAGAATGTAATAATATGTCCCAGCAGGAAGGATTTAAAGTGTGATTCTTAATTAAATTAGAATTCAAATGTTTCTTTTGCATCCATATTTTATGCAGGGAGCAATATGTCTTTTTGCTTCACTTTTTGCAATAACTTATTTTGCTTCACGTTACTAATGGTAAAAATAAGTTTTCATTGAATATGATACTACTGGATCATGAACAACACATGTATTTTATGTAAATAACATTCAGAAACTGTATTTGAAACTAAATTAATATTAATCAATAAATAAATACTGATACAAAAAAAATAACATTTATTGATTATGATTTTATTTGACATGCAAAACAGAGCGATGGGACAGATGCACTCAGCGGCACGCCGTAGGACAGGTTTGTGTTGATGAGCCGCTAACAAAGTAATCTACTCACATAATCTTCTCTCTTTTAAAATGTAAGTGAATGTAAATGTCAGCACTATCATATATGTCAAAAGAATTAAAGTCTGTCAGGTAGAGCTTATTGATGCAGTGCAGTCTGTCTGATATTTTATTCCTACCATTACTCCTGATCTGAGGCTTACGTAAATATTTAGTTTATACGTAGAACTAATTTTAATGGTGCAATGCACAAATATTTAGTATGGCATAAATGGAACTTAGTGCCCATTTACGTCAAAACTTTGCTAAGTTGTAAATTACGCACAGCTGGTGCAAACGGCCCCAGGGCCTTACCTCTGGAGGCAGGAGGTGTGCAGGAATTGATGGTTTAGAAGAGGGCTCTTCCAGTTTCTCAAATGACTCCGCATTCTTCAGTTCCTCCCACTTTTCCTCTGAACTAGCCACAGATCTGACAGAAGGAAAGATAAGAAATTTGCAAATTCTGGGACAATCATCTCAAAGTACTCTCAAAACATCTCAATGTATGGTAGGTTAAAAGACAGTAAAATACTTACTTTAAATTGACATCATTCTTAGAAAGTACTGAGATCTTCTTCTGCAGCTTCTTAACTTGATCTTTCTTTTTGATGGGATTGCTTAGCTCAATCTTGTGTGCCTTTAATAAAAGTGCATTTTAAGAGTTAGCACATTTCTGAGTCAAAATTCAGCCTAAATGTCAGCCAAAAACTGTCCTTCGGGTTTAAATTGTTAAAATAAGCATGAGTCACCAAATCAATCAACTTGGTTGAATCTGAGACACAGAGAGAATGAATACAAGGTGTTAGACAATAGTGAATAGAGCCATCATTACAATTTGCATACGAGAGAACCTCACATGGAAACCCAGACCCACCAAAGGAGTGCCTATCTGAGCTATTAAAAGTTGAGATCTCCTGCTTTTGTGTGCACTGTAACTTACTGCTCAGGCATGAATGAGATTTCAATGAGGTTATGACTATCAGGCATGCTGATTTGCATCATTCATTTAAACTGCTGGTGTTAGTGGGGTTACAAGCCAGATGCTCAACACTTACTGGTTTGACATCATCAGAATCAAACCGAGGGGCCAAAAAACACTGAGAGACAGCCTAGTCAGGTGACATATGAAAGCAATAAAGCTGTGGTGCATGTATTCAAAAATATATATTAACACAAATTTGATTTGGCACCCTTACATTGGTAATGTCCACAAAAGCAGTTCTTTTCTTAGGGGCCCCTTGGGGAGAAGAAGATGAGCGCTTGGTCTGGGGGCCATCCTGCTTAAAGACATCAACACAAGATGGATCAGATCGACAACAAACAAACCAGCAAAGATCTAATTCATTTTCAGATCTGATCTCATTGTATACCTGGTTCTCCAGTCCTTTGGGGTGAAGTTTGGGGATTTTACTGGTGGTGGGCTTCTTTCCTCTGGAAAACGGCATCTTATTCAGTTGTTCTGATCCTTCAGTTATATCCTGTTTCAAATATGAGGTAAACAAAGAATGCATGAACAACTCAATGTCACTATGAACTTATGTGCATAGTGCACACTTCCATCAGACACACACACACATTATTCTCGTTGTACTCCCCAAGGTTACTAAACATTCAAACAAAGATCCGTAAAGAATTTGTTTTGATCGCAGGAAGCATCAAGTCGGTCGTTAAAGAACAACAACATGCGAGCGAATGCTTCGTATAGTTTTGCGAGAAATTGCAAGTCTTACCTTTTCACGATAACGTTACGCTGAACAACCTCAACTAAAGCAGGAAAATATTTTGAAAGAGAATATGTGCAAACATTAACGAAAAGTACAAAGGGAAGCTTTCCAGGCTGAAACACACACACCGGACTGCTGTCTGCATGCGTCCAAAACTACATGCAGTGATGCGATTGGCCGAATGCACTTCGCTCTAGGCCAATGAGCGTCGAGCTAGGATGCCGTTGTTAAGGGGCGGGACAATAGAATTTTCAAAAACACCATAGCAACCAATAGTAAGCGAGCTCGCGTTCTAAGACTTAAGTGAACGTAGGAGAGAATGTATGGAGGACCAACTCTACCATATTTAAAAATAAATACAGAAATAAATAAATGAGCATACAATTAATTGCCCCCAAAAATACAATAAACAAATAAATGTAGGTAGAAATTAAATTATACAGTGAGACACAAATGTATATATCTATTTTAATTAGCTTCTTTATTTATTCACCTTTGTAATTATTACCTCATTTATTTAGTGTCCGTTATAATCTTCAACTTTATTAATTACTTTTTTTAAGTGTTTATTTATGTGCATGTTATAATATTTTTGTCTGTTTTATTCTCTCTTTGTATTTTTTTTACCCTATTTATTTCTTCAATGCTATTTATTTCTGCATGTCGTTTTTACATTTCTGTATGCATTTCTGCCTCATTATGTAAATGAGGAGGGGCTGTGTCTTAAGGGGTCAACTTCTGCCCATTGGTTGGTTAGCATTTTACTGCATCGGTCGAATCTACATGCCACCGGCCACAGTCACAACAAATATGGCTACCTACGATGAAGTTGTCAGTGAGCTGAGGCATTTAGCAACTGTTTTTGAAAACAGTGCTAACGTTTGTATTGATTGTATTATTTTTCGTTTGGACGCTCTGACAGAACGTGTGTTTCAGTTAGCGGCACACATGGAGACAGATGTCGACAGTGTAGTTTTTCAGAATCTGGAGGAAGCGGCCCATCTTTTTAACTCGGCCGCTAAAGTTAATCACACACCTGGGATAGCTGGTCGCCCTGCTTATATGCTGCCTGTGGATGCCGTGGAAAGACTTTTACATGCGGGTTTGCCTGTTGGTGCCATTGCAAGGCTTTTTGGAGTCAGCGAAACAACAGTTCGTCGTCGGATGGCAGAGAATGACATAAGGTGAGTGTACCATTACATGTGTTACGTTCTCTAAATGTCTAGGGGTCGGAAGGAGAAGTAACAAAGGAAAGAAAACGTAAAACTAACATAAAAAAAGGCGAGAACACACTTCAATTCCTCTGTCCCAGAGTGAAGACCACACTAGATGATATATGAATCAAAGAAAGGATTTTATTTACAATGGCAAGGTAAAAGACAAAACACAGGTAACTGGGAGCAATGGCTCAGGGGAGAGCAAGGCCCAACATAACAAACAAAACAGCCCTCTACCTAATTTAGGAGGAATCCTAAATAACCTAATATTAAAGAAAAAGAAATTAACAACATAAACTTCCCTCAACTCCCTTGCTATATCAAAAACAGGGACAAAACAGTATTAAAGAAAAAAAGGCACTCACCCCCTACAGCTTCCCTCACAAAAGAGCTAAACAGATTAATAACAAAATACCTTCTGGTTGATTTCGTAGTGAGAACAAGATCTCTAAGTACCAGCCACTGCTGAACTCAGTTAGCCACCGCTAACTCACAAGTTTAGTCTCACTGTCAGACAAACATATCACAGAAGCAAACCGCATTCAATCTGGAGCAGGGGAGAAGTGTGTCTCTCTCTGCAACACTGGACTGCACCCTTATACTCTCCGTCTCAGGCACACTCACAAACGAGATACAGGTGCTGATGATTAGGCCTGAGAATGAGTAGAGAGAAAGAGAGACAGCAAGCAGACAAAAACACAGGACACACAACCATGCCCACACAGTCATAAATGATCATAATAACAAATAAATTAATGAATACGTCCTTGGACGTAACACTAGATAAATAAATAAATGAATACGTCCCATGGGACGTAACACATGTGATGCCAATAGAACCAGTGTGTGTATGTGTAACGTTACCAAATCACAAGAATGACACAGGAGAAAGACAAACCCTCCCTAGCTTGTGTTAATTTACAAAGTTATGGAACTAAACAAGAATGCATAGAAAGTAACGTTAAGTCGCACACACAGTGACTTCAGACTCTCCTCAAAAGACTTCAGACTCGACTCGGACTCGAGGTGCGGGACTCGTGAACAATGTTTATTTTTAGGAAGCGTCTGATGAGCGTCCTCCGTTACCTATAACCTGCCTACGTAACACGTAGTATCTTCTGCGCGCGGCTGCACGTGAGTGAGAGTTGACAACTCAGGACAGGCAGAAATAATACAAACGTTAGCATTGTTTTCAAAAACAGTTGCTAAATGCCTCAGCTCACTGACAACTTCATCGTAGGTAGCCATATTTTTTGTGACTGTGGCCGGTGGCATGTAGATTCGACCGATGCAGTAAAATGCTAACCACCCAATGGGCAGAAGTTGACCCCTTAAGACACAGCCCCTCCTCATTTGCATAATGAGGCAGAAATGCATACAGAAATGTAGAAACGACAGGCAGAAATAAATAGCATTGAAGAAATAAATAGGGTAAAAAAATACAAAGGAAGAATAAAACAGACCAAAATATTATAACATGCACATAAATAAATACTTTAAAAAATAAGTAATTAATAAAGTTGAAGATTATAACGGACAATAAATAAATGAGGTAATTATTACAAAGGTGAATAAATAAAGAAGCTAATTAAAAGAGATATATACATTTATGTCTCACTGTATAATTTTCTACCTACATTTATTTGTTTATTGTATTTTTGGGGCAATTCATTGTATGCTTATTTATTTATTGAGCATTTATTTATTTCTGTATTTATTTTTTAAATATGGTAGAGTTGGTCCTCCATAATATGGTGCTTGAGAAGTTGAGAGAATGATACCACCAGAGCTTTATAATATAAAATATTTCAATGATGTTAAGTTATTAGCTTCGCTTATTTTGAATGTTACTGATATTATTGACTTTACAATGAAGCCACACCCAGCCACCCACCCACACAGACACAATAAATGTCTTTCACACAGGAAATCAGTCGTCTGCAAAGTGCAAACTGTGGCCCCATCACATTCTCAAGTCTATCAAGCCGAACTTGTTTGACTGATTTCCTTCAACAAGGTAAAGAAAACATATATTTTCCCCAATGTTTGAAGGGGTGATTTGAAGTATTTATTGAATAATAATCACTTATATTATTATTAAGGTATTTTTGCAGAATTAATTTTCCTGTTTGTTTTGGTTGAAATTATATTTTATTTTTTGTTTTACTACTGTGCTCTCACATTTTCCTTCAGCAACATAAAATTATAACATGCAAGATGAATTTAATTGTATCTTAGAAGTATAAAGCTTGGGGATGAAAATCACAATATAACCAATATAAATTTTAAAGCCAAGTGTTTTACATGTACATTTACTACTCAATATCTTTTTAGCAATACCATGAAATTAAATTTAACTGTGCACCCCACCCTCTAAGACTTTCACTAATTTAATGGGGCATCTGAAGTCAAATAGCATTGCATTTCCTTAGACCAGTACAATTACACACATATTTTATTACTTTAGAAAATCTCCATCATATGTGGTATATCAGATAATCTCCTTTGAGTGTTTCACATCTCCATTAAAAACACCAAATGTTTAATGTATGACGTTACATAAAGTAGATTAGAAAACTTTTCAAGGTTACATCCTCCACTGCACTGCCCAGGAGATCTTTTATTTCCAATTATCTTTAAATGTACTCATAATCTAACTTGAACTGCCTGCAGCTAACAGGTTAAGTGTGTGTTGTAGCATTTATTGCCAAATTAAATAAATATGTGGGCGCTGACACAAAGTGTTAGACTGAGCTGATGTTTATCAAAGGTTTAACCAACGTTTCTCACAAGCTTCTTCTTCATTTCTGTTAATACATTACGATGGGTAAAGGTTGCCCCATGATCTAGAATCATGTCTTGCCCAGTATCACTGCCTTAATTATTAAATCAAATTCTGCAGGAAAATGTAAATGGAAACAAGCATTTTTTCGCATCATCTTTTCCTGTCAGCCACGTGACTTAGTTCCTGTAACAGAAACTCATCTGGTGATCACTTGTGGTTTTCTTTTTCTGCTCATTTGAGACCTGTTTTTCTTTAGTTGTTCTTGGATTAATTTAGTTGGTCATGTATCTTTGTTTTGATTTTAAATGTATTTTCCTTTGCTTGTTTTCATTCCTTACTTCACCATTATCAAAATTTCAGGTCCCTGGATGTAATAGGCAAACACTTTACAAGCTAAAACATGAAAACTGATTGCCAGAATCAGTGGATAAAATAAGGTGTTTATCGGGTGAGGCGGATGCCAATCAAACCACCACACATTGTATTTCATGGCTTCGTTTGTCCTCAGCAGTAACTGAAGAATATTATGTACCCAAAGAGGATTGCTTAATTATGCTCTTGGAGATCTACCTCCAAAAAATCAAGGCCTTTAAATTCACTTGAAAATCATTTGCAGGTGTGGTAGAAAAGAGTTAAAACTAAATTATGCAGGTTGTTATATGCATTATTAGGCAACCCTGCACTAGAATATCACTGTACTTCTATCAACCTGTTGTCCTGTGGTACAAAGTAAACTTTATCATACCTCAGAATTTATTTTTTAAGAATGCAATTATATAAAAATTCTGGCTAATGGTGATAATGCAATAATTGTTACGGCCTATAAGAGATAAATAAAATTATATTATATTTTGTCTAGATACATTAAAAATAAATCATTTAGTGATTTAAATGCTTTAAATCTAAAAGTAGGCATCACAAAATTCTAACTAAAATTTGATATTCATTATGAGATCATTTTCTAAAAATTACATTTAACAGTGTAATTAAATTAACTTTAAATGAGCATTAGATGACAACAAAGGTCATTTAAATGCTAAAATAGGTATGCATTGTAATTATAAGCAAATGTGATTGATATCAACCATACAGATTAATTAAAAAAATCTGATAACCAATATGGTAACAATGTATCTTGTTCCATCTCTTTTTCAGATGATCAATGAAGAGTGGCTTTGCAGCTCATTTAAACTGTGTGATCTAGCCACCACCTCACAATCTGGTCACTCTGATGTAAGTACAGAAATTTTAGTATCCTATTCAGTATAATATAAGTATATTAAAAGTCTGTAAATAAATAAAAACTTTTCATTCTCTTATAAATTTGGTTTGAAAATTGTTAACAATCATCATACAGAAAAAGTAGCTGTTAAAAATTGTTCACTGCATAAAGTGCAACATTATCTGATGAAAGTCAAGTCTTCATGTTTCTGTTATGACCTTTTTCAGGACTCTACGCAGATAGTAATCAACGGTGATTCATACCCACAACCTGCATACAACCCGTCATCAATCCAACACACGATGGAAACATACAGCCGTTTACTGGATGGAACATTAGAACAGAACATAGAGCCCATTCAAATCTTTGCACATATGACAGCCAAAGCTATTATAGATTCATCTGTGAGGATCAGACGCCCAAGTGAATCTGTCAAGGTGAGACAGGATGATGTTGAGATGCTAGCTGAAGAGTTAACTTTAAAAGTCTGTCGCAAAGCACTAGAAGAGATGGAGAGGCAACATCACTCTGATGATCCTTCATCCAAAAATATAAATGATAAAGGGGTTATGGAGGGCACTAATGAAAATGCATCGGTCCTGTGCTCCTCAGGCTACAACTGTGATAAAAACGCATTTGAAATAGAAACAGACAAGATGGAGGAATATGATGACACACTGACCACAGTTTATGCCAATTCCTTGAAGAGCATGGGCAGTCTGGGGTCTCTCGACTACCCTGATGCTCCTCCAAGCACCCCTTTACTTCCAGAGATGATGAGGAGTCGAGCCAGTTTCACAAGGAAGCTAAAGGGAGGACTTGCTAAAGAGTTTCTTCCTTCACCCCCTCCTCCGACCCCCAAAGACCACATGCAACCCTTATTGGAGAACCAAATGACTGACACGTCTGCTGACTTCATGGTGAGGCTGATGCGCTCGCTTTCACTGGAGTGTTGTCGAAACGGAGGTCTAGAAGAAGACAAGGGCAGAGAAGCTGAGGATGGTGGACTCCAAAATGACATTCCCAGGCTGGCTGACTATGCAGCTCAAATATCTGCAGATATCCTTCATTCTCTCACCACAAACGAGATAAAAGTAAAGGATGAGGGTTGTGTGAAACGCATGTTGGCTATTTTTGATCGACTAGCGAGTGAAATTGTCACAACGTCTCTAGCAGAGGTGATGGCGAGAGGGGAAAGGACGGTTTTGAAGGAAGAAACAACATCATCAATGCCTCCAGACAAAATATCTAGTATGTCGTTCTCCTCAACGGACGAGGTGAAAGTTTTAGCTAATGATCTAACCATTGACGCTTTGGTTCATGCTTTTGCTAAGCTAAGACAGGGCATGTTTGAACATGGAAACCAGCCACATCTTTCGGGCCAAGCAGCAGAACCACAGCCATGGGAAGAAGAAAGACATTCAAACACACTGTATAAAGACTCAATCAACTCCCTTAAAGCCAAAATATGCTGTAACGATAAATCAGAACTGAACCCCATTACAGTTGACGCCAATGTGACATCATCTGTACACACATTCTCCAACGACTTTGCAGAAGACGTGCTTCAACATTCTGTATGTGATGCTTCCAGATTCCTGTTTAACTGTAAGCAATCTGAGGGAGCAGAATTTGGCTCACAGAAAGACATTAAACCATGGGTGATTAAGATACATGCTGAAGAAAGTCGTCATGTCCAGGAACTGCAATGTTCTCTACTCTGGGCCGCGGCCTCACAGAAGGGGACTTCAGCACTTCAGTTAGATCTACCAGACACAAGCCTTCAGCAACAGGTACAGAATATTACAGTTTTCACAGACTGAATTTGCCTATTGAATGGTTGTAATACTTTTTGCTTTAATGTCTAAAGGCCCCATTCACACCAAGGAATAACTATAAAGTTCCGTTACAATTCCATGAGAATATATTGAACTATTGAATTAGAACTATTATTAAAACTTTAAAGCAATCATTATAGTTATCATATTTGATGCGAGCGGGCTTTAACTCAGTATTTTCGATGTCAGGTGGGGAAGGTTGCCTAAGACATGGAAATCAGTTTAAATTTTGCGCATGCATTTATACTGGAATAAAACTTTTAGGCTACTTGTTCAATATCATTATTATTCCAACTTACAATCATTCAAAAAGTTAAGAAGGTAATATTTTATCCTAAAACAAATTTTTAAATAAATACATAAAACATGGGTTAGCAATTAAAGATTGTTTGGATTGTCATTTCAGTATAAGTAAATGGGGAAACTGCAAATGGAATTTAAACCCAGAATTGATTTTTCTTCCTGAAAAGGTTTTGTCTTATAAATCCTTTTTTTAATTATTGTTATTATTTATACGTGGTTAAACTGACATACCATTTTATAACATGTAGTTACAACAGTTTATGGACATCAGTTTTAGTTTTGCACATGCATTTATACTTAGTCTAGAAAAATATTATTTTATACCAAACCCTAATCAATCATTTTAATTCAAAAAGTTAATAAAGAAGAGACATTTTAACCTATAACAAAATGATTGAATAAATTTAATAAAGCATTGCATTGTGGTTCCAGAAGTAAATGGGAAATGTTATCACAATTCAAGTGAACTTAACTGATTTTTCTTTCTGAAAAGGTTTATTATTAAAAACTATTTTTACAACTCACTGCATTTTACAACAATTCTATAGTCGGCGTCTAATACAATAGTTTTGAGTTTATAAAGATATGAATTTAATCTTTACAAAAGTATACTATAATTATTTGATGGTATATCATTGAACTATCATACTTGCTTTGAAAGAGCCAATCAGTTTAATTAAAATGCTCACACTAAAGTCTATAATTTTCATTATAAAATAATTGTATTGCTTTTTATTTGACTAACACGTTCCCTTAGCTTTGCAGACTCTCTCGGAGCGCCCGTCTGAATGGCTGGACAGTGGGTGCTTTAATGGCTTCTCTCGAAGAGTTTTGTGACATGCAGCGAGCGACCAGCAGAGGACGCTATAAGCGCTCCGATTCTCTCCTGGAGCATCTGCAGCATCTGATCGACAATTCACATTTAAACTGATCTTGGACCAGCTTCACCCTTGCAGAACAGGACATTGATCCGTACAACACCCCCTGATATGAAGACAGAAAACAGCAGACATTAATCTTCATCCACACAATCTTTCACATCCCAAACATTAATACAATAAGACAGAGTCGTAAACTATAGGCAATTATAATCAATTTCATTCTCACCCATTGAAAATGAGCCCTTAAAGACAAAGCAGCTGTATGCACGCTGTCTGTTTAAACTGATATGAGATCTGCTCTCCCAATCCCAGCCATTAAGCGGAAATCTGACTGCAAATCAGTTTTAGAAGTTACCACCATCCAAAACACACTGACACATTCTTGACCAAAGATTCTGTATATTATTTTTCAACAATAGGCTATGTCAGTACCAATAATAAAGTTTGTCTGAATAATGATAAACAGTGAATGTTGAATTTTTGGAGCTGTTTTATGATGGAGCTGATTGCTGTAAAGGGGTGTGCAGGGCTTTGCGGGGTGTGTAAAAAGCAGGACTTTTTTACTGCATCCCATTAATACTCCCAAAGCAGTGATACCTAACATGGCAGGAATGCGCTTTAGCGAAAAAACCTGCATCTCACTCACTCCCACTCTTGGCGACCACAGTTTGAAAAATCAGGGACACACACATACTCATTCTTTGACCCCATGTCTATCTCTATCAGTCTCCCCTCCCAGACACGCTCTTTCTTTCACTTTTTCTCTCTCCCGCACACACACACACACACATATTCTCATACACAAGGGGGGCTGATTTCACAGCTGCAGTGTCAGTGAAGACACAATGGCTTTCAGTCCAGCCCCGTTAGACGCATCTGGAGAAGCGTTTGTTCCAATGTCTGAACCATCGCTGCCAAAAATGAGAGATGGCGAAAAAACTTGCATAAGGAAAAAAGATAGCAGGAAAGGGGAGTGGGGAAGAGAGAGAAGGGAAGAAATGATTGCAACAGAGTTGACACATATAGAGTCAAATGGATCATGGGGGCTCTGGAAAATCTCCCAGCCTTCTCCCCAAGCTATGACGCATCGATTTATTCTCTGCAATAAGAGCCAGGCGCATGTGAAGGAATTCCTTACATTAAACAGGCCTCATAGACTTAATGTACTCATATATTTTCTATTCGTATCACTCAAGCTTAGCGAAGCACTAAAGCATTGCGACTTCAACAGGGATGGCAAGCAATCCTTTGTATTCATGTGATCAAACGGGCCATAAAGTAGCCAGCGGAGAAAGGAAACTGTATAAAAGATGAAATAAATTAAATTAAAACGAGTACAATATGTTCAATGTTCAACGTTCAACATGTTTGCTCTGGAGAATTGGGATGTGTGTTTAGGTTTATGGAGTTTTCTGGTTCGGGCTCTTTGTAGCCCCTTATCTATCTTGAAGATAAGGTCAATGTGTGTAAAACACGACATTTTCTCTGTGATCTGAGGTCCGTAATGTGATCCAATGTTTCACACACTATATTAAAGGGATAGTTCAAAAATGATTTTATCATTTACTCACCCTCATGTCGTTCCAAACCTGTTTGGAGAGAATTCTTTCACACACACACAAAAAAATATCTTTTGAAAATTGTCTCAAAAGTGTCTCATATTGTCTCATACAATAAAAGTTAAGGGGGTCGAAAACAACACTAGACCACATTGACTTTCATCGCATTGAAAAAAAAAAAACACTTTTGAGACCGTTTTCAAAATATATTTTGTGCTCCACTAAAGAAATAAAGTACAGGCTTTGAAAAACATGAGGGCAAGAAAATTATTTAATTTGTGTGTGTGTGTGTGCATGTGTGTTATCCCCTTAAGGCAAAACAATACAGGCAAAAAGTATGTTTTTTCATTTGATGGTCCATTTTGAAATTTTGGGGTATATTTGTTCCATTACATGTCTTCTATCTCACTAGTAAAGAAAACATCCAAAACACACATTTAAGTGTTTTATTTTATTACGCTTTATCTATTTGCCAATGTAGATTTCAATTACAATATAAAGGCTGTTTTCTTAAAATGAGTATTTTATTCTCATGCTGAGCCAGAAATCTCCATTTCAGTAGCACTTAAACCCCAAACTTTACAGTTTTATTACTTTAAACACGGTAAACATATTCATATATCCTTTGCCTAATTTATATAATAATTTAGTCTTAAAAATATGGCAAAAAATTATTTTTCTGAATTTATTTTTTAAATGTTGAAAGTTTTTTCTGACTTTTTTCTGAACACAAATTTTGAAACTGGCTCATCCAATGTTGAGATTTATGTTCTGGGAAGGTATGCAAATTAGTACATAATTAATTAGATACTTCCACATACTTATAACATTTCAGAAAACTTTGTAATACAAAACATTGTCTTACTGTAGTGTGATTTCATCTAGCTTGTCTCCCTGTTGACAGCACTAATTACCAATACTAGAAATGATTTGATAGACAATCAGTTAGCAGACCATGAGTTGTTGTCTCATATGTTCACCCGTTTCAGTGCACTTCCATCGTAGAGACCAGCGAGGATCCGTGGTCGAGGTCAAAGCATCGGTCTGGTCGGTTTCTCCAGCTGATCTGAGAAACCGGTTGGCCGAGACATCTGTCTTCCATCTCCACTAGACCCCTAGTATAGACAAACATATGCAACGGCTCACACACGATGCTCGTCTCCTGCTGTTTATGGCTGAAACAGACAGAAAGACTCCAGATATATTTACAGTGTGTGGAGAGGAATGAAGTTTCGTGTCCCTTCAGTTTTACTGTGGACCGTTTATTTCAAGACGACTGGACTTTTCAAGACAGCTGAAGAGTACAAGTGATAAACGTAATTTATTAGACATACTCAAAGTCTTTCATCTTCAGTTGTTTTAGTCAGATGTATATACAAAGATAATTTTAGGTCATCTTTCTGCCTTAATATATATTTTACCTTTACACAAATAAGGCTCTGTGAAGTAAGTAAGGGCCATCAAACCAGATCCTCTGCATTTGGTATCTTGTCCTTCTCAGTCAAACAAATAGCTGCCCAAAAACCCTCCAGCAATTCAATTTGTAGTGTTTTCATTATTATCCAATAACTTGCATGGCTGCATGTTTTAAGCGAGTCTTTGCAAGAACCACCATACAACACCAAAGATAAATATGTTTTAAAGAAAATATCTAAAAACTTTTTAAGAATTTTCAAAGAATTGCACAATAACATTCTTACAAATTCATAAGAAATTTCATAACATTTCTTACGATTTCGTGGATCTGACCTAGATGTATTTTTAACGTTATTTTTTTAAAGGACTATATACAAATAAAAAGTTCTATATAAATATAAAGCTTTTACATACCTTTCTGCAAAATAAAATCTTAAATCAGCCTTATGTGGTCTGCTGGTCTTAACTGGTCCCCAAACCTAGTCAAACTGGTCTGTTGGCTGGTTTTAGAGGGGGTTTGGACACTTTAACTGGTCATCTAAAACTTGCTAAACCAGCTGGTTTAAACCAGTGGTTCTCAACCAGGGGCCCAGGGTCCACTAGGGGGCCCCAGAAAACTTCCAAAGGGGCCAAAGATTATTTACAATTATTTAAAGTAAAAAACAAAACAAGCATAAAATAATCTAAAACAACAACAAAACAAGATACTTCTATAATTCAGCAACTGTTTCATTTTTATTATTATTATTATTATTATTGTTTAGGTCCTGGATTCCCATGATCTTGAACTTGTCCACATGTTGTGTGATTTATAGTCATGTGCCTATGTGTAAATGTCATGTAAATACAATCGTATAACTCCGTGGGCATTTTTATAACACATATCAATTTCATTATGCAACACTCTTAAATATTTTATCGGGATAAAAACACTTATTTATTGGTTTAATATGGAGCCTTTTTGGAGTCAAAAAGACTCCAACCACCGGTTAAAATGGGATTTAACTCTTGCTGGTTCTCCAGCATGAAAGCGACCATCCTGGGCTTTTCTGTAATATCTAAAGTTGGGAGAGCGAGACCAAAGTCATTTATGATGTCACAATAACAATTTGAAGTAATATACAAAATCAAATATTGATTATTAACGATATTTTCCGAAAATGTATTTATTCATATTGCAGGATATCTTGTATCAGGAAAAGGGTTAAGGAAATCATGAGAAGTTGCGGTAATGTACCTCGAGAAACTCTTGAGGCTCAACCCCTCATCGTCTCACACACACACACACACACACACACACACACGCACTAGTCCTGCAACATTAGTGAGTGACTGACTGCATGCGAGTGTGTGGGACAGACTCTATACCCTCCCACGGCCGCTCTGCGCCAACAAGGAGTTTATTCAACGTCCCGCTGCTGATTTCTATTTGTTTGTCACTAACTTCGTATCTACTCACGTCTTAGGAATGCCATGGCTACTCAGAATAACCAGGATTACTTCAGGTCGGTCAGCAGCGAGTCCACCACATACATGATGGTTCCGGCGAACAGTCGTGGTCGAGACTCGCCGTCAAAGTTATGGATCGCAATGGTCGTGATCGTGGTGGTCGTGCTGCAAATAGCCTCGACCACCGGACTCTTTGTCTACTTAAACATGTCTTTATCGCAGGTAAGCGATTTGTTAAAGTTGCACTGATTACGTTCTTGTCGATAACAGATGAACAAGCCGTGTCTTAAAACTTTGTGAGTTTTTTTGGGCATCACAGGCGCGTTCGGGGCGAAACCTACTAGTGCACTGACTGGACAGCATGTTTACTCGTGTTACTGTGCCCATGACTCCCCAAAATGCTCAAGGTAGGCAGTTTACTAAGTTTTAATACCCGGTCAGACCAAGACTGCAACAGAGGAGAACTTTAACTGAGGTTCAGATCAGTGATGTAGCTATCAGTTTATTCCAAGATACAAAGAGAATAACGCTACTATGATAAAAGGCATTGACATAGTCAAAGGAAGCAAAGCACTAAATTGTGATGGGAAAATTGTTAATTTAATTTAATCATTTGCGGTTTTGTGTGGACGTTAAAGCCTTTGAATTCACAAATAATCAACACCATAATTCAAATCAAACTGATGTCAGACGAATCAAAACACATTTAATGTGTGGTCTTGGGTAATAAAAAAACCCACATAAAAACAATTATTATTAAGCATTATCATCATCATAAAAATCCAAATATCTGAACAAAAAATTCTAAAATAAAAATGACATGAATGTATGACTTGTCAGATTGTTAAAAGTGTTAAATATTCAAAACTGCACATAAACAACAAAAACATGATTACCCAATCAAAAAACTGAGACAAGGAAGTTGTGTACTTGTTTTGCAACATTGTATTGTGTTGGAAACACTTCACAAGTTCCCATGTTTTACTGCCTATCCTTGATGTCAGCACAATAAATAGACATAATGTTAAGGAAATACACACAACATTCTATGGGTCGCACTTTATTTTACCATCCTGTTTCGCATTAACATACTATGTACTTATTGTACTGACATACTAGGTGCTAAACCTAAACCCTAACCCATGTTGTTACCTTACATACCCAGTATTTTCATGGGTAAGTACACTGAAAGTCCACATACTGTAAAATAAAGTCCAACCATTCTATGAATCAGAATCACATTGTTGAGATAATTGGATATGTGTCATTTTGACAACAAGTGTACTCAACAATGTAGTGCATATCTCAGTCATACTCTGACCCAAAACCCAGGTTGAGGAAGAATTCTGTAAGCCCTGTAGAATATTAATAAACTCTGAACCCATAATAGGGTTATTTCAAAGTCAAGTATGACAAAAATATTTGAAGTTACCTAGGCTGTAATACTCTCAATATGAAACTGCCCTTCGATCAGCAAAGCCAGTAAAACGATAGCGCTCGGTGAGATAAGACTGATTGTTTCAAATAAACGCTCTACCTCTGCGGGAAAAAAGAAAGTGAGGTTAATTCCCGGTCACACTGCGAGACGGTAAACACAACAGAGAGGATAGAGGCAGAAGCTCCCACGCAAATCATCACAGTTAAAATTGCACAGAGTTCCGGGTGACCTATTTATAAGTAACTACGATTGACTAAATCAGCTTAGATTAGGTGTGGGACTGAGCTGGAAGGTAGTGCCGGGGCATGGTACTGTCTGGTGCCTGCGGTTTATACCAGCCTCAATCTCCTTCTCCCTCAACCGACACTACTACAGTAGTAGCTCTAGACTGGCCCCTCAGCAACAATAACAGAAATTCATTGGAAAGCAATACCCTGCAAGCAAATATTTGTCTCCTCTCAGGCTCCCCATGGTAAACCTCCTGTGACATTTTCCATTGCCAAGATCCACAACGTCTCACTCTCTCACCCTCTTGTTTTCCCCTCTCCTTCACGTTTGGTCTTTATTCTTATTCAATTTTCCTCTGTCTTTCCCTTTCATTCTTACTGTAATCGCATGCTTTTTATGTAGAACATATAATTACATCTAATTGTGGCTGCTTTTCTCTGATAATTCTTTGCGGATTCAAGTTACATTATGTTTGCCAGGCCAGAAGAAGGCATGGATAGTTTCCAGCGTTACACACTCTGGTTCAGCCTTAAATACAAAACTGACACAAGGTCGGTTGCATAAACCTCGAAGTCTTACAAGTTAGACATCAAATTTTTTCTATAAGACACTTCGTAGCTTTTTTAAATCAGTTACATAAAAACATAGCCTAATTTGATACCGAAAACTAAGACTGACTGCCCCTAGTGCTAGTGGGTCATACTAGAACTTAAACACACTTAAGACACTGTCTTAACATAATGGCTATGTTTATGCAACCGGCTCTCGGACAAAGCTCTGTATAAATGTCACCGATATAAAGCAACTTTGAGCTATAAATTTGCTAAATGTATAAATTTCGTCCTGCATCTAAATTCATTAGGTAGCACAGAGTAGCTCTTTATTTTTCATCTTTGCTAAGTAAATTAAACTAGGCCAAGCAATGATTTACTTCTCGGTATAAATCTTGCGTAACGCACAAGTCGCGGGCTTTTCTAATAAATCTGAGAAGGGTTTGAAATATCTCCCGGCCTATTTCAAGGGCCCAGAGTTATGATGAAGTTTCAGTCGTACATGAACAAAAGCCTTAGGAAAATATTTTCAGGGATTAAACATCAACGTGGTGTTAGTGAAGGATTAAAGATTTTTTCCCCCCAGATTGACGGTCATCAATTCAACACAATGACAAGCTAAAAAGGAAAGAAAAAAGAACTGAGCTATTGATTGAGAATGTGCTGAAAATAAAGACACATATGCACTTGCTTACTTTCTCTCTCTCTCTCTCTCTCTCTCTCTCTCTCTCTCTCTCTCTCTCTCTCTCTCTCACACACACACATACACACACAGCTGTTGCCTAATGAACATTCTTTAGCACTAACATAAATATCCAGTGCTCGTTTTGGTGCACTGGCCAGATGAGATGCTCACAGTGTTGTCCTAAAAGACGAGTAAACACCTCCATTTTACCCCATTATCAGAGCCTGCAAGGACAAACAAAGCCCCGGTTTACACCAACAGGACGGCTAATAAACAATGCTACTCCCTCATTTAGCGCCATTAGCACAGTAATGAAAACTCTGCGGACTGAATGTTCCGAAGACATTTAGGGGCATTTTATCTGTCTTTATTTGACAATAATCAAATTGAACGTTCTTTTCTGGTGTGATTAGCCCCAAAAGGAAGCTAAAACATATTCAGTCAAGTAACTTGAGTTAAACTAAGTTCATAATTACTCCAATCTGTTCCTGTCATGTTTAATTTCTGTATTAATTATGTGCAGAGAAAAACAAAACAAATCCTGCTTCTGAGAAGTGCTTAGATATTCTAGCAGGACGAAACGACTGCTAGGGCCCCATTTGGTTCGGGAAAAGAAACCGGGGTCCACTGACAGGCACGTAGTTAGTATTCTAGAAGTGTAACATTTAGTCAGACAGAGCAGAACGGGACGGCGATGGCCCGAGACTTCATAGAACACCCAGAGGGCTTTAAAAACGCATCACAATGGACTCTTAATAAGGCCTGTCTTCATTGGCCATTTACCAAAGATTTATGAGCCAACGAGAGGAGCCAAGACAAAGGTGATTATGAGAAAAAAGGATAGTTGCCCTTGGCAACTGGGGCTTTTGCAACACACAATGGCACGGGTCATTGTAAAGTCGAATGTTTGTATGTACAGGTGTGTACTAGAGGGCCAATGGCATTCTGAGAATGCCCTCTATCACTAACTTTAACTTGTTTGTGTCACATGCGCTAATTTTTGAGAAACTCGTCATTGAGAGGAAAGCACCTACTGAACTTGTTTGCATACTTTTCATTGTGTGAGTCTAAATAAAACTCAAACTTTGCTCAAAATGGGGGTTCCCTTCTTACCGTGACATGATTTGTTGCTTTTAGAGACTAGTCGACCCAAAGCCACAGCATTGCTTTCTATTGCCTAGACGGGTTTTGACTTCTGTGTGGTCTTCTAGAGAAAGAGAACAATCTCCTCTGACTTTGTTCTTTGCCAAATGCACAAATTGAATATTTGGCTGAGGTTTCATTTGAAGACCTGCTTAGACAAACCTGTTGTCCTCTGGGAATTCATCAGAAGTTGCAGAGCTTCAGCCCTCGCAGATCATTTAAATCACTACCAACTTTCTGGCTGCTTTCCTTTCTTTGAGACCGCAGGGGGGAACTAGAAAAAACATACACATGGATCAGGGATAGACGAAAAAGAGAGAAGCGAGAGGAAGGGTTAGACGTTAAAGTGAGATGCAGAGACAGAGAGCCCCTGGCATGGATTTAAGTTACACGCCTGGTTTCTTTATTTAATCCTTTCCCAAAAAAGCAATGGATGTGGAGTGAAGCAGAAAGTTCAGTGGTGGCTTCTTTTCCCCAGCTACAGAAACCAGGGCTAACACTGAAGCATTGTTCCCCACTTCCTGCTGCCCTCACTGGGATCAGAAACCCTCCTGAGTGCCACCAGTCTCACTACCAATGACTCTATACCAACTTCTATGTTGATTTTACCGCGTATTGAGCTACATGATTTTTGTGAGTAGGCCCATCTGTGAACGATTACATATAGCAATACTGTTGGAGTTTACATGGACAGTATTAGGGTGTAGCAGCATTGATATAGTTGTTTGTCATAGTTGTGTAGCATAGTTGTTTAATCTATTTGGTGTAACTCACAATGACAAATGATCAATTGTTGGCTCACACTTATCCACACCCTGGACAATACTTCAGATTCCAGGTCATTTGTGACTGACCCATTTCTATGAGAGAAGTAGCAGGAAGGCGGCACTAACAAGACAAGAAGTTGTTTACAGTTATGAAGGTTTTGAACATGTACCCGCAAGCACATGTTATGACACATCAGCTAAACTAAGTTTCGTGATAAAACCGTGACCTATTAGAGGGCGTTTCTGTTTTCCAGGTAAAAGTAGATCAGATGGAATTAGCTCAGGTAGTAAATATATTATTTGTACTTATTTTGAGTACAAAGCAACCCCTAATAAGAACATTTTTACAGTAAGGCTCAATATTTGTTAATGTACTGGGTATCATGAATTACAAATGAACAGTACTTTTACAGCATTTATTAATTTTAACATATATTCAGGGAATGATCCACTTCCATTTTTTGCAATAGGCCTACTTGTTTGAACTACCATTCAAAAGTTTGGGGTTAGAAAGATGTTTAAAAAAGAAAGAAAGAAAATAAATTAATGCTTTTATTCAGCAAGACTGATGTATTAAATTTATTTATTTTTTTATTTTTATTAACAGTAAAGACTGTTTACAATGTCTACTACACTGTAGGCTACGCGTTGGATTTCATTTATACTTCTGCGTCGTTGTCCGCGTTGACGTGCAATTACACATGCAGAGGAAGCATGTGAAACCCGAGGGATGGGTTCTAACAGACAAATCACAGTGCTTGCGGTCCCCATAGAATTGATGCGTTGTTACATGTTTGGAGAGGTGGACGTCAGGGAGTTTGACGCAGAAGTATATTTTGGGCTTAAAGGATTAGTTCACTTTTTAAAAAACTTTTGCTGATAATTTACTCACCCCCATGTCATCCAAGATGTCCATGTCTTTCTTTCTTCAGTCGAAAAGAAATTAAGGTTTTTGATGAAAACATTCTAGGATTTTTCTCCATATAATGGACTTCATTGGGTACCAAACGGTCCAAGGTCCAAATGACAGTTTCAGTGCAGCTTCAAATGGCTTTAAACGACACCAGACGATGCATAAGGGTCTTATCTTGCGAAACGATCGGTCATTTCAAAAATAAATAAAAAAGTTTAAGTTTTATAAGCACAAATGCTCGCCTTGCTCTGTTCTGTGATGCACGTTCGTGACTCTCCTGTTCGAACTCGTTCATCAAAATGAACGAATCTTTTTTCGAGTCATTTCGTTCATTCAACTAACAAAATGACTCGGAAAAAGATTTGTTAATTTTGAACAAGTCTTTTTTCGAGTCATTTCGTTCATTCAACGAACGAAATGACTCGAAAAAAGATTTGTTCATTTTGATGAACGAGTTCGAACAGGAGAGTCACGAAACGTGCATCACAGAACAGAGCAAGGCGAGCATTTGTGCTTATAAAACTTAAACTTTTTTATTTATTTTTTAAATGACCGATCGTTTCGCAAGATAAGACCCTTATGCATCGTCTGGTGTCGTTTAAAGCCATTTGAAGCTGCACTGAAACTGTCATTTGGACCTTGGACCGTTTGGTACCCAATGAAGTCCATTATATGGAGAAAAATCCTAGAATGTTTTCATCAAAAACCTTAATTTCTTTTCGACTGAAGAAAGAAAGACATGGACATCTTGGATGACATGGGGGTGAGTAAATTATCAGCAAAAGTTTTTTAAAAAGTGAACTACTCCTTTAAGCATCAAAGCTTGACCATCAAATCGACAAATGATTTCTGAAGGATCATGAAGACGGTAATGGAGAAATGGCTGCTGAAAATTCAGCTTCGCTATCACAGAAGTAAATAACATTTTAAAGTATACAAATATTTAGTTATTTAAAATTGTAATAAAATTTCACAAAATTACTGTTTTTACTAAATTTTTGATCGAATAAATGGAGCCTTGGTAAGACTTTCAAAAATATTTAATTAAATATTTACATTTTTGAGTTAACATTTGGCTAACTAAACATTTTTTTTCTGTACAAAAACGCAAATATGCAACATGAATCCAACACAATGCAAAACATTACTGATTATTTTGTAGTTTTTAACTCATCCTGATGCTTTCAAAACTACTCAACAAAACCGCATCTACTGTATGTCAGCCAGATAAAATTATCTTGGTCACAAATCAGAAGAATTATCAAAAGCCATGTTGAATACATAATAGAAAACCAAATGTTTAAGTTCGCAAAAACAGATGCAAAGGATAAATAAAAGTTAAAACCGCAGCACTGGCCCAAAACTATTTCCCTTGCATCTTTATTGTTGACCCCTGATATATAGTCAGTAATGTTTACAAATTGAACCATATAGTAAACCAAACTAGATTTATTTTCTTAATGTACTTTTCTGCTTACGCTGAAGTCATTTTAATGTGCTGATCCAGGACCAGCCCAAGCTTTCCCATGAGACAAAACCGCAAACGGGTTGTCGATCAACACATATGTACTAGTCTGGCCTCAGTCCTGTAAGTGCTTCCAGGACTAGCCTTGTTTGTGCAGTTACACAAGAAATAGCAAAACTGATCTCAGAACAGTCTTGAGCTCTTCATGTGAGCGCGGCCCTGTTCAACATGAGGGACCCTCATTACCTGCCTGAGTCCCTTTGAAAACCGTAGCGCGGCGAGAGTTAACGAAACACACCTTCTGCTGCCACGCTCCACCGGCGACTGGAGAGTCATTTGGAGCTTTGGCGGACCGTGACTCAAAGCTTCGAAATTGCGCACAGAGATCCTTAACTGGAAACATATATTTCTTGGAGTGGCCCCGAGTTTCTGAACAGGGACAGAGAGAGAGAGAAAGAGACTGAAAATAAGAGCAAGGGTTTCAGTGCAAGGTCATTTGAAGTACCTCATTATGTAGGACATTCCTCTCCAGCTGGCTCAAGGTTTTTGAGCTGAACTTGTTTGCCCATTGGCTTTCCTCATCTACTTTCCAGGAAAGGGTCAAGAGGGATACTTGCCCTTGTTTTGATCTTCAGCCTACGCTTGGGCCTTGAACAGATTGTTTCCTCATTGAGCATGTCTTCAGCCCCCTGTTTCCCAATTTGCTTCCTAAACCAAAGTGCTGTTCTCATCATTCCTTGGGATGACGTGGCATTCAAATCACATTTTATTTTACAGATTAAGGTATTGTGATTTGGACTTGTGTTCTAATTTTCATCCTTTTGGCAGGTTAAGAGTCAGGGGGTTACAGAAGAGCTGCGGTGCCTTGGCTTGCTTAACGCCCTGGATAAAGACCGGGACATTCCCGAAGACCTGGCCCAACTGTTTGGAGAGCCTTGCATTAAACTAGCTGAGGGTATTAAGGCCTATATTTCCAAGGTGAGTTTAAGTCTGTTTGATTTTACTTGTTGCACAACATTCTGCCTTCATTTGTCAGGATATCTGTCGAGGCAAGCCATGTCTTAATAACAGCTATTAAAAACATCATCTGCCTTTTCAATGCATGGGCACAATTGTAGACAACAGTTGCAAGTGAAGTTCCTCACAGCGTGAAGCAACTTGCCATTACCATAAATGTGTCCTGGCAAGTGATTACAATCTCCTAAGGGAAGAAAAGTGGATGGTTGAGTCATGGGAGAGTTTTTCAGACATTTATGCTTGTATATGCAGCATTGTAGAGGGTGACTCACTCCCTTGTCCTGATCATGAACCAGTCTAGCAGTCAGAGCTCAGATTTGTAGGAAATGTCTTGGTTTTCCCCTGGCGTGGCTGGTTATCCCTTCAGCGTCCAGCTTTTTCCCCCTCACAGCCTTCCAGTGTTTTTACATTAATAAAACGGACATGTTTGATAGCCTAGGGCTTGTTTTAGAAAAAGTCTCACTCTAAAGGTGTGATTGGAATTGCAAAGCATCAAGTAAAGTCAAACACTTATTTACATTAAACACTACCATTCAAAAGTTTGAGGTCAGTAAGATTTTTTTATGTTTTTGAAAAAAGTATTTTATGCTCACCAAGGCTGCATTTATTTGATCAGAAACACAGTAAAAAGTATAACAATTTAAAATAACTCTTAATGTAATTTATTCCTGTGATGGTAAAGCTGTTTTTTTTTAGCATCATTACTCCAGTCTTCAGTGTCACATTATTCTATAGAAATTATTCTAATATGCCGATTTGGTGCTCAAGAAATATTTCCTTGTTATGATCAATGTTGAAAACAGTTGTGCAGCTTAATATTTTTGTGGAAACCATGTTACATTTTTTGTGTGTTCTTTCATAAATACAGAGTTCAAAAGATCAGCATTTATTTGAAAAGAAATATTATTAAAATTTAAACATGCACAATAATATATTCATTATCCACCATTACAATAAATGTAATAATTTTACATTTTTATTTTAAATAAATTGTGCATCCCTACTTGATTTTATCTGAATAGCTAGTTTGCAGCCTCATAGAATAATTGAGATCAGCAGAAAAGTAAAAGTTGTTGCAGAAGTGAAAGAAATTCTTTCTTTGGAACAACCCACACCAATGAATCATTAACAATTAAACCAGGAAACATTTGTTTAGAAAGAAAATAGGGTTTTCACTTCACTTTAGGCATTTTGCATTATGGTGTCGGAACTTCTAAATGCCATTTTTTTATATATATATTAATTTTCTGTGCCACCCATTTGTTTACCCAAGTCTCTCAGCTCTGGGAATATGTTATCAGATTTTATGGTGCATGTCTACCCTGTCCTACACCCACCCCCACTCTTGCCGCTATGCGCAACAGCCCGTGCGTACGTCAAATCTTTTACTACTAATTGAGTGAGGCTGCAAACAATTTATTGGCACTCAGAGACAGAGGCATTTGCCTCTTAATTAAAAACACATGCGTCACTTCTGAGAGACGCAATTATGGTGCGCTAAAGAATTCCCTGATCATGCTAAGGGATCGGTCAGTGGAAAAAGTAAACAAATAATGTAGAGTTTTGCCAGAGCATATGGGGCAGATTGTATGCGAGTTCCAAAATACATAAAGAGAGAAAAAATAAAGTCTATGTGCATGTGTCAGCATGCGTGTACACGCGTCAATATGAATAAGAGAGTGAGATTCAGATTTAGATGAAGAAAGAAGACATTTACACAAAGACAAAGAAACAGGCCGAACAAGCACACGCCGAGGCTTCGGGCTCTTTTCCAGCTTCATGTCAGCACAGAGGTAAAGCACACAGAAAAAGAATGAGAGGATAAAGAGGATCGAGAGAGTGTTCGCAGCGAAGGCAGGGAATGAGTGAGCGAGGAGAGATGAAGGAAATGCATGTTTCTGAAGCGAAGACCTTCAGAATCCAGAGAATGCTAGAACACCTGGTTGTTATTATGGAAGACTCAAAAAAAAGCAAATAGAAAAGTCATACATCCTCCAGATTCTCGGCTTTAGCCGGACTCAGCACACAAGCTGCGTACAGACGTGAAGGATATGCAAACCACTGACCATTGTTGCTCCTTGACTTTCCATGGCCCTTGTTGGGCTTTGATGTTACCAATAATACAGAACAACTGCATGGCTAACAAGAGTGGAACCCTGCAAGAGTTCGGTTCATTCACCAAACAGATGGCTGCGCCCGCAGAGAATCACGCAGGCTCACATGCAGAAACCCTAATGTGAGTCAACAAATCAAAAGACACTACAACATCTCGGCAAGAATGGATACGATCCAGCCCAGAAATGATATCAGCATTCCAAGGAGTATTATATCCTCAAACTACACCTGAACAGGAACCCTGCAGCAGCCACTTGAGTCCTCTCAATATCCCTAAATCCCTCCTCAGTTTCCCGCAAAGCTAAATGGGACGTTTTGTCCCCGTTCCCCGCTTGTCTCAGATTCTCCTAATGACTCATTAGATGAGGAAGCATCTCGTCTTCGGGGCTGAGGCAGCGCTGCATCACCACCGGCGTCTCAAACAGATTTACGATGAAAGCAGTGATCATACTCGGGGCATTCCGCCAGCCGCAAAGTTTTCCGCCAGCCTCAGAACAAACACAAAGGCCATCTCTGTCTGCCCTCTAACCTTTATCTTCTGCATGATCATAGCTCAAGGACTGTTTTCGATGATGTGGTCGGTTTTACTACATGCGGTTTTTCTGGAAGAATGTATTGTTTGTTTCGTAAAACTATGGGAAACTACTAGCTTGTGGACACGGAGTGGGTTTGGTAACAAGTGAACACGAGATTTGCTAGGGTGGAAAGAAAGGAAAAGAGAAAGAAGTTAATAAAGTAAGGCCGGTCCAGTTGGTGTTCTCATGTTGCTCTGCATGGAGTACACGATGGCTCACCTCCTGCCAAATATGTGTTGAGCTCTCAAAGCTGGTATTACTTAGAGTCGAATTTCAACGAGTGCTCCACAGCGACCTACCATCTAAAAGAGAGAGAGAGAGAGAGAGAAAGAAAGAGAGATTAAGTCGGGTTTAAAGCCTCGGAAGTCTTCAAGCCCATTCTCCACACCAAAAGAGAGACTGAAGACAGCCTGTCAGATCTTTAACACACTCATTAAGTGTCACTGTGGCAGAGATCCCTGATGAGAGAGAGAGAGAGAGCCAGGAAGACACAGGCACAAACAGAACTAACCCCGACTGCTGTTTTTAAAGGGCAGGGTAGGGTTGCACCAGCTATTTGTAAGACTTAAGACCTAAATGCAGACATAAGTTCACACAAATCAAGCTCTCACTGATATAATCCAGTCTGTCATATTACTGGCAGACCAATCGCATTACATACTCCCGGTTGTAAGATTTCATAAATATTTTGTTTAAACAAAGGGTTGCATTTGATTTAAGTGCAAGAGTCCAATGATCACATTTTCAGTGGTTGTAACATAGTTCTCATTTATGCTAAGCTGTACCTTACGCACAGCTGGAGCAAACCGGCCCCAGGTGAATAGATATAGACTTCTACAGAGGGGGAGGGAAAAAGAAAAAGAAAAAGAAAAAGAGAGAGATTAATTCTCACAGGGCTTAAGGTCAGATCCAGGAGACTGTTGTGCTCTAGTGGAACGGTAGGTCTCTGGTGAAGGGGGCCGGGGGACAGAGGAATGGGGCCGACCTCAGACGGCAGCCAAGAATGGCAGGAAACAACTTGTAAGCATATACACACACCCCATTCATTCAAAGGCCCATAACAGGCGTGCACTGATTTTATCCAGCAGAGAGTGTGTGTACAGTATGTGTTTGTGTCTCAGTACTGTGTGTTATTAGCCTTTTACCTGAGTCATGCTCTGGGATTTATTGTTTGCCATGCTCTACGCCTCAAGGAAAGCAACAGTTATTTATTAATATTCCTCCTGGAGGAAGGTACATTCTGTGCTTCAGTATCTCAAAGGCAGAGCAATCTCTGGCACTGGCGGCTACATAAAAGTACTGGATTGCCGTCTCCACTAAACTCAGCTGGAGAGAACGCTAATGGCTTTCTTCGCACGCTGTGTGCATGCACTCACCCGCTTCCTGCACTATGAATGGAGGAAAAATCTTCCTCGCTGCACGCCTTTTCTGGCACACGGGTATAGGGGCCAAAGGTTTAACTCTGGGTGTGTTTATTGTTATTGTTGAGGGCTTTGTATGGGTCTCCACTTTCTGAACTCTGTTGTGTTTTCCAGAAAACAGATTGCGTGCACACTTTAACTAGGCCTTACTGACAAATGCTTGCGTGAAGGATTCTTACAGGAATATCTGTCATAAATGAGAACCATTCCAAAAGGAACAAAATGGGATCAACTAACAATTCCATAAGATCTTCCTGGATGAACCAGGAGTTTTCAATTCTTAATTGATTCTTACGGTCTTATATTGTGTAGAACCTGACTTGACAGCTAAAGGAAATTGCTCTCGGAGGAAAAGGAGTTTTAAAATCCTGAAAGATTTAAAAATATATATTTTTTTTGGTGTCACATGTTTGTTTTGTGTTTCCTATATTCTCTATAGGATCTTTTTGCTTTGTCCTAGCAAAAGTAAAAACAATAACATATGCCTAGTATCCGCCCAGAACAACCTAGCAACTGCATTACAACACCTTAGCAACCACCCAGAATACCCTAGTAACCGTCTTGCAGCATCCTAGCAGTCTGTCTATCCATCTATCTATCTATCGATCGATCGATCTAATATTTCTTATCTATCCATCTATATATTTTTCCATCTATATATCCTTCCATCCATCTATATCCATCTATATGTTTTTCCATCTATATATCCTTCCATCCATCTATATCCATCTATCCATCCATCTAGCTATCATGTCCTAGCAACCACCCAGAACACCCTAGCAAATGCATAGCAACCACCCAGATCACCCTAGCAACTGCATAGCAATACTCTAGTAACCACCCAGAAATTACTAGCATTCATCCATCTTTCTTCAATATTCCAGCATCCACCCCAAACACCAAAGTAACCATCTTGCAGTATCCTAGCAACAGTCCAGAACAACATCATAGCAACCCTCTAGCAACCACCCAGAATACCCTACCATTTGCATAGCCTATCCATTTATCTATCCATCTATCTAAAAATAAATTTAAATAAAAGCAGGAAAGAGTATTATAATTATGAAGACAATTGGAATGATTTCTATGAATCCTTCTTGTTCTCTTTTTCCTTCTCTCTTTCTCTGATATGCAGCATGTACACAAACATGCCAAAACAGCCTTTATCTGCTGCGAGATGTGGAATTGATTTCAGGACCATTTACTGCACCAGAAATTAAATTAAATCTCTGCTGTGGTCTGGGTGAGATTATGTCACGTTATAAAGCTGATTATGCTGCAGGCGCTCGGCTGTCTGATGAATGGAGAGGAGAAGAGAGAGAGAGAGAGCCAAGAACAACAGAGACTCCATCACACACTCACGCTTGAGTTGATGATGCCAGACAGAGAGGGACTGGGGAGGAGAGAGAAAGAAAAGGGAAGAGAGGGAATAAATTATTATTCCTTAAGAAAAAAAAAAACATCTTGTTTTATCAAACACAGTCATTTCAAAAAGCTTAAAGTGTTTTTTTAAAGAGCCATTCATATTTAAGCATAGACAGAAATACACAACAACCGAACACAACATAACGTACTGTGAAACACGGAAAGGCAAAACACTATAAATTGTATAGACTGAAATAGATTGTAAAACTTACATGCCAAACTTTATATTTATCTTAACTCTGGCATTTGACCTTTATCCAAGAAGGATTCAAGAAAGTGGAAAGAAAATGCTGATTTGGTTTAAAGTTTGGCTTGTTACTTTTTTAAAATGTGAACAGCTTTATGAATAATATGGAATGAAAATTTTTTTTCACCACTTCCTTGATGACATTTTCTGTTTTTTTTTGTTTTTTTTTTGCTGAATGGTATTAATACAGTGATTCAAACACTGACTTCATTTTTTAACAAATCATCAAGAGTTTTCAATTCGTTTAATTTAGTTCAATTAGATGAGCTGAGGCTGGCCCGAGGCAGTGGAAATGAGCCAGTAATCAGAGTGTTTTCAGTTCAAGACCTAGTCGGTGGAACTAATGATCTGGATACTGGGGTTTGACTAGTTGAAATATGGCCGTCACAGACTACTGAAAAACTGCCCTTTAAAAATGTGACCTCAAAAACTATTCTTAGTCGTCTCATACACCGGCTGACTCTCCAACTCAACACAAAGTGAACATTTCTGTCCTTAGAAACTGCCGTCTTCAAAAGCTAAATGATAAATAGTAAATTTTACAGAAGAAATGTTTCTGTTTTGTAACTTGAGGTAAACTTTATCTGCCTGTGAGACAAGAAACAAAAAGGAGGAAAGACACAATTATAAAACTGAATTATCCAGTTTCACATTCCTGTTGACAATCTAGAATTTGAGAAGTCATCATATGTCGCTCAGTTGCCTGTACTAATGGAATCTTTTGTTTGTTTCTGTCACAGGTTACAGACAGTATCATCTCCAAACAGGCTTTACATGGTGAGTATATTATCAGTCATAATTTCTTAATAATTGCCATAAATCACAATGACAGCACAATGCTAAAGGCACCAGGAATAATGACACAAAAATAAACAATAACAAAACACAATGCAGTTCAAAGAACAGGTTAAAATATCTTGCACAACACCAATTCATATTTTATGATGTATTTGAATGTGCTGACTGACTACTGTCTGTCTCTTTCTCAGAAGCAAGAGCCATGCCCCATTCATATAATACATCAGGGTCAAAGTTCATGACCACAGTGACACAGAGGCCATCAGCCCACCTGACCCTTAGCAGCCTACCTGGTGAGTTTATATATAAACTAAATAACGTAAGCATTTAACCATAAAGCTTTAGGTCAAAAAGTCTATAAGCTCATGGTATCACATTTTATGTTTGTTGTGTTCAGAACAGCTTGAAAGTCTGTTAGTGTGTGATCCTCAGTCGTTTAGTGCATGATTTGCAAAGTTGAAAAATGTATATATAAAAAAAAAAGATCTGTTCAGATGCTAAAAGTCATGTAGTGTATTTCAGTCAGTACTATACATGCTTTAAATGTGCCCTTCATGTACGTGTCCCATCCGTCCTGCTAGGCAGTGGCAGAGCGTCCCTATGCTATAAAAAAGCCTGGCAAACAGCTGCAAATAAGAAATTGATTATAAAACAGCCTGAAATTGTTTAGTTATTTAAAATAATATCACTAAATATCCCAAAATCTTGTATGTTCCTTTGAAGTTCTGCTACTCGGATCAAAGTCCTATTTACTGCATGCATGCCAGGAAAAAAAGAGATTTACTCAGTCACGCATCTAAGAAGGAAATGAAACCGAGACAAACCAGCTTTGTTTTTGGAGCACGAGTCATGAGTCTGATCATTAAACTGCAAGGACTTTTTTTTTTTTACACGTACATGCATTACTCAAAAACCTGTCTGCATAGTGCTTGATGATGGATCACGTACACGCACTACGAAAATTGCACATGCCGTTATCTTCAAAAAGCCGAAATTGTTAAATCCTTGAGAACATCTATATTAACCGCCGTAGTGGGCTTTCCTACACATCTGTACTTCATATGTGTTTTTCTTTATCACTTTTGTCAGAAGAACGGCCCTTTAAAAACTTTTCGAAGCAGTAAATCAAAGAACAGGTCTAGCGTTATTGATCTTCTTTGAGGAATGTGGCTCATTGTGTTTGAGGAACACGCCGCCTGCTCCTCCATGTCCTCTATACCTCCCTTCCTCCCCAGCCTCTTTCTCTCTGTTCTTCGATTTTTCACTCTGTCCGTGACTTCCTCTTCTGTGCAGCCATACCTTCCTGTTCTGATCTCTCCTGTACTCTTTAGACAATCCACCAATCTTTCATTCCTCCCTTTTACCTTATGAATTATGTGCCTTGCCTTAATCAGCACCTGCTCCTTGTTTTATTCCTATTTTTACTATTGATTTTTTTATTTTATTTGCTTTTCCACATGATTTATAGTATATTTAATTGTGCATGCTTATTTCCCCTATTTTAACATTGATATTAACTGTATGTGAGTTTTAAGTGATGCCAAACGTAATCTTTATAAAAAATTATATTTCCTCGCCATTGACAGAAATTTCTGTCATTTATGAGACCATGCTTCCTCGACATTGACGTAATTTGACGTAGTTTGTAAGAAAGGCGATAAAAGCATTGCTTTTGCTCATTGTAGTCTTTGTCAAAAACATGATTTTCTTAGCTTTTTGTTAAAAATGTTGCTTTTAAAAAAGAAAGCAAAAGCTAGAATAAAATGTTTTTGTTTGTTTTTTTTAAAGAAGAGGCTCTGTTCTTTTTTATATGTTGCATGTTCAGATATTCATACAACAAAATATTCTGGGGGCCAAATTGTTGTGAAAATTATAAAAAAAATCCATCTTTTTTTTAAATGCTGATAGGATTAGGAAAGAGTTAAATGTAATCTTTAATGGATCTCATAATGAATATCGATTTTTTATACTGTACATTTATAATGTAATGCCGGAAACAAAGACCAAGTTTTGGTCTTTTGTTAGACCAAAACTAAATTAATTAAATGAACTCAGCGGTTCTCAAAGTGTGGGGCGCGCCCCACGGGTGGGGAATAGAGACGTGACAGGTGGGGCGCGCCAAACGGGAGGAAATTTTCCTTTTTATTCCTTTATATCTTTATTCGTTGATGGCGAGTCCGCATCGTCAACTTCATCTTTGCAGCAACACAGAAAACACCAGTTTATTAATAAACGATTAAATGTCTCCTTGCTATTTTTTACACATTCATAATCATTACTTTTGCCGGTTCTTTGTGGCAAGCTTTATGCGTGCGCTTGAGTGCGGCAATATAACGCTCATTATCCTGTATAGCCTATTTAAGTAATTAAATCAATATAAAGGGGCGATTTGTCCACTACTGGCTTAAATGAACAACTACTAGTCGACTAGAAAAAAACTCTAGTCGGAGACAGCCCTTATTCCACATATTTTGACACAACTGCACTTTTATTTTCTCTATTTTTATATTTCATGCAAGTTATGACACAGCTGCACTTTTATTTTCTTTATTTTTGAACTTGCTATTATTTGATGTAGATAGTTTGTATTTAGATACAACTTGTTACTATACTGATACTACTTGTTACTTCAATAAATTGGAACATTTTAAGCTTGTTGCGTATTTCATTAGCGTTGGGGCGATGGGGGCAGGTCGGGCTTGACAATTCCCCCTTGTCCAAAGTGGGGAATGACCGAAAAAGTTTGAGAACCACAGAATTAACTAAACTAAATTTTAATATCAAGAATATATCAGTTATCAGCCATAACAAGAAAATAATTAGCAGCTTTATTTAATATCCGTGCTTCCCCACATAACACACATTCATGTTTTTTTATTTAGTTTATTTGTATAGCTCTTTTCACAATACATATCATTTCAAAGCAGCTTTACAGAAAATGCATGTGTCTACATTACAGTTTAGAGTGATCTGTTATCAGAGGAGACTGTGTCCAAGTTATGGATTTCAATGCAATTCGATTCAATTCAATTCTAACTAACACAGTTAGTTAACAATGTATTAATTTAAGGAGCAAAAGCAATGAGTTCACTGAAGTAATGAATAAACTTTAATTTCAAAACATTTAATTTTGCACGATTCATCAGTACATGTTATTCCAAAATGAAATGGTTGGCCTTTAATGTTGGCTAACTATTAAAGTAATAAAGGTTATGTCAATAGTAGCAAGTAATGTCATTTTAGTTTGTAACGCTCACTTTTCACAATCAAATCACTTCCCGACAGATGAAAGATCTGCCATACATTTTTGTTTCGTTCAGTGTTATTTTAGTATTATCTCTATAGTATTTATATTTTGAATTAGCTTTAAGTTTTCATTTAAATTTTAGTTCAAGTTTTAGTAATTGTGTTATGTGCCCTGTATGTGCTTGTTATGTACTGAACATCAAAAATACATCACTTATAGAAATAAAACAGTTTGCTAATGCGGTTTCGTGCTAACGAACATGAGTCAAACTCCTGCAGAGTGTAGCTCCAACCAGCTCCAAAAGTTGGTTTCTAGTGATCCTGAAGACCCTGATTAGCTGGTTCTTGCATGTTTAATTAGGTTTGGAGCTAAAGTTCGACAGTTTGACTCCCCTGTGCTAACGAACGTCCGTCTCCTGCCTTTTCCTTCAGGTGGCGCTCAGTACTCCACCCCTCAAGCAGACCTGCACCAGTCCTGCCGCCATCCTGTACGTTCCTGGGCCAACCAGAGCTTCGGCGCTCATCTGCACAACATGACACTGGCCAACGGACGCCTTCGCGTACCCCAGGACGGACGCTACTACCTGTACTCCCAAGTGTACTTCCGCTACCCCTCTCCCAGCGAGGGGGATCAAAACAGCGTGAGCCACCAGCTGGTCCAGTGCATCTATAAGAAAACCTCCTACCTGAGGCCGATTCAGCTTCTGAAGGGAGTGGGGACCAAATGTTGGGCTCCAGACGCAGAATACGCCCTTCACTCAGTGTACCAGGGCGGCCTGTTTGAGCTGCGAGCGGGAGACGAGGTCTTTGTGTCAGTCTCGTCTCCTACGATGGTGTACGGCGAGGACTCTTCTAGCTATTTCGGAGCTTTCCGTCTGGATCTGTAAGAGCACGTCAGAGGAACTGGATCGGGACTACATTACCCACTGGCTGGAGCGTTTTTGAGCTGCAACCCAAAGAGAAAAGACTCATTTTAATCGTTCAAATTTCCTTTCTTTAAGACTTTGAATATGTGAAGGATGCATGAATGAGAGACATTTCGGACAAGGTTATTTCTTTTATAGACAGAGGAATGTATGTATATTTCTACAAATCACATCAAAGATGTGAATCTTTGAAACGGTAGCAAAACTATGAACAGGAGAGACAAAAACTCACACAAAGTGAATCTGTGCCAACGATCTGTGTGTACTGTTTGACGTGTGAACTCCACTCGCTCTCATCCGCTGGATGGGAATATTTTTGTGTACAGCGGATCTAAAACATTTTTAAAAACAGAGATATGAGAAGAGAATGATGACAGCGGGAATGTGGAGGAAAGAAAGATGAGAAGGAAGTATGTAGCTCTACCAGCCTCAAAGGAGCATCCTGGCAGGTTGCAGTAGTACGGAATTCTCCCCGTCCTGTCGGACCAGCGGAGCAGCATGCCCGGACAAGAAAAGGACCTAAAAAAGTTCACACGCGCACATAAACACAGAGGAATTCAGCTTGTTGTATAGACTGCATTTGAAAACACTCATACTCCTCTTGAGTATTTATGGCTTCCAAACATGCAAAACACAGCGATAAGTTAAAAACACATTCGTTCAGTCTCAGACACAAATCACTTTTACAGGTCTCCCTCTGCTGTCTGGTCCGGGGTGCAGGAGGAAGTACTGTCAGGGAGAAACACGTGCTCCCCAGCTCACGTGGTCCCGGCCACACGAAAGGTTAAATAAACACTACGATACACGATTTGTTGAAATGTCGCGCCCATATAATGCTTTGTTTTTTTTTCTAGTGCAGCATACACATAAAAAAACAAACCCTAAGTGCCCTGAAAAACACTTTTCCGATAAGTGGTGCTTTATACTTGTACATCCATCTCTTTCTTTATGTGGTTGGTTGGTTCAACCTGTGTATATATTGTATTTAATTCAGAATCATGAGGTTTGGAATTGAATGTATGAGTGCTGTGATGTCGCATGAAAATCCCAGAAAATGAGCCTCCAGCGGTAAACGTAAAAGCCGTGGCGCTCTCAAAATGAAACGGCGCTGTGAATCTTGATACGAGCCTGTTTTTTCGGAGGAAAAGGTGTTTTTTTGAAGGAGGAGCGGGTAGGGGTGATTACTTTCAACTGTAAATTATCAAGTGCTGTCACAATGGTGTTTCTGAGAGCAAGCACAAACACTCGCTTGGGTTTCATTGTAAACCACAAGTGTGTTTTCTTCTCTCTGGACTCTGCCCCAGTTTTTACTGATAAAGTGAGTGAGGAAAAGGGCCCCTGCCAAGACACTGCCTTAAATCACATTATACAGCGAGAGCGATCGAGCCAAGACACTTTATGGCATTTAGCTACGGACATGATGCTAGTTATACTACACATTACAAAACTTAAAATCGGACGTTGATTTAACCCGGAGGTGGAGAACAAGTTAATGCTTTTGGCGCAAGTGCATTTATTTTGACTGGCATAATGTGCCGCAATGCCAAAATGTCCCCATACAGGGTGCCTTTTTAGGTCTAGAGAATGTGACGTCAGATACCACTAGATTTTGTATGTGTAAAAGTGCCTTTAGGTTGTCGTTATGCACTGATCTGAGAACACTTTCAATCTAAACACTAACTTCTATCATGTTAAAGGATGTTCAAAGCGTTTTAGATCAGTGTTGAAGTCATATATGACCTCATCAATGCTTAGAACCCATCAACCACATCATTTCGCAGCCCAGTGAGACCTAATGAAAAAATGTCATCATTTACTCTCATGTCCTTCCAAACCAGTATGATGAAGATGATCTTTTTTTTTAAATGGTATGTTTGTTTGTTTTTTGTCAATACAATGAAAGTCAGTAAGATAACGAACAACAGCCGACTGCCTTGACTTTCATTGTTTAGAAAAAAGCATTCTTTAAAATGTCTTTTGTGTTCTGCAGAAGAAAGAAAGTCCTACAGGTTTGGAACAAATTGAAGTGAAAGTAAATGAAAGAATATAAATTTTTGGGTGAACTTTCCCCAATGGAGTCTGGATAATCCCACTAATTCGCACTAACTGAGCTTATTATCCCAGTCAATCTGCTCCGGCCCGTCCAGGGTCTTGTGTGAGTGTGCACATGTGTAAACAAGTTGAAATATGTACCTATCTGTACAACATGGAGGTTGTAGTGGGGTGAGGGGTGGCCAGGAAAAAGAAATATGGCTGAATTCCATCGGATCAAGACGGATTACTGCAGGACTTGCCCTCTGAACCACGAAGAACCACAATGTGAACACAGAAGACAAATGTATGTTAGGTGCGTATATACGTGATTGTGTTTTTTAATGAATTGCTTGACTGGTTTCTAAAACAGTGGATATGATGGTTTGCATACTATAAATCTCACAGAGTTCTGCGGAGACTTTATGGGACTGCTGTGGAAAACTTAAGGGGGGCATAACACCGTGAAATCCAGTGAGCAACATGAACTGTAAGTTAAAAACAAAAAGACTATTGTGGTTCCTTGTCCAGCAAAAGTTTTTTTTTTTTTCGTTTTCTTTCTCGGGATTGTGAAATTCTCTGACCACCGATCTGGGGGACTGTTTTCCATTTAAAGAAAGACGTTATGCACTGTTTACCAATGTTGCGTCTCCATTTTGGTAAGAATGTACTGATATCTCTCATGCTCTCCATCTTTATTGTATACTTTAACAATGTCTGATCTGTGTTGTAAAAACAGAAGTTCAAGGTGTCATTCTCAACAATTAAAGTGCCTTTTTGAATCATGAGTCATAGTTTGATAATCTCTTTTTTGCCCATACTGATGACTTCCAGCAGGAATTCTACACCATTTGTTTTCTTTTGCCAAACTTGCACACAATACCACAACCTACCCACACACCCAGGACACACATGGTTCTCTTACACAAAAAATGATTTCACACACTCAATGTTTGTTTTTCTATCATGGTGGGGACTTCCCATTGACTCCTATTGTTTTATACTTTTTAAATATTTTTTTATTGCTTTATACTCTTTTTTGCAATTTTTTTTTAAACTAAAATATGGGAAGATTTTAATCAGATTTTTATTTTATTAAGAAATTAATGCTATTCTATTTATTCAAGCTGCACAACTGTTTTCAACATTGATTATAAAGATAAGAAATGTTTCTTGAGCAGCAAATCAGCATATTAGAATATAATTTATTTTATTTTATACAGTATATACTGACCACAAACTTTTGAACAGTATATACATTTGCTTTAAGATGCTTTACATTTTAATGCCTCATAAAAACAATTATTTCAAAAAATATATTTATTTATTTTACTTATAAACTGCATATAGGAAAGATCTGAAAAGTTGTGGGGCACATTACATATGATGTAACCCTCACCAATAATTCATAACTAATTTGCTGAAAATCAGATAAGTGGGTGCTAACTATATTAGGATCTCCACTAATTGATTATACATTAGTTTGATTGACCGTTGAATACGGCAGAGGTTTCTGCCATTTTACATTACCAGTTTTTCTCATTCTGACTTTTTTTTCTCCCTCTCTCTCTCTTTTAAATTTTTTTTTAAGCTCTTAAAATATAATGCCATATCTATATAATTACTGCTGGTCCTCTGCTTATGAAGAATTTTTAGCTTTGATGACATTCCTAAAGTTTTGTCAGACAAAAAAACTCACATAAGTGTATGGTCTACACTTAAAGCCAGTTAAGATCACTCCCCAGCTCTCTGTTCTCAAGTCATCCAGACAACCAGCTATGAGTCACCGTCATTCTTACTTCTGCTTGGTATCCCAATGTCACACAATCTCAAAAACAAAACACACTCAGAGGCCACACACACTTACACACCATTTGACTAATGCAGTGTTGACCACACACAAGTCTATTCAGTTTTAGATGTGGCCACACACACACACTGTCCGAAACACACACACACTTGTTAAGACAACCCGCCCTGAGTACCCAGACTGCCCTTGTTCCTGCCTGCACAAATATACCCTCACTTTATCACACATTCCCCTTGCCAGCGCTCCCTAGCAATCCGTCACTCATATGTGTCATCGTTAAAGCTTTTCTGCCATTCATTAAGACCACCAGGCATTCCTATTCACAAACCCAAGTTTGTCCTCCCCAATTCCCAGAATCCACCAGAACACTCTGGAATGTCACAGGAATCGCATCCAGGCACTGTCCAAAGCATTCAGCATCTCAGCACACACACACACAGGCCTCACTTATCTCATTCATTTGTGCAGGGCCTGGAAAGAGTAAACACAAATAAACAAATGGGACAGTTGGCACTAGGGGAGCAGCGGCGGGTCTGGAGAACAGCTGGATCATCTCACTCCTGTGAGACCGAGAAGCTCCGCAATCATCCCTCAGGTCGATATTAGTCTCCTCTCCTGTCTGAGGCGCAGAAATTAGGCCAGTTTGTGATCACTTAGACATTAACAAGCTAGAGCTCTATACACGAGAATGAACCTCATTGGTTCTTGCAGAAGCTCAAACGTGCTGAGTAACACGAGAATGAACCTCATTGGTTCTCGCACGTCAAGTGAACATGCTTGAGCTTCCGTTTACCACAACTGAAATGTGAGTTGATTAATTTTAATATGTGAATAAAAGCCTAAATTAATCTGGCTATAATATAAAGCGTTTGGGGCATTTAAAGCATATAAAGTCTCTTCAGAAAATTTTGGATTAAACCACTCAATTTATATGGATTAGTTTTACAATCTTTTTATGAACTTTTTGAAGTGTCAAAGTGTCAGTTGTGCAACAGTCAATGGAGGGACAGAAAGCACTCAGATTTCATCAAAAAAGCTCTTCACTTGTGTTCGAAGTTGAACGAAGGTCTTACGGGTTTGGAACGACGACATGAGGGTGACACCGCTCTGGAGCATCACCAAGCAACTCGTGTTTCATTGCGATTCATCACTCCACACACAGCTTCCCATATTCTGCCAAAAACTTCATTCTGTCTTTGAGGTTTTTCTGAGACAGCAATGGCTTTTTAAGTAGGGCATTTCCTTAAATTTGGCTAATTTCCTGACCAATAATTTGTGCCATTTTGCCCTGGAATGTAATCAGTGTATTTGCATATCACATTTTTGCCCATACAAAACTCATTCCCACAATGCCATGGTGTTGTTATATGGTTGCTAAGATGTTATGAGTGTTTTCAGTGTGGTTAGCATGTGTTTGCTAAGATGTTCTGGGTGGTTACTAGTTAGATGATCACTCGGCCCAAGCCAAAATGACAGTTAAGATAGTGAAGATAGACAGATGAAGATAGTTACTATGGAATAGAGTTATTTTAGTATAATTTATAATACTATTATATCATTTATTCATATTTTGAATTCACTTTTATTTTAGTAATTTTAGTAATGTCACAATTATAATATATACAGTCGCAATCACGAGATATAAAGTCACATTGCGAAATTTTGGTCTTACATTATGAGATCTAAAGCTGTAATTGTGCGATATAAAGTCGCAGTTACCTTTTTATTTCTTTTATTCAGATGTGGAAACATGCTTCCATACATTACTCGTCTCAAAGCATGGCACAAGTAATGTTAAAGTTTAATACTTAAAACTTCTAACGTCAAGTACATAAGTGATATTCATCTCTGCAAACACTAACAATAAAGGAAAATGAACCTAAAATGAAGATTTATAAGGGTGTTTCATTCAAAGATCCATGTAAAATTATCCTCTAAATCATCTGAACACAAAACGTTGCACTAGACAGATCATTTCACATTGTTGCTACTTCAAGAAGCATTTGTGCTTTTTCAAAAGAAAAGACTCCTTATAATAAAGCTACAAAATAATAGTTATTAAAATGTTGGCCTACAAAAGATGTGAGAAAGTCAGAATTCAGAAGTAGAATCAAATAAGACTCGCCCCAAAATCCTGTGGGGTTTTAAGACCCTCAGCAATTTCCTTGAAATACCACATTTAACATGAACCAGTGTGGGTCTGTTTCTACAGCCACCAGAGCAATTTGGGATTTTAGGGAATAAAAAAGCTTGGAGTCTTTGATTATGTAAAATAAACCAAAAAAACACAAGCGATTCTTTACATAGCTGAAGCATAAACACTTGCTCTTTGACCTCCAGAATGAATGCAGTCTGCATGGAATGCATTATTCAGATTTATTCAAATGGACAAAAGTTCATTTAACAATATGATATAAATCAGAGTCACATACAAATACTGCAACAGAATTTTTGTTGTGGAAAATAAATACATATCAAAGTTAACATATCATCAATAAAAAGACAAATACATCATCTCGGAGGAGTGCTTTGGAATAAATCATGCATAATTCTTTTCCTTCCAAACAATTTGGTAATAACCGTATTGCCTTTTTGGCGAGAAAAATCACAGGTTTCTTCGGATCTACATCGTAAACATGCTCACTGACGCCTGTAAAAGCAGTTTAGCATTTGTCCTCAGCCCTAAACTATTTGCGTAGAAAAAGACAGACACATTCTCAAGTAGACGCAAGCTAAACAGCTGTTTACTTGCTGCTTGTTTGCCTTCCTGACTTAGTTAAAGCCCACGTTCTGTAGATAAGAACATAGGGGGTCCTGTTTTACATTAAAACATTTCATTTGGTCCCGGTCCTGGCCCGGCTCCATTTGCACCAATTGAGTGTTGGGTTACAGCGCAAAGAGGCTCAGTACCCACCCGGATTGCAGGAATGAGTGGAAGTCCTTCGTGCCAAGTCTCTCCAATAACCCCTCGTGTGACACAGAGGAGACCTTTGTGAAACGATCCTTGCACTGACCAGTGAACACTGTTTAATTAACCTTTTCTCCTCTCCCTCCTCCCATATTTTCCTAGGGAGGCAAAAAAGAAAGGCATAATCTCTCCTTCCAACACCCCTACAGCCCCCCCACACAAATACACACACACACATACAGCTTTTCTTTCAGTAATCAGAGCTCAAGAATTTATTTTCCCCTCCCTCTCTATTATAACATTGCAGAATCGCCCGTTGTTTAAAGACTTGACCGGAAATTGTCTTTCTAAGAGTCGAAGGCGGTCGGGGCTGCGTGACGGTGCTTGAGGGAAGCGGTCGGGGGACATCCTGGCGACCGGGAGCCCAGACGAGCAGGAGCGAATGGGAACAATAGCCCTCCCTGACCTCCACGCCCCGAATCAAACTCCCGGGAATTACAGCTTGCAGGGAAAGAGAGAGTTTAGAACAGGCATGAAAATAGTCCAATAACTTTAATAGGCCATAAAAACCCAAATGCCAATGCAGGGGGGAAAAAACATGTATTGAACTGGAGGGTGGAGGTTTTCAAATGCACCGAGATGAAAGTCGAGCGAGTATGCCAAGGAAGAGGACTATAGTATGAGTTTAGCCCTTTCGTGACAGGGAGGATCTCATTATGTCATGATCAGATCCTCACAGCCAAACAAGGGAGGTGCCGAGAGATGCTTTGCTGAGGTTGTCTGAGGACGACAGTGTGGTTACATGGGAAAGAAAGTGAGGATGACGGACGGAGGAGTGCATTCACATCTCCAAAGACTGTATGTAAGGGTCCAGGTGCTCAATATGAGCATAAAGAAGTTGGGGGAACGTAGAGTCCCGGAGGTCATGACATGAGAGAATGCCGCAACACACCCAGTGAGCGAACTGGGCCAACAGTCAATCGAAAAAATTCTATTGAAAGCATAGTTGACTCAAAAATGAGAATTCTCATCATTTACTCACACTTGTGTTGTTCCAAATCTGTACCACTTACTTTCTTCTGTGGGTCACAAAAGAAGATATTTTGAAGAATTTTGGTGAAGTTGAAAAGTTTTTGTTGCCATTGACTGATTGTATGATGTAATGTCTTACTGTATGTTCCAGAGAAGAGAGTCATACAGTTATAGAATGTCACAAGGTTGAGTAAATTATGACAAAATCTTAAAATTTTTGGGTGAACATCCCTTTAGACACCTTATGTCGTAAAATCAACTAGCTTCTCTCCAGTTGAAATTGAACGTACATTTAAACTTTAAAAGAGTGGTACGTGATCTTCAAAACCTGTCTTCAGAGTGTCTTCAGTCTTCAGAGTGACTAATGGAGGAACGGCACTACTGTGGGCATTTTGTTAGTATGTATAAGGGAGAAAGAATAAGTGTGCCTTTTCAACATGATACACCAACTCTCACTGCATTTCTACAAAAGACGGCACATCTTCCCACAGGGATCATTCGACGCACGCAGGTTCTGACAAGACAACCTCAACGCACGTTTCCCAGATCATTTCAGGAATGTTCTCACCCTTCTGAAGTTCCTTTCGAGGTCAGACGTCACTCCAGGGAATGAAAACCCTGCTAAAAAATAGCTTAAACTACTGGTCTTGGCTGGTTAAGGTCTCGACTACTGGTCTTGTAAATGTCAAAAAAAAAAAAAAAAACAGCAGCCCGAGACTAACAACCATCTTAAGCTAGTTTAAGCTGTTTTTTTGGTAGAGTAAAGCACCATAAATGAATTAAAAGCTCGAAAAGAAGTCGCCCCAAATTTGAAAACACGTGTTGGCAGGAAAAGCATTTGGTCCACATACAGAAAGTCCTAATGGCAACCATTCAGATCAGGACTGAAATGAGGTTCACAGGTGTGAGAGAACAGCATTTGTCACATTAATGTTTCTGTAGCCTCCGGACAGGCTAAAGGACAGCTCCTGTCTGAACATGTCCAGTTCTGGAGCAGCAAAAAGCTGCCTTAGGCCAATCTCACACCACTCTATAATAGCAGTACCTCAGTGACACACACAGTCCAACCACCACCATTATCATCATCATCATCATCATCATCATCATCACCATCCTCACAGGATGATTCAGTGTGCACGTGGGTGTGTGCAGGACTGTGTCCTGAGAGTCTTCAGTTGAAGAGGATAGAATCCGGGTCTCTGTTGGCCATCTGCGCCATGTGTTTAAGAACATCTTTTTTAGTGATGATTCCCAGCATACGCCTAAAAGGGCGACAGAAAAGAGAGTTTTCTTGTTTTTAGTTAATACAAATCACTAATCTGTCAAGTCAGAAAATTATTGAACAGATGGTCCTAATTAGCATATGCATGAGAGAGACTATGTTTGCATAAAATTTCAAGGCCATGTGTACTAAGTGTGTGCATGTGTGTTTCAAGTCTACTCTCTTTTTATATGATGTCATTTCCTTTTATTGTTCTAGATAGACTTGAAGGGTGGATCATAGGGACTGTGAAAGACCAACAGCCACGTTGATCACTTTGCATCAGGAGCTGATTAACACACGCACGCACACACACACTTTAAAAAGGCAAAACAACTGCAACTAGAATCAGCTTCAGCTGTTTTGAACAAATACGTCAGGGAGCGCTCTTATAAGAAAGGACCTTTGTGGAAACAAAAGAACAGACACTCAATATGGCCTTTTATAAGACAAAAACATACAGATAATGGACTGATGAAAATGTCCCATCTCAGAGGTGCTGAGATCATTTTTATTCAATCAGTGCTAAATTAGATATTTGCAGTGTATTTCTTGGTTTAATTTAATTGTAGAGTGCTATTCACAATGCATATTGTTTCAAAGCAGTTAGTGAGCGAAAGTGGTGAGGAAAAAAACCCCAAGATGTTTATGTAGTAGTGAATGCAAAAGAAATCTTGGGAGGAACAAAGACTCAGCAGGGGAAGCCCATTTAAACAAAGTATATTTTAATAAACAGTCTAAACTGCAACGTGGCAACAACAGATCTGTTCCCAAACCTAGTGAGCTAACTTTTGACACTGCAAAAACACAGCAAGGCAGCATTCAAATTGAGGCAGAACCTAATAAATGACTGATGTGAAATGCTCAACACCTCACTCTACTGGAATCAACAGTGAGTCAACTCTCCCATATTGGTATAATATTAGCATGTTTCTAATAGTTCCCCGTTTAAGCTAATCTAACCCATTTCCTATTATGACAAAGCTGCTCAAAAACGTATTTACAGAAACCAGGAGTGGTAGTATATTAAAATAATAATAATAATAGAAGTAATAATAAAAATAATAGAAAAAAAATAAATTATTTAATTTTATAAATTAAATAAGTGGTAATTAAAATTTTTTAATTACCACTTAATTCAAATTACTTTTCTAGTCATTTGTGATAGTTTTTTACTCGCAGCTATTTCTCAGAAATTTCTACCAAAACGCTTGATATGACTATGAAAATGTTCATTCATTCATTATACAAATTTCCATCATTATAAGATTTTTTAAAAATTCCATGACTTTTCCAGGTCTATAAATCACAATTCTTTCATGTATCCAGGTTTTCCAAAACCATGGGGGCCCTCTTAAATAAAAATTAGTTGTTGATAGAACAAATTAAAAAAAGCTTATTAAAGCTTGTTTGGTCTTATTTTAAATAATTTGAAGTAATCTTGAGGCCCCCTGGAAGTGTGCTGAGGCCCTCTAGTGGGCCACGGCCCCCTGGTTGAGAACCACTGAACTATATACTTTTCAGTATGTAATACAATTTAATTATTAACATTATCAACATTTCTCTCAACTCTTGTCCAGCATTTTGAAAGGATTTTACAGCTTACCTCATCTTAAGGCATTCATAAGGCCTTATCTGACTGTGATGCTCAAAGTTTGGCCAAATGTTAAATGTATCTTAGAATGTTGCATAGTGTTGCTGCCACAGATGTTGCCTTTAATTTTAGGTAGCTCAAGCGCACTAGATTTTTGAACAGAGCTAATGTGTGACTTTAAGGGTGAGATTAACATATTTCAATCTGACTTGCATTTCTATAGTTGTAAATGAGACATTAACACTAAAATGCTGTTTATTTCAACTTGGTTCAGTTGAATCAAGCTTGAGATGCCACAAAAAATTATAGCCTCATTCTGCTTCTCATGTGAGAAAACAAATATCTGCTACACGGATATCTCATCGACTTCTTTAAAAGGATCACACAGCTGTACACGTCACCCATTCCCACAGACTCACCCGTTCTGAGTGACGAGGCACTGCCGCAGGCCGAGTTTGCGGAAGATGTCCACCACGATTTCCATGGGTGTGTGCACAGTGACCGTGAAGGGGCTAAGATCCAAGATGCTGTGCAGTTTGACAGCAGGAGGAGTGTTGGGTGACGCAGGCAGATCACATTCACTGAACAGGACGGCAGACACGCTGACAACACCTTCCTGATGCCGACGTGCATTTTCTGAGATGATTGAGTGAAAGTTATGCAGGAAAAAGACAAAAAGCAGGAAAATTATTAAAAAAACAACACTAATCCATCAGTTACAACAAGGGTTAATTAGCAAAACGTCTGTTGCGGCCCACGGACAATCATATTGCACACAAAAACTGGCTGAAATCACTGCATCCAAACTAATTGGCTGGCTGCTCTAAAATGTCTTGGAAAAAGGGTACACAGGTTTTTAATTAGTCAGATAAGAAACAAAGTTGCGCTTACAGGGCGCCAGTCTGACACAATCTTTGTGCTATCAACTCTTTAACAGAGATCCAAGAGTTTGGTTTGGGACACTTAGTAGCAAGTAAATGAGATATCCTCAGGCACAACTTGATCTCCCAAAATTTCTGAATATACGAAAACTGCTTACAGACTGTGGTTGGTTGCGTCAGTCGGCAGGTTTGCAAGACTCCTAGCAGTCAAACTGATGTCATATATTTGTTTAATCTACCGTTCAAAAGTTTGGGGTCGATTTTGTTATATTTTTTTAAAGAATTTTCTCTTTATGCTCAGCAAGGCTGCATTTATTTGATTAAAAATTACAGTAAAAACAGAAATATTGTTTAATATCATTACAATTTAAAATGACTGTTTTCAATTTAAATTTATTTAAAAGGGTTAGTTCACCCAAAAATCTAAATTCTGTAATTACTCACCCTCATGTCGTTCCAAACCCGTAAGTCTTTTGTTCATCTTCAGAAAATAAATGAAGATGTTTTTGATGAAATCTGAGAGCTTTCTGTCCCTCCATTGACAGTTACGCAACTACCCCTTTGACGCTTAAAAAAGAGATTATAAAACTACTCCATGTGAATTGAGCAGTTTAGTCCACATTTTCTGAAGAGACACGATCGCTTTCTATGATGAACAGATTAAATTTAGGCTTTTATTCACATTTGAACATTGATCAGCAAACATAAACAGAAGCCTAACCTTTATACGCAAGAACAAACCTCATTGGTTCTTGCAGAAGCTCAAATGTGCTGTGTAACAAGAATGAACCTCATTGGTTCTTGCAGAAGCTCAAACGTTTCTGCGAACGTCTCGCGAACATGTTTGAGCTTCCGTTTGCCACAACTGATATGAGAGTTGATGGATTTTTATATGTGAATAAAAGCCTAAATTTAATCTGTTCATCATTTAAAGCGATCCAGTCAATTCAGAAAATGTGGACTAAACCACTCAATTCACATGGATTAGTTTTACAATCTCTTTATGAACTTTTTGAAGCGTGGTAGTTATGTAGCAGTCAATGGAGGGACAGAAAGATCTCACATTTCAACAAAAAAAGTTGAAAAATTTTCAACTTCTTAATTTGTTATGAAGATGAACGAAAGTCTTACGGGTTTGGAACGAAATGAGGGTGAGTAATTAATGACAAAATTTTCATTTTTGGGTGAACTATCCTTTTAAACAATTTGTTTCTGTGATGTCAAAGCTGCATTTTCAGCCTCATTACTCCAGTCTTCAGTGTCACATGATCCTTCAGAAATTCTAATATGCTGATTTGGTGCTCAAGAAACATTTCTTATTATTATCAATGGTGAAAACAGTTTTTGTAACAATGTAAAAAATCTTTACTGTCACTTTTGACCAATTTCATAGATCCTTGTTGAATAAAAATATTACTTAAAAAAATATTACAGAACTTTTGAACGTGACTATGTACAGTATATATGTATATATAAATAAATAGCATAAATGTGTGGAGCACCGATAAAAACAAATACTCACCTAAAGATATGACCAGATCCCTCCTCAACACAAAGCCCAACAATCTCTGAGACTGATGTGAGATCACCACAGGAAAGCCACTGTAGGTGGTGTCTACGATGAGTCTCTCCACCTCCTCTACAGTCATTCCGCTCTGCGTCAGCACAGACAGCGGTGGGCCACTCCGCCGTGGTCGCATCACATCCGTGGCAAGAGTCTTATGGCGGAATTCCTCTTTGGCTTCCAGGAAGGGGTAACCGTTCAGACGGATGTGGGCCTCGTAGATGCCCTCACGACCCAGAGCGTCTGCGACCCATTTGCTGGTCATGGCAGCAGCCATGAGAGGCACAATGTACTCTAAACCTCCAGTTAGCTCAAACATAATGACCACCAGAGAGACTGTCATACGGGTCACACCACCTAGAGTGGCAAATGAGAAGGAAAAAAAATCCTTTTTAATACAGATATAAACCACTAACATGACCAACAGTCAAACTGAAGATTGCCTTGGCAAGCACCAATAATTAGGGTGTATAAAGGAAATAGTTCATCAATAGTGCGACAAAGTCAATGACTAAGCAAGGTCAAGCCATGTTCCTGAAAGCCAACATGAAATGCTTATGCATGGAAGACTGCACAAGGCAATTTGGTTGTAACTGCAAAGTGAAAAATAAATCATCTGGAAAATGAATCTTCAGTAAATTTTTCACAGAGATGGAGGTAATTCACCCCTCACCCAGACAGGCTGCTGCGCCCACCATGGCGTACAGGCCCGGCGTGATGCAGTCCGCCCCAGGAGAGCACCAGCCTCTGAAAACTTTCCAGTCATGGTGGTAGATGGCCAGCTGCTCCATGCCCACACCAAGAAGCCTGCCTGCTATAGCCCCCACCGCCATACTGGGGATGAACAGACCGGATGGCACCTAGAGAGGAACAAAGAGCAAGACAAAAGAAATAGATAAAGATGGCAGAACTTACATGTTATGCAAGCAGTGATTTGACAACTTCTTTAAAGAAGCTTTGAAGGTTTTATTGTGACTGGAGTTGAATCGATACCAAATTTTTGGGTCTCTCATTCAAATGTTGACATTTCTGACATAACAATTACTATTATTCTGTGAAAAAAATGCCTGCCAAACTAACTTGTCATGTGACAAGAAAAACAAAAAGAAAAAACTGAAAATTTTATGGTTTTCCATTTTATGGAAACTTCCAAAATTGAGGACATTTTTGTCTTTTTCAGGGTTTTTTTATTATTAATTTTATATATATATATATATATATATATATATATATATATATATACTAGGTAGGTACACAAAATAGTTAGACTTAGGACCTTAAGGACAAAAATGTCCCCATTTAAACTGCAATTTTTAAATCGCTGGAACATTTAACTAAAATTATACAGACTTTGTCTTTATTCCTGTTATCTGCTTCCGAGCATTTTAGAGCCAATTGGATAAATTATGCAGCTATAATTGTGTGGGTGTGATGGTATGATTGTCAGAGTGTGCTATGGATGTACTAACAAATCGTGTGTGTGTATTTGGGATCTAATGCAAAATGCATTTTTTTTAGATATCAACCTCATGTTTGAAACAACTTTTTTTTCACAGCTTTGATATTCTAGCAGTTTTTGAATACAAGATGTTTTATTAAATATATAAAAAAAAAAGTATGAATATACATATACATATAAATAAATGTATTAATATGTATATATATATATATATATATATATATATATATATATATATATATAAATAAAATAATGCTAAAAAAAAAATTTTTTTTAGAAACAAACCAACAAACTTTTTCTTTTTTAAACTTTAACAATAATCTGCAAAGGGTCTTTAAAATGAGACCAAACTTAAGTCTTTGCTCCAAAGCTTCAAATTTGTATCAAGTTTTTGGACACTGACATTTTTGTCCTCTAAAGGCCTCAGAGTAACTTTTTAAATTGACGCACGAGGGTTAACAAAAAAAAAAAACGTCCATATACTTGTTAAGCAGTTTACTCTCAGAGCTGAACTGAGACTAGAGTTTGGACCATCTAGGTCTGTTACCTTCATGCCAAATGTAGCCACAGTGATGAACATCTTAAAGATCAGTGCAAGAGCAAGCAGCAACATAGCCGTATAGAGCTTTGGCCCTGCCGGACGATCCGCCAGACCGTTAGTGTCAGTAACATTAGCACTTCCTGTTCTGCTTCCACTGTAGTCGCAGATTCTCGACGAGTCCAGCAGACTACAGTCATTGAACAGCTCGGAGATCAGTTGGCTGCCATTCATCCGAGTGTACTCATTCGGGAACGCTAGCAACGCTGTGATCAGGGTGACCAACAGAACCTCGAGGACAGGGTAGTGCCCAAGGCAGGTGTTCTTTCGGAGACGGCACCAGGCGATGTTAGCTCGAATGAAGAAAGCCCCCCAAAGGCCACCAAAGATGCCCAGAAATATGAAAGGTATGAGTTCTAGAAAATGCCAGGGAGTGTGGAACTCCACATAGAAAAGGACCAGACGGCTGTTGCCAAAGGGGTTAATGGAGCGAAGGGTGAATGCAGCAACCAGAGCAGCGAAGAACGAACGCCACAGAGTCTTCAGAGGGAAGTAGTAGCTGACCTGAAAAACACAATGTGAGAGACATTTGTCACTGTCAGGTGTTAGAACAACATTCAGCAGATGTTTTCAACATAGATAATAATAGACCAGTTGGGAGCAGACACCACAGTTACGTCATTTGTAGCTACGCGCGCATTGTGGTGGCTGAAAACAGTGGTAACAAGTGGAGGAAAACGTGCAAAATCCAGGGAATAAAGATGGCTTTCTTTCTCTTTTTTTTTAATACTGTCGTCGAAGACGCCCTTTGAAGCCGAACGCAGACATTTATGGTTTCAAGCCTTTAAACGGACAGACTCGACTGATGAAATCTGCGATCTACTATTAAAACATTAATTTGATGTAAATAATAGGTATACATAATATTCACATATGCAGTTCATTGGGGACATTAGCCCTACAGTTACAGCATAAAATAATATTCAAACCAATAACATTTAAACCTATAACATTTTTATCTCACAATTTTGACTTTTTTCTTGCAAGTTTAAATCCCAATTCGGAGGAATTTTTTTTTTTCCCTGAGATATGAGATATAAACATGGAATTGCGAGAAAAAAAGTCAGAATTTTTAGAAAAAGTTATAGATTTAAAAAAAAATGTTTACCTATTATTCTTTTATATAAACCTATATAAAAGGTGGGCTCCACCCACAAAACACATCATCGCTGTGGTTTAATATCAGATATTTGTGTCAATAGCATGACTTTTTTTCTCTTTCTTTCAAGAATCCAATAAAAATGTAATTACATCCAGAGAGTCAAATGACAAGAATACATTTAAGATATATCTATGTTTTAAAATCCCTGAAATTCTAACTTTTTCTTGTCACAAAAATGTATTTTATTTTAACCACGGTATTTTAACCATATAAATAACAGTGAAACAGTTTTATTTTATAGTATTATTAATTTCTGAAAATGTTTCGTTGGCCAAATAAAATGATACCGCAATGATATATACGGAAACTGAATCACAGAGAAATCCCCTTTAAACAATCATTATCATTATCATAAAATGACCCCCTCAAAATAATCGCTGATCAGCCTGTCTGGGTTTATTTTGAGTTTTTTTGGCTGACTATATAATAACCCTTCCAAAAGGGAAAAAACGCATCAGAAACAGTACTATAAAAATAAATGAATCTCTTTGTTTATGGCAGGACTGCAGAAATATAAAGCGCTCACCTCCTCAAGACTGAAAAGCACCCCTCCAATAGGAGCACCGAACGCTACGGACACTCCCACTGCAGATGCTGCAGACAACACCTGATACACACACACACACACACAAACACAAACACATAATGAATATTTTCTTCATTTACAATCCATTCCATTTCTATTCCCTAACTAAAATGCACAATAAAGAGCATATTCAACCTCCTAAATATATGAACAATGCATTATACAATTCAATTATATAATCCTGATCACGTGATTCAGGAGGACAGCCTAGAAAAAGCCTCGTCTGTTCACGATTTCTATTACCAATTTGGCACTGGCAACTTCCAGCACATCAGTTAACAGAGACCAAGCCAAGAGGTTTATATCAATGTATTACATTACAAGTTTTGGTCCAAGACACAAAATACTTTTCTGTTACTTTTCTGTCAGTCTATCCCACACTCCCCTCTCCCTTATCACTTCATCACTCCATTCCTCCTCTCCCTCCCTAGTTGCTCTCACCTCTCGTCTCTTAGCCTCATTTCGACGGTATTTGGTGAAGAAATGGCATAGGATGTTTGCGCAGCAGCAGGCTACGTGAACCAGTGGACCCTCTTTCCCCAGACTGAGGCCGGAAGAGACGGCCAGCACCAGCGTGATGGTCTTTATGATCAAGGTCCACTTTCCCAGGTACCCACGGATTATAAAGCCACTCAGGATGGTTTTAATCTGCAAGAATTAGGGATAGGTTATAAAGGATTCAAAATTATTCTAAAAAAACTGGCCAGTTTCCAGACCAAGAGTTGAGGAGCAAGTATAATTCACTTAAGCAGTTTTTCTTGGCATATGAACATGTCTTAATGGATCGTTTTAAAAACAGCCATTAAAACGGTCCTTAAACCTCCTCTGACAACTCCTCCACATGAATTTAGATCAGTATTACAACTGCAATCATCGAACATGGTTTTTTTTTTTCAGACAGACAGTGTGACTTATGTCAGAAAGCCCTGCACTGTTCTCTCTGCCAAGGTTAGAGTGCAGAAACAATTGTGGTTGAACATCTGAAAACATTTTGAACATCTGAAAACAGTGCAGAAAACTGTAGAAAAATAGTTTGTCTCTGTTCACTCTACTCACAGTTTGAAATATACAACTGAAAAAAGGAGGTGTTTTTTAGTCTAAGTGAAGCTGAAGTCTGTAATTTCTGCACCACTAGAATTGCAAAAGTAACAAAATTTTGACCATTTCTGAAGAAATTGTGATTGTATGGCTGAAGGAAAATTCCATTATAGGTGGAAAGAGCTTGAATTTGTGAAAAGATACATGGCTCATCATATGTGAGCATCTGAGGAGCTTCTCACCTCTGGTATTCCTGAACCGCAAGCGTAAGGGGCGAAGGCTCTCACCAGAGTCACTGCCAGGAAGGCGAAGAGAAGAGCCCAGCTCACATACATGAAATAACTCACCACATACGCACTGGCCCCCTGCAGGACACACAAAGGACAAAGCTGAAATCAAGGGGGCTTATACACCGTCACCCCCTACAGGACAGTTAGAGGCCACGCTTATTCTTACATGCTATTTACTCACATCCTGAAGTTGATAATCATGAAATGAATAATGAGGGATTTAGGAGAATATGACCTCCTAATTCAGGCTTGAAACTCCCTCCCTAATAAATATGTATATCTTTAATCTAGATTTACATGAAATGTTGGTTTAAAGGTCTTAAAAATAATTCCTTCAATTCTCAATAGAATGGATACTGAAAAATTGGAAATTCCTTCAAAAAATTACTGCAATTCAGTATTTGTGAATAAATTTACAAAATAAAAATTCAAAAAATTAAATCCGAGATGAAAATGTTTTACTGTAATTTATTCAAATTTCTAAATTGTAGCTTTGTCTTCATACCACAAGAGGGTGATATACATTACCGTTCAGAAATCAACTCATTTCATTTAGGCTTTGCAGAACACTGTCATACATTTGGAAATCTTTGAGCTAAACAGGCCTGGATTCTGCTAAACTGAGAAGACTTCTTATAATCAGACAAAAAGTACACATCCATTTTTCATCTGTCAACTAGATGTAAATAACAATGTGATATTCTACTAAAACAATAACATTTGTGATTTTTCGTGTGAGTGAAAGCAACCAATGATACATTTGATTTAAAGCACTAAACCACAACATGATGATGAAATGATTGCCAGGGCTTGAAATTAACTTTTTTACTTTGTCAGCACTGGTGCTCTCAAATTCAAAAAGTTAGGAGCACTACAACTACAATTAATAGAAATATTCAGGGTTTCTGCAGGTTTTATGAAGGTAAATTTAAGACTTTTTAAATATCTTTTTAAGACCAGTAAAGAAAATTTAAGGAATAAATAAATATATTCTCTAAATATAAATGTCTAGGGATAAACACAATTTGTTGTATTAGCAACACTTCACAGTTTAATCTCCATTACTTTTTAATTCATATAATGAAAAAAGTTGCTTTAATCACTCTGCTCTCAAAAACTAGAATAATTTTTACTGTATGATCACACTGCAAAAAGTGCTGTTCTTCCTCTGTATTTTTGTCTTGTTTTCAAGTGCAATTTTCAAAAGATTTTTAAAAATCAAATACATTTACTTGAGATGCAAAATGACATAAAATGCCAAATTGATCAAAATGAAGCAAGTTTATGATTAAAACAAGATAAAATATCTGCCAATAGGCTGAAGTAAATGCATCTTGATTTAAAGGTGTTTAGATATTTGTATTTGGAAAAACAGGTCAAAAATACTGAGGAAGATATTCATTTTTCACAAGGCATGCAACCTTTAATACAATGACTATGAATTTAAAACTTTCTGCTCTGATTTAAGACCTTTTAAGGCCTCATTTTGTTTAAGGGCGAATTTAGACTTTAAAACCTGCAGAAACCCTAATATTATTAACAGATTTCTTTTATTTAAAAGCAGCACCATGAGCTGTAACATGGTGTTAATTAAGTGAAGGTGAGCTCTTCTTTAGCGATGCTGTAGACGGTGTTAAATTTCCCGTTCAGCTCTGCCAACTGAGTGGAACGGCCGGCAGTATCCTGACGATTAAAAGCTTCAACAATTGAACTCGATCCGGAATTCTTAGCCACACACTTGTCTCAGCATTTCTTGTGCTTGGCACTCTCCTGGTGTTTAATCAAGCTCTCACGCTTAAAATGTGTGGATTCAGAGGTGAATGCAGCGTTACCTGCAAACTCTGTCTCACCACTATTTACATTGCAAAGTCTTTTACATAGCCATTTACATAGCAAAGTCTTTCAGCCACTCTCCAATAACTGTAAACCTTCTTTTTCGGGGGTGGATCCACATTCACCACATATTCACGTTCACCAACTCCAGGAGTTACATTATCTTTAACTTTATGCGGCTTGCAAAAGAAAGCTCTGTTCTTTTCATCTTCTCTATTCAGCTCTTTACATTTTGTGCACTAGTTAACTCCCTGTCACATGACAACAGAGCGCAGTGAAAGAGATGATTAATGGCTAATATTAACCAATCTAAAATCTGCATTTAAGTTAAGAATAAGTAAAGAGGAAGTTTAATTGGTTGTGTAACGTTGGATACGTTTTGGAAAGAAATGAAAACAGGTCGCACCACAACAATTATTTGCACTCGCACAAATGCTCCCAAATATATTTTGAGGTTAAAATTCAGGAGCATATGCAACCAAAATGGTTGCAATTGCAAGCCTTGGATTACATAAGTAATATGGTGCACTGATAACATGGATCTCTGTAACTCAACACTTCCGTGCGGGTTGAATATGGAACCCACCTCATTGACTCCAACCATGAGCTCTGCCCAGCTTTTCCACTGAGGACACCTGTCTCTTTCCTTAAAAGTGGTTTCATTGGATGTCCAGCAACAGTCCTCATGATTAAACCAGAACCCGTTTAGGCACACACCCTCTTTAAGGTCTGTCATCCAATGGGCGGCAATGTCTATACCTCCAGCCAAGGCCCCTGGTAAGGGGAAGAGATGGGACACAAAAGACATTCAAGTCACACATCATACGAATGCATTTTCACACAATAAAGAATTATCGCTACTTTTTACATTTTCTAAATAGAATATGAGTGGTTTTTGCCCATGAAAACTAGCTATCATGATGCTAGGGTATTGTGGGAAGTTGCCAAAGTATTGCTTTAGGGTTGCAAAGGGTGTTTGAAGCGTTTGCTTACAGGCCCAAGGCAAACAACCCCATCCTCAAGTCCCTATGACATACTTTATTTACTTTTGTTGTTTGGTTAACATTAAAAGACACAGACAGGTATTTTAGGCTGCTGTCACTTTAAGACTGAATGCTTGGATCTAATATACTGACACATATACGGTTTTCACAGAGCTGTATTTACATGACGTACTCCACATGATGGGCATTTTGACAACTGTGTCTGTATTTGACCATACAGGCGCAAAGAGAACTGAATCCGGGATTGCGCGCTGAATGAGAGAGAGCTTCTGGTGTGTGTTATTCGGCGCAACAGCACATTGAGTTCTTTTTTTTATAATAAATTGATAAATTCTTTTTGAAGCTCCTCGTTAAATGTACACACACACTTCTTTGATGTCTTCTCGTCTGACGTTCTCTCCAGTGCTCTCTAATATCCCGCCTTCACTAACTGCAAGTTAATCGATAAAGAATTGTGATTGGATGGTAATTTAGTACTCGTGACAGAAGACTGCTATACGCGCTTTTATGATCACCTAGCAAAAACAATTTAAGAAAGTAGAAATACGGGACAAAACATGATGTTTTCATAATAGGTCGGGACACTAAAATTAGAGCTGAAAAACGGGTCTGGTCACCCTACATAAGACAGACATGCCAACTAGTTACTGACCTGATGCAGACTAATATACACATAGCTGAAGCGGATTGATATTGTCTTGATCTGGAGCGATCAATAGAGCAGGGTTTCCCAAACTTTTACATTCCAGGACTCACCTAGACAAGAATAATCTATCTCAAGACCCACCAAAATAATTTTAAAGCATGAATGTGGGGTGGGATGGGAGGCGTTAGATCTCTTTAGAGCAGTTTTTTCCTTGTCATAGTATGAATGACATATAAGTTTAATTGCAATACAAACTTATGGTACATTATCAAAAAAATTTAGAATTAAAATAGCAGCCTAATGGCTGTTGAAATAAAGTGAAGAATACTGAGTGGTTCTTGTCTGCTGCCTCAACTAATTTACCCAGACATGGCAGAACAAATTTAAAGAAATGAAAGATTAAGTAACCTTAATCTTAACCAAAGGTTTGATATGACAAAAAAATAATTTTCATTTTCTAAATAATTTTATTTGACAGTAGGCCCAGGACCTAGAAATTCAATACTAATATTTATGCTGCAAGTGTTGTTAAACTCATCACGTTGTTCAGTGCAGAAAACAATTTTGTCCTCGTGTGTGTTTATGTGAAATACGTTTTATGTGAAATCCTTATGTGTTGGTAGGTAGCAAAATACATGCGAGGGAATGCAAACAACGCACTCTTACGACGACCATATCTCTGAAAGACAACAGCGCTGTGTTGAACAGACGACATAGATTAATGCGTTTTCCAAAAGCATCGTATGCCTAAGTAGATCGTAGAACCATTGCCACCAATGGTCTCTACGATCAACTTAGCTCACGATGCTTTTGGGAAACATAGCCCAGACCTGAATCAGCCTTTCGTGACATTTGAATTCTCCGGTGCAATGCGATCTCATGCAGAATGCAGAGCAATGATTGGAGTAAACGAGTTTTTTTCTTGTTAATAATGCGCACCGAACCGTTTAATGGACCGAGCCGGTGAAAATTTTTATCACAACAAGTTGTATCCTGCGCGCTTCATGAAACACAATGCTGACATATTTATCTAATTAAATTCGAAAATCACACTTAGCAATATAGCGATTTCTATTTAACGTTGGTACATCCCACATCGTGCAACCTGTTTGTATGTGCGTGTCATTCATGAAACGTAAATTTTGCTGCAGCCAATAGTGACTGTGCGACCCACCTCTTCCCAATCTGCGACCCATAAATGGGTCGCGACCCACAGTTTGAAAACCCCTGAATTAGAGCGTTGAAATAAACAGGAAGTGGGCAAGACGTGGACTGACCTGACATGAGTCCAATGAGGAGCATAAGAAGCCAGCCAGAAAAGGCATCACTGATGCTGAGGAGCAAGGCTACTGTAGACTGCTTACTCTTATTGGTGATCTGAAAGAAACACAAGATGTTAGAGCAGGAACTGTGGGTGGAGTTTCAAAACCAGGTGGAAACCCCGCTCACCTCTCTATGCCGATCTCTGTCTTTAGACTTCTCCCTAACCCAGTCGATGGTGTTGAAGTCCTCATAGGTGCCAATGCCAGGAATGGTGTCATCCAGTAGATCCAACAGCTTAGGACTGTTGTTTAGTCGCCAATCTGCTTTACAGTGGCCTACGGGAACAAAACATAACAAAAATACTCATGGGAAACCAGCAGACACTCTGTATTTTGCGTACAGGACTGCATGCCTATGCTGTTTTTCTATTGTGAAAGCAGAATGCAAATAAAATGCCAATTAATGATGGACAATTCCCATTGTGGCCTGAGAGGAATTACAGATAACCAGTTCACCATTTCATTGTCAATCAGAGCTGTTAGCGTGTGTGATATCGCTGGCAGGGCAAAGCCTAACGCACTTTGAATGACCCAGACAGACTTAACAAAAAGAAAAGGGCTGATGTTGACCTCAAATGCTGACCGCAAAATAACAGTGGATGAAGTCAAGTCAAAATACAAGCCAGTTAGGACAGGATACAAGTCACTGTTACATATGTTTACACAGTACATAAAGCACTTTTATTTTACTTTTAATGTGTTTACTTAAAAAACAATGACTAACCTCCAGAGCACAAACTTCTTTCATGCTTCTTTAGTAAATGATCTTATTCCAAGAACTAGGAGACATGTAATGGAACCCTACATTTAGAGTCAATACTGTAAAATCACTTTTGTACAGATTAGACAGCAAATAACTGGACAAGGCTGCGTTTCTTAAAACCAGATTGTAGAAGCATTAGCACCAATGGTCTCTATGATCAACTTAGCTCACTATGCTTTTGAAAAACGGAGCCCAGGTCATTTTGGCTACCATCTAACGTCAGTATGCAAATAAGTCAAATGACAATGAACTGAACAAATGTTTCAGATCAAACTAGTTTAGCTGGTTTAACAGATGTAGAGCGAGAGACACCAGGGCTGCATTCCAGTCCAAAATTGACATGCCCTTCACTCGCTAACTTCCCTCCGTCTCGTTCACTCGGATGTGCGTCATTGCTTACGTTGCACGAGTGCCCACTACTGGCGGAAACTGCAATGGGCTGAACTGGAACGTCCTAAGCCCTTGATCACTTGGAATCAGCTATGGAGTTGATTTATTATTTACAATTTTTTTCCGTTTAAGAATTTGTTTAATGCAGCATCCAAATGTATATAGGTGTGTTGGGGTTGTTTTATATAAAAAAATTCTAATTAATATATCACAGAGTTGTTTTTGGTGGTGGTGATTTGACGAGATCTGGGGTGACGTCACAATCGTGTTGCATTGTGGTATATGGAACTGCCTGAAGTGTACATATGAAGTAGACTCGCTCCCTCTGTCAAAATCGAGGGAACGAGGGTCTGTCCATATAAACTTCCCTCGTCCACTTCACGAAGTGGAACGCACTTCAAAATGGCGGCAGGGATTCCCCGAGGGGGGAGTGCTTAGCGAAGTTCGCAAGTGCATGTCTAAAAGTGGACTGGAACACAGCCCAGGCCTTCATACTGGTTTTAAACCAATGTGTGATACAACCTAAAAGATTCAGGTTAAACTTGAAACAAAAAGGCGTCTGACAGCACAACAGCATTTTTCATATTTTCAACATCTGACACACAGGACAGTAATGCTGCTGGCTATAAGGCCGCATTTCATGCTTAATAATAGGACGAGTTTGTGCAGTCAGAATATTTGTCTGAGCAAAATAAAAAATAAATAAAAGGAATAGCTCATTGCAATAGGTCATTGCAAACCTGTATGATGTGTTGCTCCAGAGAAACATCAGTAAAAATATTTCAAAAAATGTCTAAGCTGCTCTTTTCCATACAATGCAAGGGAATGGAGACTTTGGCTCCAAAAAATCCAAAGCTATCATTTTTTGTCAACAAACCAAAAATTAAGTCATTATTTTGATGATTTTTATATTGTTACAAAAAAATGATATTTCAAACCTCTTTTCAATCAAAGAATACTGAAATATGTCAGTTTACGCAAAAATATTAAGCAGAGATTTTAAAATTGATAATAATAAGAAATGTTTCTTAAACACCAAATCAGCATATTAGAATGATTTCTGAAGGATCATGTGACACTGAAGACAGGAGTAATGATGCTGAAAATTCAGCTTTGCCTTTACAAGAATAAATTACATTGAAATAAAAGTTTTTTTTCCCCTCAATCTTAGCAACCCCAAACTTTTGAATTATTGAATATACCAGCAAAAATAATGACAGTGCAGACTAAGCTCATAGTAAATGACTACTGACTACAGATGTTTTTGTTTCTCCTCAAAAAGAAGAAAAAATAAAAAGATCAACAGTGGAACTCGGTGTGAACAAAAGTTTGAATGCAAGTCTAAATCTTTTTCAATTAAACAGGAAGTTTTAGCACTCAAAATATTTTTTTTAATCTAATCTAACCAAAGCACTACAGGAAAATAAAGTTAAAGGAGAAGTGTTGACTGTAATTTGAGTCTTGCTGGAAAAGAGGTGGGGGTTTAAGAGGAACCAGCAGCTCTGTAAAATGAGTCTGTGTGTGTTCTCATTTAACTGTGTCTCACATGCTGTCATTTACTGATGATCCAAAAGAACAAAACAAAAATTTCTAGAAAGAGTAAAGACTGAAAGAACCAAAATAAAGAGAATACCATGAACAACAGCAGCACAAACTAAAATAAACTCTCAATCTACTTCCTTTTAGTTTCCTCTTTCGCTTAATTCTCTGGTGACTCCCTCGATCCAAATCGTTCAAGCAATGAAATTATGCGAATGCTGCTGATGTCTTTAACAATCCCACTGAATATGAATATGAATATGATAGCATCAGTCTTCAACGAGTGGTAAAATGCATACGATGGCTGTAACTACATTTCCTTCCTGTCAAAGTGAGGCATAACTGCCAAATCATACAAGCAGTAAACCTCAGAATTGATCTGACCTGGTTTGATTCTGTGTCCATGAGCTAAACTCTCTAAAATACTTTTATCTTCAAAATCATTGATCTCCGCAATTCTCCTTCATTTTATCTTCTCTTTATCTCTCAGTGCACCACTGAAAACTAAGCTGAAACACACACAGTGCATAATGTTGGCCTAGGCTCACACAAGTCTCACAAGTCTAATTTTTCTAATAAAAGTTGTGATTATGATTTAAAATACGACTTTTTAAAGGAACACTCCACCGTTTTTTGAAATAGGGCTTATTCACCGTCTCCCCTACATTAAGATAGGTGGGCAAAAGCATTTTTGTCTCAGTGCATGCATTGTCTTAGTTTGGCAGCCCCGACGCTAGCTTAGCTTAGCATAATGAATGGAATCCTATGTTGTCAGGTAGTATGTCGTGAGTAAAAGTGATACAAAAAACAACAACAAAAAAAAATTACTTCTTGTGCCCTGCGTATTCACGACGAGTACAAATAGCAATGCAGATTAAGACTAGGCCATTTCCTAGGCAGATATTTACTTGGGACTATATTGGGGGGAAGCACAGACAAAGCACTGCTACTTGGGCGCAGAGATATCACGCAACACCTGAAATCCGTCAACATACTGACTGACGTGGCCTGCAAAGAACAAGCAAAGGACATACACTCACACCACCAGTTCGTTTTGGCTCTCATCCTCACGTCCTCTGTCTGTTGAGCGATCGCAACCTCCTCCTGTCGTTCTATATCCAAAGCATGCAGCTCCTCTTCTGAAATTCTCTGGTTCGTAGAGGTATGACAGAAGTTGGAGGATTTCCATAGGGGATTTCAGTATGAATTCAGCGCGATATGACTGCGCCCAAGTAGCAGTGCTTCGCCTGTGATTCGCCCTAATATAGTCCCAAGTCAATATCTGCCTAGGAAATCGCCTAGTCTTAATCTGAATTGCTATTTGTACTCGTTGTGAATACGCAGGCCACAAGAAGTAATTAGGTTTTTTTATTTTTTTTATCACTTTTACTCTCGACATGCTACCTGACAACATAGGATTCCATTCATTATGCTAAGCTAAGCTAGCGTCAGCACTGCCAAACTGCCAAAAATGCTTTTGCCCACCTATCTTAGTGTAGGGGAGACGGTAAATAAGCCCCATTTCAAAAAACGGTGGAGTGTTCCTTTAAGAGAGTTTCAGCAAAAAAAAAAAAAAAATCAGGTTTGCTGTGCTTGCTTGTAGTTCTGCCAAAACTTAAATTTTATGTCTATGAAATAATATTATTACTACTACTAACTAATAAAACAAAAATGACTAAATAAAAGCAAAATAAGAAAAATAATTACAGTAATATTTCACTGTAAAATTATTATTATCATTATTATTATTATTATTATTTTACATTACAGCTGTAAAATTGGAATCTTAATATTTATGGCTGTTTTAAGTTCTTCATTTTCAAATTTTTTAATAAAAAAATATTTTTATTTTATTTTACATTACAGCTGTAAGATTAGAATGATATATATGGCTGTCATAATTTCTTCATTTTCAAATTTTAAACAAAATAATTAAATTCAATAATGTAAATAAATGAAAAAAATAGTTTAAAATTAAATAATATATTTAACAGTTCATAACTATAGAGTAGAAAAATACAATAATGTGACTAAATAAAAACTAATTTATAATATTAATTTTTCAGTGTTTCAATTGGGTGTTTATAAAAGGTACTGTATATCCCTTTTAAACTTTAGGACGGGGTCACACACAAAAGGATGATCATATTTGGGGTTGGTGGCATCTATAAGATTGAAAACCCCTGCTTTAGGGTCCAGGGGCCGTTTGCACCAGCTGTGCAGAAGTTGCAACTTAACCTAGTTTTGACGTAAATGGGCACTAAGATACAACTTACGCACTATTAAATATTTTCGTGTTGCACCATTACACTTAGTTGAATCGTAACTATGTATAAACTAAATATTTACGGAAGCCTCCGATCAGGAGTAACGGTAACTAAAATAGTAGACTGACTGAAATGCATTAATAAGATCTTCTTTTACCTGACAGACTTTAATTCTTTATACATATGTGACCCTGGATCACAAAACCAGTCTTAAGTAGCACGGGTATATTTGTGGGAATAGCCAACAATACATTGTATGGGTCAAAATTATACATTTTTCTTTTATGCCAAAAATCATTAGGATATTAAGTAAAGATCATGTTCCATGAAGATATTTTGTAAATTTCCTACCGTAAATGTATAAAACATTTATTTTTGAGAGTGAATGCAGCACAATCGCAAACATAAATGGACAACTTTAAAGGCGATTTTTCTCAATGTTTCGATTTTCTTGCACCCTCAGATTCCATATTTTAAAATAGTTGTATCTCGGCCAAATATTGTCATATCCTAACAAACATTACATCAATGGAAAGCTTATTTATTCAGCTTTCACGTGATGTATAAATCTCAAATAAAAAAAAAATGACCCATAAGACTGGTTTTGTCATCCAGGGTCACATATATGATAATGCTGACATTTACACTCGCTTACATTTTAAGAAAGAGAACATTATGCGAGTAGATTACTTTGTTAGCGGCTCATCAACACGAACCCGTCCTACAGCGCGCCACTGAGTGCGTCTGTCCCATCGCTCTGTGTTGTGCATGTCAAATAAAATCAGTCATAATCAATAAATATTATTTAAATATTGTTTTTTTTGTATCATCACCTGTTTATCCTTCTTAATTTTGTTTCAAATACAGTTTCTGAATGTTATTTATGATTAGTGTCTTATTTAATGGAAACGTATTTTTACTGTTAGTTAAGTGAGGCAAAAGTTAGAATCTCATGACCAAAAGGTGCAACGAAATAAAGTACAGAGTTAGTAACAAACTAGCTAGTAGTAACTAAGCCTCTAGTGTGGGCTTTACGTTCCAATTTAAGAAAGAACTTACGAACGGCTGGTGCAATCCTACCCTGAAGCTTAGTCTTTGCTTCAAAGACTAAATAATATAGAATTAAATTGTTTTTCAGGTTGTACTTTTTCTAGGAAACAATATAAAACAGTTCAATATAACAGTAAGAGTATAAGACTGGAAGGTACAGTGAAATGAGGAAGAAAGAATAGATTGTGAAATACACACATTAAAAGAGGAAGTTCCTGGTCTGAAAAGAGTCTGTTTGTGACATCACGCACAGCATCATCTGTATCTGTGCAGACAGAGAACAGAGTGATCTGGTCCCACCACAATGACGTGACTAAAAGATTAAACCAACAGGTTTTACAAAACAAGTACATGATCATGGCCGTACCAACCATTGGGGTATTTATATTAGCCTACAGTTACGTTTTACAGAGGCCGAGTGTCAATTCTAGCACAACACTTCAGTATTTAACAGTCAAAAAGTGAGACGTAGGATGCAAGTAGCAAAACGTAATATAACTATGTTATGATAGAAATGTTAATATCCAATTATGCATTTTCAGTAGATTATAAGCATAAGATTAACAATGCATATGTACAAACTGTGAATGAATTTAATCAACTTGTTTACACTTTACTGATAGCCTTTTGGTACATTCACTTTTAACCCTCAGACCTAAACTAGAATATGGTAAAACGTGTGGCTTTGACAAATGTATTTACAGGATGTGGCCAGGACAGACATTTAGCCAATATATATTTAATACAAATATATCAAATGTATTACTTCACAATAAATTCTAGTTCTTTAAGGTTTTTCTTTTATATATATATATATATATATATATATATATATATATATATATATATATATATATATATATATATATACACGTCTCCTTCTTTATTCCTTTAATTTTTCACAAGATCCCATTAAATGTCTGCATCCTTAGTATACTGATATGTCCACTGCTGGTCTGTCCTCAAACTTTAAAAGGATACTTCAGCTAATAATTAAAATTCTATTATAATCCTGTTATTATTTACCAATGAAAAGTTTTATGAGAACAGAAAAAATATATTCATTAAAATGTTCATGACAATTTGTTTACTTTTTTTTTCACTGACACAAGCGAAAATGAAAAAGGCGGAAGTGGTTTTAAAGCTAATGTTATCCAATCTTTGCCCTCAAGATTTCTTAAAATGCACATATGTAGACCAAGGGAATCAATCCCCAATCCCCCCCCCCAACACTCCGTTTTGGGACCTTGGTATTTCTGCAACTGTGCGTACGGCCATGTATATGATATGACATTCAAACTGTAAAAGTATTCTTTAATTATCAAATGTTTGTAACGAAAGCTTAATAACTAAAAACAAACTCGTTAATCTTGCAAAACCATAAAGTTCCTTGATAAAAGCTTATAAAAAAAAAACCTACACTGCATCCAATAAAGGTTAATGTCAACATACAGTATGTCGTGCCTGAGTACCTGTGCTGTAATCTCGGTCCAGAGGCGGGACATCCTCGTTGAAGTCCATTGTAACATCTGAAATGTCCACCAGCTCATCATCACTGCTTGAATTGTGATAATGATCATTGCAAAATCCTCCGTTGTCCATCATCCCCCTGTCAGAGCAGAGAGAACTTAAGGTCATAGAAGAGTGAGTGCACAAAAAAAGTCCTCCTTATTGAATTTATCATCCTCAGAAGCCTGTTGCGAAATTATGACTTTGTCTGCAGAGCAGATATGACAAATCAGGAATAAACCAGAAACAGGTCAACTGTTTAATATCATTGATAATGTTGTTAATGAATGCTTAACATTGATATACTAAAAGGTATTGACTTACACAAGGTGTTCAGAAATCGTAAAGCTGGTCTCACTGTATGTTGCTGATTCACTAAAAAGAACTGGATTTATTATTTATATAGTAATTTGTTCAGGAAACGGCAGGCGCACTGTACAGCTATGGCCAAAAGTTTTGGCTGTGACAAAAATATTGTGTTTTGCAAAGTTTACAGCTTCAGTATTTGTAGATTATTTTTTTAACCTTTCTATGGTATACTGTAAAACAATGATAGGCATTTTATAAGATTTAGAGTCTTTTAACACACACACGGAAGGTCGGTCTCGGGACCTTTTCTTCTCCAGGGCAATCGAATTTCCAGATGTTCCAAACAATCTGAAGAGGGCTTCATCAAGGAAAATAACTTTGCACCAGTCTTCGGCAACCCAATCCTTACTTGCTGCAGAATTAGATTTATGTTTTTCTTGTATAGAAGTGGCTTCTTTGCTGCCCTTCTTGACACCAGGCCGTTGTCCAAAAAAGTCTTGGCCTCACTGTGCATGCAGATTCACTCACACCCACCTTCTGCCAATATTGAGTGAGCTCTGCAATGGTGGTGACACGATTCCATAGCCAGCTTCTCAAGAGGAGATGGTCCTGGCGCTTGCTGGACACTCTAAGACGTCCTGAAGCATTCTTCAGTGGAGTTGAACCTCTCTCCTAGAAGTTTTTGATGATCCGGTAAATTGTTCTTTGAGGTGCATGTGAGGCTATTTTGATGCAACTCTATGATGCACATCTTTGGAGGTAATCACTGCTAACACTAGAACACAAGGATTGGAAGCACTTCTTCCCTCCTTTTATAACAATCTGTCTGCTTTTAAAATTCAGTTCTGAATGATAGAATGATTTTACTTGACTAGTACTTTTTCACACTTTCTCATATGCTGACAAAAAACAGTGATTTTTTTTGTGCAATTATTCAAAATGCACCTGATCACTCTGCAAAATAATCTAAAAACAATGTGAATCAACACCACAACTGAAGCAGAAAACTTTGCAAAACCACAAATGTATGTCGCTGGCTCGCTGCCAAAACTTTTGGCCACAGCTGTATGTTTCTGATTCTCTTAAAGGGACAGTTCACCCAAAAATGAAAATTGTGTCATGATTTACTCACCCTCAAGTTGTTCCAAGACCATATAAATTTCTTTCTTCTGCTGAACACAAAAGAAGATATTTTGAAGAATGTCGGTAACTAAATAGATGGTGGGCCCCATTGACTTCACATTAACTGTTTGATTACCCATTTTCTTCAAAATATATATTTTTCTTTTGTTCAACAGAAGAAAGAAATTCATATATGTTTAGAACAACTTGAGGGTGTGTACAGTAATTTAAATGATGACAGAATTTTCATTTTTGAGTGAACTAACCCTTTAAAAAGAACCGGCTGATAACAGCCATTCATTAGTGAATCGCTCTGCACTGTAGTAGAGCCAATTGCGGTGTTAGTGTAAGAATTAAGTAGCCTAAAATAAGAGTGCAGAAAAGTCAATTTTAAACATTAGAGAACTGATTAAATAACTGTTCAAGGAGCAGAAAAGAAAAACACGCGGCTCTAGTATTTTTTATGGAACCGATTCTCCGTTTCTAATCCTACTAGTGACGGGACTCCTCTGAAAGATGATGATAGTGAAACTCTGTCAGGGTTCAAAGTTCTCTACCACTTCCTTTCTCTTTCTCAGCAAACGCTTTACAAACCAACTGATACAAACGCACACAATTCCCCAAAATAACTTACAGCATCACCGACCGTCTGAGGGCTTTTGAGTTGTCAGTTCCTTTTAAACTTAAGCAAAACAATGCTGATTTATAGACCGTGTTGAAAAGTCATCAGATAATTTGTCCATTATTGAGGAGCTAGATCAATAAAGTGACCCAGTTAGTGAAATCCTCAGTTCAAGTAACTGATAAGAATTTTGCCTCCGAAGTTTTAACTTAGCGTTACCTCATCTAAACACAGCTGTCAACTGTCTTCGTTATCTGTCACTTTACTTTTAAATCGACGCTAATTTGTTCTTTTGAATGATTCAATCAGTCTAACGTTAGTCAAGTCAACTCACCTTCATTTATATAGCGCTTTTAACAATATAGATTTTTTCAAAGCAACGTTACAGTGATAATAGGAAATTAAAGTAACATAGATTGTTTTGGCTTTACAGCAGCTCTAGAATAAAGTTATTGTCTAGCTAAAGTTAGTTTTTCTAACTTTCTAATTGAGTCTAAATGATTCAGTTGGCTGGATCCGAACAAAAACATTTCTGATACATACCTCTTGGATTCGTAGCGTAGTACTTTAAGGCGCCAAGTCTTGTGATCTGGATTTTAAAGTGCCTCGGTTAAGCAATGCCGACGTAATCTTTCCCAGCTGTCTGCCAGTGCCGTCAACTGGTGCGTCACACTTTACCCGGCAAAAACATCTCACAGCTTCCTCACTCTTCTTCACCCCAGTCACACAGACCTTTCGCGTGGAATAAAGTTTAAAGGGGAAGGGGGTCTGTTCGTGTACCGATACATCGCTGAGGGGTTTTAGTTCAAGTCTCCTTCCTCAAATAAAGTGAACTGTTTAGGGGTCAATAGCGCCACCCAACGTCTTGGTTCATTTTGTTTTTTTTAATTATTGTATAATTAATTATACAATCCGTTTAATGACCTCATATTATTTGAGAGAACATTTATTTTATAATAATTTCAAAACCATTTGAAAGAACTGCAACTGTATTTAAAAATGTCTGGTTAGAATGCATATAATGTAGGCTACCCATTCCATTTCACACATTTTAGATTTATTTTAGAAACAAAGTCTTTTATTCAGCCAGGATGCATTGAATTGATCAAAAGTGACAGTTGAGACTTTTACATTCTGACGAAAAAAACTTTTTCAAATAAATGCTATTCTTTTGATCTCTATCCAATAATTCTGTATTGTTTGATAATAATAAGAAATGTTTCTTGAGCAGCGAATCAGCATATTAGAATGGTTTCTGAAGGATCATGTGACTGGTGATTGGCGTAATGATGCTGAACATTCAGCTTTGATATCACAGGAATAAAATAAGATATTAATTTAAATGTTAAGATATATTAAAGTAGAAATCAGTTATTTAAATAGTAATACATTTACAACATTATGGTTTAAAAAAAATCTATATCTTTAACCATCTTTAAACCAACTCTTTAACAATAGTGTATATTAAAAGGATAGTTCACCCAAAAAGGAAAATGTTGTCATCATTTACTCACCCTCAAGTTGTTCCAAACCTGTATGCATTTGATAGAAGATATTTTGAAGAATGTTGGTAATCAAACAGTTGAATCAACAGAAGAAAGAATCTCATACAGGTTTGGAACAACATGAGGTTGAGTAAATTATGACAACATTTTTATTTTTGGGTGAACTATCCTTTTAAACATTCTGTATTGTCACATGTAAGACCAAAATAAGAATACTTGCAAAAAACAGAAACAGCGATTCAATTCTACATCTTTTATTTCTCATTTTGTCTCTCTTCAAGGGTATCAGCAAGACTGTTTGGTGTGCGTGGTCACCCACAATAAGGGCAAACATTCAGAGAGAACAAAGAACTTTATCAGATTGTTAAAGCTGTTAACAAAAGTTGCAGGTTAGGTTGTCAAGTCTATGTAGGGGTGACCAGGAACTAGAGATAAAATCCTACTCCATTATCACTAAACCAGCAATTCATGTCTAGTTTAATTGTCGATTTGAAGTATTGTTTGCTCACTTCCAGCAAATCCAAAAGCAATGCACAGTACATCCTTGTTACATCTTTGTTTCCTATTCAAAGAATACAAGTCTATCATAATATATCTGAGTAAATACATTTCAGGCTCTTGAACGCATCCTGGCAAGTATGGAGAATCACACTTCAGTGCTGTATTAGTTTCACTGGACTCAAAGCAAAGTTTCATACAGGGCCTCATCATTCCTGCAGGTCTTATTTTGTGTGGTGTGAAAACCAGAGTTACAACAGTATATGTGGAAAGAGCTACAGTACAATGCTTCTCGAGGACAAAAGTGACAGATCATGACTAAAGTGCTAAAGTGAGGAGCTCTGCGGGTGGAAGAACACATCATGAGCACCAACAGGCCAAGTGAGAGACAGGCAGAGATTTACACCTAAACATACACAAACAACACTCATATTATGGTTAAGGCAGGTAGTCTCAAGCAGTCAGAGTGCGTGACGGACATGTCCAGCAGGAATTTTACAAGTCATAAAAGCGCAAACTGCTCATGTAATAACTGCCTGTCGGAAACTAAAACAGCCTAAAAGTATTTTAAATAATCAGTCTAAAATTCTCAATTCAAACATTTTGCCACAAAACACAAAAAAGACCACATTAAGGTGGTTTCTCAAATTGTTTCCATAACAGTCACCATCATGCTGTGAAATGTGGCAAAATACAGAAAAGTTTTTGCTATGCTTTGACCTCACAGTGTAGGTTTGGTTCTCGAGGATGAGGCTGTGGATTTCTGCTGACGTGGATAGACAAATACATCACACCTTTTCATAATACTTCACAGAAAAACTAACATTCTTACACCAACATATGCTGTATATAAACATGCCACAAAACTAGATGCGCTGACAGCTCGTTGCTGGAGCAGGGATGCAGAGAAATTGTGCGAGGCATTTTGGCTGTCTGACGACAAGATGGAGTAACATCTCCTATGACATGTCAACGGTAAAATCAGCTTTATACATCTTCACAATGTTAAATAAATTGAATGTGAGAACAGCTACAACATTGGAAGATTTTGATATTGTGGAAAGACTTAGCGGGGGTCGTCTGGGGCTGCGATCTTCTCCAAACTAGGCTCCATGCCCCAGATCTCACGGGCGTACTGGCCGATTGTGCGGTCACTGGAGAACTTGCCACAACCAGCAATGTTGTGGATGACCATCTTGGTCCATTCTTTAGTATTCTGTTTGAGAATCAGGAAGAGGAACAAGCTTCGAGTCAGTTCCAGCATTGTTGTGTTTCTGTTGTGTAAAGCCCTTTAAGAACAATGAACGTTAAGAACTGTTTCCATCTATACATTTTGAGTGAATGGTATCACGTATTTCCAAATAAACTGATGGAACAGCTATCATGAATGTAAAATTACATGCTAGTATACTCCTAATAAAACAAAATAAAAATGGAAGCACATATACACATTTAAAATGTAGGTAAAATAGGCCAAAAGTATGAATCGCTCATCTTGTTCACATACACTACCGTTCAAAAGTTTGGGGGCTGTTTTGAAAAAAAAAGTATCTTATGTTCATCAAGGCTGCAATTATCTTTATATATATGTATATATATATATATATATATATATATATATATATATATATATATATATATATAATACACTGAAAACCGTAATATTCTGAAATATTATTACAATTTAAAATAACTGTTTTCTATTTTCATATATTTATGTAATTTATTCCTGTGATGTTAAAGCTGAATTTTCAGCATCATTACACCAGTCTTCAGTGTCACATGATCCTTCAGAAATCATTCTAATATGCTGTTTTGCTGCTCAAGAAACATTTCTGTCTTTTATCAATGTTGAAAACAGTTGTGCTGCATCACATTTTTTGTCAAAAGCATGATACATGTTTTTCAGGATTTTTTGATGAATAGAGAGTTTAAAAGAACAGCATTTATTTGAAATAGAAATTTTGTAACATTTAAAATATTTTTACTGTCACTCTTAATCAATTTAATGCATTCTTACTGAAAAAAAGTAAAATATTACTGACTCAACTTCCTGAAAAACACTGAAACATTAGTGGCGTCATACAATATCATACTCTTTTAATACAAACCTTATACAGGGCGCTGACTTTCTCCTGACTTTTAATGTAGTCTTCATAGTCAGCAAACACCTTGAACCTGCGATCACAACCAAAATGTTATTTATATGATCAGTATTAAACAGTGAGTGTGTGAGAAAGAGAGTGTAAAACTATTATTAAATCACAACTATGATTTTCGGTTTTTCTTACCTGTCATGGTGCATCAGCATCTTGACAATGTCTTGAAACTGGTCAGGCTCTGCAGGGCTGAAGAATCCTTTAGAAATCTGATCCATAGCTTGTTTCAGTTCTGGAATGCGGTTATAATACTCCATGGCATCGTATCTGGAAATAAACAAATTACTTAATTATTTTTTGCTAATGACTTTATCTATTTAAGTGGATGACGTTTTAATAAAAATCAATTTCAATGGATAAACTTTTTGTAAACATTAATAAATGAATGCGCACACAAAAAACGAAACTAATGCTATTCAGAAAAATTGTTAATTGAAGCTTATGTCGTCACCCTTTCTTATCCAAAGCTTCCACATCCTTCACTCTCATGCCAAAGATGAAGAGGTTCTCCTCTCCCGCCTCTTCAGCCATCTCCACGTTAGCCCCATCCATGGTGCCGATGGTCAGAGCTCCATTCAGCATGAACTTCATGTTGCCTGTTCCAGAAGCTTCTGTTCCTGCTGTGGAGATCTGCTCGGACAGGTCAGCCGCAGGGATGACTGTAAAATGACAGGAAGAAGTAAGCAGAGCGAGAAGTGTGAGTGAATAAATAAGACAGGAAGCTGATCCAAAATTCAAATCTGTTAGTAAGTTTGCATGCTACCTTTCTCAGCCAGGGTAACCTTGTAGTTCTCAAGGAAGATGACTTTCAGACGATCTCCCACCACACTATCATTATTTACCACTTCTCCAATTGCCGTGATCAGTTTGATGATCATCTTAGCGGTGTGATACCCGGGGGCGGCCTTGAAGATGCATGATTTAACCAACGATTTAGCGTTCACATTTCAGTACAACAGATCTGACTGGTCAGTGAAGTAATTATTCTCACCTTTCCTCCAATCATAATTGTCCTTGGAGTCCAGGCCTTGTTAGGCTCCTTCTTGATGCCTGATCAGACAAAATAGTCAAGTTAAGTACACTGTAAAAAAAAGTTGTAAATAAAGTAAAGATTATTTGAGTACGTTTTACAGGAAAATACTCTTTCAGTCTTTCCACTTCAAAATATCATGTTTAATTTAATGTTACTTGCCGTTTCTTTGTAATTATTTGTGAAATTTATAAGCAATTTTTGAGTGAAAATTGTTTTAAAAAATCCTACACCAAGACCCGGTTTCACAGACAGGGTTTAGATTAAGGCAAGATTAGGCCTTAGTTCAATTAGGACATTTAAGTAGCTTTAATAAACATGTCTTAGAAAAAAACATTACTGGTGTGCGTCTTGAGACAAGAAAATGGCACTAACATATTTTAAGAGATGTCAGTGTAAGTTGCTTTCAGTTAAAACAGCTCAAACATGCATTTTAGTCTGGGACTATCTTAAGCCTTGTCTGTAAAACCAGGGGGGAAATGTTTTTCAGTGTAAGCCATCTTGGGAAAGGAATACTAGCTTTCCGCTTAGTGTATACGGCACATTACACACGGCATACTGCCTACTAAAACAAAACAAAATTATGTAAAAAGTTATGCAATTAATGTTCCAAACTTTCCAGTAGCATGCTACAGATATGCATCAGTTTGTTTCAAAACTTTTTGCTTCTTAAAAAGAGAAATATTTACGGTTGTAGAGGGTGATGATGTGCAGACAGTTCAACAGCTGCCTTTTGTATTCATGGATCCTCTTCACGTGGACATCAAACATGGAGTTTGGGTTAATCTTCACCTTATATTGTTCCTCTAGAAGCGCTGCAAATTTCATTTTATTCTCCTGAAAACAGCAAAGCAATAGATATGCAATGTTCATCATTCTCATATAAATTATGATTATTGCACTAAAGTTCACTTTGAAAGTGGATTCTGTCTCACCTGTTTGACTTTAGCAATGTCTCGAATTAAAGCATCATCATCCACAAACTTCAAGAGTTTCTTCAGCTGGCATAGGTCACGAATGTAGTCCTCTCCAATTCTCTAGCGATTAACATAAGATAGGGATTTTCGGTCAATGATGACTCTTGAATGGCTTTCGAGGGCTTGGACTAAAGCTTACAAAATGTATTTCCGAAGGTTATGGTACTTTTTGTATGTTCCTCAGTAATGATAACTTTTTTATCTTATCAGCAATGTTCCTCACCTCAGCGATAACCTCAGCCAGTCCAGGGTTACACATGACAAGCCAGCGACGAGGTGTAATACCATTGGTCTTGTTCTGAAACTTCTCTGGGTCCACTTCATAGAAGTCCTTAAAACTGTACACAGAATCAACCCCACCAAATTAGATACAACTGTTTTTTAGCCGTAACTATCTGTGAGTTATTCACCAGGGCTAATTCTGAGGCAATGTGATTAAGTCATAAAGAGGGACAGAAAAATGTGAAATAAACTATTTGGAATTACATATAGTTGATATAAATTTGGACATTTAATTAGCAAATGTATGAATGTCATTGCACTGCACAACAATGCTTGTGCTATCTTTCTTTAAAATAAATGCTACTTGGTTTATACACTACCGTTTAAAGTTTAGGCTTTATTTGAAAGAAATTCATGCTTTTTTTCAGCATGGATGCATTCAATTGATAAAAAGTGACAGTAAAGGCATTTTAAACTTTAAATTACTATTTGAAATAAATGCAGTTATTTTTAACTTTCTATTAATTAAAAAATCCTGAAAAATAGCATGTTTCCACAAAAATATTAAGCAGCACAACTGTTTTCATTGATAATAATAAGGAATGTTTTTTGAGCAGCAAATCAGCATAATAGAACGATTTCTGTAGGATCATGTGACACTGAAGACTGCAGTAATGATGCTGAAAATTCAGTTTTGCCATCACAATAATAAATTACAATAAAATATATTAAATAGAAAACAGTTGATTTGAATTGTAATAATATTTCCCAATAATATTACTGTTTCTACTGTATTTTTTATATAAAAACTGAATTAAAAACCCAAATTTTGAACAGTATCATATTTTCTTAAATGTGGCTTAAGTGTCCAGATACTTTTTGGGGCTACTATGTATTCTAATATTAAAAAAAGTTAGTTAGGAGACATACACAGTGTCTTTAATGATGTCGGAGTGGATTTGTGCCACGCCATTGACTGCATGAGAGCCAACGATGCAGAGATGAGCCATGTTGATCTTCTTCTGACCTCCCTCCTCAATGAGAGACATGCGTCTCATACGGTCATGATCGCCAGGGTAGAGCGCAGAGATCCGCTAAGAAACAGGAAAGAAAATGTAAGGTCAAAACAGAGTGAAATGTACATGGGAAGTTACTTTACTTCATCTGAGATTTACTGGATGCTGAGTCATGCAGAGCAGAGGAGGTTGTTTAAATAACCTCACACAGCACAATTTACTCCTTATTTGGAGTCAACACAGTCCTACAGTCCTAATGCAGTGAGTTACAGATCTCCCAACCCCTTCAAAAACATTTATTTTTTTAATCTACAATTAAGTTCAAATGCAATGTTCCATGAAGATAATGTCTGTTCCCAGACCTCCAAGTGACGTCGGTTAATCTCGTAGATGATCTCTAGGTGACGGGGCAGAAGGTTTTGGAACAGGTCAACGGGCCAGCGTTCCAGAGCTTCTGGTAAAACAGTGTGGTTAGTATATGCACAAGTACGCACAGTGATGTCCCACGCCTGAAAAAAAAAAGAGAATGACAGAAAGTGACAGGAGAGTGAGAGAGAAAGAAAAATTAGAAGAGGAAGAGGAGTACAACATTATGGTGTTGGTCTACATGGGCACATTTTCATTATAGAAATCAGCAAATTTAAATGTAAACTGTATGTATGGTAACACTTTACAATAAGGGTTAATTTGTTAACATTAGTTAACTACATTGGTTAACATGAACTAATAATGAAATACTTCTACACTCTTTAAAATCAAGGTTCCAAAAGAGGGTTTTCGCAGCAATACCATAGAAGAACAATTTTTGTTTCCTCTAAAAAACGTTCAGTGAGCAGAAAGAACCATATTTGATGATCATCAATGATGAAAAAACTTTTGTGCAATGAAAAGGTTACATGGATGTTAGAGGTTCTTCATTGAACCATAAATGGCAATAAAGAACCTTTATTTCTAAGAGTGTACAAAATTTATTAATGTTAGTCGATGTAATTTCAACATTTGCTAATACATTTTTAATCAAAAGTTGTATTTGTTAACATCAATGCACTGTGAACTGTTTTTACTATCTGCCATTAAGTAAGATTAATAAATGCTTTAAAATATATATATTGCTCAACGTTTGTTCATAATAGCTAATGCATTTACTAATGTTAACAAAAATAAACCTTATTGCATAGCGTTACTTTATGTCCCTGTATTACCCTTTTATCAATCAACTGAATAGTCCAACAGTTTGACTGCAAATCCTTTTTTAAGCTTGTTAAAGGAGAAGACGTGAATTTCCCACTCACCGTGTCCCAGAACAGTTTCTCGTCATCCATCAGTATTCTCATCAGTTCAGGGATGGCCATTGCAGGATGAGTGTCATTCAGCTGTATAGCAACCTGAACGACACAGAAAAAGCAAAGGATCTCTGTAGTATGTGTGTTGTGAATTGTGTTGAATGTTCTATACACCCCAGCATCTTAACATAAAACAAAGTGCTCCAGGGATGTCCTACCTTATCTGGCAGTGTGGTCAGATCCATGCGCACTTCCTCAATTGAGCCGAACTTGGAAGCTTTGAACCTGCGGATGATGTCTTGGAGAGTTGCAGCCACTACAAAATACTCCTGCTTCAGACGCAACTCTTTCCCCTCAAAGAACTGACATACACAAACAGGAGGATTCGTTTACATTTAGGCTCCAAGAGTCATGCGATTTGTTTGTTAATATGAATCGCTTGAGTTGCACTCACGTTGTCGTTAGGGTAAAGCACACGAGAGATGTTCTCAGCTAGATTCTTATCCAGAACGGCCTGGATGTAACCACCAACATTAACTGTTTAGGAAGACAGAAAGTCAGTCATAAGATATAAGTCTCAAAGATACAGTATACCCACTCAACAGTTTGGGGTCAGTAAAATTTTTTGAAATAAATTCATACTTTCATTCAGCAGGGATGCATTAAATTGATCAGAAGTGAAAGTAAAGACATTTTTAATCAGACAAAAAAATTGTTTTAATAAATGCTGTGCTTTTAGACTTACTACATCAAAGAATCCTGAAAAAAAATGTATCACAGTTTCCATAAAAATATTAAGCAACACAACTGTCTATATTAAAATAAAGTGATTATTTTAAATTTGTAATACTATTTCAAAGTATTACTGTTTTTGTTGTATTTTTGATTTAAAGAATGCAGCCTGGGTGAGCATGAGAATAAATCTTACTGACCACAAACCTGTATATGGACACAAATGGAATAGATCCGAGTTGATTTTATAAATAATATTACAAGTTATTTTCATAATAATAAATGAATTATAAAGCTTATGGTTGGTTAAAATGTCTGATGATCATTGACTGATTGATTGAAGAGAACTCACAGTCTTTGAGATGGAATTCACACGGAGCTTTGGCAGACCAGAGCCTCATTGTGTTAACAATGTTGTTTCTGTATCCTGGGACAGGTGTGTCATAAGGGAGAGCAAGGATCACCTGGTGAGACAAACAGGAACAGATTTAATAGGAAAACATAGAGATACATCTGTAAAAATGACACAATTCTACAGCATGTAGCATCTGAGTCTTGCGTTGCATATTGGCCGTTCTGCTTTAGCTCTACTGAACTTCCTGATGTACACTCAGTTCAAACGTTTGGGGTCTGTAAGATTAAACAGTAATATTATTTTAATTTAAAAATAACCGCTTTTTTTATTTTAATATATAATTTATTCCTGATGCTAAGCTGAATTTTCAGCATCATTACTCCAGTCTTCAGTGTCATTCAGAAATCATTCTATTATGCTGATTTGCTGCTCAAGAAACATTTCTTATAATTATCAGCGTTGAAAACAGTTGTGCAGCTTAATAGTTTTGTGGAAAGCATGATACATATTTTCAGGATTCTTGGATAAATAGAAAGTCCAAAATGCTTTATATTTTGTAACATTATGTCCTTACTTTCACTTAAAACATCTTTCCTTGCTGAATGAAAGCATTCATTTCCTTTAAAAGCAAAAATCTTACTGACTCCAAACCTTTGAATAGTAATGTACAATAAATTGGTTGAATACTTTTCTTAATAGTGATAAGACTGAGGTCTTGCTCATTGGCACCTCTCATAAGCTTCGTAAAGCTCGCTCACTAATTTTAAACATAGATGGCTCTGATTTGGTGGCACAAACTAAATTAAAAAACGTAGGAGTTATATTTGATTCTAGTCTGTCCTTTGACTCTCATGTGCTTACTCTCACTGTTTAGAACTCATTTTTTCATCTCAGAAACATTGCAAGACGCCGCTCTATGTCATCCCTCTCTGTGACTGAAAGGCTTATTAATACTGCAATGCACTTCTTGCTGGGGTTCCTAAAACAACACTTACTGTAACAAACTACAATGTGTACAAGATTCTGCTGCTAGGATCCTGACTGGAGTCAGGAGAGATGAGCATATTACACCGATTTTAAAGTCTTTGCACTGGCTCCCGGTCAGGTTCCGAGTTGATTTTAAAATCCTTATGCTCACATATAGGGCATTGCATGGTCTGGCCCCTCAGTATCTGTCTGCGCTTTTAACTTTATACACACCCAAGCGTCATTTACGCTCCTCACAAGCTGGTCTATTGGCAGTCCCACAGACTCGGTTGCGTACTGTAGGGGACAGGGCTTTTTCATCCTTTGCTCCTAGGCTTTGGAATGCACTCCCTCCAAATATCAGAGATGCACAGACTTTAAGTATTTTTAACTCTCATTTAAAAACTAATTTTTTTAGGTTGGCTTTTACCTGACTTTTTTTTTTCTCTCTCCTGTGTGTGTTGTATTTTCATTTGTTTGTTCTATTGTGTAAACCGCCTTGAGAAGCTGCTTTAAAGGAGCTATATAAAAATAAAGTTATTATTATATTATTATTACAAGAAAACATTTATTTTACAATATGAAAAATGGCATTTCCATACCAGTTAAAGGCAGATACATGGTTTCTATGCTCTCACCTGTGTGTCCACCCATTTCACTCCATCAGGGTGGTGCTCCACCCGACCATAGAAATGCACAGGACGCATGTACTCAGGCCGGGCTTTTTCCCAAGGGTTTCCATAGCGCAGCCAATCATCCGCCTCCTCCACCTGTCAGATGATGTCAGTTGTTTACTAAGATCCAAATGCATCAAAGGAAGAGAAATACATTTCACTGAGATATTGTTGGAAGTTTGTTTTACCTGCCAGCCCTTCACGATTTTCTGATTAAAGATTCCAAACTCATAACGGATTCCATATCCATACGCTGCCAGGCCCAAGGTTGCCATGGAGTCCAGGAAGCAAGCTGAAGAGGAAGAGAAATTAAAGTGAATCAAAGCCCCAACTCGACAGTGCAAGCCTCCATTAATCTTGTGATCATCACATTTAAAGAGACTGAGTTCACCTGCCAGTCGACCAAGGCCTCCGTTGCCCAGGCCAGCATCCTCCTCCATGTCCTGCAGCTCCTCCATATCCAGACCCAACTGAGAAGAACCATAATATGAGAGCCAGGCAGGACCAAATCCAGTGAATAACTTCTCAGAGTACAAAACATGCCCTGTTGCATGGTTTCATCTTTCATCAACATATCTTTATAGTCATTCTTCTCAGCATAGCCGTGCCGATCTAGAATGATTTGCATTTCATATTCTAATTAATAGGATTAAAGGAACAGGGGCAGCTAATCCAAGATTATCAGTATTACAGTACATATAGCACCAGATCTCCTCCATCTGCTCTTTCTCTATTTATGATTATGCTATCACTGATGATGATAATTATTGATAATGGCCTCTTTTCTTTATACAAAATGATTTTTTTAAGGTAAAGAATTGAGATTAATGTAATAATAAGAGATAATGTTCCCCAGGTATATAGATTATAGATCTTCTCTATTTGGACAAATGAAAATAGTCCAACCCCATACACACCACTGGTTGAGCCAATGTTGTTATGTAGAGCCCAGCTGGCCACTCACACAGATTGCAATTCCCACTAGGGGCGCATAAATGACACAATTATTTACTTCCATAGAGTGCTGCAGGGATGGCATATTTTCTTAGGCTAAAACCCTAAAACAAGTTAGCATTTTACCATTTCTGTTTTTTTTTTTTTTTAATTATTGGTTTTTGGTTAAATGCCTGAAATAAGGTCTGTGGCTAGCATAACCACAAGTTTTTAGATTTTTTTTCCTAAGACATAAAATATATATTAATAGCCCATTGTGATTTTTTTAAAGCTTTCACTTGTCTTTAAAGGTGACATATTATGCCCATTTTCACAAGATGTAATATAAATCTATGCTGTCCCCAGAATGTGTCTGAAATTACAGCTCAAAATACCCCCCCCAGATAATTTATTATAGCTTGTCAAATTTGCCCTTTTTTGGTGTGACCAAAAACGTGCTGTTTTTGTGTGTCCCTTTAAATGCAAATATACTGCTGCTCCCTGCCCCTGTTCAGAAGAGAGTGATCCTTTACAGAGCTTCAGATACTCCGGCAATAACAAAACACGTGAATCTTACTCAGCAAAATCTTAGAAATAACCAGTAGCGGAGTGCATAACCTTACAGAGAGACTCATGAAGAGGTTGCAACTTTTAGACGCACATGGACATTTCTGAATGGTTAGTGGATACATTTATGTAGTTGTTGTGGAGTTACATTAATTCATCGACTTGCATGTGATGTCATGTTTAACTTTTACAAAAGCTGACACAGTTCCCTGAGCTCTTCATAAGACAGCTGTGACATTTAGTCAAATAGTCTTCAGTGCGAGTCTGTGCAGCCAACGACAGAACAGTTTGCATGCTTTGCTGGAACTTTTGCCATTGTGTTAGAACTGCAAAAATTAAAAAACAGTTACACTGTTGTCGCTTGTGAAAACCAAATGCTGGCGACAATAAAGTACATTTACTTGAGTACTGTACTTAAGTGCACTTTTTGAGTGTCTGTACTTTACCTGAGTATTATGTTTTCTGGAAACTTTTTACTTTAACTTCACTACATTTGAAAGACAAATATCGTACTTTTTACTCCACTACAATTCTGTCAAGATCCATGAGTAGAAAGTAGTAATGTCAGTCAGGGGATAAATTTCGGTTGCAGGGGTTGCATTTTTGTTGGAAATGAAAGTCGGGTTGACGTCAACATCCAACGTTGGATTGACGACAGAACCCAATTGAACCCAATCAACCTGATTTTCATTTTCAACGTTGGATTTGGTCTTCTAAATGCGAATTTTGTCATTGTTTTGGAGCACACTAGCTTATTGATAACAGTAAGGCTAACATATTCATACTAAAAGCCAAAAAACTTTAAATAGGGCAATATTTGAGAGAACAGCCATTTGGGTGTCCGAAACCATTGTGGACGTTATTGAGTGCACTTATTCAATCTCACATTCAATTCCACTACTGGTAATGTGTCCTAGAAATAAATTTCATTTTGATATGAGGGTAGGTAGGCATAGATTCAGAGGCATACGGCAATGCATTGACATTTACTTTTTACTTTTAATACTAAAGTACTTTTAAAAACAAGTACTTCTCTACTTTTACTTAAGTAAAAATCGGTCTTTACAACTTTTACTTGTAACTGAGTAATATTTGACCAGTAGTATCTGTACTTTCACTCAAGTAAGGAAGTGGTGTACTTTGTCCACCTCTGGCGGCGCCGTGGGTGGAAACGTGCAGATTAAGGGACGGTAATATTATAATAAGATCCCCTTCCTACGTCAGAAAGGGAGCGAAATCTCCCTATGAAAATCAGGTTATTTTTTGACATGCTTGCAGAGAAAGGCAAAACAAAGATACTGGGTTGGTAGATGCACCGGGGACCCGATTATAGCACTTAAACATGGAAAAAGTCAGATTTTCATGATATGTCCCCTTTAAAAAGACAGTTGCTAATAAGTGGCTAAATGGAATTACAAAGGTTAAATGTCATCATGTCGAACAGGTAAACTCATCTACACACTAGTCCTTTTCCCAGCCGCTTTGTGTTTAAAATTGTGCTCTTTCTAACTCAATCTATCAGTGAAAATGTTTAGCTTAGAGATGGTGACGTTGAAGTCATGTGGTGTAATTCGTTTATAGCCTATGTTTAGATTTTTACTCGTATTTAGGCTTCAGAATTCATAAAAGTTCAGAATTTATCTAGAATGCATTAAAGTTGCGTTCATTTGTGAAGATTATCATGATGAACAAAACATGTAAGAACCAAACTTTTGTTAGTCACAGAGTTTATTTTCTGCAATAGTCCAAAAGCCATTGGGAAAAAATCCTACTGGGTTTTTGACATAGACTCTGGTTTTTGACAAGGGAACTTTCAGGGTGATGCTAACTTCAGGGTTGGCCTACAAAAATATGTCCTCCCAGCAGAATTATTTGCTTTTTGCAGTGTTCAGTTGTACATATCTCCTCTCACCTGATATATGGCCTCGTCACAAGCATTCTCCAAAGCTAAGTTTACCATGGTGTTTTGAAGGGTCCGACCCATGTAGAATTCCAGAGAAAGATAGTACACACGCTACAAGTGGAAAAAGGTAAAGACAAGATAATTAAAAGTGAAAAAGAGCATTTTTTTTAAATAAAAGTGTTTTTTAATACTTAACACCAACAGCTGAGAGCCATTTAAAGAAACAGTGAAGAAGGAGCCATAAAAGCCCCTGCTGAGCAGACAAATAATAGTGACAAATAATATTGTGACAGGTGCGCAACACAAGCCTAATCTGTATTCCATGTCTTGAGACTTCATTGACCACCTATGCAAAACATTAAATTGTTGAAGGTTGCCCAATGACACAACTATCAAGGAGGACTTGCTAGTAAACAAAAGCTAGCTTGTAGTATTTAAGTCTCTTGTCTATAAATGATAACAAAGGTTAGGAAAGAAGAATGTTTGTATGCTGGGTCTCTGGCACATGTAAAAATAGCAGCATTAGCTGTCAGTGTTTAAGGTTAAATACTCTGTCAGGATGCCAGCCACCCAGATGACACAAATTCCAAATACAACAGTATCCTACCCTTCAATCATTTTTTTACTTCAAATATTTTTTAGAATACAAAAAATTTGAAAATATCATTTAAAATTTCCTATAGGAATTAGCTAAACTCCGGATTTGTGATTACTTATGCTTTCCCAAAGCAAAATTACAGTTTTGGATTTATGAGTAAAATCATGTCTGTGGTATACATTACTAAGTTGCTAATGAGGGCTAAAATGATTGACTAGCCTCCTTGTGACAACCAGCCTTCCTCTTTCAAGGTTTTAGGACTGGACGACAGACTGAACGTTGTAAGATGGAAAGGACCAATCACAATTATGTATGCAAATGAATGAGCACAAAAAAAAGAAAAAAAAAATCACAATGAGGTACGCATCAATTATAACGACATTGTGATGACATTATGATGACAACAACATTGTATATCGATGGGAGATTTTAAAATTGTAATTTAAACTTGTAACGTCTAAAATTATGTAAAAAATAAATAAGGTTTTCGTCTGGAATGAGTATAGCGGTTCAGCGTTGTAATCTGAAAGATGTTTCGAATAGGCATTACATAAATTGAGTTTTTAGATTGTTGCTACTTGATTAAATATAGTCTATACAAGAATGTGCACATATTGATATACCGTGAATTACTCGCACTCAAAGATTCAAAAATAATTAGACCTGTTGATACATCAAGGGCACATAGAAAGGCACTCCATACATTCTGCGGGACATTGATTGAAGGCGCTCCTGACATCAGTCATGGAGAGATTATGTAATTATTGAGGGGAAAAATGCCCTACCATCTGCTGAAACATTAGCATTAAGCGTCATTTCCTGGTGCAATTCCAATACCTCAATATTAAACCTTCAACAAGGATATAGATGTTTCTTTTTACATTTTGCGATGTTGCTACTCTACTGCGCAACATAATGTCCCCTAATGTGTGATCCGACCCCTCCTCCCTCCTTTCAGTGGTGTACGTGCGGCCCCGATCTGTAGGATGAAACTGCGGCATTCGAGTTTCTTACTTTCGGGTCTTTCTCGTAGTAATGCTGCTGCGTCCGGATCCATCTTCCCACCAAATGGTCGCGTACAGTGTGCGCCAGGGCGAAGTAGTAGTCGCGCTTCGTTGCAACATTACGGTCCTTAACCAAAGTAAAGTGCAGATGGCGATTAAAATTGGTCTTGAGGTCTGAGACGTTTTCAACCCCGGCGAGACCTCGCACGGAAATTTGCTTCCTCTTCTCTTGGTCCGTCAGTGGCTTGGACATCTTGTCGACTGTTATATAATAGTGGGTTTCGTGCACCAGGAATTTTAGTCAGCGAGACTACGTGATGACTGCTGCGTGTGTTGCGACTGTTTTTTTTTTTTTGTTTTTTTTTAACAGTCTATGGTGAGCGTCACCGTGATCTCCAGCTGATGCTTCAGGGTCAAGCGCGCTCATTGGCGGCGAGCACACACACACACACACTCTCTCTCTCTATATATATAGGCAACATACACGACTACTATATATTTACATGATGGGCGGGCCATAATAAATTTAGGCAATGGAAATTTATTTATATAGCACATTTCATACACAATGGTAATTTAAACTAAATTAAAAAATATTTTTGAAACGTTCAAATAATCATAACAGGTGTTTAAGAAATAATAAAAAGCAAAAATAAATAAATAAAAATAATTAAATGCAATTACAAACAAAGAAAATAGAATTATAGAATATTAGTTCCCAGAAGACAATTGTGAAATACTAATTAAAAAATACTGGTAAAAACTTGGTTGACCACCCTGAAAGTCACTGAATAATTGGCACACTGCTAACCGAGGTGACAGTACATGAGAAAAAGTTTGAAAGTGCATCAGTCTCACATCACTCACAAAGTGCTAAAAAGCTTACCAAAATTGACATCAGTGTCCATCAGAAACCAAATTATTAGCCAACAATGTCCCCAGAGAAAACTTCTATGAGCCATTGAATGGATCTTGTTACTGTGGTCTCACATTTGCCGTTTCAGCAGTAATCCACATTTTCTGACTGCACTTTTATCTCCTTGTGCACAACAGGCATACACATTTAAAAGTAAATTTGAGGTCAAAACTACTTAAAGTTGAAGACAAATGACTTTTTTCGTTTTGCAGTGTGATTACACACTAACAATAGAAACTAAATGAAACAGACCTTAAACCTACAACTTTATATTTCAAATGTTTAAGAGTATATTTTGGGAGAAGAGAAATTCAAAGACTAAATTAAAGTTAAGATGGTTAACACTGAAACTTAAAACAGATGTGAAAGATTGACACCAACAATTCAACACCATGCCAACTTTTATTTAGTTGAATGCTTCATTACAAAAATATTGAAATACATTTGGTGGAAGGCATTAATGAAAAGTTCTTTTAAATAAAAACAATTTTGGAAGGGGTGGGGGTACAAGGTGAGCACAAAAATTAGGCTATACTGACCACCTAATAGAGTAAGCAAATCATCTACAACATCTTGAAGACATAAATGTCTTTTTATACTATGCAGCAACAAACGCACAGTTGGTTAAGAGTGTAAATGGTCGTTTATACACCTGTTGGAATGTTGCTAACTGAATCGCAAGCAGATGTCATTTTTACTTGCTGGAGACGGTTTGAAATGAAACATGAAATAGCAGGCCGGCAGAAACAAAAACCAAACACTTTCCCTGCACAACATCATTTTGAACAAATAGTATCTTAACAGTTCAAATACTACAGTTAAAAATCCTTAACAATTGAAGCAAATTTACAAATAAATCACACCGTCTCTCTAGCTTGATTTTGAAGTTTGAACCGAGACCAATCAATAGAAAAAAATAAACCTTTAGCAACTAATCACATCAAGCTGTTAAATGAACAGAACAAGGTATAGTCCTGTGATGTATCTTTGTATATATTTTAGGCATCACTGCATGGTCACAGAGACTAAATCGAGCCTTTAACTCTGGGGCGGAGGGGGTGGAGGTGCAGGAGGCATCCCGTACGGTGGCATACCGGGAATCCCCATCATGGTCACAAAGTTAGGGTCCATAGGTGGGGGTGGGGGAGGGGGTGCATACATCATGCCTGTTGAGCCAGGTGGAGGGGGTGGAGGTGGCGGGGGGGCACCAGGAGGAAGTGGGGGTTGGACCCCAGGTGGAGGCGGCACCATAGAAGGGGTACCCATGGGCGGAGGGGGCTGAGCGGCTGAGGTGGCCGTCTGCTGAGGCTGTTGCCAGGGTGGCAGGTTTCCAGTGGCAGAAGTGGATGTGGTGGTTGTATCTGGGAAAGCAAAAAAAAAAAGAAAAAGAAAAGGTAAATCAGTGACTTAAGGAAAACCTTTATTGATATCCAATGTGTACTACTGTAATACGCTTACTCTGTTGCCATGGCAGTGGAGCACTGGTTGCCATGCTGCTGGTGGGTGGTGGGGGAGGAGCCTGCTGTTGCCATGGTGGCAGAGGTCCTGAGGGTGGAGGTGGTGGTTGATTGTTGGGGGGAGGTGGAGGTGGGGGCATCATACCCATGGGTGGCGGCAATAAACCTGATCATAAGGCAAGGGAGGGAATCAATGAGCATTCTGGAACACTAAGTAACCAAGTTTGAAAGTAAGCATTCTTCAATATTACCAAACAGATATCAGTTGGGAGTTTTGTGGTAAAATAAGCTTAGATATAAGCAGAAGCATTTGTCCTCTGATAAAGAGAGTTATATACTTCCATCTTTCCAGGGAAATGTTTTAATACACTTCATTAAGCAGGAATTGCATGACTGAAAGTCTAAACATCACAGGCTATACTCACTCATGTGGTGTCCGGGTGGGGCTGGGCCTTGGCCCATTGGGGGAGGGGGCGGCTGCATCCAGGGTGGTGGCATTCCATTAGGGTTTGGTGGCATAGGAGGGACGCCCATGTTTGGCATTGGTGGAGGGAAGTTATGAGGGCCACCAGGACCCTGGTGCATGCTGTGGAAATTCCTGTTATCAGCAGGGCCTGAATTCATCCAAGGAGGACGATTCTGAAAGGTGTTTGAGAGAGAGAGAGAGAGATCTTGAGTGTTTTTGTGGAGCAAAGTAATAGTTGTATTCAGCAAGGATGCATTAAATCAGTGGTTCTCAACTCCAGTCCTCGGGACCCACTGCTCTGCACATTTTGTATGTCTCCTTATTTAACACACCTGATTCAGATCATCAGCTCGTTAGGAGAGACTCTATGATCTGAACTGAGTGTGTCAGATAAGAGAGACATACGCAGAGCAGTGGGTCCCGAGGACTGGAGTTGAGAACCACTGCATTAAATTGATCAAACGTAACAGTAGAGACAAAAAACTATTTAAAATAAATGCTGTTCTCTTGAATTAAAATTTATCAAAGAACCCTGAAAAAAATATATCACTGTTTCCAACAGCTGATTGTTGAGCATTGATATTCCATTTTTATTGAGCATCAAATCAAGCATATTAGAATGACTTCTGAAGGATCATGTGACAATGAAGACTGGAGTAATGTTGCTGAAAATTCAGCTTTGCATCACCACAGGAATAAATTACTGTTAAAAATATATTGAGTAACATTGGATTTTTTTTTTATACTGCATTTTTTATCAAATCAATGCAGCCTTGGTGACTATGTACAACACAAAAAAAAAACACAAACATTGGAACAATAATGTATATGTGCATATCATGAAGAATTGTGGATGTCTTTGGTCTTACTGGTGGTTGTTGGTTGTTGTTGGGTCCTGATGAACGAGGTCCACTAGAGGGAGGATTGTGGCCCCCGCCAGAGGAAGGGACTGGAGCTTCTCCTAATTCTGCCATAAGAGACAAGTACTCTTTATCCATACGGGCCTTATCCTGAGCAGACTGGGGTGGTTCGCCTGGCCGGGGAGCAAAGGAACTGCAGGGAAGAGAAATAAAATGAACCCTTAAGTCTGAACTTTACTTGACATAACCAGAAGGTGCTAAACTTCTTGGAGGGGAATTTTAAAAAATATAATAAATAATTGCTGATCACTGGTTCTATGGGCTTACCTGGTAAACTTGCAGTCTGATGAGATGTGACCTGCTCCTCCACACTTTGTACAGACAGTTGTGTTTGTGATGCTGCGAGGCTCTGTGCTCTGCCATGGGCGCAAGATCCTGAAAGAAAAAAAAAAAAAAGTACACATTGATGAGTATCAAATGCATCTACAACATTTACTCGCCTGTTGCTCTGAGAAAAGGGTCAATAAATCTGTGTGCAGTCTCCCACCTGTTATCATCCTCTCTCAGAGTGCCATTGAGTCGTGCCAGCTCTCTCAGTTGCATCTTTCTTAGATCATTCTGGTCCTCAGGGGTCTCAATGCCCTGCTTGAGGATATTACGGATCTGTTGACAAAAATAAATCACTTAGAAACATGCAATAGAATGACTGTTGAAGCCGATAGCTATGCATTTTCATTTAACTGATTTCTAATGAGTTTTAGAATTCAAGGTGCAAGAACGTCTGAAGAAGACTCACCTGCTCTACAGCTTTCTTTACATTCTCCATGGTGTTAGCAGTGACCAGTGCATGAAGAGGTTCATCTTCTCCTGGAAGCATCTGTCCATCCTTACGACCCACCTTCCCTTCCTTCACTGAACCTTTCCCACGAATCATGATTTTAGCACAGCACTCCTTCTCAATGTTCTTCAGAGTGTTTCCACTGGAGAAACAAGCAATAGACCAAGTTAGTTTATGTAGAGACAAAGGATTCAGCAAACATTGAGTTTTAAAATCATGCAACTTACCGTGGCCCAATCAAAAGTCCAACAAAGTTGATCTCTGGATATTCATCCTGAGGAATCATCACCTTATCACTAACCCGAGTAGCTGGTGGTCTGAGTAAGAAGAAAAACAAGTAAATATCAGACACCGTAGAACCAGAGAGAAAAGAAAAGAATTTGTATAAGCCATACTTGTAGTCAGCAGGGGGTTTGAATTCAGGGTTCAGCCCCACCATCTCTGTGATGAGAGAATGTCTCTCTTCCTCCAGTTTCTTGCGTGTACGATATTCACGCGTGTTAAGCCTCTTACCCTCACTGTTGTAGATGGGCTCAGGAGATGGAGACCTGTGAAAAGGAAAGAACAACAGAAAGATGCAGCAGAGTCAAAACCATAACACAGTACTTACACCCTCAACAGTTAAACATTCAATGGCTTGCCTACTCTTAACTGACATTGGTTTGACTTGTTCTGTGGTCATTTGAAAAAAAAAAAGTGCATGGGATGCCCCGGAGTGCTCACATTCTAATGAGACGAGAGCGAAATAAGAATGGCCACTAGAAAACTTATATTGAACCATTTAGAAAGGGGAAAAAACTTCAGATTAAAGAGCTTGAAGCTCAGAAGTAAAACCTTTTTTGTTTTAAAAGGGCGACAACTTGGCATCAAGGAGCCCACTAAATTTTTGAACATTAATAAAACGTGTCTGTCTCAATATTATTTGGGGGATGAAAAATAGGACAAATATCTGAGACAAATGGGGCAACCAACACACTTGAAGAGCTTCTGTTCTTGAACGCTGATCTAAACCTTCACACGCTCTCAGAGAGCATTCAAACGGTTACCTTCCCCTTGGACGGTGCTGAAAACCTGTTAACCTGCACAATAAGGCTCTGTGCTTGAAAAAAGTTACGAGAGGGGGAATTTGGGTTAGAGAAATAAATTTGGATTAAATATTAACCTTCAACAGCCCTCAAACAAAACAGCCACACAAACGTGACAGGTTCATGATTGGCAACCCGAAGAGGAGAAAAGTGTGGGAAAAAAGAGGGAAGAATTTTCTGCTGGTTTTCTTTGGGACTGATATCTCCAGCGCTGACAACCTGAAGCACCCCCCAGCTTTGTTTTGCGAGCTGGAAGTTGATGAGCGATCGATCCTAAATCCTGGAGTGGATAGACCTTTAAGAAGAACCTTTTTAGAGTTGGCGGTGTAAAAACGTCGGATTAAGATTCTGCCGGAGAACCTAAGGCTGTTCAGAGAGCAAGGGGTGTGGCTACTAAAAAGACACTCTCACGTAAGAAACATGACATTTCCTGCTATGTTGGATGCTTATGAATTCTATGAGTGGCCAAAGTGATCAAAGTGTTATGGTTATGGTTATTCCAGAAAGAAAAGGTCAGAGGAGTCTCCTCCGAGCGGTCTTCCAGTGCGGAAATCTGGAATACTGTGGAAATTCCTGGACAAAATGGTGCTAGCCCCATTATGGAAAACCATTATTGACCATCCAATTAATCAACCATTCAGAATTTTAGATTTAAGGACACGGTTGTGTTCATTAACTGCATTTCGGAGGTGAGAAAGATGGGGCATTTAAAATGCAGTATAATCGAATGAAAATCAAAATTCCTTTAAATGGCTTAAATAGTGGATTAAACAAATCTACCATCTTAGACTACAGGAGCTAGGGCTACACTGGGATAATAAGCACAAGCCTTTAAAATACATACGTTTCACAGAAAATAAACATGCATGCAATAAAAACGAATACTTACAAAAAAACAGTTCAGAACAAAATAAGATTTACTTAAAATTATCAAGATTAGCATTGTTTATATGACTGCACATTATGGTTTGGTAAAGTTGGGTGCTATGTATTATCAACAGTTAGTCCTCACTGTCATAAGATACAAAGTAACTTCAAATTTCAGAGTATAACACTGACTAGTTACCTGGGAACACTAACTGAATGAATAAGTCTGATCTTTCTTATGGCAATATCCTACCATGATAGCCTTCAGTCATTTCTTTGCCTCTGTGTACAGAACAGATCCAAACATTTTTCTAAAATTCAACTAATCATTTCAAACACTAGAATGTTTAGACATGTAACAAAACCAATTTCATTACAATCAAAACATTTTCTAAACTCTTTAACTAGAAGGCAAAGATATGAGGTCATTTTAGACAAAGGCATTTAGACTTATTTCTTACCCTTACATACACATTAGTACACTTACGATCTGGCCTCACAATAAAATGGCGCATTAAAAAGGTAAAGAAAATGTTACTGTTGTTGGGTTTAAATCGTTATTCCGACCTGTCCTCAGGGTTAACAGGGATTCCCAGGTCTCCTGTACGCAGTTTACGTGTCAGGTCTTCAATCTGCAGTTGGACTGGAAGAAATCAGGTTAGGAAAGAAAAAAACAAGGATGGAGAGAAATGTGGTTAACAACAAAAAAACCCCACAAAAGCAGAAACAGTACACTGTAAAACTCAATGTTACTACGGTTAAACAAGGAAAAAAAGTAATTACCATGGTAATTGTCAGTTCACTATGAATCAAGATCAACTGAAGACTTTTGATTCTCTGCAACACATTTTCTGAAATACTTCAACCCCGACAGGATTTTTAGAAAACAACCTTGTTTAAGCTTGAACGTATTCTTATGAGCCCATACAGATTTCCCCAAACATTTAGAAAATCAAATATCAAGGTTTGGCTAAATTAAGATTCAGAAACCTGGGGGGGATTTCAGTAAATAACCATTTCAGAAAAAGGTTAATTGCAACAGGCTTTCGATTTCATGCCACCAACTTTGAGAAGTGAAACACTAAAATTCACATTTCAACCATACACTTAAAATATTAGTTCACATACTATTTTCATATCAAGTGAACTAAAAAGGTGGCAAAAACATGAAAGCCTGTCAAGGGGGGTGGGGGTGGGAGTTGGGTTTGAAGAAATCAAAAATCATATTGGCTAAGTGGCTTGAGCAACTGCATCCTCAAAAGGATTGAAATGAAGTTTAGAGAATAACACCAGTGTAACTTAAAAGAAACATCACTTTATATAAAGAAAAAACAAATTAACATACTGGGTGTTAGTGACCCTTAACCAACTTCAATAAGATTCAACACTCAAGTTTTTGAGGGGTCATGACAACCACTTACCAACAGTTTCCAACACTAATCAGTTAGAATAACTGAGATCTAATATTTAGAAATGATCAGCAAACCAGATCAGCCTTTAGTTGATGTTTTTTTTTTATTTTTCATGCAAAAGACTAGATTTAACTAGGCCTCAAGCCACGGCAACCAAATCAGCCTGTACAAACCCAAAAACTGACCTGTATCACTCATGGAAGCATTTAATGGGTTTTTCACATGCATTTCTCCATGACATGCTTAAGAGAATCAGACCCCACAGGTCACACGTTGAATGGTGCAGGTTGATGGTAGGTAAAGGACATGAGGTGTCAGTTATCAATAGAGGACTAGTTAAGGAGATGTAGGTCACATTATCATTGAAACCACCACTACGTCACATGCCATTGCAAAACAAGTGCCTGACAGCAATGAGAAAGCAATTTACTACACACTGCTTTCAGACACAGGGTATGGAGATGACTTTCGCAATTCAGTGTTGGACCTGCATTGCTTTGCAGTCAAATTAGACTTAAAGACACTTTGCATAGTAAACATGAGCAGTGATGGAGTCCTGCAGCTGGAGACAGTTCACAGCAAGCAGCCACATCAGAAAAACACTGTGGGTTCTTGCTTATGGACATCAGATGGTAAGCAAACATTGACAGTGCTACAAATACCTCAGTGCTTCCTAGACAAATAAAACATCCTCACATTGCACATCGATGGAGTTAGTACATTCTAGTGAACATGGGCAAAGTGCTGAATTTCGATGGATCGACTTCTTTGAGAAGACGATCTCTAATACATATGAGATATATAGAGATGGCCATTTTGCACTGTGACTTTCAGATCGAGGGTTAGCAAAAAAAAACTAATGGTTATCCCATTAATAGACATCAATTATGTCAACAAAGAAGTCAGACTAATGAAATTCAGCAATTACATCCTGCATGTGATGTGCAAATTGTGAGGAAATAATAAAACATTTTTTGGGACAAAAAAGTGAGTTGTCTAGGTGTAGACAGAATTCCCACCCCAATTCACAAACACAATGTTCTGCAACTTAAACTATTTGACTCAAGACACGCATTATAATAACAGTAAATTTAGATGCTCACCTATATAAGCTCGTTCCTGGTCCCGAGTCAGCCCGGGAGGGATCACGGTGGGCATGCCCGGGATGACGGTCTTCTGATCCGGCGTCTCGCTGCTCCAACGACTCCTTTTCCTCTGCTTCTTCTGGCAAAAATCTAACAAGAGAATGTTATATGGTGTCATTGCAGTCCATATAAAGCCTACAGTATGATATTTGATTTGTAAATTTCTTAGGCCTCTAAATGATCAGATCAAAACATTTCTGCAAAAAACTATTGCACACAATCTACTGTATGCCTTCTGCCCTTTGATTGATCATTCATACTTCGCAAGTAAAAGGCCTCAGTAATTCTAAAATGTCAACCATGTGTCTATTTAATTTAAGTACAAAATGTAGGCTAATTATCAGGTTTACATATCTTAAGACGTTATTGAGAGATACATAGTGACAAGTATTTTATGTTGTCTGCTTTATTGTTATAAAGATCTCACTGACTTACATTAAAACCTATTAGAATTTCATCATTCTTTTTAGCCATATAAATAAACCATCAAAGATACAAAATGCATATTTTGCTCAGATTGGGCCTCTTAATAAAACTCTGGTGTATCAAATATAATACAAAACAAAACATGCATGCAAACTTACTTTGTAAATTTTGTCTAAAGGTTTAATAAAATGTCTAATAAAAAGTTTTTTATCTGTTAGGCTTTACAGAGTTAAACAACAGTATGAAGATCAACATGTACAATTGATTTTGGGAACTCACATAAAGTCTATTATATGAACTACACTACAGGTTCATGCACTGCACAGTCGAAAGCTTTTAATAAGACAATTCCATTGACAAAACAAGAAATCAAAGACTAAAGAGCGCAATTAATAAAACCAAAACTATGGAACAGGCCGTTGGTCCTGAAAGTGTCTCAGGCCTGTCCACGCTGTTTACCTCCACTCCCCGCCTGAGCTGGCAGTACTACTCCGACTGGGTTTGAGAGCGCAGAACTCACAGCTCCGGGGAACTGGGGAAAACCTGGGGTTGTTAATTGCGGTTGTTGGAAGTTCTGCATCGGGAAAGAAACCGCAGGCACGGGCGGTGCCATTAACCCCGCGCCGGGGCCGGACTCAAAGCCTCGCTTAGCGCCGATACTCGGGTGCAGCTTCCCCAGCGGGGTTGCGTTGGCTCCCGTTGCCATTTCTAGGCGTCAGGGGCTTCTCTGTTGTTTATTATCTGCACAAAAAAAATCTACTTCCTTTCTGGAAAATGTATTTAATACAAACGTATGCCTCCCTAACCTGCAACCACCTTCTGGTACCCGCTGGCTAAGATGGCGTCTACTGAGAACGACAAAGGAGATTTGACGTAAATTTAGAGCTATCCGATTGGTCAATGATAATGTCAATCTATTTGTCGTTTACAGTCATTGGTTTATTCAGGATCTGTCGTATTTCCGACAATACATTTTATTGGCCTCTCATTGGTCGATGTGGTGCTGCTCACTCCGCAAGCAGGCCAAATCTCTAGCAAGGTAGGTTGGCTTCATCACTGGTTATCTTTTTTTTTTTTTTTTTTTTTTTTAGTCTATGCTGATTATGATTATCCATAAGACACATCATTTGGTCTAGTGCTAAAATACTTTATATAAGCAGTTTAAATAAATGTAATACATTATAATCATTTCCCATTACTCTTGATATTAAAATAAATAAACAAGATGTAAATGTGTTCTATATCTCTCCCTTTCTATTTATGCCTTTATATTACAATTTGGAGAAGAATAAGAAATCTGAGAATTTAATAGATATTTTTATGCATTTACACTCATAGAACAACATTTCATAATTTAATTTGTTTTAATTGAATCATAGCTGGTTGAATAAAACCATATTGAATGCATCATGATCTGAAATCATATTTTAATGTATTCAACAATTGGGATTTTATTTGAATAGCACACATCAGCAGCACCTACTTTGTAGCCTGTACATCATAATTGGATTTTCTTGGTGCATTTTACCTTTCTCTTTATGGTAGCAGGAGATTTTTAAAATAAAAAACAGCAGTGTATGGAGAAATTTAAAAGCAGCTGAGTTGGCACCTGTCTCCTGAGAAGTCAAAAATTATCTGTAATAGTGTGTGTGGAAATTCATTATCATAATTATATTTTTTAAAGATTTAACATACATAATAATATAAATATTGTGCTGATTATGTATGGGGGGGGGGGGGGGGGGTTCAAGAAGAATAAGAAGAGATGAGGGTATGTTTATGTAGCATGAGGTCAGGGGTGCTGATAGTGTTGGATCACAGAAAAGGGTCAACAGAAAAGTTCAAAACAGGAACTGTTAAGAAAGAAAGGAAAAATAACAAGCGAACCAATGAGAAATAGCTTCTTTGTGTGTGAGCTGATAGATTCTCTACTAAGAGCTCTCCTGGCCGTTGAGAATAAACTAAAGGAAAGACTCTTCATTGAGGAAAGTATTTATATTCAGTTTTCCACCACATGTGTCAGCAGAGCTGGGGTTCAGCAGAGTTTTTAGTAACTAGTAAAGTAACACATTACTTTTAAATTTACTACAACATATCTGAGTTATTTTTTCAAATAAGGAATGCAAGTTCCAACCACTCCTGACCTCATGTTAAGAGAAATCATGAGTAAGGTACAGAGGTGTTGTCTGCTCTGTTTATTCATTGAAATGAATAAAAACATTGAAATGCAAATTCAGATTATTACCCAAACTTGCAATAATTAAATTTTAACACAACTATACTTTATTTAAACTCACTATTAACCAATGTATTTGCTGCTGACCTTATATGATCCAATTCAACCAAGCAAAAATGACTTCAGATAACCATCAACCATTTTGTTTTGTTTTTTTGTTTGGTGAAAAAACTTTTAGGTAACAGAAAGAAAACGTAACACATCACTTTCCATAAAATGTAACCAGTAAGACAATTGATTACTTTTTTAGGGAGTAACGCAACATCGTAAAGCGTTTCATTTAAAAAGTAACTTTTCCCAACATTGTGTGTCAGTGACGACATTGTGTGTCCGGAGCAACTGCAAAATTTGCAAATCAAATACAACGGCAATGATCCATACAGAAAAGATAAAAAGATGAGATTTCTTTTTAACTTTTATTAAAGAGAAAAAAAATATTTACAGGTATTTGTACTGAGAATAAAATAAAATAAAAACACAGGGCTACATCAAGTTTGTTAAGACAACAAAAGTAGTTTAGTGCCATGAAGTGGGCCATCTGTACTGTCCTTGGATGCATCACAACTTCTAAAATGATCCATGAGCAACCAAGAAAAACCTGCAAAGATAACAGATTATCATACAACTGTCAATCATTCAGTTATCAATTCTGCTGACTTCCATGAGGTCATACTGCCAAACCAGCAACTTGAATTGTTATAAGACACTTTATAGGTAACAGAAAGTAATTAAGTGCATGCTTTAATTTGACAAATCTGGATGAAAATAACAATCCCAATCTTTTGCCTTTTGGTACTTGTAAACATAATTGACCTGTAACCTAAATATCCATGAGATCATCATAATGAGACTATGTTAAGCAGGACCTTACCAAATTTGAAGATAAATTACACTGATGACAACACTTCAGTGCCACATGAAAGGCAGAACTTTTAAGGGCTAGTTCACCCAAAAATGAAAATTCTGTCATCATTTAGTCAACTTCATGCCATTCCAAATCAGTACAACTTTTTTCCGTGGATCACAAAAGAAGTTGAGGTAAATTATGACATAATTTAAAAAAATCTGAGGGGGGAGGTAGAGGTAATTCCCTTTAACAGTAATTCTCTAAGTTTCAGTCAGACCAAACTTTGCTCCAACCTTTTGTAATCCTAAAAAGGTCTCACCTGAGTGCGCACAGGTATTAGGCTAGTAAGCATAGCGCGCCCGTTCGGCATATGGATCCCGCGGTATGTCGTACGCAGAACTCCTGGGAATCGAAGAGACAGGAGAGAGGCGCGACCGTTCATACGCATATCCCTCTGCCTCAAGGGGAGCTCGCCGGATTGGGCTCCGTTCGCGGACATAATATGAAGAGGTGGGCGCCGGAGGAGGGGGAAGGGGATGGCGCTCATATGGGTCAAGTTTAGAGGAGGACAGGTGCTCTCTCACGATCGCTGAAGAGGACGGGGGAGGAGGGACAGGAGGTGGAACCGCGCGTCTATCTTCAAAATAACTGGCTCCGTACGGACGTGCCCGATACTTCTCGTAGAAGTCCACCACCCCGTACGGATCTCTTTCCTCATAGGGTGCTCGGCGTATTGGGTACGCAGGCAACGCACTGCCATAGGCCACGCCACTGCTCCCATACGCAGCCTCACTGCCGTACGCCGGGGCCATGCTATTATCCGCGCCAATGCCGTAGCCCGCTGGCATACCGTAACTCATTGCACTCTCAAAACCCGCACCCCTTCCATACCCAGGGACGCCATACCCTGCTCCCCTGGTGAAGCCATGTGAGGGTGCAAAGCTGCCACCGTAGGCTGGCTCGCCACTGAAGCCGCGATGAAAACCCCGGCCACCACGATCGCCACCCGCACTGAACCTGAGGGGCCCATATCCTTCCGAGCCCGGGCCCTCTCTGTAGGAGCCGTTCTGGTCCATTGGGCATTCTTTGGACCAGTGGCCTTCCTGCCCGCACCGATAACAACCCGTTCTCTCTCCCATTCCCGGCGCGGTACGCAGACGGCTAGTCGAAAGCTTCACGCTCATCAGTTTGCCTTAAGGAAAAGAAAGAATTTGCCATGATATTTCTATTTTTTAGCATGCACACGGAGCAAACGTTCATAAGGTCAAAGAAGCAATCAATTAAAATTTCACGCTGTTTCAACACTGCTATCTACAAAAACACGGCCAAAATTTAACTAAAAATCGCAACCGTTAGAATTCATTTGTAATTTTAACATGAAACACTGTTCAAAACCCATTTTGCTTCAGTGATATGCCACATTTCAGAGCGAAACGTTTTATGGCCGATAAACAAATGGCAGACTTTTTTTATTTATTCTTTATAAAGCCAGGAAAGTCCCATTGAGATTATTAAATCTCTTCTTCCACAGAGTCCTGGTCTCTGGAAGAAGATTTAATTATAAATTACCACTACTTAAAAAATGACTAAAACACTACAAATTATTTTTGTTTTGTATTATTTTTGTAATGCACGGGTTCATTTAGAAAACATAACATTATAATGTAAAGTTGAAAAGACGGATAAACAGTTTGAATTAGAAAAATTAAGTCCTCATTTGGTATTATAAAATAGTGTTTCTGTGTGTGGCCTTAAAAGGAGTTTAAGGCATATTTCCAAGTTTCAAATATAGGTAGTTGTACCCCCCCTCCCCCCAATTATTTTTTAACTTATCGTTTTCTGCATTTAACTTAAAATCTTTGCACAAACACACACAGCTCTGCTATCGTAACTAATATGGTACTAATATTTTGTGCACACCTAATTAAAAACAAGCAAATAGCGTCAACTTTCATTTCATGTTGACTTTAAGTGTGTCTACTCGGTTTTCGATTACTCATGAAATGTCTCAATAATGTTCACTTTGAGGAAACACAATTTCCCTTAGTTAAAATAATTTCTATGAGGAATTGATCAACTTAGTGGAAATATTTGGCTGTTGAGACAAAACTTGTTGCATTATAAACTAAATGGACATTCTCTAATGACCTCCATATCGTAAACTCCAACTAAACAATTTTCCTCCGCTCATCACTTACCAATTTTTCTACTTACCAACCTGTAATGAGGCTCACTTTCGGTACAAACGTGACAAAAAATTACTTTTTTGAGCTAAACTGGGCAAAGGACCATACTGGTTCACCTTGAAAGGCTGTGTTATCCAAGCCACTGATGGCCTCCATTGCGTCTTCCACTCGCTCCATATGAACAAACGCATAGTCCTTCACTATATCACACTCAACCACAGGTCCATATTCCTCAAACTTGGCCCTGAGTTCTTGGTTGGTGCAGCTACTGCTAATGTTGCCGACATGAAGTTTTGTAGAGGTCTTGGGCTTCCCTTTGCTCATCTCTACGTTCATGGCCAAACCGTTCAGCATGTAATGGTGAAGATTTCGAATGGCTTCATCTGCCTCTGCTTTGTCATCCATGTGCACAAAACCGAAGTTTTTGACAATGTCACACTCAGAGATCTTGCCATACTGAGAGAAGAGGGAGCGGATCTCCTCGGCAGTAGTATTCGGCGAAAGGTTCCCAACGAAGATTTTTACCATTTTAGTAATGTAATGTCAACTTTCAGGCTCTGTTGGGAGAAAAAAAAAAATAAAGTTCAGGTACATGTAGCCTACTACATGTCTAAAAAGGCAGGTAAGCTACATATATTTATGATACCAGAACAATTGCAGACTTAAATAATAAAAAATACATATCAATTTCCCCCCTGCTCATATTAAACTATAAATTTCATGATGAAAATTGTATAATTGTATAAATAACATCAATGTCCAATTCTTGAACATATCCTTCTTTTCATTAGAAGCTTTTCAATAAACGGCTGAATCGGTTCTGAATCTGAATAACTAAATCAGTCTGAGCGGTTCTCTGGTCAACAATTTAAAAGACTCATTGAATCGAGAACCGTCTCTTTCGTACATGTCCGATTTGTATTGAAAAGAACTGATGAGTGATTATTTGGAGTGTACAGAGAATTTGAATTATGAAACAAAAAGTAAGAAATTCACAATACTCATAAAAGAGTTACAAAAAGTACTCATAAAAAAAGTCGGTCACGATAATGACAACATGGTGAATGTAGCAGTGCGTCTGGATTACATTCATATGGGCGCAAAGTAAACTTATTCAAAATGAGTACCTGCTTATTTTGCTGTGATCTCATGTGAGTGACAGGTTGTCCCATCTTTGTGCCAGCACATCAGAGGGGAAGTTATTTTTGATTAAAGATTACGAGGGGACATGTATAATTCTAATAAAAAAAATCAGTTTTGATGTCGAATTGATCATATGACGTATACAAAACAGAGTTGTTTTTAATAAATAGCATTTTAAGGAATCGTGCAAAAACTTTAAAAAGCTATATAGTTTTTCATGTAAATGTGCATTATATAGATTCCATTAACTTTATAAGCTGATCATGGCAAAAACACATTAAGTTACAAAAATACTTCATGAAACATAAATACAAAAAGAAAAAGGTACACTACAAATAGCTTTATTGTATCGTTTTAGATAATTTATTATGCCACCGGAATGTCAGCGACGAACTGCTCGAAAGAATCGACGCGAGGAAACGAGGCGGGCTTCCCATCACTAGCAGAGGACAATGGGAAAAAAGCTACAAACGATGTGCACTGATTTACGAGTCGCGCGACAACAAACCCTCTACATCTAAAATATGAATACATTGAAACCAGCTTTGTATCAATAACTAAAGAATCCAGAGCATTCATACTGCATATAGTGTATTAATCAAGTTTACAGTCCGTCTAGCCCTGCAACAAAGCTAACCAGCAATACAGGCAAAAGCAGTGTAGTGAACGAATGAAACATACGAAATGGACGATAAGAGATTAGCCGTTCAATCAAGAGAACATTCCGATTTTTGATGAAGCATAATGGATGTTATTCATACCTTTTCACAATTCTTGCAGGAGCCGGTGCGAGATGAAATGGCGTCACTCTTGCGTCGCATAAAGCGAGGCTAGGTGGAGAATAGAATTGCATGTGGTATACACGCTGCCCATCCCCTTTCATTCCTTCATAGTGAAAGCCTGCTGTAATAGCTTGCAACTAGAGCTTTCAATCCTTTTAAAGCAGCATGTGGCCACATAGGTCGTGTAATTTGTGTTACATAATAAAGGACCCAAGTACCAATTTTAGTCATATGTTAAATATATTTTAGTATGAAAGACAGACAGTTATTTTGTCACCAAAATATTGGTTTATTACAAAAGATAATTCATAAAACACACTCCTGACTTCTGTAGGAAATATACAAACTACAGAAAATTAAATTTATAAACATCTTCACAGAGCTTCCCAAGGCACCCATAAAGAAGAAACGCCAGTAAACGCCAGCAGTCTCAAAAGGTGAATAAAGCCCTGAGTGAGAGTTGGTAAGCACATCTAATGCAAAAATTTAATTCACTCTCATGTAGAGTCCACCTTTCCATCTAGGTGCATCTTCTTACAATCTAAAGATCTCCTCTCATAAACAGTCATTTGTGTGTACAGAACAGAACACGGTTTGCATCCCTCTGAAAGCTGCCCAACTACTTGGGTTGTATATTAAATCAGATTTTTTGAAAGACTAACTCATCAAACAGGGGAGTATACAATCAAAACAAGTTCAGTAAAATAATTTCTCCAAGATCACAAAAACTCAACAGACATTGGCAGGAGTAACAAGTTGTCTGTCCAGTTGAACATAGGCCTACCCATTTGAACAACACAATTCAACAAGCAAGATGTAAAACTTAATTCTGAACAATCACCTGAAGCAAATAAGAATAAAAAGAAAAGTGGAATGTTGAATTTTAGAGTTTATTTTCCCATAAAGCTGCTGCAGGATTAATTACAAATTGCAACTCCCCCCTCCAAAAAAAACACAAAACTGGGATTATCGCCAAGAAGAAACATAACCAGATTGTCTTCCCAAAACTTAACTCAAAGAAATTTATTGGCAAGCTAACCCAACAGCTGAAGACAAGTCTTGGAGCATAAAAAAAAAAAAAGTTAAATAATAGTGGATCACAACTTGACTGGGGGAAAAAAAGTAAAATTCTTCACAATCTTACAAAGTGTGTTTAATTGCAATTAATAGCAGAGTAAAAAAAAAATGCTTACATGAAACACCCCACTCTACCTCTGGATACAAGTGAAAAGCAAAGCAAAAACCCACAAAATCACAACTACAAATTTTTGCAATCATACGCCAAAGTCTCCATTAGAAAGAGGAAATTAAACAGCAGTTTACGTATTATGGGTAAAACATTGTGCAGAGCTAATTAGCATTGTGATCAATGTGTCTATCCAATCCTGCATGTTTGAAATCCGACGGAGCGTCTGATCGAGGCAAAGTCATAATGGTGGAGGGGAACTCTCATCACTTGACAAAACCTAAAAAACAGGAACAAATGTTCTGTGAGATAAAACATTTGACAGGCATTATTTTCTGACTGTACTTTTTAACCCGAGTAAAGCGGCTTTGCTTACTACTGTACTCGAAACGGCTTACGCTTAGAACAGATCACGCTGACATCTCATCTGAGTCAAAGTTAACGACCCGCATTCGCTCACCTTAGCATGTGTGTGGCTTAGTATGCGTATCGAACCCGCTCGGTGTAGTTCTCCCTGGCCCGCGGCACGGCGTAAGTCGATGAGCTCCTTGAGACCGGGGAAAGTCGCGAGCGCTCGTACGAGTAGCCTTCCGAACCGGCGCCCACACGTCTGATTGGGCTCCGGTCCCGCGAGAAGTACGCTGATGCTGTGGGAGGCGGAGGCGCCAGAGGGCGCCTCTCATAGGGATCGAGGCTGGGAGGAGCCAACCGCATCCTTGAGAGAGAGGAAGAAGAGGGAGGGGGAGGAGGAGGGGGAATAGAGAGAGGCCTATCCTCGAAGAAGCTAGAGCCAGCCGGACGAGCCCGATACTTCTCGTAATAGTCAATGCTTCCGTAGCGTTCTCGCTCATATGTGGACGACCTCTCCGGATAGGTGCTCGGTGGCCTGCTGGGGTACCGCTCTCGAGCATCCGCGCCGTACTCGCCGTAGCTGGGACGCCGGCTCATGGGTGGGGGAGGGGGAAGTGGCCCTGCCGGGTAACCTCTATTAGGAAGACCTCCAGGGCCACCCATGCCATAACTCGGGCCGCCCCTTGGGGGGCCTCTACCGCCGGGGAATCCCCCCATGCTTCCGCCATAGCTACCGTTCTGGCCACGTCTGCAATCTTTGGACCAGTGGCCCTGTTCTCCGCAGACGTAACAGCCAGTTTGGTCTCCCATGCCGGGCGCTGTACGGAGACGACTCGTGGACAGTTGTACTTTAATCAGCTTGCCTTGTGGAAGGAAGAGAACACACGCAAGACAATGTGAAACTTTCTTCCGCTCACGTAAACCGTCATTTTAAAAGAGAATTATTGCATCACGACAGCCAGAGCACTTACATTTCTTAAAGGGTTAGTTCACCCAAAAATGAAAATCGTCATCGTTTACTCACCTTCATGTCATTTCAAAACCCATAAGTCTTTTATTTTCTAAGAGGTTTAAAACATAAGAGATTTTTGTTCTTCAACTGAAAGTCCATTTACTATATTTTATGTGCTGTATGTGTGTTGATCGTTGTTTATGTGATCAATTAAATCTATTCATATTTATAAACACACTGGTTTGTAGTGCAAATTTCACCTTTTACTGCACTTTGTTATTCTAGTTATTTACATATATAGCCGCTAATGAATCTGAAGTCCCACACATTCACAGAAAATGGTTTACTTCAGTGTTGCAAAATGAGATGGATAATTCTTCAGGACAGTTTTGGTTACATGGACTTTAAATGGAGATAGAAATCTCAGGTTTTATTAAGAATATTTCATTTGTGTTTCGAAAGTGAACAAAAGTCTTATGGGTTTGGAACAACACAAGGGCGATTTTCATTTTTGAGGGAATTATCCCTTTAATATTAGTAAATATGATGTCTACTTCCAATTGTCTAGAAATTGCTTCAGTTTAGCAATTACAAATAACTTAAAAAGTAGTAGTACATTCATCCCATGCTAAAAAAAAATAAAAATGTAAAATGCAACCCTGGGTAATCATGGATTTCGTTGTTTCAAGGTTAATGTTCACCTTGGAAGCTTGTGTTTTCCAGCCCACTGATGGCCTCCATGGCATCCTCCATTCGCTCCATGTGTACAAAGGCATAGTCCTTCACTATGTCACACTCAACCACAGGGCCATACTCTTCAAACTTGGCCCGTAGCTCCTGATTGGTGCAACCACTGCAGATGTTGCTCACATGCAGCTTGGTGGAGCCCCTGGGTTTCCCTTTGCTCATTTCCACATTTATGGCTTGACCTTTCAGCTCGTGATGGTGGAGTTTTCGGATAGCCTCTTCAGCCTCCTGTTTACCTTCCATGTGCACAAAGCCATAATTTTTCAGGACGTCACATTCTTTTACTTTGCCATACTCGGAAAAAAGAGAACGCAGATCTTCCGCGGTCGTGCTTGAGGATAGGTTGCCAACAAAGATCTTAACCATCTTTATTGTCGTTTTTTTCCTGGACAGAGGGAGCATAGTTTCGAAATGCACGTTATATCAACAGATGTCTCCCTACATTAACGTTACTGCTGCGTTGGCCTACAAAACCTTAGACAGCCTAATCCCATCCGAGTTTTAACATCGATTGTGTGGCTGCATGCCAGAATTATTTACGTACAACTCAGCATTAAAATGCTGTGTGTGTGATACTCATTGACCTGATAAATGTATGTAAAGTTGGAGACCAGGTTCAGTTGTTGGACTTTATGGCGCAGTTGAATTAAGTCGCGTTGCTAGGCCACGTATCCGCGTGACCAACACACCCAACGAATTAAACCTCTTAGGTTTTGTTCTCATCATTAAAGCAAGTTTAATGACCGATACACGATTACGTAAGCCCGACGAGCGTTTGTTTTTGTTTCTTTGTAGGCCAATTGTGTAAAACTAAGGTAAGTTAGCACGACTCACTTAAGTTACATAAAGTTAACCCGCAAGACGTCGCCGTATTATGAAATATAGTACTATAAAAATAAATGATAGTACTGCGTTACCTTTATGTAAAATCTAAACATTAGCACTCATGTAATAGAGTTCATTGTGTAGGAATATCATTGCCTTACCGTTGCGAGCACGTACCCTCACTGCCTGCAAAGATGAATGAAGCCTAAAATGGAGTCGCCCGCCGTCACTGATCGCACTTCCGGTCCACGAACTCAAAAAAACAACCCCGCATTCAGATCAGTTCGTGTCTGAACATATATTTGACCGATTGTGAAGACAAGATATTTCAAATATGATCAAATAAAAGCCAAGTAATACAATTATTAATTATATACACACAACATAATGTAGGCCTATACTACTATCAAAACGTATTCCCTGTAATATTTTTGCTTTTCATTTAAAAAATAAAACCTGTATCCCTATCTAAACTACATGATATTTTATGTATGACCACCAATTACTGATCCAGTCGTGTACCTAACTCAAAATAACCTGGTAACATTAGATTTTAATGAAACGTAGTCACTATTTCTAATACATTCAAATAAAACATGTGCACGCATGAGTACACACAGGCTCATATACGCTAACACACGACTGCCATATTCTTCAATTTTAAAATAAAAACCAAGACAGTTTAAGCAGAAAGAAAAAAAACTTTATTGAAAGTGCAATTTTTATTTCATTAGTGTCTGTAAAGTGAAAAAAAAATGCTTTGTGCCGAGAACACTGCAAGAGGCACATGCATTTTGTAACCCACATGAAAAATGAATGACAGCCATAATTACACATACAGTAGACTTTATTGTAAAATTTGTACAAGAAAGATACGTGACAAAATTGCATGAGTTAACCTTCAATATAAAACTTACCCTTAATCATGAGGTCATCCTTAAGCATGTCATCATTTGCTCAAGTAATCAAAACATTCTGATTTAAATGCATGTCATTGTAATACAAATGCACTCTGTACCTTCACTGCAGTCTACGTAGTAAATGTATACCTTAAAATTATGTAGTTATAAAGGGCATGCTGCATGGTAAAGAAACTAAATGCATCAAGTGACTTACCTGGTATACTCAAACATTTTCAAACTTAAGGGACAATAATTATGGTTTAAGGAAAATATTGGGAAGTCTACCTACTTAATGAACCAAAATAGGATCTGGACAAACTAGGAATGGTTTAAGGCAAAATTATAGTCTTGAAGACGAAGTGATGGCAATCGCTTGCATTTCGCCGCAGCAGCTGCATTCTCCGTAATACTAAACTAGGGAGCCAGATGTTGTGGCTATTAATGCGAAATTTATGTCAACCTCTAAGCTACATGGTTACTTTTGTGCCTACTTGGGCAAGTTAAGTTTAAAAGATTGGCAAGAAAAATCAAAACGACGAACCAGGTTCCAGTATTTTTATTAAAACTTCAAATGTTTCTATGAAAGAAAATGATACAAAGTCCTTGAACTGCGATTCTCTGCAATTAAAATGCACACTACAGAACAATTTCAATAAAGGCAGTAGACGGAAAGGTTTTTATTGCTGCGGAGATTGTATTCTTACTTGCATGCCGCACTTTAAACAAAAGGCTTAGAGAAGAAGAAAAAAAATAAAAAATAAACACCAAACCTATACACAAATGTATTTTTGGTTTTAAATCAAAATTGTCATAGCGCTTGTTACAGTAGTTTAATAACAAACGATAAGATCATTCCAAATTTTAAAAGATAAAAAAAGTACAGTGATACATTGAAGTTCTTTGAAAGAAGATTTTATGCGTTCCTCTAAGTCTTAACCAAACCACCAAGTTAACCTAATTTATGTAATGTGGCTCAGTGCTTTACTCACCTATCAAATGCTAAACAATAAAAACAAGGAAAAAATAAAGCAGAGTTGACAATTTAGCATGAGGACGATTTTAAGCGTGTAAAAGCGGTTGTTTTATAGAATCTGCAGTCCGCAACAGAACTCTTCCACTATGCTGCGCAGGCGAACGAAACGCGCTCTGGCAGACAAAGACGTATCGCGGCACGTGCACCTGGAGACAACGACGACGACGATCTTGTTGAATAATTTACACCTGGAAAGAAAGCAAACCACATGAGTCAAACGGCTGTAGTGCCATCCGGCATTACTGAATCGACAAGCCAAGTTAAACTAAAAGATTTATGCAGTATTTGAATTATGCGAAGTGAGATCTTAATATAGCATACGGTCAATCTAAACACTTCGATACGAAGTTCAGTGTTGCTCGAGCAGTACTTTAAAAAAAACAGTAATGCCATTAAAACCTTACGATCCAGGCACTTTGATACAAAGTTTACGGTACTGCTACTTGCGCATCAATTACACCACACGCCAAGTACGTCAATTCTGGGTTCTACATTAATAGGGCATTTTAGAGCTCATTTTTGGGTTGCGGGACCTATTCTCACCTTGGGTTACGAAAGCGCAGGGGTGCACTTTAATACGAGTAGCGCGCAGGAGGTGGAGGTGGCGCCGCCCTGTCAGCATAGGGGTCTCTGGGCCGAGGCATGCTGTACATCGGGGTCCGAGACATGGAGAGAGGGGAGAGACGAGATCGCTCGTACGAGTAACCATTCCCGGCGGGTGCCGGAGGGGCAGGAGGAGCACGTCTGATGGGACTGCGGTCTCGTGCATAGAACGAGGATGGCGGGGGTGGGAGGGGACGTCGCTCATAGGGGTCGAGGCCGTTGCCAGCCAGTCGCTCTCTCATAATGGCAGATGAGGGGGGCGGAGGGGGAGGGGGGATGGCACCCGCACGACGGTCCTCGTACGAGGAGACGCCGTAAGGGCGAGCGCGGTACTTCTCGTAATAGTCGACCACACCACGTTCGCGCTCATATGCTGGTGCTGGACGCTCTGCATATGGGGGGCGTCTGGGGGGAGGGGGTGGAGGAGGAGGGGGTCCAGGGGGGTACCCAAAGCGTCCCCTAGGATAACCAGGGGGCTCGGGCCGTTCAGGGAAACGGGGTGGCCAATATCCACCATCTGGGGGGCCATAGCCTTCCTCCTCCTCGCCTCTTGGTCGACTCTTTGAAATCTGCACATGAATTCGTTTTCCTGCAAGTGCAAAAACATTTGAAGTATTAGAATTAGACCGTGCCAAAAATGTGCAAAAATATATGAAAGTTAGTGATAAAACTATATGGCTTTATACCTTGGAATTCAGAGTTGTCCAACCCCTTGATTGAATCCATGGCCTCATCAGAGTTGCTCATGTGTACAAAGGCAAAGTTCTTGATGATGGCGCATTCGGTAACTGAGCCGTACTCTTCGAACAGCGCACGGAGCTCTTCATCGGTTCCTTTCTCCACATTGGCAACATGAAGCTTCACCGGGCCCTGGTTCTTGCCTCGACTCGCTTCAACGTTGATGGGTGTTCCATGCAGCTTGTACAAATGAAGGTTTCGGATAGCCTTTGTTGCACTTTTGCGATCATCCATATGGACAAAGGCAAAGTTTTTGATAATGGCACACTCAGTGACCGTTCCATATTGAGTAAACAGAGCCTTAATTTCTTCTGCTTCTGCCTGTTGAGGCAGGTTTCCGATGAAGATCTTCACCATCTTAGCTGATGTGGTACGCAGAGCCTGAAACGCACTGTGACAAGATACATTGCAATGACTCACCAACAACGCAAATTAAATTTCAAATTATTATAGCTATGTAATGGGCTTTGGTTTGTTAAGACAAATCACGCATAAGAATAACACGAAGCCACGCCTAGAGCTTAAGTGAAATCGAAACAGTTGGACTTCCTAAGAACCCGATCAACCAGTTAAACCAGTTAATGCAAATACTTTAAATGCATTTGCCTCTACATGTATGCAAATACCGATAGAAAAATAAAATTGTTAAATTTTACTTTATGTAACAATATTTTCGTAACAAGACAATAATTCTCCTCACATTATATAACGTAGGCCACGGCCTCGTGTGATTACTTAATGCTAGCTGACTGCGAGCCTCGATAAACATTTAGTTAATTCACGGCATATTATTTAATGTTAGTAAGAACACTTATCGTCATGAGATTATGAATATAGCAAGTAATCGTCGTCTCACGTGCTCGGCGACCTGAGAGAAAACCATATTTCCGTTGCTACGTTTGAATAAGCTAACAACCTTAGCTTAGTAGCCGAGCAGTCGTTACGCGTCGTCGAGATAAGTACGATGTACGCGACTTTTACATGCAAGTTAACCAATTAACAGAGTTTCTTCACACCATACAAACGCTGCTTACATCTAAAGTGCTTTAATACCGCGTGCTGAACTTAAAATCTAAAACTGACTTTTTAAAGGTCAAAATACAACGAGCTACAATACTCACCGCCTGATTCTCACCACAATGAGGAATAGGGTGGGCCATTCAATAATATACTTCCTTAGTCCCGCCCACATTGCTAAATAAACCAATAAAATATAAGAATGTGGGTCACGCGGAACGAAACAAGCTAGACTTTCTAGCTGTGGAAAATTAAAAGACAAACTGTTCTGAATGGATGAAATTACTCTTTGGTGTATATTTGTTATTTACAGACGTCGTAATTGAGGCGGGGTTGTTGAACTCATCAATGAAGAATATAAGATAGATTTATCAGTTTTTATGTCTATGGTCCATTAATTAAGATTAAATGATAGAGTCATACGTTCAGACTTACAACAGTCTTGAAGCAAACTGCAAGGAATGAAGTTGATATTCAAATACCGCATAGCAAAACAGAGACTAGAGGGAAATCAAAACTGGTAACATTAGTGGAAAACAGAAACAACGTGTAAACATTGATAAACAACGCAACTAAGCACTTTCCCACAAAAACACATTAAATGTCGGTTAAAGAGTAGCCTATTTAAATCACCGTACAGTTTTAAATGAAATTTAATAGAAATAAATATGTGAGAAAATCAAAAGACATAATAATAGGCTATATAAATATGAATTTTATATTTTAAGAGAATAGTGTCTCTTGACTCAGATTACCAGTAGGTTGCGGTAAAACGCTTGTTTAAATTGCGAATATCCGCCCCTCAGCAACAAAAATAAAGAGGGCGTTTACCTATCCTGTTTACCCATACTTTGACTTATAAGAATGTATCATTACTTCAATAGTTTCAATATCTTAAGAGATAAAGCAAGCGGTTCCACACGACATGAATCGTAAAAGATATTGTTAAATATTGGCCATGTGAAATGTAGCATTCACGTCGCGCAGTTATCATAAAGTGTGTCTTTGGTGCAGGTTCCCTAGCTAAACGTTATTAATTAGGTTTTTATTTTGTTGTGATGACGAAACTATGCGACACACTCCTCAGTTAAACACTGCGGTCAACAGGTCTCATCTGATCAGCTTACCTTTGCTGTGATTTTACAGATTTGTCAGAAAGTTTTTGGGGAGTGACTTATAAGTCTTCACAAATGATCATCATACACGTAATTACGTATTTTAGTAATGTTTAAACACCTAGACTGACTTATCTGGTTAAGCTTAAAAAAGCACAAAAGTTTATCATCGAAACGATAATAAAGCATGTCTGGCCAGGGGAAATAATTGGGAAAATAATATTTTTTGTAATACAGCAAGAAATAGATAGCGAAAGCATATAAATCCGTTGGGCAACTCCGGGGTTTTTGAGAGTCACGTGGGCCAAGTTGGAAGGGGTGTTGGATTTCTGTGCTTCTGATGCAATTCCCTCTTTGTTTGTTGAGCTCACTCAGTCTAGCGATCTCCGCTTCAGAACAGCACAACAGTCCGTTAGTTTATGATCGTTGCGTCAGCTTCTTAAGGTGAGCTCTAAAACTTCATAAAACACGTATTCACAATATATACTTTAGAGTAAAGTGTTACGCTAGATCTGTGCTATGAATCAGTTTTATTCTCACTTCAGTTCAGAATATTCCGCTGTGTTGCAAAATATAACTCTTCATTGATTTAACGATTTTTTTCTTCTTCTTAGGTCTAACTATCATCAGGGGAATTTAACCCTTTGCCTCCATTTGTCACCCAGAATGAATATCAATAGCAAACTCGAAACTGAAGAACTGCTCACTTGTCTTCATATACATATCTATCACCCTAATCAAGCCAGTCGCCCACTCTTCCAAAACCTGCCCCTAAATCAACCATACCATATGGACGCTGAAGATCCACTTCGGCTTGGCCGTGATGGACAAACCTGCATCTTTGTCCTAAACGACACCTCTGTCTCCAGAAAACAGTTCTCCATACAGGCGTATAGGAAAGCCGGCAGCCATTTCATGAGCTTCATAATCCAGAACATGAGCCAGAAGGTCAAACTCGTGGTCGGTGGGTCCGAACTGAGATACCTCGAAAGAGCTGAGCTTGATGACAAGGTGCTCCTCCGCTTCGGAAGATATGAACTGCTGATTTGGCAAGAGCCAGGGGATTCAGAGCATAAATATGAAGTCCTGTTTGAAACATGCAATACACCCCCTTCACAGGAATTGGGCATAGATGTGCCGTGCAACCCACCTGTTATGGATACTGGTTTGGCATTGAGAAGCTTTGAGAATGGAGGACCTGCAAGCCAAGAGCCACTGGAGTCAGATGAGACAGTTATTTTAGTATAGCTATTTTCCAGACCTTGCTCTGCATATTATTATTATTATCATTATTGGTATTCTGTATTATTAAAATGCATCTCAAATGTAACAGACAGATCGGGTAGACTTATGACGCAAGTAACAATACAGACATTGTTATTATGATTTCTTCTGGAATGCCATTGAACCAGTTTTGTTGCCTGATTACCTCCTCTTGTACATATATATTTTGTTTTTTTACTAAATTGTATTGGATATTTGTCACTTACATATTTGCTCATTATTTGTGTTTTCAAAACACTTTGTGTTTTCTCTCCATTATTGTGAAGTGTTCAGCATTTTTATATTACATAATATTTATTTTATAATGTATTGACTGTTACTTGATCAAATGTGAATCACAAACTTTTAAGAAATGTGAAATGACAATGATTGAAGGGGTATTCATAAACTTACAACATGTTATATATTATATAAATGAATAAACTTCTTTTACATTGCTTTTGTTCAGATTGCTTTTTTAAATAGCTGTTTAATTGAAAATGTTTGTTTTCAGATTCGTATTGTACATCTAGCATTATACTAAAAAACAAGATACAAGGTCAACTTAATGCAAAGTAAATATTTTCCAGTTGCTTCAGTATAATGACTATAAAAAAGCTTATTTTATAGTAATAATAAGCTATTCTTAATTAATTTAAGAAACATGACGTTGTCTTTCTGTGATGGACTGGCATCTGTCCAGGGTGTTTCCCCTGTCCGCTCTGAGATGATGGATTAGGCTGATGGATGCGTCATCTTTATAATATCACACTTAATATTTTTCTCTCATGGTAAATTGAGATTTATATACAGGTCCTTCTCAAAAAATTAGCATATTGTGATAAAGTTCATTATTTTCCATAATGTAATGATAAAAATTTAACTTTCATATATTTTAGATTCATTGCACACCAACTGAAATATTTCAGGTCTTTTATTGTTTTAATACTGATGATTTTGGCATACAGCTCATGAAAACCCAAAATTCCTGTCTCAAAAAATTAGCATATCATGAAAAGGGTCTCTAAACGAGCTATTAACCTAATCATCTGAATCAACTAATTAACTCTAAACACCTGCAAAAGATTCCTGAGGCTTTTAAAAACTCCCAGCCTGTTTCATTACTCAAAACCGCAATCATGGGTAAGACTGCTGACCTGACTGCAGTCCAGAAGGCCATCATTGACACCCTCAAGCAAGAGGGTAAGACAGAAATAAATTTCTGAACAAATAGGCTGTTCCCAGAGTGCTGTATCAAGGCACCTCAGTGGGAAGTCTGTGGGAAGGAAAAAGTGTGGCAAAAAACGCTGCACAACGAGAAGAGGTGACCGGACCCTGAGGAAGATTGTGGAGAAGGACCGATTCCAGACCTTGGGGGACCTGCGGAAGCAGTGGACTGAGTCTGGAGTAGAAACATCCAGAGCCACCGTGCACAGGCGTGTGCAGGAAATGGGCTACAGGTGCCGCATTCCCCAGGTCAAGCCACTTTTGAACCAGAAACAGCGGCAGAAGCGCCTGACCTGGGCTACAGAGAAGCAGCACTGGACCGTTGCTCAGTTTTGCATGTCATTCGGAAATCAAGGTGCCAGAGTCTGGAGGAAGACTGGGGAGAAGGAAATGCCAAAATGCCTGAAGTCCAGTGTCAAGTACCCACAGTCAGTGATGGTCTGGGGTGCCATGTCAGCTGCTGGTGTTGGTCCACTGTGTTTTATCAAGGGCAGGGTCAATGCAGCTAGCTATCAGGAGATTTTGGAGCACTTCATGCTTCCATCTGCTGAAAAGCTTTATGGAGATGAAGATTTCATTTTTCAGCACGACCTGGCACCTGCTCACAGTGCCAAAACCACTGGTAAATGGTTTACTGACCATGGTATTACTGTGCTCAATTGGCCTGCCAACTCTCCTGACCTGAACCCCATAGAGAATTTGTGGGATATTGTGAAGAGAAAGTTGAGAGACGCAAGACCCAACACTCTGGATGAGCTTAAGGCCGCTATCGAAGCATCCTGGGCCTCCATAACACCTCAGCAGTGCCACAGGCTGATTGCCTCCATGCCACGCCGCACTGAAGCAGTCATTTCTGCAAAAGGATTCCCGACCAAGTATTGACTATTGAGTGCATAACTAAATATAATTATTTGAAGGTTGACTTTTTTTTTGTATTAAAAACACTTCTTTTATTGGTCGGATGAAATATGCTAATTTTTTGAGATAGGAATTTTGGGTTTTCATGAGCTGTATGCCAAAATCATCAGTATTAAAACAATAAAAGACCTGAAATATTTCAGTTGGTGTGCAATGAATCTAAAATATATGAAAGTTTAATTTTTATCATTACATTATGAAAAATAATGAACTTTATCACAATATGCTAATTTTTTGAGAAGGACCTGTATGTAAATATATAGCTGCTACAAACTTGAGGGTTGAGGGTTATGCTGGAAAATCATGGTTAGTTACTGATCTCTAGATAGCAGTTGTAAATGTTTCATTTGGCAGAGAATTATACATCCAAAGCAGTACTGTCAAAACCATAAATTTTTATTTCTTTGGTAAGGGTAATGGATCTGAGAAAGGTTAAACCCATGTGACCCAGGAACTGAAACTCACTTGAGATCACCATCTTGTTCCATAACTCTATTGCACTAAAACTAGAAACACACCTCCAGTCCTTGTACTTACAAACGACCAAGGCACTGATAAGCATCAGCTATGGCAGATAACAGATGATTTACAGTAAACAATGTCAGTGGTGAACAAGACAAGATCGAAACTCTCAACTGTCTTCGGTGGCGGTACTGATCTTTGTGAAATATACATATAAAAGTAGTATCCCCAGTTTCACAGACAAGGCTTAAGATAAATGTATGTTTGAGCTGTTTTAACTGAAAGCAACTTGCAATGACATCTCTTAAAATATGTCAGTGCCAATGTTTTGTCTCAAGATGCACAACATCAATGTTTTTTTTTTCTATGGCAAATTTATAAAAGCTACTTAAATGTCCTAATTTAACTAAGGCCTAATCCTGGCTTAATCTAAGGCCTGTCTGCAAAACCGAGCCAATATATCTTCATGTAAAAATTATTATATTATTAATATTAACTTCAAAGCTAGTTTGGTTAAAGTCCCTAGTACATGTATGACTTTATATTTATTACAAAGTAAACATCACTCAGTATGTACATTTTTACTGTACATACTGTACAGTAATTATAATTCAGGTTTAAAATATAGCACTTAGTTCTATCCAATATTGAACTAAACACTGAGACTGACTGATTTCTCAGAACAGCATTGATTGACAGATGTCTCAGCATCATCACACTCCACTGTTATCATGTGGGTCTCTAAGCTTTGGTCAGTGTGCAGACGGTTGTCTGCGTGCTTGCATGTACAGACTGGTTATTTGCTGACTTGCAGTGCAGTTGATGTGGTTTGGTGAGCACTTGTGGAGAGTTGAGGGGTCTCATTTATAAAACTGTGTGTGGGATCCTTACTAAAAGTGTATGTGCGCCCGAAAGCCAAAAATGGCGTAAGGCAAAAAATATTCAGACTTAAAACCGTGCGTATATGCCAGAACCTGTGCAAAATTCCCCTTTATAAATCCCAGTCAGCGGAAGATTGTGCACACATGCGTCTCCACCCTTACAACGCCTATTTTTACTATGCATATCATCATCTGCATATCATTTGCATCCATGTGATACCATGTTTAACGGTACAAGACATTAGGAAAATATGAGATACGGATGTGCCGTCACATTACATAGTTAAAAAGCATTTAGTAGGCTATCCTTGCCTTGTTTTTGAATAAATAAATCAAATAGTATAAAATACATTTCAGAGAAAGTGTTTCTCAATAGTTTTCATTGGCCAAATAGTATTTTTAATTGCTTTATATTTAATGGAAACATATAGGCCTTATTGTGCATTAATTAACATTATTTGTGCGAAAATATTTTCTCAGACCATGAGTTTTGCTATTATCATTAACTGTAAGCAATCCTCGCTGTAGTTAAAACTTTCAAACACAGCATACCACAGGAAAAGTGTTCAAAAGCATCACATCCACTACAAATATTTCTATTTAATAGAATAAATACAGAAATTTAACTACTTGGTAATGATTTCATGTAATTTAGATGCCATTAATGAGAATGGCATATTTAATCTAAATGTGTATATCAGATGTAAAACAGTTTAAGTCATTCTTTTATTTGTTTAAACTGTTATTTTGAACATGCACTGAAGGCTATTTATGATTAGGACTCATAATGAAGATTATGGGGCCTATTTTAACAATCCAAGCGCATGGTCTAAAGCGCAGGGCTCAAGTGCACTTAGCATGTCAAGTCAAGGCATGTCCGAATCCACTTTTGCTAATTTAACGACGGGAAAAATGGTCGGCATGGTCTAAAAGGGTTTTCCCTATTTTCTTAATGAGTAATGGGTGTGTTTTGGGCGTAACGTGCAAAAAACAATCAGAGTGTAATTTCCCATTACCTTTAAAAGCCAGTTGCGGTAACACCATGGCGGGCGGATTGCTATTTACATGGTGGAATTTGCAAGCGGAAAGACTGAACGCGTCTCCAGAGCGCAAACGGATCTGCTCGTGAGCGATCTGCTCGTACACAATAATAATTTTTACATTGTACTAATAGCAACGTGCCAACAATGCACCCGAAACACACCTCGTTTTCAGACCAGCATGCCCATGGGCGCAAATGCATTTGCTATTTAAACAACGTGGCGCAGGACGTGAAAATGCTAACTGCGTCAGGCTGAAACTAGCAGAAAACACTTGCGTCGCGCCTGGCGCTGCATTGCACCAGATGTATGATAGAGCCTTTAAAGTGGTTTTCCTTCATCTGCCATCAGTCCCTCGGCTCACCATCGGTGTCGCCAATCTGCTCCGTCTCTAAAATGTTTGGGTCAGAGTTTGCGTGCAGGTGCGCAAATTTTCCTGTCAAGCTTGCTTTTATAAATCACAACTTCTGCGTCGGAAGTGGCGTACACCTCTTTCAGGGCCTGTTTTGTGCGTACGCAACGGTTATAAATGAGGCCCCTGGTCTCTTGCATCTTTTCCACCAGACCAACAGAACAACGGGTCACCATGTGTCATTGTGCTTCAAACCTTTCAAGGAACAAAAACAGGGAAAGGCAGGAAATGTGATGCAATGTGTAACTAGGCCAACATATTGCACAAATGTGGAAATGACAGGAAGTGAGAGACCTATCTGAAAGAACACATAATTCTTAAAAGTTATTAGACATCTACAGTTTTTAACCTTTGAGAAAAGTTTAAGAATAAAATAACTCAGATTTTTTATATAAGGGACACCTTTTGTTAAAATGTTTGCTAATTGAGAAAAGGTCAGAAGTGAAATCCATTTAGGCAACAAAATCTCGAGAAAATGATTTTGCCGTTTTAACCATTATAGAACATTAAAAACACAGGGATCTGTTTCTAGACCTGCTTTTATGAAAATACAAAAAAACACTTATTTCAAATGTGAAGTTTCACCACTTTTTATACTCACAACTTACAATGACTGACTGTATTTTAAGAATCAAAAGTAAGCCAACTGAACCAGGGTTATAGTGTCATTGAGATACTATCATAGTTTTTATTATCTATCACATCAAGATAAAGCTGATTGCATGAAAGTCCAATAGGATATACCAAACCAAAGAAAAACAAAAGATGTATGAACAAGTGCTTGACTTGTGAATATAAACATGTGATATCAGACACACATAGTCAGATACAGACTACAGCAAGCCACCAGACAGCAGTTTTAAATGTCAAGCCTCAAGGTCCAAGGCTCATGTCCATTTTAAGGTTGCACTGTTTCCACTAAATTCCTTCTAGAACCTCTTCAAATAAAAGCTACTTTACAATGTTTGTCAGTTAGGGGATAGCAGCAGCCCCCACTTAGTCAGCAAGGATACAATGACACGTCTTTATGGTTACGAGCTGAAAACTATTGAGTTTGCATGTGTAAGACTGAAAGGAGGGAAATTGATCATTGACGAGATTACAAAATTACCATAACATTACCACAACTACATTTTTACAATATCATTAGCATAACATCAGGATCACAAATACTGTATACTAAATTGCTCTCCTTTTTTGATTTGTTTCTTCATCATCATGTTTATTCTATTCATACATACCCTCTGCAGCGAGTACATAACAAATCTATAAACACACATAGACCTTATTCAGAGCAGCGCCATGACAGATATGAAAGTCAGGCTGTGAGGGTCAGACTTACCATGTTTTCAATGGCGTCCACTGTAAAAAAGCTGTATAAAGTTCCACAGCTCATATTGTATGGAGTTTTTGGTCAACTGAAATTTCTTGGAAAGACATTTTTGCGGTGTTTTGTCAGCAGAACAATTCAAAAACACATAAAATAACAGTACAACCTGTACTCAGAGATGTATGTTTATCCCCCACAGCCTCACTTGCATTCCCGTTAAAAATCAAAGATGGCACTGCTGTGAATAAGTTCTATAGCTTGAAGAACTTATTCTTCCCATTTCATTTTCTCCCTCTTTCTTTTCTCTACTTTTTCCGCAGTTACATTTCTGCACTAGCTTTTGTACAACTCTGTTTTACTCTTGAAATTCTAGCATTGCATCTTTGATACATGAAGAATTAATAGAATAAATTCCACAAGCAACATATAGGCTACTGTAAATTGTAATATTTTAATTAAATTACATGATTTTGTAAGGCTCTTAAAACGTGAATCTAAAAACCATGCTTTTATTTAACACCACAACTTATTCCTGGTTTCACACAAAATGTTCTGCCAGAGGCTGTTTAATCTTCTCACTCCTGCATAGTTTCAGATTATCCAGACTTCCAGCGTCAATCTTTCTTAAAGGGATAGTGACCAAAATTGAATCAAGCGGTTCCAACCCTGTATGAATTTCTATCTTTTGTGAAAAAAATATATCATATTTTGAGTACAGCAGAAGAAAGATATGCATACAAGTTTAGAATAACTTTGAAGTAAGTACATGATGACATTCATTGTTGGTGAACTATCACTTTAAGGATCGTAATCCAAAAGATACCGCCCAACGTGGGGCTCGAACCCACGACCCTGAGATTAAGAGTCTCATGCTCTACCGACTGAGCTAGCCGGGCTGTATGCTAGCCAATTTTTTGTCTACTGACAAAAAAAAAAACCGCTTTAACCCAAAATCTTAGTATAGCCTACAGATTAAAATGAGCAGCGCGTCAAACATCTCAGTGTTAAACAGCCTGTTTTATGCTTCTGCGTCGAATCGACTCAGTGGAATGAGGCCTTTACTCAAATGGCGGGCCACGTCCTGATCCGGACCGAGGGACATAATTGCACTATTTAACCGTTTCTACTGATTAAAGTGAGCAGCGCGTCAAAACAACGGAGCGGTTCACACCACAAGCACTCAGGGTTGTTTATGGAAATGCTCTTTCGTAGCTATATATATAATATGTTTTTATCTAGAGCAAAAAGTGAGCCTCTTTCTTCTTCGTGCGCGTTGCTTCTGTCTCTCTCGCTAAAAACGTGAAGCGCCACATGAGCTGCAGACAACGCGGATATTTTAACAGTAGCAGAAACACAACGAGCAGCAAAATAAACACACTAGCTAAAATACTACAGAAAACGAGAATGCAACTAATACAATTATTTTTATCTGTCATACAGATGACTGTAACTGTTTAACTAAACTAGGTTTGAGACAAGCCCCCCCCCCCTACATTTAGCATTAATGAATTTAGCATTTCATAATAAACAATGTTAGAATTTGGCGTAGTTTTATTGCAGTAACAATAACTTAACTATGATCTTTGTAGTATAATTATGGGAAAAAAATTAATCTGTAACAAAAAACTTGGCTACTACAACTGTACTATAGGAACTACTTTTTCATTAAGCCCTACTACTACCATCTTCATAAAAACCATGGGCATCTGTCTCTGTGGCGCAATCGGTTAGCGCGTTCGGCTGTTAACCGAAAGGTTGGTGGTTCGAGCCCACCCAGGGACGTAGCAACTTTTGAATCGGGAGCTTTATACCACCGCCATCTGGTGGTGTTGCACAAAACTATCATACGCCTGGCTGTGTCAACGACATCCACACAGGATGAGCCACTCCATCTATGCTGAGCAAATGGCATTCTCTGGCTTAATTTTTGACCCTTCCATTTTGCTTGGACCCTCTTAAACATAAATATCATAAACGCACTTACTAAAAATAAAAAGGTAAATATAAAAAATGAAAAAATACTAAAGAAATTATTGGTTTTACAGTGAACTTACATATCGGTAACTTTATTATTTTAATTTTACTGGGATTTTTAAGTATTTTGAAATGATAAGATTAATAAATTAACATAACCCAGCGTGATTTATTTTATTTGTTGTTTGAAGCAGTGGTTTGAATTTGGATTTGATGAGTATCTGCAACTAGCAAACACTGCCTGATGCAGCAGAATAACAACAAAAAATAACCACATTAAATGGAAATATTAAAGAATCTTCTTGAGCCCATATATATTTGATGCTCTGTAATCATTATCCAGAAGTATTACTTTTTTGTGAAGTGGGCTTCTAAGGCACGGCTCTGTTGACCATTTTGTTCCTAATAAGCCCATTCCGCTAAGAGCTCATTTACATTTATTAATTTAGAAGGTGCTTTTATCCAAAGCAACTTACAAATGAAGATTACAAATTAATTGAACTTCATTTAAAATTGCATTTACTGCCATCATTGTACTCAGAACACATCCATTTAATTCATGAAATCCTCATTGAAACATGGCCACTCTGACAAATTAATTGTAAGGACTTTAAGGAACTATAGGGCCTTAAAAACAAGGGAAGTTTCATAAACTTGCTACATAGATACTAAAATATTAAATATTATGTTTATTAAAGCTCTAATCCATATCTGTCATGTTAACGGAAGTCCATTTCAATTCCTATAAGAAAACACAGAAACGTACATTTGGATGGGCTTGATAAGGTCACTTTCCCTATACAGAAAGATATATGTGAGATAAACTGACTGAGTTAAGGGTCAAAACTTCAAATGGTGTCTCAAAGAAAGAAAATGTGGCATTTATTATCTAGCTTAACAAATGCACAAGTTTAATTACAACTATACTTGGTTAGGTTATGCTATTCAATTTCCAGCAGTCATTCTGATTCAAAAGTTAATTTCGTCCCTGGGTGGGCTCGAACCACCAACCTTTCGGTTAACAGCCGAACGCGCTAACCGATTGCGCCACAGAGACTGAGATGTCACATCTCTCAAACCCAAAGCAGTTCATATGCATGTAAGCATAAGAATCAATCAACAATAGAAAGTGTTATTACAACAGATGTGACCGTAGCCCTATTATAATTTTTATTAAGAAACTGCTACATTAAAATTGTCTTAAATTTATGTAGCATGTTGTAATGTTCTACCATTTATGATGGCTTTGTATAATGACCACTAGATGGCAGTGCGGAGTAATACATAGACAATGGAAAAAATAATAGGCAAGTTCCTAGTTTGGGGTAACACACATTTTGAATGAAGCTAGCAAGTTGTTCACATCCGGATCTGCTTACTTTGGCGGTGTCCAAACTCGGTCCTGAAGGGATACTGTCCTGCAGAGTTTAGCTCCAACTTGCCTCAACACACCTGCCTGGAAGTTAGCTTAGTAAGAGCTTGATTAGCAGGTTCAGGTTGTTTCATTGGGGTTGGAGCTGAAATCTGTAGGACAGTGGCCCCCCAGGAGCAGGACTGGACACCCCAGAATTACTAAATGTTGGCAAGTCTACAGAAATATTGTTGTTTGTCAAATAATTACTAAGTAAACCTTCTTTTAATGAAATTTATATTTTACAATGTGTTGTTATTCTCCACATAATTTTTGTTTTAAATTCACTTAAATGTAACTTGAACAAATAAATGTAACTACTAGAACATACATGAATCTTCTACACAAAATAATGCAAACAATAAAATCATTTTAAAAGGAACTATTATGTAATGCCAAAATGCAAAAAAAACATAATGGTAAATACAGGTCCTTCTCAAAAAATTAGCATATTGTGATAAAGTTCATTATTTTCCATAATGTAATGATAAAAATTAAACTTTCATATATTTTAGATTCATTGCACACCAACTGAAATATTTCAGGTCTTTTATTGTTTTAATACTGATGATTTTGGCATACAGCTCATGAAAACCCAAAATTCCTATCTAAAAAATTAGCATATCATGAAAAGGTTCTCTAAACGAGCTATTAACCTAATCATCTGAATCAATTAATTAACTCTAAACAACTGCAAAAGATTCCTGAGGCTTTTAAAAACTCCCAGCCTGTTTCATTACTCAAAACCGCAATCATGGGTAAAACTGCCGACCTGACTGCTGTCCAGAAGGCCATCATTGACAGCCTCAAGCAAGAGGGTAAGACAGAAAGAAATTTCTGAACAAATAGGCTGTTCCCAGAGTGCTGTATCAAGGCACCTCAGTGGGAAGTCTGTGGGAAGGAAAAAGTGTGGCAAAAAACGCTGCACAACGAGAAGAGGTGACCGGACCCTGGGAAAGATTGTGGAGAAGGACCGATTCCAGACCTTGGGGGACCTGCGGAAGCAGTGGACTGAGTCTGGAGTAGAAACATCCAGAGCCACCGTGCACAGGCGTGTGCAGGAAATGGGCTACAGGTGCCGCATTCCCCAGGTCAAGCCACTTTTGAACCAGAAACACCAGCAGCTGACATGGCTGTGGGTACTTGACACTGGACTTCAGGCATTTTGGCATTTCCTTCTCCCCAGTCTTCCTCCAGACTCTGGCACCTTGATTTCCGAATGACATGCAAAATTTGCTTACATCCGAAAAAAGTACTTTGGACCACTGAGCAACAGTCCAGTGCTGCTTCTCTGTAGCCCAGGTCAGGCGCTTCTGCCGCTCTTTCTGGTTCAAAAGTGGCTTGACCTGGGGAATGCGGCACCTGTAGCCCATTTCCTGCACACGCCTGTGCACGGTGGCTCTGGATGTTTCTACTCCAGACTCAGTCCACTGCTTCCGCAGGTCCCCCAAGGTCTCGAATCGGTCCTTCTCCACAATCTTCCTCAGGGTCCGGTCACCTCTTCTCTTACTTTGGGTAATTTTGGGTTTTCATGAGCTGTATGCCAAAATCATCAGTATTAAAACAATAAAAGACCTGAAATATTTCAGTTGGCGTGCAATGAATCTAAAATATATGAAAGTTTAATTTTTATCATTACATTATGGAAAATAATTAACTTTATCACAATATGCTAATTTTTTTAGAAGGACCTGTATGACCTGGACATTTGACCGTTTCTGTGAGAATGGCCCGTACAGATTATGGCATTATGTGCGAGTCATGTCTATAGGCCGCTACACATACCTCCTGAAAGAGGTCATACCATTTCTTCTGACGGGGAACAGGCACGTTGCCAGCATCCGAAGGTCAATTCTCTGTGGATGCAAACCGTTGCAGTTTGGCCACTCATGGTCATAACTGACTTTGATTGGGACATTTTCTGAAAACAAGCACAAAGAAAAAAAAATTATCTTCTACTTTCAGCATCCAACACCTGCAACGTCTGTGTTTTTATTATTATATTCTGTTTAATTATTTTATAATTAGTATATTTGTTTTATTAGTATATGCACAAGACATTTGTTGTAATTTATGTGTATTTGATTTAGCACAAAACCCAACGAAATGAAATTGAGGTGTCTTGGAATCCAGTTAAAACACACTAGGCTTAAAAAAACACTTCAAAACATTTGTTGCTTCTAATTCAAATTTTCTTCTAATTTTTGATCTCAAACTTTTTGACTTCAAGGAAATATTTGTTGTGGAAATATTTGTTTCTCCCCAATAAAATATTTTAGAGCTTGACATAACTAGATGGATCTGTATATTTGTTATAAATAATAATCAAATACTAAGAAATATCTTGATTTTTAGTTGCTTTAGCTTATTTTAATGCTTGTTTTGTCTTATTTTAAATAATTTAAATCATCTTGATGACCCCTTGGAAGTTTGTTAAGGCCCCTTGGTTGAGAACCATTGTTCTAACTTTTTGAAACTGCTCATATTTCATTTCATTACATTATTTCAGAGAAGTGTGTGTTTAATTCAACCCTGCAACTCCCATGTGCCCATGGTTTGATAATTTAAACAATCTAGTCATCAATATGCAAGCTGAACCCCGATGAAAAACTAACCAGTTAGTTTTCATTCCATCGATCCATGACTACTTCAGCTATATAGTAGTACTCAGAGCCGTAGTACTGAACCATAAGCTTGCTTCAAAACACTGAATAAAAAAAAAACAAAAAGGTAATTACGACCTTTTATCTCGCAATTCTTACCTTTTTTCCTCAGCAATTCTGAGAGAAAAAAGTTAGTCGTTTTTTCTAAGAACTGGACTTGATATCTCACAATTCTGACAAAAGTCGTCACAATTGCGAGATATTAACTCGTAATTGAGAGGGGGAAAAGTCACAATTGCGAGACGCAAACTCGCAATTGTGAGGAAAAAAAGTCAGAATTGTGAGATAAAAATTCGCAATAATATTTCTATTTATTTTATTCCGTGGCGGAAACAAGTTTACATACTGAACAGTGTAATCTAGCATGACTACATAGAAAATGAAGTGCTTTGCTGTCAACTTTATTAAAACGTACCTGTGCCTGTGGAAATTCGGCTGCCTCGTAAATGGCCTTACATGAACTGCAGCAACAAACAACTCGTGATTCAAAGATGACAAGTAATTAGAAGAATCGAGATTATGATGCTTTGCTGAGAAGCAGACGTGTTGTGATTGAGTGGCAAATGTAAATGTCTCTCTCTCTCTCTCTGGGCAGAGAGCGATGATACATCTCACATACCGGTATGCATTCTGAAGAAAAAGTGAAAAAAGCACTGTTCGCAATGATGTTTCACCAGCCCGGCTAGCTCAGTCGGTAGAGCATGAGACTCTTAATCTCAGGGTCGTGGGTTCGAGCCCCACGTTGGGCGAAATGTTTTCATATGCAGATTAAATACTTACTGTAAATGAAATGCTACAATATAACTTTAAAAACAAAACTACATGTATTTTGCGGAAGAACGTTGTTTTGGTTATGCTTCGGCTCCGCGTGACTGCGGATGAATATGGTTCTCTCTCATAACCAAAAAAAGAGCTGCTGTAATCCGAAATCGCCCCCTAAACCCCTTATTCACCATTCCCTACGTTTGTCCACTAATACTCTTTACTTGAATGAGTGAATGAAAACTAGTAAGCGTGCATCGGTTGTAGGCTACACTCGTTATTGCGGTGCAATGTGGGATTGAATGAGTGCACTGCACTCAATAACATCCTATGGTTTAGGACACCACTACAAATGTCTGTCCCTTCAAAGAGCGCACTATTTGCAGAGATGTATAAAGTACTAGAGACACAGACTTGAGTAAAAGTACAAGTGCTCTATCAAAAAAGTGACTTGAGTAGAAGTTGAAGTGCTCTTTAAGTAGGCTACCATACTTAAGTGGAAGTACTAAAGTATTCAAAAAAAATGTTACTTAAGTATTGCAAGTAGTTTATTTTAAAATTTACTACTCAAGTACTGAAAGTAAAAGTACAAGTATTGTGTTATGTAGTAAAGCATCTCACCCTTCCCTTCCCTGCATGTGCCTTTTTTCTCCACAGTTTATTGGGTATTTATCTGCATGTTACAGCAATATCTGAAGGGGAGATCCTATAATGTCACATGATATGGCTCTTCTTCATGTGTTCCACATATGGACTAAATGTGCACAGGGTGCCCTCAGGCTGCCAGTTTGGATTGAAAACACAGTACATCACAGTGTCCAGCATAGACATTATAGATAGACGCCCTATCGACCGCTACTGCCTATTGGCGCGGACGAGCCGTGGGGTCGCCATCTTAAACCGGTCACCCGCTCCGCTCAGTGTAATCTGTTTGGCAGGTGCAATGAGCTGTCAGCGCATTTAATTAATCATATCTCACTGAATACCGAACTGATTTTCAAGCGGGTTTTTTTGCTGCAAAGGTCATACACTAGCTACGATACAGGACACATTGAATATTTTGTTCACAAAATACAACCAATAGTACGGTAATGTTAAATGTTAAATCTTACTTGTGAAAAGTAATCCCCGAGTGATGGTCCGCCAATTTGAGCAGGAATATGCTGCACAGTGCTCTGGTATCTACTGCTGCTATGCAACGCAAATAGGAGTATGACCGGTTTAAGATGGCGGCCGCATTTCTTGCGCCACAGCGGCCAATAGGGCGTCTAGTCTCTATATGATGTCTATGGTGTCCAGCACTCATAATGATTATATTGGCCCATTTTTGGTATGAATTAAATAAATATTATTTCCTCTCTATAGAAATCTGACGTAAACCTATGAAAATCTATCAATATTTGTCAAAATCTGCACAAGCTAAAAGCCCAGAGGGACGTTGTTTTGTCAAGCACTTTCATGACGACTACACAGGATTTTTTTTTTCTTTTAATGGGAGCGGCTGACGGTCATAATTCATATTAAAGGTATTGACTAATTTTTTCATTACATAACTCCTGACACAAATTAAGACATAACTGTCTCTACACGTTTCTCAGAATAAAATAGTGGTCAAATACTGAAACTTGAATCTTAGCCAATATCTTTTTAATGATGTATAGTTTGTCACGGTAATAACATTAAATTTAATAGTAACTTTGAACTATTAAAAACAAAGAACGATTCAGTGCGTCGGCGTCCTCGCACATTCTATATGAATTATCTTTCACTCCGACAAATGAAAACATGGACTCTAGGGGTCTCCTTCCTCACCGCCACGATCACTCGAAGTTGAAGGTGGTGTTTCTGGTTCTTCCATTTCGAAACAAACTAACAAATCTCAAGTGTTCTCAATGGAGGCAGGCAGCAGAGCGAGAGGCAGAACGGGAGCACGCGCGGTTTTCTTGATCGCTTGATTCGCTCAGTGATGAGCCAGCTTCATCAAACCTAGTGACAGAGCCATCTCTGGCAGTGATTATGTGGGTTTGGAATGATTCGTAACATTTTTTATAATTGTAACGAGTAACGATGCAGCACATAAAAAATGCATCGAAGTAAAAGTATTCAACTCATCGAAATGAAGTAAAAGTGGAAGTAGGAGAAAAAAATTATACTCTAGTAGAGTAGGCTACACATACAGCCTTTTAGTACTTAAGTACAGTAGTGAAGTAGTTCTACTTCGTTACTATACATCTCTGACTATTTGAGTATATGGGGCGATTTCGGATTCAGCAAGCGAGATTATACAGCTCATAAAACACTACTAGGCTTAAATCAAGAGATATAACCGGTTTAGATTGAAAGGATCTTAAAATGACTAGCTGAAGATGTTAGGCTACTGTATAGACATGATAAGGTAACTTCCTTGAAAATAAATTCCAGCTCAGCTCCAGAACAATGACACTAAAATGACCATTCACAACAGATCACGTTTCATAAGGAATTCTCTTAGAGAGCTAAATGGCAATTTATCTGTTTAATAAAATACAGACTCACCTGTTGAGTAACAAAAAACACCATCTCCTTGTCCATTTAAAATTCAAATCTCAGTTCTTGCCATCTCCGAAAAGCCCAGCAAATGTTGTTGATTCTCGTTTTATTACGAACAGTATCGCGTTCTCATTTTACCAGCTATGATTCATCGAAGGTTTGAGATTTCTCGATTTCCATGCTCCTCAGCTGTGTCCCAATTCAGGGGCTGCATCCTTGGAAGGTCACGTCCTGACGCGTCTTCAAAGGACGCACCAGAGACTTGTTTAAAGGGGAAACTATAGCTGATTGTATGGGGTTATAATTGTTGCATTATTCCAAAAAAATAGATTGAGATTCACAAACAAATGTAAAGAGATTCACAAAAATTTATAAAACTCGCAAATATATAAAATGATATTTGCAAATAAAAAAAATATTTACAAATGTGTTGTCACAAACGTAAATCTGCCTAGCCTAGCATTTATTTGTGAACCCCTTTCTGTGTATTTGTAAATCACTGTACGAATTTGTGAATTGCTTGTTATGCATTTGTAAATCCACTTATGCATTTGTGGATTTTGAAACACTTCTAGTTGACATGCAGACAAATCCTTTCCTCAAGCCAATCAGATAACGGCCACATTGAGCTGACCAATCGTAGCACGTTCTCGCTACAACCAATCACGATAGGATTTACACTCCGGTTGGTAACTGAATCTGATTCATTTTGAAGATATTTGCACCCTTGAAATGGAGCTATAATCTATAGGCGCTTCATTCAAATTGCGCTGTTTGTGTGGTTTAAACACCCTGTTTCCAAAAGATTGTTGGAGTTTAAAGGGGTGGTAAAACACAATTTCACTTTTCTAACTTTAGTTAGTGTGTAATGTTGCTGTTTGAGCATAAACAACATCTGCAAAGTTACAGCGCTCAAAGTTCAAAGCAAATGGAGATATTTCCTTTTAAAGAAATCAATTTCTAAGGACTACAGCAAACAGCCGGTAGGGACTATACAACATTCCTCCAGGGTTGCTGACGTCAGTAACCCCTAAACCCCTCCTCTGAGAATACGAAATAAGGGGGGCGAGGCCATTTTATATTGCTTTGGAGAAGAGTTATTGTGGTATAGGAGTGTTGTTGCCGCCGCAATGTCGTCGAAACGCTGTTATTTTCATCAGTGCCCGGATTGCAGGTCCACTTTGTTCAGCCTTCCTAGGGTCGCGGGAGTTAGGGATCAATGGTTAATTATTACCCAAATCTTGCTCTCTGTGCTGCACATTTTACGGAGGAAAGCTTCCACAATCTTCACGAGTTAAATGCAGGATTCGCACAACGGCTTGTGCTGAAAGATGGAGCAGTTCCAACTTTAAGAACAGAAGCTGTTGTTTACGGGCCACAACCTGTAAGTATGATTTATTTTTCGTCGATGTGTTTTCCTGTAATAGTTTGTATTGTTAATTGTACGTTGTAGCAAGGAAGTAAACAAATGACAACGCTGTTTGGCTCTGCTGGTTTGTTAAATGCTCATTCATACTTAACGTTTTCCAACAAATACCTAACGTTACAAACTTTTTTAAAATCTCAACAGCGAACTTGGAATTAGAGTAAATTATTCTTTGATTAGAGCTTTTATGTATTGTTTATCGCTTGTTTATCTACAGGCATGCTAAACATGGTTCTGTGTTTGATTTGGCTACTGTAGTAAATCCAATGTTTAGTGTTCGTTTTGGGTTAATAGTTCTGTCAACAGATATTTGCCTACAATCGTTCTAAAAATACAAAAGTAACGGTGCCATACAGTCAGTAACGATCACTATAGATCCGCAGTCTTTACTAAAAAAAAATCCCTTTGAGGACTGTAGTATAATTTGTTAGAACGATTATATGAAATTCTTGTTTTTGAAGCTTATTTTTTTGCAATACTATAATAATTAGTACAATTAAATAACAGCGTATCTAAAAGGTAATGAGACAACAAAAAACAAACCTTTCTGAAACGTTGTTTAACAGCCGTTCTTGAACGGGTTCTGCTCAATCATCTTCACTAACATTCTCTGGGTCTGATTCGGGCTCAAATTGGTATGGTTTTATTGACGCCATCGTTTATAATACACCAAAGCACAAACTAGGCTACCGGTAAAGGTACGGGGCGTGACATTTCCGGAAAACGTGCACTAGTCAGTTAGCGAATCACAACACACTGGGCCAGCTAACCAATCTGAGCCCATTGCGTAGTTTTGAGGGACTGGCTTCATAGAACCCGGAAACCATCAGACCGTTTTTACAAGGAGGGACAGAGCAGTGTAGAATAAAGGTAAAATATATGAAAAATAATGCAATTTTTTAAAAACGAAGCATGACCACATGTTACAGTGCACCCCACACACACAATCAAGCCTTTGAAAAAATGTGTTTTACCACCCCTTTAAGGCTTCTTTATATTTCCATCAGGATAAAGGCAAGGCAAGTTTATTTATATAGCACATTTCACACACAATGGTAATTCAAAGTGCTTTACACAGAAGAAATTAAAATAATCAAAAGAAATAAGAATAATTAAAACAGTTTAGAATAAAAATTAAAATAAAATACAGTAGCCTACAAACAGTCAGACGAACAGTGGCACAGTGCTTATTCATTAAATGCACAGTTAAACAGATGTGTTTTGAGTCTGGATTTGAATGTGACTACTGTAGGAGCACATCTGATCTCCTTCTGGAAGCTGTTTATTAAAGCATAGCAGTAGCAAGGTACACGAAGCACCTTGGGTTCATCGGCGTCAGACTGAACCCAGAACATCCAAATCTTAAACCTTTTATCCTGTTACAGTTTACCACTCTTAATGTAAATGAAGTTGCTCTCGTTGTAACAGATGTGTTCTGTATGTTAATGAAGTTGAGACACCCCATTGTCTGAGAAGGTTCTCGGTGTCCCACACCATTCCCATTCTACAATTGACTACCATTTGTTCAGGATTTGATGACCCCAAATGGTGAAGAAACAATATAACTTAACTTCATTCATCTCTATGATAATTAAGCCATTTTGGACATGAGCTCATTCTAAAATATATTTTGGAGTGGAATCTGGGTCGAGGCAGACTACAATTTCTTACACCATGCTTAGAGTGAACCCTTGGTATTTCAAGCTGATGTGATCCTAATGATCTGAGTGATCTGTTGGGTATATATTTAGTGAGCATATCTGCAATGTATTGAGGTCCTAGGCCATTGAATGATTTATATACCAGTAATAATACTTTAAAATCAATCCTATATGTAACTGGCAACCAGTGTAAAGACCTAAGGACTGGTGTGATGTGTTCATATTTTCTGGTTCTGCTCAGAATCCTGGCAGCAGCGTTCTGTATGAGCTGCAACTGTCTTATGGTCTTTTTGGGAAGGCCCGTGAGGAGTCCATTACAATAATCCACCCTGCTGGTGATGAAAACATGCACAAGTTTTTCTAAGTCTTGTCTCGAAACAAAGCATCTAATTCTTGCAATATTTTTTAGATTATAAAAGAGTCACACCAAGATTCCTGACTTGATTTTTAGTTGTTTGACCCCTAGAGTAAAAGTATGCATTCACCTTGAGAACTGTGGTAAGTAATTTGGTTCTTTTTCATTATTTGGCTCAGTGGGAGCATATACAGGTTGAATAGGAGCGGCGAAAGAATTGAGCCTTGAGGGACTCCGCATGTCATGGATGTACATTTAGACTTATGGTCTCATATTCACATAACAGTGGAAACAACTCAAAATACTCTATCAGTTCTGGTCGTACCGAAAATAGTAATACATTATTCGCAACTACCTTTATTTGTGTAAACTCACAATAACAAGAAAACGTTGTGCTTTTGTAAAATAAAATAAAACAATCAGGCGCGGTTTAATGATCTCCGTGAACTGGAGCGCGAGAACTGAAACAAAAGATAGCCTATAGGCTAAAGCTTGAAATGTCCACTTTAAAGCGAACTAATTCTAATCGAAAGCAATACATTCTGATTAAATCTGTATGAAAGGTGCATTTCTCTCTAAAGGTGCATCTGCCTTACAGCGGAGATGGAGATATGTTTTAGCAGACATTTAGAAAACAATAGTTTATTAATAAACAATTAAAATGCCTCGTTATTTTTTCAGACACATTTTTTATTGTTATAACTTGCCTATAAATCAACTATAGGCTATGTTATGATAAAATAGAGTAGCCTATCCATCGCTACTGTAAAGTAAAATAAAATAATAATAATAATTTCCTACCTATCCTTTGCTGCCACTGGATAATAAATAAATAAATAAATAAATAAAAATTCCCTTCCGAACCCATGACCTCAACTGACAACCAACCGGAACCAAACTTTTTTTTTTTAAGCCTAACCTCTCCCTGGTAAGTGTGACCTGAACCATTTTAAGACTATCCCAGAAAGCCTGACCCTGTTTTCCAGCCTGTCAAGAAGTATGTTGTGATTGACAGTGTAAAATGCAGCACTGAGGTCGAGTAGTACCAGCACTGATAGTTTGCCTGTATCAGTATTTAAGCGAATATCGTTTATTATCTTTATGAGCGTGTCTCTGTGCTGTGATGTGGTCGGAAACCAGATTGAAAAATGTCAAAGAATCCATTCGAGCTTAAGAATTTGTTCAGCTGATTGAAGACAACATTTTCAATGATCTTGTCTATGAACGGAAGATTTGAGATCGGCCTATAGTTGCTTTATATGGTCTTATCCAGATTGCTCTTTTTCAGGAGGGGCTTGACAACTGCAGTTTTCAGGGAGTTTGGAAAACTCCCACAGAGAAGTGAGACATTTACCACTTCTAGGAGATCTGCTTTTAAACAGTTTAACACACTTTTGAAAAAAACATTGTCTTTTCATATTTTGCACTGCTGTTGAGTTTCTCCAAGGTCCTTTTTGTCTGCCACTCTTTTCATAAACTCAGGATTACACACAAATTATGATCATCACAGATCCCGAGCATCAACACCCTCTCTACACAGGACTCAAGTGGCGCGACACAGCACGTCAAAAGCAAATAGCCCATTATCTTCTCTGCTGCCGTAGCAGTTTCAAAGTGTAAAACTTGTTTGCAATGTTAACAGATTTTGCCCATGACGTCTGTTTCTTACCTGCAGATTCATGGCGTGTCTATAATCTTCCTTATTGACTAGTGCTGTCTACATGAAAATTCATAAATCGTGATAGTGTATAGCCTAGCCTACACTAGACGCGGTGCACTGTGCGACACGATGATTCATTGATAGTATACGGATGCCCGTTCGTCTTCCGAAGTAGCGGCTACTACACGCAACTACACGGAGGACACATAATTTGCACATTGGCTTTGTCCAGTGTAGACAGCCTTGCACGGGGTAGACACGATGTTTGTCTTTTAGCACAATCGTGGCGGCTACATCTTTGCATTTTTTGGATGCTGTAAGTAACTTTTGCAATAAAATATTATTAAGTCTGATACATATGAAATATTATTTGTGTGATCAAGTGTTTTAATGGATAAATAAATCCAAATCGCTTGTCTGCTGGGCATTTCACTTTTAAATGCATGATACAATGCTCTATAGATCATTAGATCCAAGGAGCTGCTGCGTATTTAAAACTTGATTGAAAAGCTGTTGTGAGTAATTTCACCTGTATTACACAAACTTGCGTATTTATCACGAGGTTGAATCCAGTTATTCATTAGTCAGCAACTTATTGATGCTTTCTGTTTTATCATGAATAACGTGACGCTTCCATAACGCGTTGTTCCCATAACAGAGATGCGCTTTTTCGCTGGCATTTTCAAAGGCTCATAAAAATGTGTCTTGGCTTGATACACAGTCTAATGGTCTAACTCTAACGAAATCCAAATTTTAAACATATTTTACTGAAGCAATTTTATGGGCCTTAGCCTACACTTCCTATTTGAGCCAATGCAGATGAATGAGCAAAGTTATTTCCATAGACAGTAAAAGAAATGGACACAGCGACCCCCTTGATTTCAACGGAGAAAATTGAAGCCCATTAGAAGCACTCACATCTTAATCATGGCTGAGCGACTGCGCAGGCTCAAACTGAGCTTGACGACAGTCTGACAGTTGTAAATCTTCTAGTATCTGTGCCAAGACAAATCTGAATCACCTAATTCCTCAAAAACTTTGTTGAAATATTTTGTCCCGTTGCTTTTATGGACTCTCTATCTATGGGCTTCTCCCTTGACTTTATGCCTCCATGTCCCCCCGATTGCCTCATAGACAGTAAAAGATTGCCTGCGAGCTTCTCCTCCTGTCTATACGGTAATTTACTATGCGACAGATAGTTGCCTGGTTATGACGCAATCGTTAGCCTATTTTTACAAAAACGGCTTCTACGGGGCCATAACCTACAAAGTAATGGAGCCTTTTATACATTGTCGTGTTTCTTTAGAAATAAATAATGGAAAAATTAAGTCTTTGGATGCCTCAGATGTAAAGTTATTCGCTGTCAAAGTGACGCCGAAATGAATAGGAGTCAATGGAATGCTAACAGCAGGTGAAGTTCTACAAGGGCGGCCCCCAGAGAGGCTTCAGTTTCCGGCTGATGGCCCCTTGGGTTATTTCAGGGCAAGACCACCCTGATTGTAAAGCCTAACGTGATTGGTTGTAGCGAGAACGTGCTACGATTGGTCAGCTCAATGTGGCCGTTATCTGATTTGCTTGAGGAAACGGGTGGAGTCCACTTATTTGTGGATTTGCCTGCACATCAAAGCTAGAAGTGTTTCAAAATCCACAAATGCGTGAGGGGACTTACAAATGCACAAGAAACAATTCACAAATGTGTGCAGTGATTTACAGATGCACAGAAAGCGGTTCACAAATAAATGCCAGGCAGAGTTGTGTTTGTGATATAAAACACATTTGTAAATATTTTTTTTATTTGCAAATCTCATTTTATTTATTTGTGAGTTTTATATTTTTTTGTGAAACCCTTTACATTTATTTGTGGATCTTAATCTATTTATTTGTGAATTTTATACATTTTTGTGAATCTCTTTACATTTGTTTGTGAATCTCAATCTAATTATTTGAAATAATGCAACAATTCTAACCCCATACGATTGAGTCACCGGCGCGACGAAGGCTGTCCCAATTCGAAGGTCCTTCGAAGGCTCCTTCAAAACGCAGCCTGCAAATGCGTCCTTCTTTTCCCATGAATGCAGGATAGGCTACATCAGAAGGATCCTTCGCAGCTTTGCTTACCGCAGAATTCATTGCGCACCGGAGACGAAATTGCCAGATTACAGTTTTAAATGTTAGTATTGGATTTCAGTTTAATCGTGTAATCTAATGTGTCTATTGATAAAAATTAAAGAAAAAAATATAATTAAGGTTAAAATGTTTACTTATTACCAGCATGTGATATAGGCTGTCACCGGTTGCTAGGCAACAAACACCAGACCATCCCATTGAACAACTCCGGGACACAGCTAGCAACAATATGCTAATGTGACAAATTTTGTTAGTGTCATTTTCCAAATAACCAGTGGTGGAATGTAACGAAATACATTTACTCTGTATTTAAGTATAAATTTGAAGTACTTTAGATTGTTATTCAACTCCACTTCATCTCAGAGGCAATTGTACTTTTTCTGAAAAACTGACTTTTTACACATGGATATTAGATTTTTTGATATGAGATATTGTTTTAAAAAACAATGAACAGTATAATAGAAACACTAAAAATATGTCTTCTAGTTCAGGGATAGGCAACGTTCAGTCCTGGAGGGCCACTGTCCTGCTGAGTTTAGCTCATATAGGACAGTTTTGCATGTTAACATAATAATTTATGGTATGATTTTTGAGTATGTCAGATAATTTCATTTAATTTCATTCTTCCCTCTTTCTGAGAACAGTAATTGCCAGCCCACGCCTGAGTCAGCCCTGCAAACCTGTTGGTAGACAGTGGAAATATGCACTCATCCCAGATGATGTCCCGCTGCCTTGAAGACGACGTTGGGCGCTTAAAACCCCCATCGAGCCTTTAGCTCGGTCTCTATTGTTGTGCTACTCCCAGTCCAGCAGCACCACCAGAATCTCCTTACTCAGCTCAATAAAAGTCTACAGAAAAATGATTTCTTCATATCTGTTTTATGTATACTGTTAATTTAAAATGGTATTTTGTTTTTCTTATCTAAACGTAACTCATCTTGTAAATACTTAATACTAAATATTAATATTAATAGCCTATAGAACTATTTATTTTGTTTCATTTACAAATTAATTTACATGACAAAAATAAATGTAGCCTACAGAATAATTTATTTATTACATTTACAAGTTATAACTTGCATTACAAAATAATTATTTTTTTGTTTTATTTACAAATATAACTTTTAAAAGTAATGTACTGTATATTATTGTTTCATTTACTAATTTTAATTCACATAACCAAAAGTTTATTTCTCTACCAATCTGTCCATTCTCTCATGGGATCTCCTCTCCTCTGTCTCTCTCTGAAACTTCATGTCCTTCTCCCTAAATATCTCGATCAGCACATCCTATCTCTCGATTTCTCTTGGCTGCTGCTGTTCCTCCATATATCCTTTGCGGCCGGGGACAGGGTTGCCAGGTCTGTGCAACAAAAGCCCAAAAAGCCCATCGGCTTTTCTCCACACCATACATGAATCATCAAAGTGTATTAAGCCACCAACTGGGCTGGAGTGTGCAAAGGGAAGGAAAACAAAACTTTATTCAATTCAATTCAATTCAAATTTATTTGTATAGCGCTTTTCACAATACATATTGTTTCAAAGCAGCTTTACAGAAAGTGCATTTCAGAAATGTACGTAAAAATACAGATAGTTAATCATCATGTATTAATTTAGGGCATAACATATCGCCGGCGTTGAGTCGTCTCTTCACAGGCGTCGAGTCGTCTCATCGCAGGCGTTTAGTCGTCTCATCGCAGGTGTTGGGGACTCTGAAGTCTCCGTGAGAGGCTGGATACAGACTGTAGCTGAAGAACGCTATTTACCTCGGGACTAGCGTCCCGAGATAACAGCAGAAAAGCAGATGGGAAATAATTAGCGTAGCTGCTGTTCATAATATTAATGCATTCGATCTGATTCAACAGTAGTATAAGAGGCAAGCATTATGTGAATGCTTGGCTGAAGAGATGCGTCTTTAATCTAGTTTTGAACTGGGAGAGCGAGTCTGAGCAACGAACAGTATCAGGAAGGCTATTCCAGAGTTTAGGAGCGAAATGTGAGAACGCCCTCCCTCCTTTAGTGGATCTGGATATCCTAGGAATGACCAGAAGCCTCGAATTTAGGGATCTTAAAGAACGCGATGGATTGTAGGGCGATAGAAGGTCCATTAAATATACAGGAGCTAGACCATTTAGGGCTTTATAGGTCAGTAATAGTACTTTGTAATTGATACGGAACTTAATAGGTAACCAGTGCAGAGATGATAAAATTGGTGTTATATGATCATATTTTCTTGACCTAGTGAGAACTCTAGCAGCTGCATTTTGCACTAACTGTAGCTTGTTTATTGAGGATGTAGGACAACCAGCTAATAAAGCGTTACAGTAATCTAGTCTTGAGGTCATGAATGCATGAACTAACTTTTCTGCATCAGAAACAGATAGCATGTTACGTAGCTTAGCAATATTTCTAAGGTGGAAAAAGGCTGTTCTTGTAACATATGAAATATGATTTTCGAAAGACAAGTTGCGGTCTAGTATAACACCCAGGTCTTTTACTGTAGTGGATAAAGTAACTGGACATCCTTCTAAATTAAAGTTGTATTGTACGAGGTTTTGTGGGTAGTTTTTTGGACCAATAAGTAATACCTCCGTTTTATCTGAATTTAATAGCAGGAAATTACACGTCATCCAGCATTTTATATCTTTAAGACACTCTGTCAATTTAGATAAGTTAGTGTTTTCATCTGGTCTTGATGAAATATATAATTGAGTGTCATCAGCATAACAGTGGAAATTAATTCCATGTTTTCTTATAATATTACCCAGTGGCAGCATATATATTGAGAATAGCAGAGGGCCTAACACCGATCCTTGCGCCACTCCATAGTCTACTGACGTTATCTTTGATTTTTCACCATTTAAACAGACAAAATGGTAACGGTCTGATAAGTACGATCTAAACCAGCTTAATGCCTGTCCCTGAACACCAGTGTAGTTTTGTAGTCGATCCAAGAGTATTTTATGATCTATAGTGTCGAACGCAGCGCTAAGATCGAGTAGAACTAGTATTGAGATACAGCCTTGGTCAGAAGCTAAAAGTAAATCATTTGTAATTTTAACTAGCGCAGTTTCTGTGCTATGATGTGGTCTGAATCCTGACTGAAATTTTTCATAGATATCATTTTCTTGCAAGAAAGAGCACAATTGAGCGGACACAATTTTTTCTAGTATTTTAGATATAAATGGAAGATTTGAAATGGGTCTGTAATTTGCTAAGTTATTTTGATCTAATTGCGGTTTCTTAATAATAGGTTTTATTACTGCCAGCTTAAATATTTTTGGAACATGACCTAAAGATAAAGACGAGTTAATAATATTGAGAAGAGGCTCTTCCACTACAGGTAACACTTCTTTCAGTAGTTTAGTGGGTATTGGGTCTAATAAACATGTTGTTGGTTTCGCTGCAAAGATAAGTTTATTTAGCTCTTCCTGTCCTATGGAAGTCGTCTCATCGATACGACAATTTTATAATAAAATAAAATTACTTATGCAATATGTGATTTTTAAATTCTACTTTTCAATCCTGTTTTATAGGCTATAGATGGCGATATATCACTTCCTTTGTAGCAGCAATAAACTGCTGCAGAAAAAGTTAGGTGCCATGCAAAAATGTAACAAGTCATTGCATTTCTCATCACAAATGTATTGGAGTAAAGAGTAAACATATACTTATTTAAAAATGTATTCAAGAAAAAAGTAAAAGTTTGTAATATTTCTGATACTTCAGTAAAACTACAAAGTAGCCGAAAAGATTACAGATTACATACTAAAATTACATTTAGCTTCTTAAATAGAGGAGCGCGGGGTTACATGTAACACGGACCTTTTACATAGTTAGTCAGGAGGATCAAGCAGGTTGTGTTTCCGCTCTTTTTCTCTCGCTGCCAGAAGACGGTCTCCCACGAATTTGTGGAAAGTTTTGATAAGATTTCGTGAAGATACTGGACAAAGAGTGTTTTGACACCATGCAAGTAAATTTTTTCATCATACTTTTTTTTTCAGTTTCTGGGTTGGGTGTGTACGTCACCAAATATAACTTTATATTACCTTAAAGGGTAACTAAACCCCTGGTCAGAGCCTGACTCCACCCACTGGCAATATTTGAAAAATGCTGGAAAAGTGGGCAGAGCCCAGCGGAGGGGGGCGTGCTCCTGAGATGCATCTCTTTGTATGGAACCTGCCTACGTCACCAACAACCGCTACGTCACGAACCACCGCAACCACCAATAGGAAAATTCAACTGCAGTAGCCACAGTTCAACCTGAAGGGCAGCACTCAGACGTTTTTAAACCATATATTGTAGAATTAAAACACTTTAAACCCAAATGTCAAAAAATTTACTGGAATCAATGAACAGCATTTATGAAGCTCCATTCTTACAGATCATTAACTAAAAAAAGTTGTTTTAGTGTTTAGTCACTGTCTTGTTGGCTAAAATATAGCACCATTTTGAAACATATCAGCAAGTGATAAGCAACTGTTAGCTAGGCTTACAATATGTTTTACACAGCGGGGTTAGTTGTAGCACAGTGTTACAACTAAGCCGCCAAGTGTACAATGATAATGAAATGAAAACGGAGCCACACAACTTTTCAGGTTTGAGTATTTATTTATATATTTAACTTTGTTGGACTTTCACAAACAATGTTGGAATTTATTATTATTATTATTATTTTTTACTATGCTTTGATCACTTGTTTTCATGCAAGAAACCCTTTAAAATGTGATTTTAAAAGCTTGTTTTTATTATTCTTACTGTTACTATTATTATTAATAATAACAATTTTGCATGCAGCTGCCACACACAAATATAATTCAATTGCAATTACAATATTTGATGATTTTATTTATTTATTTATTGCAAAACTGTGCAGCCCTTTCCTATATCTCTATCCATGATATTGATCCATAATAGAAGGATGATTGGACGAGGGATGGATGTATGGATACCTATCTATACAGATGCACAAACAATATCAAACTATACAGATAAAATAGTACTGAATTATGTGTCACACACAAGTGTTACAACTAGCCCCTTTGTCTGTTACAATCAACCCCGCATATGGGGTAAGTTGTAACATTTGCACTTCTGTCACTTTCAGTGCAACAGTACGAAAATAGGTCCTAGAAAAAAACTTTAAGTGTTCATTTGTAGCAGAGATGTGCATTTTGCTTGTGTAAAAAAAGAGGAATCAAACTTAATTAATTTTTTAATAATTGAGCCAAAACCAAAATGTGTTAGGTTGTGCCCCGCTCTCCCCTACTTTACATTGCTGGAATCTGACCGTATAGTTTCACTTTTATTTCAGGGATAGGATTTCTCTTCACAAAACAGACTAGTTGCGTTTTAGTCACTGATAGTTGGAAACTCCATTTGTTGGCCCATATTTTTACCGCTGTTTGTATGAATCGTGTCACATACGATACATTACGACCCCTCCTCCATATCGCTCCATTGTCCACAGAGAGATCTTCCAATCTCTATTTTGACAGTTTGGAAAACAATATTGGACTGCACACACTTCCTTGCGGAGTACCATAATCTATTTTATATATATTGGAATATGTTGATGATCCAACCCTTACCTGAACAGTTATATCAAGCAAAAAATATTTGTGCCTTCAATCCCTAATTTTTCCAACTTTATTAACAGGCCCTCCTTCCAAAGCATGTCATATTCATAAAATATGCCTACGACCATCTCTTTATTAACTTGAGCCTTTTGTTATGGGAGCATAAAATGTACTGCGTCCTTTACAGAAGCCACTCTTGCAAAATAATCCCTTTCCTTTCTAATACGTATCAATACACAATCTTACTATCATTAAATTAAATTTGATGTTAATGCGATAGGTCTATTATTTGCATGCATTATGCTTGTTAATGGCATGGCTAGAAGACAGGGGTAATGTATTTCCACAAAAAAGGAAGTTTTGCTGTGCCCCATATTAAAAAGACATAGTACGTTACATTCAAAGACAAATAAGATACATTTTGAATCATCATCTCATCCTTTCCTGGAGATGTTTGCTTAACTCCTCCAGCAATTGTCTTTAATTCATATAATGAAAATTCAACATCAAGACTGTCACAAGCACTTTTCTCCATCATAATATTTGGACATACCTTTCTACTTTGTTCTCCCTTTTATTTTCATTTCTTCTGATATGTTATTGTTACATTCTTTTCACATTACTTTTCACATTCACATCACAAAAAAGACCAAAGTTTCTTTTAAAACCACCCATTTTTCTGATCATACCCCATACTTCACTGACATCTACTTCCATCTACATAATTACTCTAACATCCATACCTATTTAACAACAAATTACATAGTGATTACTTCTTATTGTAGAGTCCTCGCAGACATATATGTAAATATGCAATGACAAGACAAGGCAATCTACCTGTTGTGGAAAAAACTACATCAGATGGCATTCATGTGCAATTTTACCTAAGAAACCTGTATTAACAATAATTCTGATAGCACGTGAAGACAGCATTAAAGGTAGTGCAATCAAAAGTAAGCTAATTGCCTGCACAAAATATGAAAGCATTGCAATATAACAATAACAATGTTAAAGTTTAAAGTGGTTTCATAAATTAATTTAAAACATAAAAAGCTAAACATACTGATGCACATTCTTTGTTCTTTATTTTCTAGAAGTATAGAGTAAAAACCTTGCTGTATTTTTGTGTAGTTATGAGGATAGATTATGGACTTTCAAGGGAAAAAAACTTTCAAGAGCGTAAACCCAAATATTGATCCATAGAAGTTTTACACAAACAACCCTGGGCAAAAAGTAAGTAGGCTATATGGTGCAGATATGACATCACTTTGTAGGCCAAAACGTAAATGAGTTAGCATTTTAGCACTTCCGGTTCCATTGTCCCGAAGTCAATGGGTTTTTTTAATGGGATTTTGGTTAAAAGGCTGAAACAAGGTCTGTGGTGAACACACTCTCAAGGCACTTTCACGTTTTATTCTACGACATAAAATACATCAAATTTTTTAAGCTGTTACGTGTCTTAATAAAAGTCGGCTGCTAACAAGTAGCTAAAGGGGACTACAGAAGCTGTCAGGGACATTAAACGTCATCACGCCGAACAACTCGACCCGCTTTTACAACCTTGTTATAATTCTGCTCTTATAAACTATTCTAACTCAAACTTTCAGGGAAAATGTTTTTAGATAAAAAACTTGAAGAGTTGTCAGAAGCTTAGTGACGGTGACATTGAAGTTGTGGGGCCGTGTTGTAGTTCCTTTATACCTTTAGCTTTTTACTTCTGGCGACTGCATTTAGGCTTGAAAATTAATAAAAGTTGTGTTCATCAATGAAAATTGTCTTGATGGACAAAACGTGTAAGTATCATAAACTACTATGATCACAGAGCTTTTTTTGTTTGTTTTTTTGCGATAGTCCAAAAGCCTATGGAAAAATCCTATTGGGGTTTTGTTGAGGGAACCAGTGTGATGCTAACTGCCGATTGGCCTACAAAGTGACATCATACCTGCACCACTCTATAGGACGTATACGTGCGTATGGCCCCGACACTTTTGACTCCCAGAGAAATGGGAGTGCATGAAGTGATAAAATGCACCTTGAAATCCCGCAAGTTTCGCAAATAGATTTTGTTCATGTTCAAGTTGGTCACGCGTATTTGCGGTGTTCACCAAAAGAAAGCAGCTTGGGATTGAAAGTGACTTCTGGGTGAGCTGTGCTTCATACAACATCTTTACACAGTTGACAATGGACTTTTTTGCTGTAAAATTTTGCTGAACTTAAAGTTTTTTTTATTGCTTTATTATCAACAAATAGCATTTACAAGAGTAACTTCCATATTACAGCAGAAGTACCTGTTACATGCTTCACAAAACAATGGAAATTATAAAAATGAAATGGAAAAAAAGAAAAGAAAAAAGGCTGACTGTATAGGCTAGGCTACTAAGGTTACTAGGTTAGGCAATTACGGACAGGCTAGCAATAGCAAGTTAGCGTTGAAACAAGATCCCACCTTCCCTTCAGAGTGTCTCCAAATTTTCCTGAAACATTTTAATATGAAAATAATATCAGGACTTCAGGTCAGTGACCTTCAAATATTCATGAACTTTAGTTATAAATGAACACATCAGTCAATAATATGCATGTGAAAATGCTGAAATATTTAGCAAGGCCTGGACATGTGTTCAGAGCTCTGGAACGGTGTGAACAAAAAAATCAAGGGTTTGATTCTTTAGCCAGTTTGGCCGTGTTGAAACTGTTGAAAACATAAGTGGTTTGAACCCCAAATCATGATGGTAAGAATCAGATCGCTTAAACCCATTAGTATATTTGTCTTGATTTATTCTGGCCTCAGGCCCAAACACAAGGGCCAACAGATTTCACTTACGTGCACTGCTCAAAAGACTCTCTGTTACAGAAGACTTGTATGTACCGCTGCCCAGACAAACTACAAATAAGTTTAAAGAGGGTCCAAGGCTTCCAGAAAAAAAACTCCTGCTGCGGTGGGGCCTTGTTTCACATCACGTTAGATTGCTCTGAGGACCAAACACTTGTCATAAGCACTTGGATTTGCTTACAAACTTGGAGACTTTTATTCCCAATCTCATGTCCATAATAATCGCTGATTGACCTTGCATGACAATTCCTATGGATTTTCCCCTCCTTTGCAGAAGTTAATTAACTTGTGGAAAGCCCTCTGGTGGCATGGCCAACTCGCTGCAATTTAATTTAGGACTAATCTATATGAAATGGAAGGTTTGTGCCAAGAAAGGCTCAAGGTTGTGCTGGGATTTCACAAAACTGATGCCAATGCTCTGCAGTGCATTGCAAATGACTCCAATCAAAGAAAGCTGGGTTGATTTTTAGCAAGACAAAATAAGTCTCAGATTCAGGGAAAGAGCAATGTACATACCACTAATAATTGGGGAAAATTTAATCTTGCTTATCTAAGTCTAAAGGGACATCTGTGGATTTAAAGGAGATCTGTGAGATTGCATGACTGAATTTAATGTATGACACTGAGTCATTGGTAAATTTGCCAAACATGCTATTATAATTAAGTACATGACAGACACATGATACACACTGATTTGGAAGCATAATAATATGATATTAATCATATAAAGTGATTTTCATTAAGAAGTTCAAACAGTAGGTGGCATTATTCTCACATAGTTACAATTTGATTTCCTGAAATTTTTTTATTGCATTGAATATAGACAAATGTGTAATCAGTTTCATTCCAATAATTTTACAATAAATCCAGAATGATGTTTATTTTGTTTATTTAATATTAACTAATTTGACTTATTAATATGATCATATTAATATATATTTTTTATTAATGTAATATATTTTAGATACATAATATATATTAGACTGTTTATACATTTTCCATTATTTATGTTTTAATAATTTGAGATATATTTCTTTCACTCCCCTGAAAGCGAATTAATATTTTTCTTTTAATAGCACCATTTACATTTATTCATTTAGATGCTTTTATCCAAAGGGACTTACAAATGAGGAATACAACAAGCGATTCACCTTAAAGAGGCAATAAACAAGTGTTAGTAATAAGTTTCAAACATTGTTTACATATAACCTAAGAGAATCACTAGTTGTGAGTTGAGTGGATCTTTTCAACGACCTTCTGAAAGTATACTTTGGTGTCAAGTCATTTAAATTTTCTGCCTTATTTTCCAACAAGATGTTCAACAGATGTGAGATGTTGTAAAATATGACATAACAGATGTCTTAATGTAATTAAACCACAGAGAAATTTAACTGGATCCTTTAACAGCTTATTTAAACTGGATCTAATCTTATAATGCCAAAATAAAAAGTAGCCATGCAAAGCTGTGATGGCCACATACAGAAGAAGCTTTATGGAGAAAAATGTCCAACTGTGCAAAGAGCAATATGATGAACATGTTAGTGACAGATTGACATATCCACCTGTTAACCTCTAACATACCTGCCAGCAGTGAGGGAATCATGAGAAATTCAGCTGGCCGAGCTCTCCGGAGCGACTCACAAGCCAACTCTACCTGCCAAAATCTGTGGGCAGCAAAAAAAATATTATGCAAGCACCCCATTTGGATTTTAAACCGATTTGGAAATGATACAGGATAAATATGTGCTTGCATTTAAGTTGCACAATACAATATGGACCAGAAGCACAAAGTCAGAAAAATGGAGAATCCCAAAATCGCTGTCTCTTTCCACATAACATATGGTGACTATAAAAGTTATTCTGGTTATATTTTATAAATACATGCTTTTAGCTTAGAAAGATATTAGATATTAGCATTTTAAGGTAGCCTATCTGATCCAGATGCAAAGGCTTTTTCAAAAGGTAGACAATATGCTGCCATATAAACTCAGAAACAACAACAAAAAAAATCCCTTTTTCAGGATACTGTATTTGAAAGATAATTGTTTACAGATCTTTATTGGAAAGTGTTTAAACAATATTTTTTATGTTTGTTCAGTGAACCATGAACAATTTTTGCACATAGGCTACACCTGTGGAACAGTCCTTACGACACTAACAGTTTACAGACAATAGACAATTATGTCACCGCTACAATATCTTAGGACACTAAAGAGATCTTCCTACTGCTGAAAAACACCAGAAGAAAGATGCCCAGGGTCCCTGATCACCTGTGTGAACATGCCATAGTCCTGCTGCAGAGAGGAATGAGGACTGCTGATGTGGCCAGAGCAATAAACTGCAATGTCTGTATTGTAGGATGCTTAAGACGGTTGTAAAACAGGAAGGAAAGCTAATCGTCTTTGCAGTGTCAAACCATGTGCATTTTGCGTTACAGCGATCTGTCACATTTAAAAGCGCCAAAACGTGGGACATATTGACAGAATCTGACAACTGAGAATTTGTTCCATATCAAAAGTAACCTTCACTGTCTAGTCTGTCGGTGTCAGTGAGTGTCCTCTTTGTCCGCGATTTTTCTCTGCGTGAGAAAATGCAGTGGTCCAATCAGTAGTTAAGAGCCTGAACTTGCTTATTGTAATTCGGAAATTAGTGCACATGAGTGAAAAAATAAATAAATAAATACAGCACAGAAGAATGTATAATTTAGCGTGAGATTTCTTTGTTGAGCGTGAGACCGTGAGATTGAGGCTGAATGCGTGAGATTTGGCAACCCTGTATAATGCATAATTTTAATGCATTGCAACATGCTCAGTAAACAACTATTCAAGATGGTAAGTGAGAAAATTATAATCAGTCTATAAACATGATTGTTTTAATGTTGTTTCACAGTTTCTGACTCGCAGTTTTGTAACTTTGTATTGCAGCCAGTGGCGGTCTTAACATAGAGGCATAGGTGGGCGGCTGCTTGGGGCCCCCTAACAGCGGTCGTAGTAGGGGGGCCCCCAACCAACCTAAAAAAAAAAAAGAAAAATAGAAAAGAAAAAAAATGAAAAAGCCTCTTATCATCGTGAACACTTCAAAAGCATAGTAAATGTTATTAATATTCTTAAGAAATACGTTGAAATGTTGAAGTAGTAGTTAAAATGTCCAGTTCAAGGTTATCTGTCCCTACACATAACACCCCTTACATTCTCAATGGAATGGACTAGTCCGTAACGGTGCGCGCTGAGGCGCGAAACGGCGAAAGATAAACACACAATGACAGGAGGACTGGGAAGTACACAACGAAGCAAGACGAGTCTAAACGCGAAAATGAAACGAAGTTACCCAAGCGGCTCAAATAAAAGAAAAAAGACGGCGATATGTATTTGGCAACGCTGCCAAAAATGACAAACTTTTTTACGCCTTCTGTTAGGGATACATGCCGCTACAGCAGCAGCTGTTATGTGAAGTGATGCAAGGTGAGGATAACGTGTAAGTTATAACGTTACATCCTACAGAAAGGGCAAAAGTAAATATGACATTTATTATGGGTTTATTTGATGATTGTTTGAAGTTCGTGGAAATAAAAAGTTGTTATATATTTTTTGAAGCCTAATAAATGTTAATTTTTCGGCTTTCAATTACACTGTCATGTTGGATGGCCATAATTAATGTTTAAAATTAGGGGGAAAAAAATAATTTTTATCCAGGCATCAATAGCTGTATTAGTATCAGTCATATAGGTCTACTAACCTTCATTCATAAAAATATGCAATTAAAGTATTTAAAATATACTGTCTTTATGTTTTCTCTACATTCATTTGTAGATTAGCTGTGAAATTATTACATTATAAAATATATAAACTAATATAAACCTATTAAAATGTTTGTTTGTAGAATGTTTGAAATGTCAATCTCAAGTGAAATGCCAATTGCAACCTCCCTCACTCATACAAAGTCAATTATTCATCTTGGCAATATTTGCTATGTGTTGCTGTTTGTGATGTTTTGCTAAGTAGGCTATATTACTGTTTGTGGGGGTTTACCATAACTACCTGTCTTGCTGGTTATATTGATATTAATTTGATCTTAAAAAAAGAATAAACCGTGCTGGTTTTCCTGGCATTTTGGCAAAGACAGGTGTTATCTGAAACCGTATTCTCTGTTGTGTTCCATCATGACTATTAGTTTGTGTAGTGCTACACTTTGTGTGTTCTCTCCTTTCCATCTTCATTTTGGAGTAAAGAAATGTATGCAGGGTTTAAAGGGGAAAGTTTTTTTTCTCCTCTCCAACCTTTACTTCCCCGTAGATTAGCTTTCAGTCGGTACATTTTTTTTTCGTTCTCTTTTAACCTCCTGAGACCCTGCGACCTCATATGAGGACATCACATTTTTGGTTGTGTGCAGCATAATACTTAATTCTGTGTAACTGAAACATGTTTTTCTCAAACGAGGACACTTACACTGCCATCTGGTGGGGTCAGAAGAGAAAAAAAATGAACATAAATAATTTAAAGATGGCAGAGAACACAGGTCACATGTCACGCAGCCACTCCAGACCAAAACGTCCACAAGATAAAAAATCTAAAAACATTTAATTGTTGATTCTTGTTAAGTTATGCATAGAAGAGTTGTATGATTAAAATGGCATGCACATTTGACAAACTTTTGTAACAATAAAGATTTACTATGCTGCTAAAGTTGATGTCCACATATGAGGACAATGGGACTTAGCTTTGTTGAAATTGTATAAGATGTTAGCAAAAAAATAAAAAATTGTAGTTGCATTGAGCTTCGTGACGCACACTGGCTCACTCACTCGAGCGCGAACACACACACACACACACACACACACACACACACACACACACACACACACACACACACACACACACACACACACACACACACACACACACACACACACACACACACACACTCAACGGGGCTTGCGCACACACACAGACACACACACACACACAGACACACACATACATACACACACACACACTCTGTCTCTCTTGCTCGTCGCTCGCTCGCGACACACACACACACACTCACTTTGCTCACTCACTCGCACACACACACACACTCTCTCTCTCTCTTGCTCGCGATCGCGCGCGCACACACACACACTCTCTCTCTTGCTCGATCGCGATCACACACACACACACAGGATATGAATTGTTGATATCAACAATTCAATTGTTGATATCAACAATTACATTTTTGATATCAGCAATTTAATTATTGAAATCAACAATAGAATTCTTGATATCAACAATTGAATTCTTGATATCAACAATAGAATTATTGATATCAACAATTGAATTGTTGATATCAAGAATTGATTTCTTACTAGTAGAAATATAATTTTTGATATCAATAATTACATTGTTACTAGTAAAAATGCGAATTCCTGATTTTAATAATTCAATTGTCACTAGTTGAAATGTCTATTCTTGATATCAACAATTAAATGCTACTAGTACAAATGTTAATTTTTGATATCTGAAAATGTATTTCTGATATCAATATAATTTCAGATATCTAAAATGGCTTTCTTACTAGTAACAATTACATTCATGATATCAGAAATTAACATTGTCACTAGTGAAAATGGAATTATTGATATCATAAATGAACATTGTTACTATTAGCAATTAAATTGTTGATATCAAGAATAGACATTTCAACTAGTGACAATTGAATTCTTGATATCAAAAATAAAGGTTTTTACTATAAGAATTGTATTTCTGATATGTGAAATTGGAATTTCAACTAGTAAAAAATCAATTCTTGATATCAACAATTGATTTTGAATGGCAGCCTATGGAGACTTTTCACTAGTGAAAATACAATTACAGATATCAAGAATTATAGTTTTTACTAGTTGAAATTCAGTTTCAGATATCAAGAATTATAATTTTAACTAGTTAAAATTTAATTGTGGATATCAAGAATTAGCATTGTTACTAGTGGAAATGTAATTTCTGATATCAAAAATTGCCATTGTTACTAGTAGAAATCTAATTCCTGATATCAATAACTATTATTTTAACTAGTGAAAATTGAATTGTTGATATCAAGAATTCATATCCTGAAAATGAATAAAAGTTAAAACGGCTTGCCATAAACCCCAAAAAGCTAGAATAAATCTAAAATGCACGCCAAACCAAAACTCAGTTCTCAGGAGGATAAAGTTAAGATAGACCCACTGTCCTTGCATGAGGACATCATTTTATGCAAAAACTACTTCCTGTACAAAAACAAATTGTAGTTATTATACTTATTAGGTCCTACTTATACCAAATAGCAAGAAAAATTATAAAATGCACACCAGGCAAACTCTCGGGTCTCAGGAGGTTAAAGAAGGGATGGGGGGCCCCGTACCTACCTTCGCTTTGGGCCCCCAATTAGCTAAATCCGCCACTGATTGCAGCAGTTTTCGTGTCGTTATCTTACCAGCTACCTTAGGATGAATCGCTTATGTTTTCCTAATTTTTAAGGATAAAAGTGTCTGCTGAATGAATAACTGTAAATTAAATATCATATCAGCCCTATTTCAGATCAAAAAGGACATCTGGGTAAAGGTGACAGCGCAGTGCCACAATTTAAACTTTATTAAAAATAAATTTTAACTTTAAAAATGAACATGACAGTAGGCCTACGCTTCTTATGACACAATGCTCAATTATTCCCCTTCATTGCTCAGGATGAGCAAGTAATAACATGCTCCGTGTACCGCTAAAAGCCTTGGCGATTTTTCACTCTCTGCCAAATGATCGGCTTGAAAAATAAAACGAGCTTGACTCGGTCAGGGACACACTCTTAAAAATAAGGTTCCATAAGGGCGTTTTTGGTTCAATTTTTGGTTCCCCAAAGAACCTTTCAGTGAGACATACTTAAAAGACCCTTTTTTTTCTTAATGTAGGCCCTACTTAACTTTTTAATAATCTAAGGTAGGTGGGTGATATGAGCAAAATCTTACATCCCGATATGAGTAATTTTATTTCACAATAACAAATATATAACACAATATAGTTATTTTTGCTTTAACCTACCGGTTTATTTCCCACCCCTAATCTTAGGGTACTTTTATTTGACAACGATCTACCTTTGTGTGTTTTGTGTAGGCTAAACGAAAACATTGTCAAAACGATCCCCATTCTCACACGGATAAGGGAAAATTACTAAAAACGCTGTATTATGCATGCCAGGCTAGTAGTTGGAGATTTCACTTTGTATAGAAAGACTGAACGTGTAATAGGCCTACACTTGTGCAAGTGTAACCGGTCCTACTTGATCCGCTCTGAGCGGGATTCGAACTGGAGTCTCTGGCGTGGGAGGGGGACGCGCCGCGCGCTAACAAGCATGCTAAAAGCCGCAACCGCTAGTGAAACCCATTTCAAAAGTTTGCATTTTCAGGCCCCCAAAATGCCGAACCGCCAAAACCGCAAAAAAAAAAAAACGCATAAGAAGTCTGTTTTTAAATGAAAATGGTGTCATGTACACTCCCCTTAAATAACCTCTTTGAACTATAAAGAACCTTTTGTGCAATGAAAAGGTTCTTCATGGAATATAGATGACAATAAATAAACTTTATTTTTACTCACGCCTGACCGCCTCACACGGTGAAATGCTCGCGAAACAACGCCGTTTTTCAAGAGAAACGTGCACTTCTATTTTCAGGGAGGCCAAACGAAGAACGAAGCTGCTCAAGCATGCATAATAGGCTACCCATGAAATAAATCCAGACTGTGAAATGTTTTCATTTAAAGCACAGCTTTCAGCGCAGATAATGCTCAATAATATTTCAAGGAGGATTGCACGCTACTGTTATCCTATAAACGTCTTCTGAGGTTATGAGGTTCAAAGACAGCTATGAATATAGAGCCGAGCACTATAGCTTATATTCCTTTGAAATGCTCTCCGGCTACTTATCAGAATCTCATTTCAGGTCGTCTTATTGTTTTATTAGTGATGTTTGCTGAGGCGAGCATCTCTATAAGAGAGTAGTTTTACTCATCCTGCATAGTTTGTGTCACTTTAAATCTTGCAGCTTGTTAAGGAGAAGTGTGCTATTACTTTTCTAAGCAATCAGACAGACCCGTCGGTGAATGTTGCCTGGTGAATGATAAAATGGGCAAAAAAATCCCTTAGACTTAAATTGAAGGAGGACCCACAGTCATATAGACCAGAAGACCCAATGGTTGGATTATTTGGCTATCATTATGGTTGCACGTCTATTAACATTAAGTGGCATGGCATCTTACTCACAGAAGCCATTGGCACATGGCGCTATGCTTAGTCGCACATCCGGCACATAATATTTTTCAAACATGTAGTCATTTTGTGACACATATTTGAGTGGCATACATGTGCCAAAACATGGATCAAGCACACTTCTGAATAGTTAGTGCCAGTTTTCATAATTCATTTCAGAATGGCAGGTGTAACTTAATAATGATTTGTGGCATTTTCTCTCATGCTAGATTACAATTATATGAATTACCTGATTGGTCACTGTCCAATTGTGGTGGCACATACCCTTGCTGGTTGGTACCACTTCAATTAGAGCGTTTCACTTTTTGTGGTCATCAATCTAAATATATTTTATAATTCCAAATGACACAACTGTCAATTCATATGCAAATAGGAAAAAAATCTGTGTTGAGTTATCAAAACAATAGTGTATTTTCAATATGCATTTAGAATATATTGTAATAAAATTATTTAAAAAAACTTGTAATAAGAAATATTTACATACAACGGGCCAGAAGACACATATTTCACAAATGGACCATCCACATAAAGCTACGGCAGACAGCGGCATGTGTCACCAGGTTAGTGCCACAACATATGGTGATACTGATGTCCCACTATGTGCCAATGGCTTCTGGGCGTAAGATACCATGCAATTGAATTTTAATACCGCCTCTCCATGCTTAGTAAAATGTAAAAAAAAAAAATTAAAAAAAATTCAGCGTTGACAGTGAATCTGGGGAATGGTGTCTAAATTTAGACTAGATGGTTTTGCTATTCATAAACAGATATTCAGATCATTTACAAGTGGGAAACGGAGAGCGTCTGGCCTTTTTTTCTATCTCCGCAGGCAAGGCACAGATGGCAGAGATGGGAGTAGAAAAAGAGAATTATATCACCGTTTTTGAAACAACTTAGCTGTGAATTCACTTTGTATCAGTGCTGTTGTGCAGCTTGAGTTAATAAACCAAAGAAAACAAAGAAGGATGTAACATAGACAAACCTTTTGCATGGACATTAAAACTACAGCCATCAATCAAATTATTTACTGTCACATGCCTGTCCTGTCTTGTGTTGCACATGGGTGTTTGTTATGTTGTGCCATGTGCTGTTGTGATTGTTGATCCCTCCCCCTCGTTACCTGATTAGTGTTTGAGTTGTTCCACCTGTCCCCTCTTTATTTTGTTCCCTTCTTAAGTCTCCTCTTGTTTGCAGTCTTTGTCGGATCGTTGTCTAATGTTTCCTGTTCCCTGTGATCCTGTAAGTTTTATGTTCTGTTGTTGTTTTATATTTATTAGTTATGTTTTCCCCCTCGTGGGTTTTGTTTTGTGTTTGTTTTCTTTTGTAATAAATATAATTTCTCCTGCACTTGAGTCCTCACACCTTTTTGTCTTGCACATCCCGTGACAATTTACAGTGGGATCAAAATGTCTGAGAACAGCAGTGAAAATGCTTCTGTTGTTTTTGAAGTTTAGTTAGTATTTGGTTAATCTTCTTTTGCTTTAATTACTCAGGTGATCTTGTCAAGCTGACAGCTAACAAACAGAACTTTTATTCTCAGGTCTACATGAGAGAAATCCAAGATTTGTTGTGTGGTATTTGGACTCCCACTGTAATTCTAAATCAATTTGGTTGCAGTTTGCTCCATTTAGATTAGTTCCACATATTGACAACAGGAAAGTGATGATTGAGCTCTTCAAACACCTCTAGATTCAGAGCATTCCTCCTGTCTTTCCAAACACCCTCAGTGTGATGTCAGTGACTGAATGCAGTTATCATTTTATTTCCTTTAAGTCTGTCGCGCGCGCGCGCACACACACACACACACACACACACGTGTATATTGGGTTGAAATATAAGATGGACACGGTCTTGACAGGTGTCATGAGCTGAAATCCCCCCTAAACTATTAGAAATACTTGTAGCCTACTTCTAATCAGTCATCATTAGGGATCATCACCACACTGCAAGATTCGTTCATAAGTGAATTACCTGTGAGCTATGGATCTGCATATCTCAGTTAGCCTACTTGCACGCCACTTGTCTGGATAAAAACGCCTTTTATTGGCGTCTATGACACACTTGCGCATGCACGCACTAGCCATATGCTCGTGCTGCTAACCTCAATAATAGCGCGCGCACTCATTCTGCCATAGGCTTACATGACAAGATTTATATTGGCTGGCGTGCCATCTGTCGTGAAACAGGACCAAAAATTTCAGGTTTATTGAACTCGAGCTCCCACAATGAAGCGATAGGAAGGGATGCAGTGTTTTGAATTGGGGGAAATAATGCAGGAGTAACTCAAGGATGTTTTGGTTGTATCGCGTGCCAGGACTAAAGGTTTGATGCTCGTGTTTTAGTGAGTGTGGAGGTGATCGATTTTGCGTGAATCATTTACCGCAAAGTTACCAGACTGGACTATCGACGAGCAATATGCGTTTGTTGCTAGGTTTTGTTTTGTCAACTTTTTGGCTTTGGAAAGCGTCGCTTTCTCGCGTTTACACCAATCACTGGGCTGTTCGGATCCCCGGAGGACCAGTAGACGCAGATAAACTCGCCTCAAAATATGGCTTTACTAATTTGGGTCAGGTAAGGATATTTTTGTATTTGTTTAGTGCATTTATGGGAAACTCATTTAAATGAGTTTCAAGTCCACGAGAATACAGTATCATTGGTATGCGAGCATTATCAAAAACTAACAAGTTAGGTCATGCGTAAATTACGCAAACTATTACGCACTGAAACACAATTTGCTCAGGGCTGTCACTCTAATTTTTGGTATTTTTAACCTGCACGAATCGATTAACAGTTGTAGCCTAATTCCTAAACTGGCAGCGAAAAATGGTAGTTCCTAAATGTAAACAACGCAGTGCTATTTCTTTGACACATTCAATTAAATATTATGTACAGTAGCAGAAACTTTATCGTGATTGTTTGGTTCAAGCGAGTAAATGAGCGCCAGTAAAATGTCGAACAGTGGCGTTAAACGCGTTAATTCGAGTGATAAAGAGAAGATTTTTCAAGACTACTGGAGCGGGTGGCTGTTGCCCAAACCTCGATTACGTTTTCCAAGAAATCTCGAAACCTTATGCAGGAATGATTAACTCCGTGTGGACCGTAAGAAACATGGAGCAAGATATCTCAGGATTAACCTATGGTTTAAAATGTCTCGGGGTTATGTGCAATTAAGCAGCTGGATTTACTTCATGACCATGGTTTTAATAAAGTATCAAGTAGGGACCCAAAACAACTACTATAATAGTTTATAGTACAAAAGCTAAACTTAAGTAAACATCGAAATGAATTACCATAAATTGCATAATATGTAAATTACATTGACATTGGCTGAATAGGAAAATTAAGATGTACTTTTGTATTATGATGATTTTTGATTGGTGTGGCAGCTAATAAATCACCACAAATCAAACACTGATTGGCCCAAATGATCCTGTATGTAATATAACTAGATAGTTTTGCATAGTTTTAGTCATGTGTTTTAAAGCACAAGGAGAACAAGCAAACTGTCCATGTGTCACTAGGTAGAAATTAGACAGGTGCAACATGAATTTGTAGAGAAATACTGTCGAGATTGACAGAACGCAGCCTTTGGCTTCAGTTTATTGTTTATGTTGACTATGCACTGTTATCTTACTATGCACAATTATAGCCTTTATTTGCATTCTATCGTTTGCATTTAGCTTGTTTTCACCACTGCAAAACCTATTTTTGATCAAGTCTTTCAGTCATAATGCTAAGGTGTGTGAAAAGTTCCCTCCTCCTACTTGAAAAAAATGTACATGTAGGCCTATAGTGGGAGCAGATTGATCAGCCAATCAATGAGATGCAGAATTTGATCTAATTTTAAATTGGTGGTATAATGCCTTTTTTTTTACAAGATGTAAGTCTCTGATGTCCCCAGAGTGTGTATGTGAAGTTTTATTTCAAAATACAAAACAGATAATTTTTATAGCATGTTAAAATTGTACCTTTTTGAGGGTGAGTAAAAACACGTTGTTTTGTGTGTCACACTTTAAATGCAAATGAGCTGCTGTTCCTGGCACAGAGGGCGGAGCTTCAAGAGCTCATGTATTAGTAGCTTGCAGACAAGCACTAAAATGATAGAAACTGTTCTGCCTTTTATGTTCAACCTGAAGTCAGACAATGATGGAGAGACTCAAGAGGAAGTGACATGTAGAATGCAACAGGATGTTTATGAATGGTTAGTTGGATGTGGAGTTAACTATCTTCAAGTCATTGATTAGCATATTCTTTCTTGATAATCTATAAATTGCTTGTGTCATGTGGGAACTGTTGTAAGATGCTTACAGAGTGACTTGATATTGCAGTTGTGTTACGTACTATATTGGAATAAATGTGAAAAGACGGATGCGACAGCTGAAACGGACTCAAAAATGTGCTTTACTACAAAAACTCTTCCTCTTCTCAGCACTGCCTCGCCCCGGCAGGCCGTTTGTTGTAGTCCTTAAAAAGCGATTTCTGTCAAATAAAATATCTCCCTTTGCTTTGAACTTTGAGCGTCGTAACTTTGCAGATGTTGTTTATGCTCAAACAGCAACATTACACACTAACTAAAGTTAGAAAAGTGAAATCATAATCAAGTTCCATTGGTTATTTTATAGGAGGTGGGAGAATTCAGAGTGAGGTTGGAAGTGGAAGAATTCCAACTTGAGTATTCCCACTACTGATTCGTCTGAATCACATCATAATTAGCCACTGAATTAGACCACCCACTCTTCCTTTCTATAAAACTTCAACCTTTTTTGTTGTTGTGGTTTAATAGCCTAGACTTGTCACATGTGTAATACCTCAAAGCATAAATTGCAGTGATATGCTTCAGGTTGTGAAATCATTTTATATGTGGTATTTCACCTTTAAAAATTTAAAGTATCAAAAAGCCATTTAGAATTATTAGTTATTATTTTTATTAGTATTTAGAATTTCTAAATGCTGCAAGTGTACCTATTAAGCCCACCAAAATCTAAGTCTAGGTTTTTTTCATAGATATTGACAAGGTTTATAAGGAAAATAATTAGTTAAAATGCAAGATTTATCTCTCATTTAAAAATGTATTAATTAGTTGATGTACATTTTTGAATATAAAATTAAGATAATTTAGGAATAAAGTCAGAAGTCTGGCATGGGCTTAATTGGTACTTTTGGCACCATTTAAGCCCGTGTGTGTTCCAAATAAGCCCACATCATCATTTATTCACAAAATATAAAAAATGTATTGATTTTAAAGAAGTAAAACATCAATATATTTATTCAGTAACAGGGAAGTATTAAAAAAAATCCTTGTGCTAATGTTTGATTAGAGCCCTGGGTGGGATGGATTGGTGGTAGTGGCCGATGGTCTGGAGCCTGAAGTCGGCTTGACTGGAGTTGTAGCTGGAGTCAAGCTGGAAGTTTGACCGGGTGTATCTCGGAAGCCTAGCCGAGTTAGGGCTCCATACTCTGGGCTTAGGGGGGCCTCCTATGGGCCCCAGACACCGGGAGTCTGGAGCCTTAAGTCGGCTTGGCTCCCGAGTTATTCCTGGTCAAAGGTGGAAGTTTGACCGGGTGTGTCTCGGGAAGGAAGCCGAGTTGGGGCTCCAGACTCTGGGGTTTCGGGGGGTCTCCTAGTGGGGCTCCCACACCGGGAGTATGCAGCCTTAGGTCGGCTTGACTGTGGAGTTATGCCCGATCAAAGTTCCACAGGACGTGACCCTATCTCGGGAAGAAAGTTAGGGCTCAATACTACCGGCATAGGGGCCCCACTGGGTGACCCCTCCATTCCCGGAGTCCGGAGCCCCAACTTGGCTTGGGTCCCGAGTTTTGCCCGGTCAAAGCTGGACCAGAAGTGGCGGAAATGTTATCATTAAACACTTTCAGAAAATGTATCAAAGTTTGCAATTAGAGGGATTCCTCATTGAAACACAGGGTGGGCTTAAATGGTTCCACAGTGAGTAATGGTGAAAAAAGACAATGTTTTCCTTTAAAAATGTAAGATATGTTTACAAATAAATGCATGGAGCTTAAATATACTGTGGACTAAGTATCGTAGTAATTTTCATTGTGCCCACATTGAGAAATGTTAAGTTTTTTTCATTCAAGGTTAGCTTGTGTTGGCTATAGTTTGCATGCATTTTGTGGCACTGTACCATTTAAGCCCATCTAAAAAAAAAAGTTAATTTATGAAAATAATCTTCTCTACAAAACAATTTATGATGTATTTATTTGTAAATTAATGTAAAATGAATCACAAAACATTTATTGTTTGCAGTTCACATGCTTAATTCTTTGGCAGTCTATCTTTCTGTAAGGCTAATGGTTTGACCAAGAGATTAGCTTTGAACGCAAGCTAATAAAACTCATCTTTCCATTTAAATGAAAATTATATAAAATGATAAAGTACTATTTGTTCATACACAAAAAACAACACATTTATCTCTTATTTGACATAATATCAATGTAGGTACCAAATAAATGCCTGAAAATTGCAGAAATGTATTGATTTCTGAAGGGTCCCGAAACACCAAAGTTTTTGGGTGACTTTGTGTGAGGTCCCCTGAGACAGCTTGCACATGGGTGGGACTAACTCAACATTGCCAAATGTGATTGGTATACAATAAAAAATGCCAGGGAAGTAACAAATCACTGGATTGATTAAAATAATGAGCAGCATAAAATATGATTTACTCTTTTTTTTTTTTTAATTTGACTTTGAAAGTGGGCTACATGGGCTTAATGGGTACACTTACCCTACTTGCTCAATGTGCATTCTTGCATTATGTAAAGAATTACCCCTCAATCCTTAAATAAACTCGTATTAAACATGTTTACATTGTAAGAACTTGAAAAATCATACTTGAGAAATCATTGTTTGAACACGTTAGTCAGCTCTTGTTTCTCAAGTCGACCGCACTGTATGAAATGCACATCTCTCTTGCACTCAATGGCCTTAGGACATCTGGAGGTGGTGTCTGTTCAAATTAACACTGTCTACTACACTACTAGTATGCCTTGAATTTAGTCTCTGTGAGGTTGCTAATCTCAGGGCTTCAAGATGTTCTTCTCTGAGGTCTGTGAAGCTTTGATGTGATAGGATTGGTTGCTCATTGCCTCATCACAGTGGTAGATCTCTTTTATTTTTTTGTTGAAAGCACAGACAAAGTTGTCTTTCAGGGTTATTTTAAGTCCTCTTTGTCACCTAATGCTTTTACATACATCTCAATTCAGCTCAGTGTGTACTGACAGCAAGGAGAATCAATATGAGTGAACAAAGAACATGGAGTTTATTTACAGACAGATATGTGAATGGATTCTTCCCCACATTTTTGGCAAAGGCATATTTAATATTACACCCTCTCAGTTGTTACAAAAGAAAACATTTATTTACAATTATAACATTTGCAATGCAGAAAAATCATGTAAAGTATTTAAAAAAATATATTTATCTGCAAAAGAAAATTATTTAATTATTCTACACAGCCTCAAGTATCTATCCAAACGGTATGACTTTTTTTTTCATTGTTTTTTTTTAAATAATCTTCATCCATCTATATTTTCCAGACAATCATCTACTGTATATGGAAAATGCACAAAAAACACCATAAAGTAGTACATACAAGTTATACAACTTTTTATCTCTTTATCCACTGAAATGTTCCAAACTTCTAAACTTCAAATTCAAAAAGGACACTTTGGTGCATCATTCCAAGTATGTCATCATGTACTCTAAAATGCCATTTGGTACTTGTGTATATTGTAGGCAATGATGTGACAGTTTAAATATGTTGGGTGGAGATTTATATTTTTAATTATGAAATTTAAATGATTCATTTTTGTCTGTTCCCTGTGCAAAGCTATCGAATTATGGAAAATTACTCTTATTGACAAAAACAACAGCAATGCATACAGGTTTATAACAACATCGAGAGCGAGTAAATACTGAACTATTCCTTTATCATTTGACTCAGAAGTGCCAGTGTGTGATAGATGTGCTAAGGACAGAAGGCATGTGCCAACTAGATTTCGCCTTCTGCAACACCAACTGTGTGCCATATGTCCATTTTACGGAGATTCTCTTTGGCTTTTTGTGAGGCTGGAATAGCAATTTATGTGCAAGGTCTTTTTTATACTGGAGTCTGTGCTGTATGTGCTCAAATTTCTCTCTCTCTTTTTTTTTTTTTTGCTAGCCCCTGCCAAGATGCAATTTCTGTCCACCAAATCTGTCTCTGATAAAAGTTCATATCATGCCTTTCTCAAATGTGTGACTGTCAATTCTCTTGCTGGTTTTCATGGTTGTTTGTTCTGTAGATCGGAGGACTGGAGCACCATTACCATTTCCATCACAGCAGGGTGGTACGCAGATCCACCTTTGCCACGAGGGGCTCTCACAGCTTCATTCACATGGACCCAGAGGTAACCCTTCCCACATGTGGCCACCATCACCAAACACTCCACTGCGTCGTAACTTTGCAGATGTTGTTTATGCTCAAACAGCAACATTACACACTAACTAAAGTTAGAAAAGTGAAATCATAATCAAGTTCCATTGGTTATTTTATAGGAGGTGGGAGAATTCAGAGTGAGGTTGGAAGTGGAAGAATTCCAACTTGAGTATTCCCACTACTGATTCGTCTGAATCACATCATAATTAGCCACTGAATTAGACCACCCACTCTTCCTTTCTATAAAGGCTTGAAAGTTTATGAAAGAGACCTTTTGTAGCCCTGCCCCCTTTTTTAGAGCCCCTTCCGGTTTGTATTTCCACAGCGATCTTGCATTTATGAATGAACTGCTCGTTTTAAAAAAATTACCGGTCTGCTGACATTTAAGACATCTGCTTTAAACATTACAATGCTCATGATAACTTACGTTAACTCTTCAATAAGTAAATCCACTTCACCAGCTAATTATTCTTCGACAGCGATACCATAGATATATACAACGCTACTGCAAAAAAGGAAGTTCAAAGACAAAATTCTAAAGATGGCTGTCTTTAGACGTTTCTCTGGCGCATAATGTCTATTGCAAAGTGAAAAATATGTACTATTTATGCTACTGCTCAAAACTGTGGGGTCAGTATCATTAAAAAAAATTAAATAAATGTATACATGTACTTAAGGATGCAAGGAAGCATTAAATTGATCAAACACGGTTTTCATTGTATGCCATAAACATCTAAAGATTGGGCCTGTGCAGGCCATCTGACTCAAGAGCTGATGAAGTGTGTGCTGCTGAATCATAAACACCCCGGTGATGCCGGTGGGATGGTAGTTAAAATTTACAGCTAAATATGGCAGCAGTTGTGTATTCATAGCGCATTTCATTTTGCGCATGTCCTGCAGTATGATGTGTTGTTGTGAATTTGAAACAAATTGTAATCTCATCTTTGATGTTATCATTTTCAGCATGGTGAGGTTCTGATATGTCTAAAGATGTTTAAATGACTACTTGAATACGCATCCACATTTTTACATTGGTCAAAAATCATTTAATCTACTCTCAAAGGCCCTATGTTTAATTTTGGGGTTGGTTATGGCATCATTTTTGTACTCTTATTCTGTTTCAACACTGAACAGGGTGACTTTCAGCCCGGGGTTGCAAAAGCACTCAATGCTCAATATTGCATAATTAAACAATAGCACAGATGGACCCTTCTCCCTCCACTGTGTACAATGACCTTAAAACTATAACTGAAACTTTATGGGAAAAAAAGAAATGAAAGAAAATGTATTAATTAATTTCTTTCAAATTTTTTTTTTTTTTTAGTTTTACTTGGTTCCCAAAAGTTGAGAGAACTTTTGTTAATTTTATCAATTCAAATACATTGGACAAATCAATTGGATAAACATAGTAAATTAAGTTTAGTTTACTAAAATAATTTTTTTATTCACTCCCAGGATTTCGCAGGACTTATCACTGATTTTTACAGACTTTTTTGAAAAATTAAGGTGATATTTGCTGGATTTATTTTTTTGTGTGTGTGTTGATTTGCACAAGGCATTGGTCTCACCAGTATAGATCTACAGGTCCTTCTCAAAAAATTAGCACATTGTGATAAAGTTCATTATTTTCCATAATGTAATGATACAAATTAAACTTTCATATATTTTAGATTCATTGCACACCAACTGAAATATTTCAGGTCTTTTATTGTTTTAATACTGATGATTTTGGCATACAGCTCATGAAAACCCAAAATTCCTATCTCAAAAAATTAGCATATTTCATCCGACCAATAAAAGAAGTGTTTTTAATACAAAAAAAAAAGTCAACCTTCAAACAATTATGTTCAGTTATGCACTCAATAGTCAATACTTGGTCGGGAATCCTTTTGCAGAAATTACTGCTTCAATGCGGCGTGGCATGGAGGCAATCAGCCTGTGGCACTGCTGAGGTGTTATGGAGGCCCAGGATGCTTCGATAGCGGCCTTAAGCTCATCCAGAGTGTTGGGTCTTGCGTCTCTCACCTTTCTCTTCACAATATCCCACAGATTCTCTATGGGGTTCAGGTCAGGAGAGTTGGCAGGCCAATTAAGCACAGTAATACCATGGTCAGTAAACCATTTACCAGTGGTTTTGGTACTGTGAGCAGGTGCCAGGTCGTGCTGAAAAATGAAATCTTCATCTCCATAAAGCTTTTCAGCAGATGGAAGCATGAAGTGCTCCAAAATCTCCTGATAGCTAGCTGCATTGACCCTGCCCTTGATAAAACACAGTGCACCAACACCAGCAGCTGACATGGCACCCCAGACCATCACTGACTGTGGGTACTTGACACTGGACTTCAGGCATTTTGGCCTTTCCTTCTCCCCAGTCTTCCTCCAGACTCTGGCACCTTGATTTCCGAATGACATGCAAAACTGAGCAACAGTCCAGTGCTGCTTCTCTGTAGCCCAGGTCAGGCACTTATGCCGCTGTTTCTGGTTCAAAAGTGGCTTGACCTGGGGAATGCGGCACCTGTAGCCCATTTCCTGCACACGCCTGTGCACGGTGGCTCTGGATGTTTCTACTCCAGACTCAGTCCACTGCTTCCGCAGGTCCCCCAAGGTCTGGAATCGGTCCTTCTCCACAATCTTCCTCAGGGTCCGGTCACCTCTTCTCGTTGTGCAGCGTTTTTTGCCTCACTTTTTCCTTCCCACAGACTTCCCACTGAGGTGCCTTGATACAGCACTCTGGGAACAGCCTATTTGTTCAGAAATTTCTTTCTGTCTTACCCTCTTGCTTGAGGGTGTCACAGTGTCTGGTTTGTTCCCTGGGTTCTTTCCCTGATCGTCACATTTCCTTATGTACTACATTTCCCATCATCCTGTTTGTCACTTATTTGATTATTGCACACAGCTGTTTCCCGTCACCTTGTTAGTTTCTGTGTGTATTTATACCCTGTGTGTTTCTGTGTTCATTGTGGATTCCTTGTTATTCGTCACTACACTTCTGGTCTGTGTTCTAGCCTGTTTCTTGTTTTGTTTATTGTGTTTGGATTGCTAAAATGGACTTTGAACCCTGCCTGGATGACTATGAATTGGATTGCCCTAATAATAAATATGCTGCATTTGGATCTACCTGTTTTCCCGTGTGTTCCTGTGACAGAGGGTGTCAATGATGGCCTTCTGGACAGCAGTCAGGTCGGCAGTCTTACCCATGATTGCGGTTTTGAGTAATGAAACAGGCTGGGAGTTTTTAAAAGCCTCAGGAATCTTTTGCAGGTGTTTAGAGTTAATTAGTTGATTCAGATGATTAGGTTAATAGCTCGTTTAGAGACCCTTTTCATGATATGCTATTTTTTTGAGATAGGAATTTTGGGTTTTCATGAGCTGTATGCCAAAATCATCAGTATTAAAACAATAAAAGACCTGAAATATTTCAGTTGGTGTGCAATGAATCTAAAATATATGAAAGTTTAATTTTTATCATTACATTATGGAAAATAATTAACTTCATCACAATATGCTAATTTTTTTAGGAGGACCTGTATTCATAATTCTGCTTAGCTGAAAATACAGAATTGTGTTAGACACAGATGCCTGCATAATACTGTCACTGATTACATACTGTATATTTTAAATGTTTTAATTATTTAATGTTTTGACATTTTATTTTTAGTTATATTATTCTCTAATGTTGTATAATTGTTTTAGCATTTTTTTACAACTTAAATTACTATTGTCTTAAATTGCAAATAATGCGACAGTTGGTTGAATTCACTTTATTCTTGCAATCGCAAAATCCTGGAGGGACTGGTTAATGCACCATCAAAATTAACAACACTAAACTGAAAATTACTCCATTTTGTATTATGGGTTTCACACTAGTAAAACTTTTAAAACTATAATAACCTTTTTTAGGAGGTGTAGCAACCATTATATGGGAGGACACTTTTAATTATGATACTTTTATTGGGAAATCATTATGTTTTAAGACTTTTGTTTTGCTTGGCGACAGCACAAATGAAAAAATTGTAGTTGGACACATACACAAAACAATTTTAAGATCAAAAGTTTGGTAAAACCAGTAGTACTGGGACTACTGGTTAAATATTCATTATATTACTAAATATTGAATATTCATAGGCCAAGCTGTTAAGTTCTGTTACAATTGTGTCCCTCCTACTTTCAGATGGTTCCTATGCTCTGACTTTCAATCCTCCAACTTACACATTAAATCACTTCGGTCCCGGACGCATTAATATGACGAGCAGCCGTGTTTGTCCAAGACTTCATTTGACAGAGCAGCCAGGCATTCAAAGTCAAGCTGTTTCCAGGATTTGGAAGCCAGCCCTCCCCTGCTAAGATTATCTCCTCCCGACAGCCGGCATCTCGGGAGTAATAAAACAGTTCAGGTCTATTGGAGGGCATCTGACGGAGGCTCTCTGATCATATCCTGCCCCGGGCCATGTGTACAAATGGTGTGGCGTGCCAAATGCTCAATAACCCATTTCATCAGTGTCAGGCCACAGGCAGAGGCCATGCGAGGTGGCGCGAAATGTTTTGTTACCACAAGCAAAGAGCTGTCAAGCTTAAAAGAACGGGGCAAATAACATCTCATCCAATAGATGTGTTGTTGAAGTGTTGTAGTCTATATAAAAGGACACTGAAAATGTAATCTTTCAGATCTGCAGTTGGTGCATTGTAATAAAAGGCACCAGTGTTCAATAATGAATTACACTACCTTTTAAAAGATTTTTTTTTTAAAATAAATGAATAATTTAATTCAGCAAGGATGCATTAAATTTATCAAAAGTGATCATAAAGACATTTAGAATATAACAAAAGATTACGGTTTTAAATGAAGGCTGTTATTTTGAACTTTATATTCATCAAAGAATCCTGAGAAAAATGTATCACGTTTCCACAAAAATATTAAGCTGCACAACTGTTTTCAACATTGAAAATAAAATAAGAAATGTTTCTTGAACAGCAAATCAGCATATTAGAATGATTTCTGAAGGATCATGTGACAAGACCAGAGTAATGATGCTGAAAATCAGTTTTGCCATCACTGGAATAAATTACATTTTAAAATTTATTCAAATATTACGTAGAATGTGCATTCACAGGTGTTTATCAGTATTTTATCGATTTCAAATCATCCAATTGAACTATCTAGAGTATATGCTACAGTACATACTACAAATCAATTGAAGTGCATAGTTTATTTTCTTGTACGTGAGCTGCTGATTTGCTGCCACAGCAGTGTGACATGCTGTACTTCATCTAAACCATTTTAAATTCTACTACATGCAGTTTTCAATAGCTTTGTTCAATAGCTCTTGATACTATATATCCTAACTATATCTGAACAAGTTTATAACTGATTTAACTGAATCATTGAGAGATATTTATTATCACTGTGCATTTTTGCTGCACTCACCCTTTCGCTCTCTTGACATTCGATTCAGCTTCCAAAGAACTTGCTAGAGATTCATTAGTGGATCAGTATGTCCACATATTAGTGGATCCAAACATTCAAGAATTATTAATGGAACCAAATGTCATAAATCATTTGGTTCTTTTGATTTATTTATTTAATAGAGCCACTTTTTAATAAGAACTGGTTCTTGGTTTCCAACCCAACCCATTCATTTATAGCACTGGGACTGTAACAGAGAGAAAGACATAATAATTGCAATATGTGATTTTCATTACATTTCCCTCTGGACCTCTTTAATGAAAGCAAGAAAGCTAGTGATTCTGAAGTTAAGCTCTTTTGAGGGGAACCACAAATTCGGGCATTGCCGCAAGACAAATAAATCTGCGGGTATGGCCGGGTGACTTTTCAAATTAGAAGTCTGCATCCCTTTATTTACAACAGATGATACGTTTAACTGGAAGGATACAGAGATCTAGATAGATCTGGATGTGGTTGGTGCTGTTCTAATCGATATAGAAAGCACAAGAGCACTTAACTGCTTTTAGTCATTTTTAGACTAGCACACACTCTAATTCATTGATGATTTTTGTATTTAGTATTCAAGGTAAAACATGATTGCACTAACCAGATATTATAATCATAAGGGAATTCTAAAATCGGCAGCTATTCTATTGCTATTACATATTTAGTGACAGTAATATGTGTAAAAAACAGGTGAAAAAAAATCTCTTAGACTTATATTGATATGCGTATATTTTGGATGGTGTGACTGTATCTGTTGTTCAGGCTGGATTTAGGAAAGCATGTTTCAGAGTACTACATTCCCATTTGTTTCTCCTCAAAATGCAATGACTACATAAGCCTCACGTAATGGAAAAGCCAGAGCGTGACTAAATACAGACCGCGCATTTCGCAGACATGTTTATGTGCATGAAGGTGAGCATAAACTGTTTAGTCTTTGATGCGAGTCGATGTAACCCGTGCTTTTTCTGCAGGTTGAATGGGTGCAGCAGCAGGTGGTGAAGTCACGAGTGAAACGTCAAGCCAGGAGTGACCCGAGCTACATCCACTTCAACGATCCTAAATGGTCCAACATGTGGTACATTGTTAGTAGATATTTCACACATTCAGTCCTGTATTTCATAGGCTATCTTTACCTTTTGACCTTTTTTTTCCTAATGAAGTGATTTAGCAAATGAATCGCTGCCTCATTTCCAGTGACTCCTAGAGAGAAAAGGGCCACTGATTTGTGTTTCATTAAACGGGCTCGTTTGTGAAGCTCCTGTTGTTTTATTTGTTTTATAGCAGGACTGTTTCCGCTACCCTTGCCTCATAAAGACCGAACTGTGTGACTGTAGTGTATGTGCGCTAGTTTGTTTCTCTTACTAGCTTGATGGTATGAATTACAAATTAGTTCAAATTGAGGAAACGAACACAATCACACTAACACTGGCATTAGTCAGGGCAAATTTCAGTCATAATAATCATTTTACATAGTCGTTCAAGAATCCCTGTTTCCCTTGACAAAAAGCTTATAGGATTTTTCCATTGGCTTTTGGATTATTGCATAAAATAAGTTCCATGACTGAAAGAAGTGAATGATTCTTTCATGTTTAGTTCATCATGTTCATCATAATCTTCACAAATGAATGCAACCTTTATGAATTTTGATGTGTAAATACAATTGCTAGAAGTAAAAAGCTGAAGTTAGGCTATAAATGTACTACACAAGTCACATGACTTCAATGTCATCACCATTAAGCTTTCAACAACTCTTTCAGTCTTTCTTTAAAAACATGTTCCCTGATAAGGATCCTCTGTGCTCTCACTGTGATATTATTGATGAATCTGATTGCATTATGTTGCATTATTTAGGAGAAAATTCTGTGCATCTCTTTTGGTTTTCTTTGTTTTATAAAGATGTTTTATTTGGCTTTTGCTAAAAATTTCCAGGGTTAAGTTACTCCATAATTGTTATCCTACTCTTATTTCAACAAGATTTTCATTGATTACTGATTGAAGAGTAGCCTTGAACCTTGAGAAATGTGTTACTCTTTATTCGTTGGCATCTAATTTCTTCTGCTTCCGAAAGTATCTTTCGAAGGACTTCAGACCTTGTTAGTTTTACTGAAGTGTATGCAAATCCTTTTGTTCTTTGTATATCAGTTTCAAACACTACAAGATTAATAGTTAATCCAGTAGAGCTGATGTTTTCAAGCATTATTAAAGCATATTCGGTGTTTGTTTGCATTCGCATGATTAATATTGCAGCACAAAGGTATCTGAGACTGTTTTCAATCCATCCTCTGATGTTGACTTCACACTGGGACGTCTTTGTTGATTGTGTCCTCAAAGACTGCGTTGAAAAGAATCATAAATGAGACCTTGAAGGACACGAAAACCTCTGCCGCTGAATAAACATGAATCATGCCGTTTAATTTACAGGGTTATGCTGCCACTTGCTGTGACATATTTCCTCACAGACGGATTGAGTCATAAGGTTACTGAAGTAATAAAGGCTTGTGTTTCTGGAGAGCAGAGAATGTTGCTAATGTTCCAATGTTACCTACTTTCAAAGTCAAATGCATGTGCCTGAAACTGATTGCAAGTGAAGGTACATTGATGTTTGATGACTCCTTATTGTCTTCCAGCACTGTAGTGATAAAAACAGCCGCTGTCGTTCAGAAATGAATATCCTTGCGGCCTGGCAGAGAGGCTACACAGGTCGAAATGTGGTCGTCACCATCTTGGACGACGGTATTGAGAGGAACCATCCGGATCTGGCTCAGAATTATGTGAGATTATCTTGAAACTTTCTCTAATCTCTGTAAATGCATTCTTAAGTGTTATTTTAGTAACATTAATGTTGTAAATGTTTCTATTGAGTGTTATTTTATAAAACTGTTTTTAATAGTTTGTTAAAAATATTGTTTAATAGTTAGTTTTAACACTGCTCTGCACAGCCTGAATAATAAAATGATTGCTTGTGTTATATATTTTAGCATTACTACAGTGGAAAATGGGTTTATTTCATTCTCAGTGCCTCAGATGGTTTATTTAATGTGCTTTGTCCGTCATTTAGGATCAGCTTGCTAGCTACGATGTGAATGGCAATGACTATGACCCGACCCCACGATACGACTCCAGCAACGAGAACAAGTGAGTCCTGATGGCTTTAAAATTACTCTTCACCACACGACTTGTCTTAAGGGTTTGAGCTTCAGCAAGAACCAATGAGGTTCATTTTCGTGTTGCGCAGCACGTTTGAGCTTCTGTTTGTGTTCGCTGATCAATGTTTATATGTGAATGAATTCAAATCTGTTCATCATATAAAGTGATCTGTCTCTTCAGAAAATTTTAACTAAACCGCTCAGTTCATATATGTTGGTTTTACGATCTCTTTATGAACTTTTTGATGCGTCAAAGTGTCTGTTGAGTAGCAATCAATGGAGGGACTGAAAGCTCCCAGATTTCATCAAAAAGATCTTTCTTTGTGTTCCGAAGATGAACGAAAGTATTATGGGCTTGGAACGACATGAGGGTGAGTAAATGATAAGAGAATTTTAATTTTTTCAATTTTCATCTCATTTGCTGCTAACACTTGGGTAACTTGCTTTGAGTGATCAGGGGGTGGATAAAATGTTTGCTTGAAAAAGTTTTTGAAGATTGTTTTGAAGTTCAAAGGTCATTGAAGCCTTTTTGCAGTTTGAGTAATTGGTTTGTTTGAAGAGAGATTTGAAGTTTTAAAAGGTATTTTGACCTTGCTAGGAGGTTGCTAATATGTTGTGTTGCTAGTGTTTGCTAGGTGGGTGATTGCTAGGATGGTTTTTAGTTTTTTTTGTGTGGTTGCTAGATTCTAGGTGGTGGCTAGACAGTTGTTAGGGTGTTATAGGTGGTTGCTAGGCAGTTTCCAGGGCAGCGGTTGGCAACCTTATAGCACACGAAGGGATAATCACAAAAATGCGCACCTCTGGTCTCGCCAATGGATTGTCGGATATGTGCGCTGGCACAGATTAAAATCTCACACGGAAAGGATTTATAGCACCTAACTTAATAAAAGAGAATGTATGACTATGAGAAATGATCACCCCAAATGGTTGCTGGGGTGATTTGGATAGATCTGGCTAGATTTTGGACCAGATGTAATACAGCAATATTTATTTTTCTCAAATATTCTCAAATTTTCTATAGATCTTGCTTTCTTAAAAGCTGTGATATTTGGAGCAATGCAAATAAAGCCGTAATGCTGGACTTGTATGATTTTGCGTGTCAACACAATAAAGAGGCTATTTTTTTGTGGGGAAGCACTGAAACCAATCCAATCCTGTGGGATTGAGTGTGGTGTGGATTTAATTGAAAATGTCTCTGTCTTTGATAAGCACCTGATTTAATGCTTGTTCTCTGCTCATGCCACATGTTTAAGATAAACTTCAAAGACCTGTTTTGTTAATACTCATCAGGATGTTTGAAATGGAAAACAATACAACGTTTAATTCATTTTTGAAGTGTGGAACGTGCCTCCCGGAGCAGAAACTTAATTGAGTGAAGAAAGAAGAATACAACTATTAAAAGAGACTTTGGTAAAGAGGTGCACTGAGCGAACGACAGCGAGTGAACAGTGCACAAGATAAAAATGCAATTAATGCATTGCTAATGCAGCCTGTTGCGATACGCTGTGACAGTGGTGGAAAGAGGATTGACTTTGATATCAGTTTCAAAATGTGCTGCCGTCGGAGTTCAAAACAAAGTTTTTACTTTTAGTTAACAAAATAAAATCAAAAGTTCACCCTATTTACTTTCTTTATATGTTTGTTCCTGGTCAGCATATTGCAATGATTTCTGAAGGATCATGTGACAATAAAAACTGGAGTAATGGTGCTGAAAATTCAGCTTTTCCATCGCAGGAATAAATTAAATATATAAAGAAGAAAACGTCTGGTGTTGGTGCTGTTAGGGGAAGACATTTCTACAAAATATATGTACTGTTTAAATAAAAATAATCATTTTCTTTTTTTACAGTATTGACTTTTCCCAATAAATTTTACCTAATAAAAAGCTCAGTATGATGCACAAAAGCATTCAACTAGACAAAAAAGTATAGAATGCAGTCAGTGTCAACAAAAAAGTAGAAAAAACATTTGTACATAGAAAATATTTCCATAGTGAAAAAACATTTGACCAGTGTGGCTCACATTTTTTTTGTGGCATTTGGCCAATTTACTGACACAATAACTAGGTTTTGAAGCATGATTAAATGTTTTGGGTGAGTTACTACATTTTGCAGACATGCAATAGTGTTCTGATGTTCCAGCAAACAGTTGTGACAACTGAACTTACAGTTTAGAGAATGTTAAGACTGTTTTGAAAAATGTGCCAAAGTGATTAAGAAATCTTACCGACCCCAAACATTTGAATGATACAATGTAAAAAAAATCCATCGTTTTACAGAATAAAACTGGCAGCTGAAATTACAAAATGTAAGGTTAAATCTATTGCAGTTTTTCACAGGTTTTTACTGTCGCATTTTTACAGTTTTGTTAGTTACAATTACAATATTTTTTTACAGTGTACAGTAGCTTAGGCTGTAGACAATGAGGCAAATCACTAGGGCTTAAATCACAGCCAATGTCTTAGTGTGAAATTCTCAATCCAGCTTTTTTATAAAAAAAATGTTTTCCCTCTTTACAGTTTTAATTAGCAGTGTGGAGAGGACAGAATACAGTGAGGAGATAATGGGGAAGCAAGACTGACACCGTTACATCTTATCAAACTCAGACACAAACACACAATAACATATTTACATTTTTTATTGATTTTTTTATTGCATTTCTTTTTCTTTTCAGGCATGGGACGCGATGTGCAGGTGAAGTTGCTGCTGTTGCCAACAACTCGCATTGCATTGTAGGTATAGCCTACAATGCCCGCATAGGAGGTATGCATCTCTCGAAAAACAATCTGTTTACTTCCCTGCTCTCCTTATTTTCGAATAAATGCCAGATGCTATTTTAGTTACAGACCCGCCGCAGCCGACACTCAACAGACACATGAATTGGCAAAACTGACCAGTTGCCGCAAGTGGCTAAACCCTGATCAAGCAACAGGTTTTAGATGCAGTCAGAGCAGATAAGACAGGATTATTCCGCATGTGTGCACAGGATTAAATCGGCAAGACGCCCGCGCTCCTGTTCGCGTCTGTTCAGAGAGTTCATTAATTTAGTGGACAGCGAACCGCTTGACATTCATGCGCTCGTAAGCAATTAATCCTATGAAAAGGGCGATCAGTTTTAATCAAAAAGTGGATTTCATGATATGCCATCAGCCATCTGGGGCAGTTTGGTTTTGGGCTGCAGCTGCGCTGAAAGACGCAAATATTTCCTTATTGTACTCGCAGGTGGCAATGCCGACAAACGCATACTTTTTTGGACTTGGCGAGGTTCGGGCCTGTGTTGTTCCAGTTGCCAAATGCATAAAGTTTAGCGATGCAACTGTGAGTACAGGATAGGGCTGCATATTCAATCTCTTTAGGAGCCAAGCGAGGGTGTGAAGCTCCTATTGTATTCATTCATTTTCATTCGTTTTACTCGTTGGCATTGGAGTCTATGGAGCAATACTACGCCAGGGTTTCCGAAACTCTGTAAAACCAAAGATCCATTTCATAATCCACACTGTTTGTGGAACCCACTTATATTTAAAGGGCCCCTATTATGCGTTTTCAGATATTACCTCTCATGTAGTGTGTAATATAGCTGTTTGTGAATGTAAGAGATCTGCAAAGTTTCACAGTTCAAAGTTTTTAAACTGATTCTGAACTGCCTTAAACTAGTCATCAGTAATTCCAGTCTTACTTAATGTAGCTTTGTAACACATTTGCATAATGCCAGGCTATGGTCTTCATTGGGTGCCCGCCCTCAAACACTGTAGTTGACGCTGAACCCTGGAAGAGTTTGGTTTGTGTTGTCAAAAGTTGAGAAGAAGCTGATTTCTGCGCTGTGAAATCCACGATGCATGCACTTCCAAAGGATGAGAACTCTGGCTCTTATTGATACGGTAAAAAACGGCATATTGTTTCCGACACAAGTGGTCGACCAATCACATCAGACTACTAGGCCATCTGACCAATCAGAGTAGAGTAGGCTCTCGGAAAGGAGGGTTTTAGAGAGAACGAATCCTTTTTTCGAACCGTTTCAGACACTACGAGAAAAGAGCTAATGCTTCAATGTTTATTATGAGAAATTTGTTTTTGTTGTGTTTTTTGACCTTTGATGCATGGAAACCTATTTTAGGGGACCTTCAAAACAAAATGAGGAACCTTTAAAATGGGGTTCTTTAAATAGGGGCTCTTTAATTCTACAACAGATAAGATATTCTGGGTGTTTGTTTAGCTGGTGATAAAATCCTATTCATTTTTCTAACAAATAACTAATTTTAGATCTGTATTGTTGTTCTATAAGCTTTAATTTGGACTGTTGAAGGACGATTTGTCCTCAATTCATTAGATGCCAGTTAAAGTCAATAATTCAGTCTTTCAACAATTTTATGTTTCGCTGAAATGCAGAAAATAATTTTTATCCTAATAATCCTATAATTTAATTTTTTATCCAATTAATTGAAAAATAATAAATTACCAAAATATTAAACAATTACCAAAATAATAGTAAGGTGCAAGCCTAGTGTATATTTTGTACTTGAATGGAATAGTGTTTGGTGACTGGAATGCCAATTTTGCCTAATTTGTCCTCTGCCATGTAAAAATGTTGAAGCCCCATGTCCTCAATAAATGACATGATTTGAGGAATTGTTCTTGTTTGTAGCACAGACGTTGCAAGACAGGTTCTGCATGATAATACACCATGATAATTGTTTGGAGCAAGTCAATCATCTGTCCACTTTGTGGTTATAGTGGTGTATTAATTGTTCCTCATCCAAATGTTGGCTGCACATATCGTAATATATCTCAATTGTTAAGTCCTGTATGCAACATATTACTCTTAACAATAGTGAAGTGATGTTTGAAAAAAGTTGGCCATTTTTCCAAGCCAGATAAAGACAGATTAGCGCAATGTAATATGTGCTTTAGGTCTTTTGGCTCAGCAGTTGACTTTTTTTTCCTTGCTTAATCACTGAAACACTGCCAAAGCTAATACGTGTCCGATTCAAGCCAATGACTTCATCGCCTTCTAATGACATTTCTAATCTATTCGGCCTCGCCTTGGCTGCTATGTACAACTTCATGTCCTTTAACCATAATTAGAAATGATTTGTTTTTCTGCTCTGCGGTTCAGAAAAGTGTTTTTCTCTGTGCTGTTTTAGAAGTCAAGGAATCAATTTTAGGTGTAATGCAGCTTGTTAGAAGTGAGAGGAATGATACAGAAGTGTTGAACCCCATGTTTTTCCCTGTAGAGGTGTTTCAAGGAAGGAACAGCATGTTGCGCATATGGTGTTAGCACATGCATACACATTCTCACACTATACAATCAGGGTCTTTTCTAGTCACACACACACACACACACACACACACACACACACACACACACACACACACACACACACACACACACACACACACACTTACTTGTTATTATATTATGGCAGGAACCTCTCTTATTGACTTCTTGAATTAAGCTAATTAAGCTGATTAATTCTGCCTCTGCCTGCTCATTTCAGTTGTCCATCAAAGATCTTGGCTGGTAGCTGAAAGGTTGAAGGTTTGAACCCCAACTTTTACCATTGTGCACTTGATCAAAGCACTTAAAAAGAGGTTACTAGTTGATTGAGCCTGTAATAAGTTTACTGCAAGATGCTTTATATACAATTTTCAGCTAAATTACTTGCTTAGATAATATAATTTCTGTAAAGTTATGCAAAAATGCCAAGGATTTCTTTCAAAATAAAGAGCAAGAAAAGTACAGTATCAGAATGAGGAGAAAGACTGCAGATTATCGAGGCATTTGGAAACATCTCATTGCAGCTGAGTACAATAGATTTTAATTGCAATTTTTGCACATTTGTATATTATTGACCATATGGCATATGATTATGTGCCTCTGTGAGTTTGTGTGTGAGTTTGCACGTTCGTCATATTGTTATTTTTGTAGGAAATTTAACAGTACAGTTTTAAAATAACACATTGTATTTATGTATTTTTTCCAAAATTTAGTGGCTTAAATATTTAGTAAATTTTTTAACATCTTGTCTTAATTGTTAATTTTTTGTATGTAATTAAAAAAAATCCATCTTATAGATGCAGAGTTAAAACTATCAAACATGGTTCCTCTTCAGTCGGTCAGTCGACGGGTCGTCGAGACCGACGAATAGGAATCTCGCTAGAGAGGCCAATCTACTTTGAGTGAAACTAAACAAGCCAATGCACATTGGCGTGCAATCGTTTGCATCCTCAGTGTGCGGTCCGAGACATCTTGCTCTGAGCCGCTTGAAAAGGCCGCTACGGGGCAGGGACGCGCTGGTCCGTACGGACAACACTGCGACTGTTGCGTACATCAACCGTCAAGGTGGTCTATGCTCCCGTCACTTCAGTCAATCACTTCAGCACGGGCAGCAGGGTGTGTACGCCCTGAAGTGGAACCTGTTCAACGAGTGTTGTTCTTCTCGCCGAGAAGCCCCCCAAAGATGTTCGATAGGGTCTGTGCTTTCCTTCTTGCAGCAAGGGTTGGAGCGAAGGCTGTCTCCCTCCACCCTCAAAGTTCATGCTGTAGCTATTCAGTCCCTCCAGAAAAACGCGATTATGCGATCGCATGATTTAGTGCATAATCAGCCAAAGTTCGCATATTCATGCGGGGGCCGCATTTTTTCAAATACACCGCACTTTCACCGCATAAATTGCCGATTTCCGCGCAAAATATGCGGGGCTTGCATGATTTCATAATCCCCGCATTTTCGTTACAATAAAGACACATATCTTAGCAGAAAGTTGAAAGATGTTGCGTTTACTTCACACAAGAGCAGCCATTTCCCCCTGTTGCCATGGGAACGTTATGAAGTGACGTAATTACGCGACGTGAACATCATCGAAAAGCTGCAAACCCCGCGACGAAGCCATGATGAAGCCCGCAAATCATCAGTCTCATTTGCCAACAAAAATAAGCGCAATGTTTTGTAAGTTTGTGTTTAACAGCATGTGTTTATTAAGGTCTGAAATAAAAAAAGATGAGAACTTAAATATTCCCAGCACTTTCTGTGATGTAGTATGCTTATCATAGGAAGTAATAAGAAATGACCCTTACATTAAGGTAGTAGCCTAGTGAGAACAGGGTGTTGGGGAATCACTTTTTTTTTTTTCATCAAACAGTTTTTGCAAGTTCCCGCAGTTTTTTCAAGTTCCCGCAGTTTTTGCAAGTTCCCGCAATTTCATCGCATAAAATTGCATAAATATCCCGCATATTCCATCGCATTTTTTAAGAAGATATGCCGCATAATCAAGGATTTTTGCCCGCAACAATCACAAAAAAACTCTTTTTCTGGAAAAAACATTTTTATGGAAGGACTGGCTATTTCAACATATCATGACCACATAGATGGCAAAATAGTTGGAAAGCATGACCTGGTAGTCAGGTTTCTTAGGGGGGGCGAGACGATTAAATCCTCCTCGACCCCCCCTCCATACCCTCTTGGGACCTTTCCCTGGTGATTCGAGCACTTCAGGATGCTCCCTTTGAGCCTTTGCAATCAGTAGACTTAAAGCTTCTTTCCATGAAGACTTTGCTGCTGGTTGCACTGGCCTCTGTTAAGAGGGTAGGGGACCTGCAGGCATTTTCGGTCGACGAATCGTGCCTAGAGTTTGGGCCGGGTGACAACCACGTAGTACTAAGACCCCGGCATGACTATGTGCCCAACGTTCCTACCACTCCCTTCAGGGACCAAATAGTGAACCTGCAAGCGCTGCCCTGGAAGGAGGCAGACCCAGCCCTGATTTTGCTCTGTCCCATTCACGCTCTGCGTTTGTACGTGGACAGAACTCAAAGTCTCAGGACCTCAGACCAGCTCTTTGTTTGTTACAGAGGCCAACAGAAGGGAAAGGCTGTGTCCAAGCAGAGGATGGCTAGTGAATAGTGGATGCCATCGCCTTGGCTTACCAAGCACAAGGCGTGCCCTGACCGCTCAGGTTGCATGCTCACTCCATGAGAGACGTTGCATCCTCCAGGGCGCTGGCACGTGGCTCCTCGCTAACAGATATCTGTAGAGCTGTGGGCTGGGCGACACCTAACACGTTCGCTAGATATTATAGCCTACGTGTAGAGCCGGTCTCCTCCCGTGTTCTCACCCTAAACGGGTAGAAGCACCGAGAGGTCCGGATCTGTCGGCTTACTGCACTCTACTGTGCACCCCTATTACTCCAGAGTGAAAAACCTGTCAAGTCCTCCAACACCCTCGGCCCGGACGTGGCGGTGCCAGGCCTTTATCCGCTGAATCCTTGAGAACCGGGTCTAGGCTGGGTCCCATATGTGTGACACTACAGGGATCCCATATGTGTATATTCTCCACGGCTGCACCTATCGGAAGCCTGTGTCTTTCCCTTGGGCTAAGTCACCCATTATACATATATAGTACAACCTTCGGGCTAGTCCATATGTATTTTCCACATAACTCCTTGAAGAAAGTGGCTTCCGCAGCGTTCTCCTTCCTAAACAGAAAGGGCACGCTTTCCCAGTGTTATCCAGTGTCTCACTGTATAAGTTATCACGGAACAACAGTGACAGATTCACTCTTTGTAAGCCCTCTTCTATCGTCCTTCCAGTCAAGAAGGGGTAGAGGCTTGCACAGGGCGCTGGATGGGGTGCAGCTGCTGTGGCACTTTGGTAGGGATTCCTATTCGTCGGTCTCGTCTCGTCTCATCCTGTCGCCACATCTGCTGCCGCCCCCAAAAAACTGAAGTGCAATCGCACCTGCTGTTCGTTATTAACCCGTGCTGCGAGGCTGCGCAGCTGATGCAAATGATTGCACGCCAATGTGCATTGGCTTGTTTTGTTTCACTCGAAGTTTATTGGCCTCTCTAGCGAGATTCCTATTCGTCGGTCTCGACAAGGCGCCTTCGTTCCCTCCTTCAGGGAACGAGGGTTAACATGTAACTGAGACGTTTTCAGTAATTAAAATAAAGCTGAAATAAAATAAAATATAAGTATTAGATGAAAAAAATTAAGCTTAAAAACTTATATACTTCAGTTAGTTGCCAAGGCAACTTTTCTGATTTTCATTTAAGTTGCAGTACTAAGTTTAAACTCTTTATTTCATCATGCAGACTGTGTGCTTTCATTACTCTGTTAGGTCTCTCTTTTTGGTTTGATTTATTTTTTTGTTTCTAGTTGATTCTGTCTTTTGTTCTGCATTGTTTTTCCTCTTTGTAATATTGTACTGAAACTCATAGGTAAAGTAAAAAAAATAAAAGTTACACTATGTTTGAAGTCATTGATGCCAAATACAATTGGGTCTCGCATTTAGACCACAACATGGCATGGTTTACAGTGCACAATTCAAATGGGCTAATTGTAGGACACTTTCATGATGCATTTCAGAGCTTGGCAGGATAGATTAACATCCATTTTTGTTGCACTTAAAGTTTCACAGAGAAAATTAAATAATACAGGTTTGGAAAGACATTGGGGTGATTATACAATGACTGAATTTGTTCGTATTTGGATGAACTTTTTCTCTAAGGTGTTCGAATGCTTGATGGAGACGTGACTGATGTGGTTGAGGCCAAGTCTCTGGGAATAAGGCCAGACTACATCGACATTTACAGTGCCAGCTGGGGCCCCGACGATGACGGGAAGACCGTGGATGGACCGGGGCCTCTGGCCAAACAAGCCTTTGAACTGGGAATTAAAAAGGTTGTTGTCTCAAACTCGCACACACAAACAAGAGGGATTTCTCAATGAGTAACTGTCATTGTCAGGGTTGCTAAATTAAGACTAAATCAAAACCACAACATTTAAAGGGAAGTAATATTTGTAAAGTTTGTAGAAATAAATAGTTGTTAATCTTGTCAATGTTGCTGACAACATGGCAGTGTAGTTTTTGAAAAAGAATAAATAAATAAAATGTCTATTGTATACCCTTGTTCATATGCTTTCATGTCTCTGCAGGGCCGTAAGGGTCTCGGCTCCATCTTTGTTTGGGCATCTGGTAACGGAGGCCGGCAGGGCGATCACTGCTCTTGCGACGGCTACACCAACAGCATCTACACCATCTCTGTCAGCAGCAGTACGGAAAACGGCAATAAGCCCTGGTATCTGGAGGTCTGCTCCTCCACCCTCGCCACCACATACAGCAGCGGAGAGTTCTACGACCGCAAAATAGTTAAGTAACTCGTCCATGTTCCCACGAATGTGAGTGTCACTCACACAGACATCTGTTTGACCACAGAAAGTTCATTCCTGAAGTCCACCAAAAATGTCAATCAATATGTTATCCATTGATTAAAAACATTTTCAAAATTTTAGTTCTTCAATAAGGTTGACCTTTCTCTAACACTTGTACCGTTCATAAGTTTTGTGGTTGGTTAGATTTTTCAGTGTTTTTACGTTAATCAAGGCTGCATTTATTTAATCGAAAATACAGTAAAAACACTGATACTGTTAAATATTATGACAATTTAAAAGAACTGTTTTCTATGTTAATAGATTTTCAAACAAATTTTTATTCCTGTGATGCAAAGCTGAATATTCAGCATCATTACTCCAGTCTTCAATGTCAACTGATCCTTCAGAAATCATTTGAATATGCGGATTTTCTGCTCAAGAAACATTTCTTATTATTATCAATGTTGAAAACAATTTTTTGTATTCTTTGACAAATATAAAGTTCAAATGAACAGCATTTATTTGCAATAGAATTTTTTAGTAACAGTGCAAAAGTCTTAATTGCCATTTTTAATGCATCCTTGCTGAATAAAAGGATTACATTTATTGACTTAACTAGTCTTAATTATTGACTTACCCATCAAAATTCAAGAGACGGTTAAAAATCTAAAATGTTAATATTTTTCAAATTGTTGAATGCATCTCATGGTTATTACTGAAACATTGCAACTCCTAATTTAGGACCTTTGTTTACTTTTGTACAATAATCACTTTTGGTTCTCTATTGTGATACTTGTTTCCTGAAGCAAAACAGGTTGCTCTGTTTCAAAAGAGCAAAGGAAATCTTGTGTTCCATTGTATGACCCCTTTAAGCATGTATCTAGTAGCGTGTACTCCATTTGTCTTCTCCATCTGTCATCTACTCAACCTTTTGTCCTCGTCTTACTTTCGGCCTCGTAAGTATGTTCTCTATTTTATTAGGTCATTTGCTCTCTTGATGCCACATATTGTGTCCTACAATTCATCTCAATTATTTCTGCGACACATTCTCCTTTCATTCCTCCTCATCACCTTCTAACCCTTAAGGTGATGATACACAGGGCAACTTTTTGAGCAATGTTGCTGGTTGCAATGTTGCATTTAGATTGTTGCAAGACCAATCTAAATGATCCAGATAGAAATGTATTGCCCATTTTTAATGAAAAAGTGCACAAGCAACAATCGCTTGGCAAGATTGCCCAGCAACATTGCTCAAAAAGTTGCCCTGTGTATCATCACAGTATTAAACATCTGACCAGTTGTGCAATGAACATTAGTAATATGGACGTGCTGTTCCATTTCTAAGCAATCAGGTGGGGTTTTTTTTTGTCTTGTGGATGATAAAATGGGTGAGAAATCCCAACATTGAAGGACAGATCTATCATCTTTTGACTGGACCAGTATAGAAATGCAGGTTTATATGGTGTTTAATGGTGATCTGCCAAAACTCAGACATCTTCTATAGATCAGCTGTCCTAGATTCTGTTGCTTATTCTGCTAATACAGCTGAGCTCTTGTTGTTTGGCTCTTTCCACAAATATCTATTGATTAAACGAGACGCTTGAAAAAAAGACTGGGGCTATATGTTTGGTCTGGCTCCCATGCGCATGGAAAACCGCAGGGAGATATCAAGAGGATGAAGAAAACTAGCGTTTTTTTTTTCCTCTATTTCTCTTTCTCTTCCAGCAGTACAGATTATGACATTATCCTGAAGAATGTCTACTATGGGTTTTGCTTTTCTTCTGGTATTAGGTTTGTAGTTGTGGGCTTAAGAGCTCATTTACACATGCATGACAGATTTTTTAATCTTTTCTCGAACAATAATTTAGTTTACACCGTGTCTACACCGGAAAAAAAACTCTTGTTGTTTTTTTAGTGGTGTTGATAAAGCGAGCATCACTATTATTATTACTCCTTCGTGAAGTTTACTTAAGTAAACCTTCAGTGCAGAATTCACAATCCGGTTCACAATCCCATAGCTCAGGGGACTTTAAATCCCCGGCCATAGTGGCCGAGCCAAGCTCCCAGGTCAAGGCCACGGAAGCCAATCCTCCCTTGCTCCCTGAACTGCCGCCGCCTCCCTGGCCTCTTGTACTACCGGTACCGTCCTGAAGACTACCTAGCCTGCCCTTTTTTTAAATGCGAGTTTGCGCCTTCCGGGAGGGGGGAGTAATGTCAGGGTTATGTTCTATTTGGTCTTTGTTTTCATTGAATTCAGGCCCCGTTTACACGAAGGGAAAACGCAGATATTTCCCTGCGGTTTGGCCTTTCATTTACACGAAAACCCCGTTTTTATCACAGAAAACGATTATTTCTAAAAACTCCGGCCAAAGTGGAGATTTCTGAAAACGCCGGTTATGTGTTGCCGTGTCAACTGGGAGAAACGGGGTTTTAGGTTCTCTCTTGTCGATTCTGAGGATTCTGATTGGCTTGCATGGCTTTATCCTTCTCCCTGCACTGCCGCCCATAGGTTTGGCATAGTTATGATGGTGCTCGCGGCGTATTTATGCGGGTTGTGTGCACGATGTTATTATTGAAAACGGAGGGGGGGGAATATTCGTTTCTCTAAATACCCGGCTATGTGTAATCGTAGCCTCAGTTTCTATTTGCCTGTTTTCCTTTGACCCAGTTTCCCCATGTGTTTCATTGATTTATCTAATTCACCTGTCCCTCGTTAATAAACTCATTAGCTCCTTTGTTTGCCCTCTGTTAAAGGGGCATTCGGCAACTATTTCAACTTAATAAAACCGTTTAGAAATCATTTGGATGGTTTAATAACCTGTTCTGGTGAGAATGGTGACTTTCCACGCTCCCCCCAGCGTTCCTAGGCGGAAAACCAACCTTGCAACATGGGGACTAACGTCCCAGTAAGTTGGAAATAGGAAGTCTCGTGAGAAGCGAGAACGAGTGAGAAACACAAACTGCTTTACGGCAATTCGACATAAACACACATGCCGCCCTCAATGTGTATGATGTATTACCCACCTCGGTAGACATAGCTCCACACGATAAAGTTGACCGGCTCTGATAATAATGCACATGAGCAGCGGTAGAAAGGGGGAGGAGGGTGCCGCAAGTGAGTTTTTTTTACGACATTGTTGTGAAATATACGCCTCACAGCTGTTGGGGGAGCTCGATGAGAAAACATGCGACAACAAAAGTGAAAATCAGCGAAGAAATAGCTAGAGTTGCTGAATGCCCCTTTAGGCCCTCAGTTTCAGTTTGTTCCTTGTCCTGTATTGTTTGTCGTGAGTGTCTGACGTCTATGTTGAAGTTGTTTTGCTATTCAGTTTCTCCAAGTTATCTCTGCTTGTTTAAATCTACAATTAAAGACTATTTTAAATATCTCCATTGTCGTGCGCCTGTTACATCCACCCAATGAGGAGGATTTTTTAAGCTATGAAACTTGCAGGATGTTTTATAGGGACTAAGATCGCTTGTATGTCAAAAGATCAAGGCAAATTTGATTTCTCTTGCCATGACCACTTTAAATTCACTTTTCAAAATTTAAAGACAGTCTTGCCTTGACTATTTACTTTGCATCAAAAATCTTATTTATTTCTATCATTAAATGTTTTTAACCTGCTATGCAATAATTGGTATATGGTCCAAATGATGGTTCCTCTGGGAAAATCAAATCAAAGTTGGCATCATTTTCTTGGCGCATGTTACTGGTCTTATTCTGAATGATTGTGAGCGAAACTTTTTTTTATCAAAATGTCTTTTATGTACTGTAATAAAGCCAAATGCATTCACTTCTGCCTCTATTCCAGTTACAACGCTCACTTTTTACAACCCAATAAGCGCATTCAGTTTAGCCTCTTTTCCAGTATGAAATGCTCACTTTTTACAATCCAATCAACGTCCAATGGACAAAATCAAGTCTCAAAAATGTCTAGATTTTTCCCCCTTTATCATCCAACCCTAATCACCTATAAAAATGATTCAATCACAGTGTAGTTTTTCCCTGTTAACAATTCCCTTTTTAATGACTTTTTAAAGACTTTTTAAGGATAGTGAATCATTTAATATTTTTTAATAATCTTTAATTAGCAAAATTGCTCATTCTTTTTTTTAATTTGCAATCTTAAAAACATCTTAAATTTCATTACCTTAAACATGCAAATGGTTGACGAGAAGTGGGTCAAAACATTTCTTTGTCTTCAGAAAAATGTAAAAGTCTATTACTGTCATGTTTGTTTCCTGACTGCTGTTTTTAAACACGACCATAAGCCACTCAACACATGCACATATTGGACGAGAGCATTTGTCTTCTATCTCAGCATCTTTCTCGGGACAATGTCAGTGGCACTGACCCCATGTTTGTTCTTTCGAGAAACGCCAGTGTAATCAAGCTTATGTTTGATTGAAGACACATTCGAGCGCCCGCTCACTCTGCCTGTGGGCAACTAGAGCAACTACTAGAGCTGACCCACTGTTTCCCAGAAAACCACAGCGACGGAATATTTACAGAGCACTTTGCAGAAAACCACTCGTCCCATCACTGTCATGAAAGAGCATTCTTTCAGAGAATAGCTGAATGTTTTAAGTAGGACCTGATGCCTGCATCATTTCCCTCTAGTCAACTCAAGTCAACCTTTTTTCAATAGCACGTAATACAATACAGATTGTTTCAAAGCAGCCTCACATTAATAAACGGAAATAACAGAATCAATGATACAAACATCATCAAATATGAGACAAATTGAAATTCTGCTATAAAGCAGCTCTAAAAATACAACTGAGTCATTATTTAGCTTAAGTAAGTTGAAAGTTCAGTGTTGATTTAGTTCAGTTCTATAAGTGTCGATGTTGAAAAATTAGTCAATTATGATAATTCAGTTATAAAGCTGAAGACAACAGTGTCATCATCGAGCTCAATTCAGTTAATATGTTGTTCTCATCACTCGTCAGGGCAGTCAGATCAAAACTCTTACTGAATATTAAGTGTCTTTTAACGGAAGAAGTGGCTGCACACAAATCTAGAAGAAAAAATGTGCACATTCCTCTGTTTCTCTGTTTTCGCTTCAGACTCATGCAAATCCACTACACCAGTTGTTAACTCTCTGTATTCATGTGTTTCTGGTACCAGGTGACCACAGACCTGCGGCAGAGGTGTACCGATGGCCACACAGGCACCTCAGTATCTGCACCGATGGTGGCGGGTGTCGTTGCTCTCGCTCTGGAGGCAAAGTGAGGTTTCCATACAGTTGCAGAGAGCTGCACTGCTTCTTTAAATTTCAATGTTTTAACTAACTTTCATTTATTAGTTTAAAGGGATGGTTCACCCAAAAATGACAATTCTGTCATCACTTATTACATTTTCACTGCTGGCTCGTTTGGAGCATTTGTTTCAGAACCTGGAACAGTTTTCCTCTTAGTTTGGTTAGTTTAGGCATATATGAACATTGCACTCGGAACCGCACCAAAACAATCGGTCCGAATAAAATAAGAACTCTGGAGCTGTTCGGTTGTGGCGAGAAAGCAGTCTGAAGCGAAGAACCATGTAGTATCATAATTCATAATGCTTTACATAAAGTTAGTAGTATTACGTAAATTATGCTTTACGTAAAGTTAGTAGTATTAGTTATCGCAGTTAAAAACTATTATATATAGAGTATATAGAATATATATATATATATATATATATATATATATATATATATATATATATATATATATATATATATATATATATACACAAAAATATAAATATATTTTTTTTGCATTTACCCAAAATTTATTTTAATGTTGTAAATACATTTTGTAATATATTTTGACATTTCAATTAAATATATTTTCAATTTTAAAAATGTACTTCATTAAGTCATGCTGTATGCTGTTATTGTTACCTAAAACTAAAAAAAGTTATTTAAAATAAAGCTTGAATAAAATTAAGTAAAAATTGTTGATAAAAAATTAAACTCAAATGAAAATTAGAAATGTTGCATTAGCAAATAACTGAAATAATATAAATGTACGTTGAAATATTAAAATTACCAAAACTGAAGTAAATGTAAAGTAAAGCTACAGTAAATGAAATAAAGGCAAAAGCACATACAATTACTAAACCTTAAAATAAAATAAAAATAAAAATATAAAAGCTAATTAAAAATATTAATAAAAACTATAATAGTATTTTAATAATGCTAAAATAACACTGGCTGTTTACAGCATGTATTTAAAATATTTCTTGGCCAGAAATTATGACAGAATTGTCATTTTTAGGTAAACTACCTAAGCACTTACACTTTTCATAATTACTTGTCAGTTCTTCTGCCATTCAGTCAGTCTGTATGAATATCATATTCATGAACTTTTAAACTAAAGAGTTCTGCTTACGTGCTTCAAATTAAGTTTGTAGACAAATATATTACTATTAATATTATTACATCCTAGCAACTGCCTAACAACAGCCTAGAAACCGCCCAGAAACCCCTGCCAACTACCCAGCAACCACGCAGTGGTTTTATTAAAATAAAGAAACTTTGAAGTTTTATTGCTCTTTTGAAATTCACTCTTCTTTATAGATTTTTTTTTAAAAACCGTTAGAGTGAAGTAAAACAAAATGTTCGGAATATTTTGTGATCTTACTGTCTTGAACTTACCAGGGCCGTCTGCATGTTGAGAAGTTTTATGAAGTCCAGAAGTCTGCCCCAACCAATAAAAAAAAATGACACCCAAAAAAATTGCAGTATTTTTCTTTTATTATCTGAATGTGATGGCGTGTTATACATTCACAAGGCGGATTTAGTCTGGTGCAGAAAACCAGATACTGACAATCAAAATGCGATAATCAAAGGCCTGGATCTTGGCAACATTTTCATCTTCCAGCAGGAGCAGAGACTCATATAAAGACTCATGTATTGATAATTTTCCAGTGTCTGTCTAAATAGGTTAAAAGTTTGGATGTCATATTTGATTACTTTATTATTTGACGCTCATATAAACAGTGTCACTCGATCTGCATATTTTCACAGACATAATATTAATCGACTTCATCCTGCTCTCTCAGTGATGAGTATTCATGGAACTTGCATCCTCAGGATGTGAGAAATAGTGAAAGTCTTCTTGTTTTTAAGTCTTGTCTTAAGAATTATTTTATGTGTTTGTATCCAGTCTGTCCAGGCTGTAATGAGGATTATTGTTATTTAATGTTGATTGTTTTATTATGTTTGTAAGGTGTCCTTGAGTGTCATGCAAAGTGCCTATAATCAGAATCAGAAAGAGCTTTATTGCCAAGTGTGCTTGCACACACAAGGAATTTGTTTTTGGTACTGAGGCTTCCAGTGGACATATACAAATACAAATACAACAAGAAACATAATACTACAAATTATAAGAATAAGAATAAAAAATAAAAATATAAATATATGAGAATAAAAGTATCACAGTTGGGTTTAGTCAGAATAGACATTTTCAGATTTACAGATTATGAACATATTTATAGTGTTTTGAATATTATAAATAAATAAATCTACATATAAGTATCACCTGAGTTGTTGGATATTGCACTAAACAGTGGGAGTATTGCACTTAAGGCATATGCCTTGGGAGGAGTGTTAACTGTTCAGGAGGGAAATGGCCTGTGGGAAGAAACTGTTCCTGTGCCGAGATGTTCTTGTGGCCAGTGATCTGAGTCGCCGTCTTGACGGTAACAGTTCAAACAGGAGGTGTCCAGGGTGAGTGGAGTCTGTGATGATTTTACCTGCTCTCTTCCTCACTCTGGAAGAGTACAGGTCCTGGAGGGTTGGCAGGGGGGCACCAATGATCCTCTCCGCTGTCCGGACTGTCCGTTGTAGTCTCCTGATGTCTGATTTGGTAGCTGAACCAAACCAGACAGTGATGGAAGTGCATAAGACAGACTCAATGACGGCTGAGTAGAACTGAATCAGCAGATATAAAATTTATCAGAATCAAAATTTATATTAAAATGAATCAGCAGCAAATAAAATTTATTATAATAATAATAATAATGTACAGACAGCAGAAGTGGATTGAGGTGACATATAGCATTGAGAGCTGCTTGGATAAAGTTACCTACTGGGATGCATTTGTTACAATAAATTGAAAGAGTGTCCCAAAAACCCCTACAAACAGAACCTCACAGATGGAAAGCAAAACTAAATTTTCAAATAATATGAAATAGCTGTTTTTCTACAGAGGACATTTTCAATAAAGCAATAAAACTCAAAAGGCTTAAAAAGTTCTCTCTTTTCTTTAACAATTTATTTTTCAGTCCTCTGATAACATGGAGAGATGTCCAGCATCTCCTTGTAAAGACGTCAAGACAGGCTCACCTGAAAGCTAGTGACTGGAAAACCAATGCTGCTGGACACAAAGGTAAAAGCCTCAGAAATGTCTATTCTGTATTTTTACTATTTCAAATGTAAATGTGTGGTGTGTAGTATAATTAATTTTATTTGCCACAATCGAGTAATAAAGTGGACTCATGATCAGTTTGATTTTAGATGGTACTGACACAAGCATGAGACATGCTCTACTGTATGTCCAAATGCATAGTCATTTTATGGAACTCTTAGTACTTTTTTTTTGTGTGGAATAGAACATCAAACAATGTGTTTGAATGCATGCGAGCAATTTGCTAATCTACACAGCAAAAAAAAAAAAAAAAAAATCAATCATTTTCTTTCTCTATATATATATTGTGTATGTATACTGTGTATGTATGTATATATTGTGTAAGCATAAATCACACTAAATTTAGTTAAATTTGATTAAATCAAGAGAAAACTGTGCCAGTAGTAAGAAAATTAAACTTAATTCAAGATATATTCCTAGTATTACCTGGTTAATAATGTGTATGTGTGTTGTTGTATTTGTGTGTTTGGCTACTAGTCAGTCATCTGTACGGCTTTGGTTTGGTGGATGCTGAGGCCATGGTGGTGGAAGCCAAGAAGTGGAGAAATGTTCCCCCTCAGCACACCTGCACCAAGACCTCAGACCGCAGAACCCGGTGAGGAGAGATTCACTTTTTCTTTCACACTGGCAAATAGAACTCACTTCTGCAAAATAATGTATCTCTGTAGAGGTGGGTGGCATTACTGGCATAACTAAAATCTTCAATTACAGTATGAGCAATTTTATGTCATACTAATGATATGGCAGTATACAGTTTTAACATATTTTTTGAAAGAAATGACTTTAAAGACAATAAATGCTGCTCTTTTGAACTTTCTTTTCATCAAAAATACTGAAAAAGATGTTTCACCGTTTCCACAAAAAATGAAGTATCACAACATTGATAATAATAAGCAGGGGTTAAAGTGGGCCGGAACGGTCCTGAACTGCGTTCCGGCACCTCAGATAAATTATTAAATAAATAGTTTCATTAATCTCAACGAATCTCGCTGGTCCCGAGATGGACCGACTGGCCGACCAACCTCCCTTCCTCCTCGCTGAACGCAAGTGATTATAAATGCGTGAAATGCACTCACGGTGGTTGAGCGCGGTAAAGTTAGTTTAATGTTCGATATTTCGCCGGACATTGTTTTCCCTTGCCACTGTTCTATAGGGTCGGCAGTCTTACAAAGATATCAATAGCAGAATTAGTTTTAACATTATGTAACCATTATCAACATTAAATATTCGTTCACAATCACCGTGCATTAATGCTGCTTATTTATACCTGAGAATGCTTTTTGACGCGTTTCCACAACGCACGCCTAAGGGAACGTCTGCCAATTCCACTAACTGCGTTAAACGTAGCCTATAATTTGTATTATTTAAAATTACTTTTCAAATTCCAAAGCTTGTAGAAGGTTCCTATTGGCAATGCTGATCTGGTAGCCTTGAGTAAATTAACTTATCTAAGAAAATTATTCATAAAACTCATCAGTTGAGCCTATGTTTACTTTCTTCACTGACACAGACGAAAATGAAAAGACTATCAGTCAAAGTTCAGCTTTAGGAGGGGAAGAAATACGGCAGGATAAGGAGACTGAGAGAAAAAGAAAGATTAAGATGAGAGAGCAGGTATTGACAAATAATCTAATGCACACTGACATGGTTTTAAAGCTATTTATTATCCATTTTTTTGGCCTTCAAAAGTCTTAAATTGCACATATGTAGGTAAGAGAAATCTAAATTTTCTCGGGGGATGCCCCCGAACCCCCCTAACTACCTCACCTTTAAATGCACATGGCTGTGGGGGGGTGGGGGGTAATGTGGGCTGATGTGGCTACAATGCCATGGCTCAATTTTTGCCCCAGTGTTCAGCAATTTTAACATAGTATCGTCATCATATCAGTGTTGATGGACCAAAATAAAACCATTAAAATATCAAGTAAATAAGTATTGTGATATGTGGTGCCACAGTGAGTGACACTCTTGTCCCAAAAAGTATTGCTATACCACGATACTCAATATGTTGTCCCACGGTGAGTCATTTTTCCCTGTTGCACCTACACAAAATTTGAGGGTTCCCCCACCTACCAAATCCCACTTTAACCACTGATAATAAGTAATATTTCTTAAGCAGCAAATCATCATATTAGAATGATTTCTGAAGGATCATGTGACATTGAAGACTGGAGTAATGATGCTGAAAATTCAGCTTTGCATCACAGGAATAAATTACATTTTAAAATTTATTAACACTGAAAACACTTTTAATTTGTAATAATATTTTATAATAATACTGTTTTTACTGTATTTTTGATCAAATAAATACAGCCTTGGTGAGCATAAGAGACTTCCTGACCCCAGACTAAATGCTCATTCTGGTAATGCCTAATTGTTGGTAATTCAATTTAATTAAATACAAATTAAAGGTGCTTCATCTCATTTGATTGTTTTCCCTTTCAGTTTAAAATGTAATGGCCACAAACCCAAAGATGATTATTCATAACAAATGAGGATTCTTTAATAAAAGACTCAACATTATGAAACTGATATACCCATTCCAGCAACTGTTTCATATCATTCATTGAAAAAGAAAAAAAAACAGTCTACTGATCCTTTTCCAGACACCCTATTGTCAAACTTGACCCATCTCTGCAACAAATCCTGCTTTTTCATTTATAAGCAATATCTGATTCTAATGGGAAAAATTAGAGGCATTTATTATGATCAGGAGGTCAGTGGTGGTAACTGGAGCATGTCTAAGCTTTATTAGCTCATAACATGAATCACCGCTCCGCTTCGACCTCAGAGAGGAACGACGTCTCACGCTGGTTATACGAGCGGTGTATAATCAGCAGACATGTTGAGATAGTCCACTTGAGCGCCATGAACCACTTACACATTCACTACAACACTTCAAATCTCAATTCAAATCCCTGCGATATAACCTGTAAGAGGTCTGAATTACTGAGATATTTTGGCAAACCTCTAGGCTTTATAACAGTTACCGCATTTTCAGGAATATCTAAATTTTTCAGCGCCACTGTCCTTCTGGATATTAAGCAGATGCTCCCTGCATACAAAGGAAGTAGAAGTTTTCTGCAAAACTTTACCTTTTCAATCGGTCAAACTATTTCTATGTCTGTTTAGGGAAGTATCTAACAGAAAGTAGTGACTCTACCTACGAAGCCCCTTAAAATGATATTTCAATGCTTTTGCATTCACTTGCAAGAGTTTTGCGTTCCCCCGAGAAACTTTATGTTAGCTTTAAAAACTTGTTCTTTGCGAGGGAATGCAAAGTTTAGCAGGGAAACGCAAAGGTTTTGCGAGGACACGGAAAGTTTCTCTGGGAATGCAAAACTTTTGTGAGAGAACGCAAAAGCACTGACATATAATTTTTCCTCCCATCTCATATTTTTTTTCCTTCACCATGTTCCTTTAGGGGCTCTGTATGATGCTACTAGCGAAACCTTATACTAGCATTTTTAAAAATAGTGTTGGTGTTATTTTAGTTTGTAGGGCAAACTAGTTTAGTTAGTTTAGTTTGTTTGTCTTGAGCATAAAAATTCCGGGCTGAAAATGGGTCCCACAGATTAATTGTGATTGCGAATGCGAAAGTGAAAAGAGAGCGAGCATTCAAAGGTGATTTCAATAACCCGTATATAGATAGTGGCTCCCTGATGTCCACAAGTTATAGACCTAAAGAAAGTTCATGTACCAATGTAAAATGCAATTATTTGTTAGCCTCTAGTCTATACCAATGTTTACTTTAAATCATGTAGCTTGTTGTATCGTGGCAAAGTACAGTTTTAAAGAAACTGAAATTGAGCTTGAGCATATTTGCATGAACCGTTTTCTGCTGTCTTGGATAGTTGTATTCTTTCAAGCAAACACAACAGTGTCACATTGACACAACAGCATCTCCGTGTCAACACAAAAACACCTTACATTCCAGCAGAGCGGGAATGCGTCGGTTCAAGTGTCCTACAGCATTTGTTCTGAAACAGAGTTTGAATACTCGACTGTTCTGTGTGGCCTAACTTGAACTGTGATATCTCATGTGGGCATGTCCAACTACTGATTTATATTGAAAGGGATTTTCTATTCTTTCATATCTGGCCTCAGAGGATGTGCTGTCACTGCATTGAAAGGCAGATTACCATGGTGATCTGTTGAAGGGCATGATGAAACATTGTGACCTTAAAGCTTTATACTGTTTTGTTTTAGTAGTGATAATATAAGGCTTGCATTTTCTCCTGTCTCACTGCATTGCGTATTTGCTTTAATAACGGTTGTAAATTTTATAATGGTTATCAGGAGTAGGCCATCTCTATCACCAGCTTGTACAAACTTGATTATTTGTGAAATCTAATTTAAATAAGATGGGGGTGGATCACATTCACAATCCAAATGGTAATTAATTTGCACGCAGTTTGACCCCAAAGTGCCTCTATAAACTGCTTAATCAACTGATTTAATGTTTGTGAAACTGTTGAGAGAGTGTATCTGCATGTTGTTGGTAAGATGTTTTTTAATTAATTATATGCTATTTTTAAAGTGCTCACCAAGGCAACATTTGTTTGTTCAAAAATACAGTAAAAAACGTAATATTGTGAAATATTACAATTTAAATGAACTGTTTTCTATTTTAATGGGGGGTTTTCTTTCGATATGTCATTTATTCCTATGATGCAAAGCTGAATTTTCAGCATCATTACTCCAGTCATCAGTGTCACATGATCCTTAGAAAACATTCTAATATGCTGATTTGCTGCTCAAGGAACATTTCTTATTATTATCAACAGTGTTGGGCAAGTTACTTTTAAAAAGTAATTAGTTACAGTTACTAGTTACTTCTTCCAAAAAGTAACTAAATTAGTAACTCAGTTACAAATTTTAAAAGTAACTAGTTACTTATGAAAGTAACTATTGCGTTACTTTCAAGTAAAATTAAATTTTAAATGCTCAAATGTGACCCCACCTCTACCCCTCTTTAACGGAACTTAAAATACATGTGCATGTTCAATTATTTATGATAAATTTGAATATTATAATGAAATGGACACTTAATACAATACATTATTAACAGAAACATGAAACATTGTACACGCATCTAAAAAAAATTTTTGCTGTGGGACAAAGTGAGACTAGCCTCCAATCAAACGCCATGTATGTAGATATTATGTTTATATAGTGGATCAATGCAAATAACACAATAGATGTTTTGGAAATTTTGATATTTATTGCCCCTCAACAGGCCACAACTGGGCAAAATTAAATTAAGCTTGTTAAGCTCGTCGCCATACCTGTCTCTCGTTGACTGACTGGCTTGTGTTGTTCCTTGTGTGTCCTGTCCTGCCCGACTATGCGTTATGATGGGTCGTTCGCAATTCATGAGCGTTAGCCGTTAGTGATGATGGGTCGTTCGCGAATGAGCGTTAGTGATGATGGATCGACTCGTTCGCGAATGAGCTTTTGATGGGTCGTTCGCGATTCGCGAATGAGCCGACTCTAAGAGCCGGCTCTTTTAGGTGAACGTTGGGAGCTGGCTCGCATATCTGAAGAGCCGACTCTATTTTTACAAATTTAGCCTATATAAATTAAATAATTATGTAATACAAATTGAAATATTATAGTCAAAGTCATTTAAAGAGCCGTTTGTGAGCCAAAAGAGCCGGCTCTTTTCAGTGAGCTGAGTCAAAAGAGCCGAATGCCCATCACTACTATGCGTGCTTTCGAACACCCGCCCAACTCTACCTCTGATTGGCTTACAATGACATTTTACTCTACCTTATAGCCAATCGTCAGCATTTATGCGCTTGTCTCGTGCTCTGCCCACTAACCAAGGAAGAACAGTAAAAAAAGTATTTGCCTCTCGCTCAGAGATCTAGTTGGTCTGATGAAAAAAAAAACAGCTTCATCAGTTATAGTAACGCGCCGCATTTTTTGGCAGTAACGGTAACGGCGTTATTAAGATGAGAAGAGTAATCAATTAGATTACTCGTTACTGGAAAAAGTAATGCCGTTAGTAACGGCGTTATTTATAACGCCGTTATTCCCTTCACTGATTATCAATGTTGAAAAAGGTTGTGCTGGATTTCACTAAACTTTTGCAGTGGTTAATCAGTGCATGTATCTTGTCTTCTGTCAGCTGTGTACTAGAATCAACACATTTAAAATTGCATTCAAACTAGGACAGTCACTGACACATTTATGCTCATTCTGATGCACATTCTCATCCGTCTTTAATTCATTGTGTCAATGACATCATCTGTCCTCTGTCAAGGACATCACATGGCTTGATTACTCTACCTCTGTGTCCGGGTCCACGTAACTTGTGATGTGTGTTGAAAGAAATCGATCGTCAAAATGAAGCAGCGGCTATTGATCGGCTCTTGGCCTCGTGTCTGAGCCAACTGATTGAATTAAAGAACTGTCAGCACATCTCTCAATAAACTCTTTAGACATATGTCAAGAATTCAGACATTTGTCAAGAATCACAGTTGTTTTTAACTGCTGGTTTGGTTGATAACAGAAAGGTTTGGGTTTAATCTTGAGTTGATGATCCCCAACCTCCGGTGTGTATAAATGCATTGCTATATTACTATTATATCCATAATGCTTGAAGACGTTATGAACGACATGAAGTTTATCGGAGTTCCACTGGTCTGAACATTATTTAGGGTTAAACATTGGTGCTTTGACATCATACTTCTTTGAAACAACATGAGGGTGAGTAAATAATGCCAATTTTGACTTTAGAGCTGCAGTAAGTGTTACTTTACAATTTCAAATCTTCCTTTCATAGGCAAGATCATTGAAAAAGTTGTCTTCAATCAGCTGAACAACTTCCTAACCTCAAATGGATACTTTGACAATTTTCAATCTGGTTTCCGACCACATCACAGCACAGAGACACGCTCATAAAGATAATAAACGATATTCGCTTAAATACTGATACAGGCAAACTATCAGGGCTGGTACTACTCGACCTCAGTGCTGCATTTGACACTGTCGATCACAACATACTTCTTGACAGGTTGGAAAACTGGGTCAGGCTTTCTGGGATAGTCTTAAAATGGTTCAGGTCACACTTCTGAACCAGAAGTTCTTGAAACGGTACTTAAAGGGATAGTTCACCCTAAAATGAAAATTCTGTCAGTAATTACTCACCCTCATGTTGTTCAACCCCGTAAGACCTTCGTTCATCTTCGGAACACGAATTAAGATACGAAGGTCTTACGGGGTTGAACAACATGAGGGTGAGTAATTACTGACAGAATTTTCATTTTTGGGTGAACTAACCCTTTAAGAAAACGAAACCACACACACTTTGTCAAAAAATAATACCCTTTTATTTACAGGGCCAAACTGGACACAATATTAACTTAAATCTTTAAACAATATAAATACAAGTAACATATATGGTAATAATAAATAAATAAGTCATGTAAGTTATCTGGTCGTTGCACTAGAACGGCAGCGCTTGCCGAGTTTGGTATTTCATTCTCACTGCGTCTTAGCTACACAGCGTTGAGTGAACCTATGAAAGAGAACGTCTCTGGTTACTGGTGTAATGTTCTCTGAATAGGGAACGAGACGCTGCGTTCGCTGCCAAACTCCTCGCGCTGCCGACAAGCTTCCTTTTTCGGCAGAGAAATCTGAGGAGCAGATGATGCGCGTGCCAATATAATAAGACGACGTGAGCGTCGAGGCGGCGCCCGCGCCATCAGCCAATGGATTGGCGTGATTCTATATGGGCTTCGGACAATCGGCACACCCAGATGGCGTTCTGACGCGTAATTTTACACGTGAAATGCAGCCAAACCTTGGAGCGTTTTGCCTTCGGCATCTTCATTAATCCCCTCGCAATCAGCAGACGTTCCGGGAGTCTCCCGCATATTGATAACGGCTCCCTGATGCCCGCAAATTAGTTAAAATCTCCTGGAATCTGGAGCGAGCGAGCAAGAGCGCGCATGCGAGACAGAACAGACTGTGCTTCAAACAGTATTGTGCGCGCACGGCAGAGAGAGAGAGAGAGAGAGAGCGCGCGAGAGACCTTGCGTGTGCGCCTCATGAAACAGAGAGTCAGGCACCGAAATCAGGCACCGAAATTTTCGTTCTTATTCGGTCTGGTTACTACCGTTTACGTCGGAACCGGTTCCCTATTGGCACCGCGTTTCGGTACCCAACCCTACCTATCGCCTAACGATTACAGCCCCATTGACTCCCTGTGCCAATGCATTAATGAAGTCAACAGTTGGATGTGGCAAAACTTTTTTCAGTTAAAAAAAGACAAAACTGAATCATTGGGTTTGGAAACAAATATGAAGTTCTCAAGGTGAATGCATACTTTTACTCTAGGGGTAAAACAACTAAAAATCAAGTCAGGAATCTTGGTGTGACTCTAGAGTCAGAACTTAGTTTCAGTAGTCATGTCAAAGCAATAACTAAATCAGCATACTATCATCTGAAAAATATTGCAAGAATTAGATGCTTTGTTTCGAGACAAGACTTAGAAAAACTTGTGCATGCTTTCATCACCAGCAGGGTGGATTATTGAAATGGACTCCTCACTGGCCTTCCCAAAAAGACCATAAGACAGTTGCAACTCGTACAGAACGCTGCTGCCAGGATTCTGAGCAGAACCAGAAAATATGAACATATCACACCAGTCCTCAGGTCTTTACACTGGCTGCCAGTTACATTTAGGATTGATTTTGAAGTATTATTACTGGTGTATAAATCATTCAATGGCCTATGAACCTCAATACATTGTAGATATGCTCACTGAACAGATCACTCATACCCCTGTTCCACCAAAGCATTTTGAGAGCCGGTTCGGAGCCGGTGCCAGCGCGTGAACCAGTTCTTTGTGTTTCGACAGCCAAAGAACCGGTTCTCGGACAGGAAAACTGGTTCCAAAGCGGCACCAACTCTTTGCTGGACTAGAACCGTTCTTTTACCACGTCATGCTTACGTCGGGGGCTGGGGGCGGGTTTAGATGTGTTCTAAACATCTTTTCTGAACATAATATAGGATCGCAAAGCCAGGAGAAACACTTGCAGAAACACGATGTAGTCCGCCATTGTAATTGTTATGCTTGAAGTTGGCGCAAGCGTTTCTAGTTTTTTTTATTGAAAACATTATGTAAGCAAAGAAGAAAACAGTCACAATATAGAACAAATAAATGGAAAGAAAAAAAGACGCAAGACAGGGGTACATAACTAATCAGAAAAGATTACATATCAAAGGAAAAGGTTAAAAGACTTACATATTTCAATTGTTTTTAAAGTCTTTTTGGTTCACGAGTTAGAGATAATCCCAAAGTAATGTTGTAGGTTTGCAAGCGTTTCTAGCTAAGATGTATGGCGACGTACACAGTGACGTAACGACGTCGTTCGCTGGGCGCTCTAGTCAGTGGAAAAACAAACAGGTTCTGAGAAGGTTCGCAAGTTGAACCAACTTTGAACCAGCACCAGTTCCGAACCAGTTCTTTTTTTTGGTGGAAAAGGGGTATCAGATCATTAGGATCACATCAGCTTGAAATACCAAGGGTTCACTCTAAGCATGGTGAGTCCACTTTTAGCTACTATGCCAGCCGCCGCTGGAACCAGCTTCCAGAAGAGATCAGATGTGCTCCTACAGTAGACGCATTCATATCCAGACTCAAAACACATCTGTTTAGCTGTGCATTTACTGAATGAACGTCCGACTGATTACACTGTATTGTATTTTGCATCCTCCTTTTTATTCTAAACTGAACTCAAATGGCACTGAGAATTGGGTAAGAGAGATGAAACCATGCTGATGGCCTGGGTCTGTGTTGGAGTAGTGAGTTTGACATGATTAAACTCGAGGTTCTGTGGGGTTCGGACTGGATTGACTCCATTCCTAGAGCTTCCGAACAAATGGGTTTTTGGGTTGCGGACTGATGAGGCATTGAACCCGAGGTTACCCCGTGAGTCAGTCCTAGAGCTCCTCCTGTCCGATTTTAGGGTAAAATCGGGTCCATCGGAGATATCCAATAGATTTCTTAGGTGCGCCAAAAGAGCACCACAGACACAGTGTAATCACCATGAGAAAATCTCAATGTAAAACTAGGAATTGTGAAAAATATGTTACACCGGTGTTTTGCCAGATGAGAAGTTTATCTATATCATCTTTTTACTCTTTTAAATTAATTTTATAACTGTATCATATATCTCTTTTAATTTCTTTTATAACTGTTTTAATTTTCCTTGCTTTTATTTTGTGATTATTTTAATTCCTTTTTTCAAAGCACTTTGAATTGCCATTGTGTATAAAATGTGCTATATAAATAAACTTGCCTTGCCTTGCCTTGCCTGCCTTTTATTATTTTAAGATTGATTTAAAGTTGGCATGAAACAGAAGTTGCGACAGTCTTTTCTTTCCTATTGTTACACATATCAGAAAGAAATGGCTTCCCGAACATGAAAAAATGTAGGGCGGGGCTTGATTTTGTCCATGGGGAATTGATTGGATGCTTGTGGTTTTAAATTCAAAATCTGAGCTTTTCATTCAGAAGGATATATTTTCTGTCCGGTGTTCTACTTAACCGCTTCGTTTCAGTTTTAAGTAAACTGAATGTTGTCATAAACCTACCCTAAGACTAAATTAAAAAATAGCTGTCAGTTGTGACAGGTCGTCCTGCCCTTGTGTCAGTAAACACGTCATTAGAGAAGAGATGTCGCTGCAAGAGGGAGGGGAAGTTATTTTGATTAAAGATAACCAAGTACATGAATTAAAAAAAAAGTGCACTGCTAGATAATTTATAATAGAACTGCAATATTATTAAAATAATAAGAATTGTCAATTTTGATGTCATGGGGAGTTTAAAAAAGCTTTCCATTCACCTCGTCACACATCTGTCTTTTTCTATTTACTAGAATGCATTTGTGCTGAATACAGTTGAACAGAGTAGATCTGTAAAAACAGACTGGATTATTTTATAACTATAAATAGTCTCTGTTTTAAAGGTAGGAAGAAGTGTGGTAGGTTCAAATATTTGGGTTAGACTAGGAGTGTCCAGATGACCATGATAAAAATCCAGGACAGGTCAGAGATGTCCTGTTGAGTGCATTCAAATTCGAATCATGTGAATTACGCTACTTTTTTAGTGCAAAACAATTAGACAATTGAAATACAACACAGATTTCTAAAAGTTAGCATGCTGTTAGAAAGTTTAGGGTTAGTTGAAATTAATCTGCCAGATTGCAGCATTTAAAATATAAGCATAATGTATCAGGAAAATGGGCCAATGCTGGACTGAATTTTTAATGCACAGAAGCAACATTAATGTGCTTGCAAAGACTGTGTAAAAGCAATAATCTAGTGTTTTAGGATAGTAATCTGGTATTAGTTTTCTTGTGACCATGCCATAGACTGATTCATAATTTTTTAAAAATCATGCATTTTATTTGTTTTAGATTAAAACTTTGATTCTGAGCGGTCATTGACAACACCGTTTTCAACTAAAAATGGAAAACAATTGATGCATTTTAGATGTTCATTTACATGACAACGGTGTTTTGGGGGCTTGAAAACGTCTCAGGTTACGACTGTAACCTATGTTCCCTGAGAACAGGGAACGAGACAATACGTCAACGACGTTATGGGGAACGCCTCAGGCGTGACAGGTGTCTGAAATCACTATCAAATCACGTCAATCATATTGACCGGCGACAGCCCGTGAATCATTAGCGTGAATGATTAACGTGCGACCTGGAAGTATAAAAGGGCGCCTTGCAAACATGACAAATCACCTTATCGTCTGAAGGGACTGTACGGTAGGCAAGCCCCGAGGCATGGCAGGGAGACGTATTGTCTCGTTCCCTGTTCTCAGGGAACATAGGTTACAGTCGTAACCTGAGACGTTCCCTTTCGAAGGGAACTCAACAATACGTCAACGACGTTATGGGGAACGATATACCAACTCCGCCATGCTAAGGGGAGTGCATGCCAAGTGGCAGTGACAACTGTCAGAACCAGCAACTTCAAATGAAACGCTAGAACCACTCACCCTCAGGTCACACTGGGCTGTCAGTGACAGCATTCCCTACGGTCATAGCCCAAGCTACAGCCTCACAGAAAAACCTTCATAAACATGGTTAAATGAAAGGTCTACCCGGGCCTGCTCCGGGCCTGGAACCACAGCTTCCAATTAGAAGGGGTCCCTTCTAGGGAATGTGGCTAGGGAACCCGAAGGAACCCCAGCCAGTCACTATTCAGGGGAACGTACTCACCCCGAAATGCCACCAGGACGGCCTGACCTGGCGTCAGTACATAGACACTTAGTCTGGCCAAATCCTGTCTGTCTGAAGACAGAGCCTCTGGACAACAAAGCCTTAAGTAAGGCATCCAACCCGAGGGACTGCGAAGCTGGCAGTGAACCCTCGGCCCGGATCTTAGAGACGGGATATCCCGGAGAGTATGACTCAGCATAGTGCTTTCCAACCCTTGCTAGCGAGGGGAGTTTCTCTACTCGATCCACGGATCAACCCAGTGTCTGTGTTTCAAACCACTGAGGAGGCCTGTGAAGGCCTAAGGGCTGATCTAACTGGGAGGCCTCACGAGAGGCCTACGACCGTCTGACCAGACTCAGGAAGCCGCATGCTCATAGAGACCCTCGGTGAGGGGAGCACAGGTCTGCCTGGTAGGCGAACCAGGCTGTAGGCAGAAAAAGTTCCGAGAGGGAACCAATAGCAGAGAATGAACACTTTAGCGAGCCAGGGCGCAAGCTCGCCTTCAGAAGCTGCCTATTAAGGCTAGCTGAAACTGATAGCAAGAGACCACTAGCTTCATAAACCCAACACCACTAGGGAACGTTACAGGGAGGCCCGGAGAGGCCTACTACCTGATAGCCAACGTAAGTGGGAATTCACCTTCAGGGAGGCCCGTGAGGCCTACTACCTGATAACCACAGTAAGTGGGGTGCTCACCTTCAGGGAGGCCCAGAGAGGCCTACTACCTGAAAACCACAGTATGTGGGGTGCTCACCTTCAGAGAGGCCAAGAGAGGCCTACTACCTGATAACCACAGTACGTGGGAACTCACCTTCAGGGAGGCCCGGTGAGGCCTGCTACCTTACAACCACAGTATGTGGGGAGCTCACCTTCAGGGAGGCCTGGTGAGGCCTACTACCCAACCGTACTCATCCAAGGAGGCCTGGAGGAGCCTACTACCTGATAATCACAGCATGTGGGAACTCGCCTTCAGGGAGGCCTGGTGAGGCCTACTACCTGACCGTTCTCATTCAAGGAGGCCTGGAGGAGCCTACTACCTGATAATCACAGCATGTGGGAACTCACCTCCAGGGAGGCCTGGTGAGGCCTACTACCTGACAGACAAAATATTTGGGAGCTCACATTCAGGGAGGTCCAGAGCGGCCTACTACCTGACAGCCACAATATTTGGGAGCTCACATTCAGGGAGGCCCAGAGAGGCCTACTACCTGATAGCCAACGTAAGTGGGAATTCGCCTTCAGGGCGGCCGGGTGAGGCCTACTACCTGATAACCATCTTAAGTGGGAATTCACCTTCAGGGAGGCCTGAGTGGCCTACTACCTGAAAACCACTGGTAGTTTCGAGCCCTGAGTCCGGGTGATAGTATAAGGTGGCCTGCTAAGGCCAGCCAGCTGGGGACTCGCCTATCAGGGAGGCCTGGTCGGGCCTACTAGCTAATAGCAAGTCATATTCTGCCATAAAGTACACTGTTGGGAACCATACTACACAAGCATAATTTACTAATGGGCTTCCAGTAGCGCTATAAGGTATGTCCCACAATGTTGGGACTCACCTCCGAGGAGGCCTGTTTAAAGGCCTACTACCCATCAGTGAGTCAACTGCCCGAACCACCAAGGCCAACCACGTAAATTGAGCTGGCCTACAGTGCCCTCTAGGGGCTGTCCAATCAAGGAGGCCTGCTGAGGCCTACTACCTAATGGCGCAGCCTTCATTGGCAGAAAAGCTGTTTACACAGCGCCTACAGCATCCTGGTGCCTAATCACATTGCCCATGGCAGTGTACTCCGCAAGAAAGCTAGCACCCTCAAAACAAGGGGAGTACAACATACGCCACTCTGCCTCAACGGAGGCCCCAGTTAGTCAGGGGCCTACCATCTATGCATGGGCGTCAGCTCAGGGCAATGCTCTGGCTTCAGGGGAGCGTACTTCGACCAAAGAAGAAGTGAAGCTCACTTCATACTCGACCCGAGCCATAGTGGTGCGAGGTAGGATAAAACAGAACTGGGAGTGAAGTGCTCAGACCGACCCTGTATCACAGGGGGATACTCACACCTCACCCTGAGGTTACCAGGGTGCGGGCCTGCCAGCGGCTCTAGGGGTGACAGAAATTTATCTGTGCCCAACCTAGGGGAGTGGGGCTTGAATGAAAGCCAACCACCTACAACCTAGTGCTCGAGCAGTAGCTCAGCGAGGTGAGTGAAGCCTAAACTGGCGGCCTAAATCCGTAGGCCAGTTCTGCATGGCAGGGTCGGGCAGGAAACCCAGTCTTCTTCGTGAAGCGAAAGACGGCCTAACCCTGCTCAATAAAGACATAAATACCACGGAGGCCTGTTTGAGGCCTACCATGTCCTTACAAACCATCCTCTGCACCACGCTGCATTACTCTAGTCACCCCAGAATGCAGAGAAGGGGGCGGGCCTTGGCCTAACGACTCCCATGGGAGGAGGCTGTTTATACAGGGATGCTAGAAACCTACATTCACAAAGTGAAGGTTCAGAGGAACCAATGCTAAATTTTTAGCAGAGCGCCTTTATTATCCCTGGCACAGCCTAGGCCAGCTACAGAGGCGGCCCTGGTGAGGGCCAGCCTGCAGGCATAGATCTATCTGAGGGCTCGGAGGAGCCACAGCCTTACTAAAGAATATAGTCTGTATTATTCCATACAAAGGCTGTAGATCGCTCAGCCTAAAGAAAACCCAAACAGAGCTCAAGGGGCGAAATACTCAGTCGAAGTCAAACGGACCCGTGGGCCGGACATAAGATCTATCTGAAGCTCTAGCGTCAGTCAACACTCTAAGTAACAAATTCTAAGAGAGAGACCAACTACTCTACCCTGAGGTGGCTAACAGCCCGAAGGCTAACATAGTTATCGTTCTGGCCACCTAATGGGGAACTTCAGGGCCCTAATAATCCAGGAAACTCTCTTACCTTATTACCTGATGACATGGCAAATGACATGACCCCATAGCTCTATACAGGGAACGAGGTCTGTAGAGAGATACATTTCGGAATTTTAATTCACAAAAATTTACTCTTGAAAAGACCAGTCAGCTCACCTGCGGCATGCGGAGTGAAGACTCGCCAGATAGTTCTTTATGAACCTGGGGTCCCCACTTTACATGCCTGAAAGAGGCGTTTCTACTAACCAAGCCTAGGCGGGCCATTGGAACATCGTTCTTATCACAGGCCCAGCCCCAGGCCTGATGTAATGAACGTCTGGGGAGTCAGAAGAGAGGAGAGGGCTGGATTTCTTTTTAATGAAGCCCTCCGGGGAGATTATCCATCAGCGATGCTGTATGCGCTTGTGCTGGATAACCTCCCTCAGATCCCTCTTCTTGCGGGAGTCACGCCTTTCCTGCGCCCTGTTCCTCCACGGAGGGGGCGCACGAGAGGCGACACTGGCTCTCTGGCCCTGTCTACGGTCCTCAGACCGTGAAGGGCCAGGCCCTCCCGCCTGCCTGGGCGTGGAACCGGATCTCAGCGGTATGCAGGTCCTAAAAACAGCTGAGCGCGCCTTCGCCTCCCTGAACTTCCCAAGCACCGCCTCCACGGAGGGGCCAAAGAGTTCAGAGGGCGAAACCGACGAATCGAGGAGAAAGGCCTTCTCTTTCTCCTCAACGTCGGCCAGGTTTAACCAAAGCTGTCTCTCCGTGGCCACCATCGCCGCCATCGACCGACTGATCGTGGCAGCAGTCTGTTTGGTGGCCCGGAGCGCAAGAACCGTGGTTCAGCGCGGCTCAGTAACCGCCTCAGGGGACATCCCTGCCCCCTGGTCGAGATCCTGCAGCAGGTTGGCCTGGTATGCCTGCAGCACCGCCATGGTGTGCAGGGAAGCACCAGCCTGAACTGCTGCCGTGTATGCTCTGCCATTCAAACGCGCTGTTGTCTTTAGCGGTTTGGATGGCAGAAATGGAGCTCTCAGTGTCGACGCCTGCCCAGACACGAGATAGTTCGCAAACGACTCGTCAAATGGGCGGCATCGACACATACCCATGCTCTGCGATCCCCTCTGAAGACGATGAGATGGTTTGTCATGTTTGCAAGGCGCCCTTTTATACTTCCAGGTCGCACGTTAATCATTCACGCTAATGATTCACGGGCTGTCGCCGGTCAATATGATTGACGTGATTTGATAGTGATTTCAGACACCTGTCACGCCTGAGGCGTTCCCCATAACGTCGTTGACGTATTGTTGAGTTCCCTTCGAAAGGGAACTACTGTCACCTACTGGCCTGGCATGCATAATAAAGCGTTTAGTTGTTTGCACACATCAGTGTGATCAGGGATCGTGTTGACAAGGATGTATGAGAAAAACCCGAAGGAAAAACTACTATTTTTTAGTACATTATTGTTGTGTAAACATACCCTGAAAAAGAGTTTACACTAAAAGTGAAAATGCAAAGCAACACAATAAGAAAACACAGCTAATAATAATTGTGTAGATCAGCATTTCACTACACTTTGCGGTGCCTTAATCTTGTCTTCTGTCAGCTGCATGTACACTAGAATCTGACAGTTTTCTAAAAGTGAGCATAGAGTGAGAAAGTTTAAGGTAATTGAAATGAATCTGTCAGATGGCAGCCAATAAAATATGTGCATATATTTCTTCAAACTAAAATGTTGTTGTGCATAACATGCACAGCAGATGTTTTCTTACCTCTTCAGATTCAGAGGAGGAAGCAGCAGATGTAGTACGTACTGTTCAGTTAACAGGTCAAAGAACTACAGTCCACCAAGTCTTATTAACTTTAAAGGAATAGTTCACCCTCAAATTGAAACTGCAATCATTTACTCTCCCCTCATGTCTTTCCAAACCTGAATGGCTTTTTTTCTTCACCAAAGGAGAAGTTTAGCAGAGTCTCTATTAAATCTCCATTAAAGTTTTACATACAACATGTGCACTACATTCTTGAGCCTTCATGAGAGCTTTGTGTGAGGCATAGATTGAAAATGAAGTAGTTATTCACGCCAAATCGGCTGTGGTCAGCATTCGCTTTCATTGTATTGAGAGCAGCTTGAACATTGTTATAAATTACTCTTTTTGTGTTCCACAGAAGTAAGAAAGTGATACACATTTGCAATGACTTGTGGGTGGGTAAATGAATCTCTTTAAGACTTCACATCAAACTGCAGCTGGTGTTTTAGGATAGAAACAACACAATTCGCAGCAATGCCATTTTATATTTAATGCCAAATATTTGCTCAGCTCATAGCAATCAAACTAAAACTAAGGATAATTATGATGTTATGTAACTTTACCAGGATGAGATGTGGCTTGTAAATTCAGGACATCTGGTCACCGTAGTGTAAACACAATAAAAGAACATTGTTGTTTTAGCCAGTACATTTCTCATGTCAGCGAAATAGGATTTCCAACAATAGTTGTTTTTTCTGTTCACTCTTTGTTTTGGGGTTTGATCAATGGACTTGATAAAGCAATGAAGAATAATGAAAAGTCCACCCTATTTAAATTGTGTTTGTGTTGTTAAGATGTCATCCTTTTTGTTTGCGGCTGTTTCTCGGAGAGCGTCGCCCCGACGGCACCAGTTGTGAACACATTTTTAGCTTTCTCACATCTATCCCCTGTTTCCAAATCCATTGTTTTATTGCGGGTAGCACTCTTATGTGTGACTTGCTGCAAAATTTCTTTTTAAAAAATACAAATGTTATGTACTTTTGGTAATTTTTTTATTATTATTTTGATTCAGCTTTAATTTATATTTAATTTAGTTTTTAGAAATTTTAATACTTCAACTTAAATAAATTTAAGTTACTGTTGATAAATTTAACTTAATTTCAGTTTGTTCCCAAGGCTAACTTTTAAATTGTCAATAAAGTTTAAGTTTAAATATTTTATTTTAAGATTAAATAGTTTATTTCATTTTATTCCAGCTTTATTTCAATTAATGAAATCTATTATTAATAGTTTTAGTTTCAGTTAACAATTACAACACTGTACAGCGTGACTTTACAAAATATATTTTTAAAATACAAAATGTATATTTCTAATGTTAAAATACACTTTGGCAAAAGGCAAAAATATAATACATAATTTTATATTTTATATTTTTAATTATCTTAGATTATATGTTGACAGCTGACACACATTTTTAGCTTCCCCACATCTATCCCCTAAAATATGGTTATTGGATTTTGTGCCTAATAGCATTGAATAGCAAATTTCATTGGAGGGAATCATGAGATTGATTTTAGCATTCAAATTGATTTGCTGGTGAAGGATACAGAGCGAAAATCCTGGATCACAATGTCCACCCAGTCCCCTGTTGCACCAGCTCTCTTTTAAACACTTCAAATCTTTCATTCGTCTACTGCTTCAAAACACAGATAGTCTATGTTCAGTGTTGTCTGTGTGCATGACTGCTGCGTTCATCGATATTGATCATAGATTGGCATTTATTTATAGCATCTCACGCTCGGATGGTTATCGAGAAGAAATTAGCTGGTGCTTTGGCCATGCTTAGAATTTCATTAGATAGAGCTGCCATCTACCGATTTACAGTCTCATTCCTTTGGCTCTGTGAAGTGAAAAATGTAATGGCTGTATGCCATAAACAATCAGAGTTGAGAGGGTTACTTTAAAAATGTATTACGTTACTGTAACGAGGTTCAGATGTTATGGGAAGAAGGAGGCGGGAACCGGCGAACATTTAACAATTTAATAATAAAATAAACAAATACAAAATGAAAATAAAAGACAGCAGCCCCTCACGGACGACTGCGGTCACATAATAAAACACAAACAAAACAAAACACAGGTTCAGGCCTGTTCCTCTCTTGATCTCCACTGTCGTCGCTCCTCCTTTTATGCTTTCGCTCCTCCGTGAGAGATAAGAGACTGGTGCATCGCACAGGTGGCGCTCATCAGTAATCATGCCACTCTCTCACGGCCCTCGGCCTCGTTCTGATTACTTTGTACCACAATATGAAAGTAAAAAAAGTACCACAATATGAAAGTAATATAATCTGATTACATTTGGATTCCTCCAAGTGACGTGACGTGTAGCCAAGTTTGGTGTCCCATACTCTGAATTTGTGTTCTGCGTTTCTCCCATCCAAGTGCACACCCACACACAGCAGTGAGTAGTGAACACACACACAGTGAACACACACCCAGAAAAGAGTCTCTGACGCTGTTCATGTGAGCACCACTACGCATGCTTCACATTACAATTCTCAGTGTTAATCATGATGATATGGTAACATATTACACTGAAGTAGGCTGCTTTTAAATGAACATTTAACTATTTAAAATAAAAGTTGTTCTTTGGCAAAATTGCATTTCCTTAATAGCCTAAACACAGGCTTTACTCCCTTCAAACATAAACTGTCACTGTTTGCATCGCTGCTACTTTCCAAACACACACACATAAGAAATTAAATGCGTTCAAAGGCTGGATACAGGCTTTATGAGTTTATTGTCATATATATACAGCATTACTTCACAGCCGTTACACATCACATACCTATCACTTGATTCGTCCTGGTTTACTATTTGAGTAAAATGCTCCTACACTGTACTTTTCTTTCCTTCCTTTTTTGTTTTTAACTCTCTTCTTTGAAATTTCTCTCAGATCAGTTTTACCTACATTGCTGCTTAAACAAGTGGACCCTGCAACTGCGTAGCTTAATGAAAGTCAGCAAATTAGTGCCTGATGAAATATTAAACTAGGAGGTTTAGTTATTATTGCTCTAGCATATGTTTTTCTTTATTGTTTTTCCCTGAAGATATACGTTGTTGTTGAAAACTAAAGTAAAAGAGTGAAGGACGTTTGTAGCGTTTTACCGTGAAAGAGTTCCGTGTCTTTATTAAAATCAGCACATTTATCTCTCGTCGACCTGTGACCCACTCACTCTTAATTGGAATGTTATTTTTTTATTACTTGCCCCCCTGACCCACAGATTATCTGCAGAATCCATGGATATAACTGCAATCTGTGCATCCCTACTGACAATAGCGTTATTATGTCAAAATACAAATTTATTTAGTTTTAAGTGAAACTTGTAATCCTGATAGTATTCCGATTTTTTACAAAATGTAATGCTAATCTGATTACTTCGTTTCTTGATGTAACCGTAACAAATTACAAACAGCAGATTTTTGCATCCTGATTACGTAACGCCGTTACATGTATTCTGTTACTCCCCAACCCTGTAAACAATGGTGCTGTGCTTGATGATTAGATGGTTTGCTTACACTTTTCTCTCGGACGAGTTGTCCGGCCGAACCAATTATTGTTTGATTTGCAGGAATCTTGATGTCTATTTTTTTCCATTTATAATAAATGCAGCCAGTGTTATTTCAGTATTATTAACATATTTATTTTTAATTGGCTTTTATTTTTATATTTCCATTTTACGTTTTAATTTTAAGTGCCTGAATAGTAATTTTATGTTCTTTTGTTTCTATTTAGCCATAATTTGTTATTTTTGTACTTTTAGCAAGTTTTAAAACGTTAACTTAAATTTATTGTTTCAGTTAGTTGCCACGGCAACATTTAATTTTATTAAATTTCAAGTTTTTTCTAATAATTATAGTTTTATAAATAGCTATTTATATACAGTATAGTTTTAGTTAATACTGTACATAACTACAGCATAACTTAATTAAATATATTTTTAAAAATTGAAAATAAATTGTTTAAATTATATATTACAAAATGTATTTCTAAGGTTAAAATAAATTTAGGGTAAATTCAAAAAATAATTGCACACACACACACACACACACACACACACACACACACACACACACACACACACACACACACACACACACGTATATGTATATATTTAATGATTTATCTGAACCCAAGGAAATGGCTGGTCTCCACATGGATGCTGTTTCCCCCCAGGTATCAGCTTGGGGGGAAACTTTATGTTCCCCTCAAATTCCACCACAAGCCGTCATATTACAGTAAATTGAAGGGACACAGCCTTCCATTTTAAGCACATTTTCCTTTGAATGTCATTCACAAGATTGAAACGAGGCTATAGCGCAATTTCCACCTAGAGTATTTTTGGGTGATACTGCTTCTGAACCTGTGCTAAATAATGGCTCAGACCTCGAGTGACTAATTTTGTTGCCATCTGTGCGGTTGTGTTTATCAGCAGAACCATAAAATGGCACAGTTGCTATAATAAAACCATTGAAACAGTGTTGCTCCCAAGAAAAAAAGGCTTTAATAAACAAAATGAGCTTCCGGACTGACCAAATAGATGATCCTGCAGTTTAATGAGCCACGAAACGGCATTGTTAATATGACAATTTGTGTTCTTGTTTTTTATTCTTCTTTTTTTCACACTATTAAGGGGAAGGATATGTGTAATATAGATACTCTGATGCTTACTATGTGATTTAAATGATTTAGGTTGAAATAAACTGATCAGGTCAGGCAATTTAAAATTTCTCTATTGCTTTTTTCAGCTTAACGATCCAGATTAGGTCTGTGATGCTCTAGCTGCACAAAGGATTATGGGAAATGTAGTGCAGTCATACAAACCTGTCTCTTCATTAACCAGTAGTCACAAAATGCACAAAAATTGAATTAGTACAGTGCAGTCACAAGCACCACGAAACTTGCAAATTCACTCTTAACATGACATGACACCTGACATGACTTCATTACAGCAGTGACACTTTGTTCACAGGAAGAGTGTAAATGCTAAAGCAAAAGATGTAAATAAAATCATGTGGTTTTTGACAATGACTCAAAGGAGGCAGGACTTTCCCAGAAGGCCACTTGTCCTCAGAACACACTGCTCGGTCTTAAGTTCAGCCATTAATCATGTTAAGAGGCGTTTTGTCTTTGTCGTTGCATAATGTGAGTCTCTTTACCCTTGTAATACTTGAGGACAGCCGGGAAAACTGGGAGTTTTCCCCTTTTAAACAAGTGGTTACATAAAGCAGCCGTCATTTACGTCACACAAGAAATACACTACTGACAGAGAGAATGCCTTTTCTACATTGAAAGTGGATGTTGAGTTTCATTGCCAAACTGTATAAAAGAACAAAAATGCACCATAAAAGTATCAAGTAGCTACAATAGTGCTCATATGGTACAAATGTTAATGTTAGTTGTAAGGACTATGTTTATGGTACGTTTATGGTATTATTTTACCTTTTTGACAGAATAAATTACCATCCACTTTTTAATTTACACTCTCCTTTTACAAAATATTAGTGTCTGCCCTTCACAGGTGATATCAGTTTTCTAAAAATCAATACATTTTCCGTTTTATTTACTATTGACTGTGATATAACCTGACAGTTAACTACATTTATATAACTAAATATATATATATATATATATATACATGTTGATGCGTCATTTCTCTGTGATTAAATTCTTTTCGGATTTCTTCTATCTACTTTTAGTTGATATCAGGTTTCTAAACGCTTTGTAGAATCTTTTAAAAATCAGTAACCATTTATACTATATTGTCAAATATAACCTGACAGTTTTTTAATCTTCATTTCGTATTTTCACTCATGATAAATGCAGATCTGTGTTTTAGATTCTGACCTGTTCTCCACTGGCTCCCTTGGGTCCTCTTGCAGGTACATTCGAGCAGATCAGAAACTGAACGCGAGCATCTTGACCACAGGCTGCAGCGAACAGGCCGATCAGCATGTGGTGTTCCTGGAGCATGTGGTGGTGCGAGTCCTCATCGTCCACCCTCGCAGAGGAGACCTGGAGATCAACCTCATATCACCCTCAGGGACACGATCACAGCTACTGGGTCAGAGGTGATGCTCACTTACACACGACAAAACACTTTAAAACATGTATATACAGTAGCCTGGCTAACGGTTTCCCCAGACTGGGGTTCGTGATGGAACTACAAGGGGTTTGTGAGTTTAATGAAATGCTATTAAGTAATTAAATTATAAAAATTTAAAATTAAGCTTAATCATTTTAAAATAAAAACACTTAATAAAAGTGTTTGATAAAAAGAAAAAATGTACCTGTATGTCATGTGACAATTAACCAACATCAGAGAACCGTGAACATTATTATTATTATTATTATTGTTATTATTGACCTTACTTATTGACTTAAAATCTCAAGTAAATATATTAGGTCAAACAGGTTCAGCTGACGAAAAAGTTGTGAATCTCTGCATTGCATGTAAATATAAAACAACGTGAATTTGTACCCTTTAACGGGTTTGAAAGACAAAAGCCTTTCAAAGACAGTAAAACAAGGTCAAATAATACAGTGATTAAAAAAAACGTGTGAATCAGGAGTTGATTAGGTATGCAATGTTGAGAAAACACTTGTTGAAAATGAAATTATTTCTTTAAATGCAGTGATCAAATGCTGTGTGGCTGTCAGTTTTCAGTGAGATTCACATGACTAGTGGCTGGTCTGTGTGTGCAAAATGTAAAAAAAAATATTTTTAAAGGAAAATTTACTAGATAAAAAAGTAGTAGTAGGTGGAACCAGTGAATTATGAATAATTTACCGCCATTGTAAGAATAACGTGTATCAAAAAAGTAACTAACTACATATTTTAAAACAAGTAAGTTATTAAGTATTTTAAAACATAATAGAAAATAATTTCAAGTACTTTTGGAATCTGATTAGCACTGCCCTTTAGCACGTTTCTTAAAATTCTTAAAAATCTCAGTCACTTAAATTTGTTCTTCAAAGAAAATGTGTTAAATTAAAATTACTCTCCATTGTGTCATTTCCAATAGTACATTTTGTATGTAAATTGTAAATGTATGCATTTTATTAAATAAAGAGCTGTTTTTTGTGATGAAGATTAATCATATCAGAACTTTGGCACATTTAATTACAACCTATGCAATGCCACTAAAAACCAAAGTGACACATTAAAGAGAGAAAATATTTTTTAAAAAACTTAAAAGATCCTAACAGCGTAAGTGTTTGCACCAGGGGTGTGTGGCGGAGCCAATATATATATACACACTCACCTAAAGGATTATTAGGAACACCATACTAATACTGTGTTTGACCCCCTTTCGCCTTCAGAACTGCCTTAATTCTATGTGGCATTGATTCAACAAGGTGCTGAAAGCATTCTTTAGAAATGTTGGCCCATATTGATAGGATAGCATCTTGCAGTTTATGGAGATTTGTGGGATGCACAACCAGGGCACGAAGCTCCCGTTCCACCACATCCCAAAGATGCTCTGTTGGGTTGAGATCTGGTGACTGTGGGGGCCATTTTAGTACAGTGAACTCATTGTCATGTTCAAGAAACCAATTTGAAATGATTCAAGCTTTGTGCCATGGTGCATTATCCTGCTGGAAGTAGCCATTAGAGGATGGGTACATGGTGGCCATAAAGGAATGGACATGGTCAGAAACAATGCTCAGGTAGGCCGTGGCATTTAAACGATGCCCAATTGGCACTAAGGGGCCTAAAGTGTGCCAAGAAAACATCCCCCACACCATTACACCACCACCACCAGCCTGCACAGTGGTAACAAGGCATGATGGATCCATGTTCTCATTCTGTTTACGCCAAATTCTGACTCTACCATCTGAATGTCTCAACAGAAATCGAGACTAATCAGACCAGGCAACATTTTTCCAGTCTTCAACTGTCCAATTTTGGTGAGCTCTTGCAAATTGTAGCCTCTTTTTCCTATTTGTAGTGGAGATGAGTGGTACCCGGTGGGGTCTTCTGCTGTTGTAGCCCATCCGCCTCAAGGTTGTGCGTGTTGTGGCTTCACAAATGCTTTGCTGCATACCTCGGTTGTAACAAGTGGTTATTTCAGTCAAAGTTGCTCTTCTATCAGCTTGAATCAGTCGGCCCATTCTCCTCTGACCTCTAGCATCAACAAGGCATTTTCACCCACAGGACTGCCGCATACTGGATGTTTTTCCCTTTTCACACCATTCTTTGTAAACCCTAGAAGTGGTTGTGCGTGAAAATCCCAGTAACTGAGCAGATTGTGAAATACTCAGACCGGCCCGTCTGGCACCAACAACCATGCCACGCTCAAAATTGCTTAAATCACCTTTCTTTCCCATTCTGACATTCAGTTTGGAGTTCAGGAGATTGTCTTGACCAGGACCACACCCCTAAATGCATTGAAGAAACTGCCATGTGATTGGTTGATTAGATAATTGCATTAATTAGAAATTGAACAGGTGTTCCTAATAATTCTTTAGGTGAGTGTATATATCTGTAACAATCACACAATTATTTGTATCTGTATTTGAATAAATCGGGAAGTGGACGGGGCTTTAAACGGAAGTTCATTAAATTACGTAAAAAGCCTGTTTTAATCCCGTTGTAATTCTTTTCCCTTCATTGTTTTCATTACCAAATATGCCTTGTATAGCTCATAAAATATTTATCTTTGTAAATACAATTTTGATTATTATTATTATTATAATATAAACAAATCAAAGCTTGCGTTTTGTGTCTCTTCCATCTACTTTTAGTTTCCTGGAACTTGAGTGTCCCTCATACAAACACATGCACACTAACATGTTAATATCTTACTTTTAGCGTAGTGTATTCTGAAGGTGTCCACATGGGCTGACGGGGTTTGATCTGGCTGCTCTGGTTTCTGTCACACAAGAAGCTTCATCCTGTCAATCACACAGCAGTTTGATATCCTCTCTGTTGGCCTTGACGCTCTGTGCTCTCCAAATCTCTCTGCTCTCCGCTTCAGCGTAGTTTAGTATTCTCTCGAATAAAGCTCTCACACAATCCAAATCACTCGTTCTCAGCTGCTTTTGCTTCAGGATGCAGATTTTTACAGTGGCAACACAACACAGGACCAGAACAGTAAACAAAAATATCAATAAAATCAAATATTCTGTGATTACTATTATTATTATTTTAAATCTTACATTGTTGTACTTGTTTTTGGAGGGTATTACACAACGTTTATAATGGAAAATGTGGGTCTTCAGACATTAAATGCAAAAAAATGATTTTCTATATAATCAAATCAAATCTATATAAAATATTTTGAAGCATTTCAGCAAGGCTGCAACATAACAAAATATGAAAAAAATTAAGAGGTCTAAGTACTTTCTGAATCCAGTCTATTTATTTATTATTTTTATTAATATTATTTTAAATCTTGCATAGTTTTTTTTCTTGGTTTTGGAGAAAATTACACAACTTTTATTGGGGGAAATGTGGCTAATCAGACATTGCCAAGAATGTCACTAAAATCAAATACATAGAATAAAGCGTTTTAGCATAAGGCTGCAACATAACAAAATTGTTATAATGGGAAATATGGCTCTTCAGACATGAAATGCCAAAAATGTTTGGACAAATAAAATGCCACTGTCGTCTTTTCTATCCGTAACAATGTCTGTCACTCTAGTTTGTCTATGTGAAAGTCCCTCAGTTCTCAATTGTTCTCAGAAAGCTTATTGTTTTGACACTTCACGTCTTATTTACCGCATGGAGACAGAAGACCTGTCAGAATCCGCCCCTGCACAAACATCTCCCACAGAGCATCTGCTTTTGTGATAACAGACATGACAGCCTAATGGGGCTTCCCGCGTTTGGAGAGTATTTATTAATGGCCAGGAGTCGCCCCGCTTCCCTGCTCTCTCACCCTGGGCTTTCAGTGCTAAGAGTCGAATTGTAGAGTTGATGGAGTGTCGTCCAAATGACGCCTGCGAATTGCCAGGAAAGACATTTGCCTTGAATTATCGCTTCGGTTGGAGAGGGATGCTGTGGTCGGGACCTCCCTTCATCTCGTTTATTCACGCTGCTAGAGCCAAATGCAGTTCAGATTTACCATCTCCTTATAGCGCAGACCGCCTCGACTTGGTGACGGGAAAAGAAAGACGCAGATGTAATATGCAAAATACTGTCCAAGCCTGTTAACAAGGGCCTTGAAAGGGCCAAGTTCAGAAATGGCTGCTTTGCAAAGCTCTCATTAGTAGTGTGATTGTGGACAGCTCAAGGGGAAGAAGTGTTTTTATCAGTATGAGTGCAGTTCAAAGGAAGCGCTAGGGGTCTGACAGCAGGCATGAGCAAATGTGAGCCGCCCTTTTGTTAATATCTGACACTTAAAAAAGCAAGTTCATGCTCATCATAAGTAGCGATAAGAATAAGATAAGAAAAAAATACTGGAAACAAATGATTTTCATGATGTTTTGTTAATGGATCTTAAATGTTTGTATTCATGCTATGATTTAACTTTTCTGCTGACATCACCCAGGCCCCATAGGATATTAGCTGTGAACCTATTAACCTGTGAACCTAATAGCTCTTAGTCATTGTGTTTGCTTACTGTAAAGGTAATGCATTTTTTCCAAAAACCATACTAATAGTTAAATAATTGAGGGCTGGTTAATTTAATGAAGGTTACAGCAATAATTGCAGTTCCTCCTATAGATTTTGTTTATTTTGTTTTCCCCATATATTGAATTATGCATCACATTGTGTTTTGTTTTAGACATTTAAATGAAATGTCCATTAATTTAATGGAAAATGTCCTAGCAGAAAATTACCAGTACCTTTTTTTTTTCTTCCAGATTCTTTTCTTACAGTGTGTGTATATATGTGCAGTATATATATATGTACATAAAAATGAATTTGTGCATATTGTGGAATGGATGTAATTATTATGCTTTACACTTAAGGCTGAAAAGTAGGTTTGGATTTTATTTATTTATTTAAGGGAAATAGTTAATGGTCTATGAATTATACATTTTCATGCAAGGGCAAAGGGAAATGCATATAAAAAAATATATAAATTCTATCATTTACCTAATGTTGTTCCAATTCTATATGATTTCACTATATGAAATGTGACAAGATATTTTGAGATATTTCCGTTTTTTCTTCCATAAAAGTCAATGGAATCCAGTGTTGTTTGGTTCCAAACCAAACAACATTTCTTCCAAATATCTTCTGTACTCCACAGAAGAAAGTAAGTCATACAGGTTTGGAACAACATGAGGGTGAATAAATGATGACAGAATTTATATTTTTGGGTGGAGTATCCCTGTAATGTCAACCACAGACCACAGACTCTGACTTGTCCCTCAGTTGGTAAAGGCAAACAGGAAAATGTATTTACAGTAATACACCTACGATGTAACATAATCTGTCTGACCTGAGCAAAGTTTATAGCACTACGTCGCACCAGCTGCTCCGAGCTCACACAAACAGAGCCAAAGCATCCATCTGCTCAATCACCATGATGCAGTGATGTGACGTCGACTCGTGCTTCACAGGTGCAAACACAAATCAGGCTCATGGACTCGTTCCCAGTCAACCCTGCTGCACAGCGCCAACATGTGATTGGGATTTTGTTTTAGATGACAAGGAGCACATTTGTTTCTGATCTTTTTGCACACTTCTGAGGAGTGATGTAATTGACTGAAGTGAAGGATATTTCTTTAGAGGCTGAGGTTTAAATTGATCAAACATGCTCGGTCTAACTGTTTTTTTGTTTTCCTTTCCTTTCTTTTTTTCTTTTTTTTTAATTAAATTTTTTATTGTGTTAACCACAAACATTAATGTGATACTGAAAGCTAGTTAATTGGAATGGATACCTCAACAAAAAAAAACCTCCATAAAGGTTACATGATGTTAGGCTAATTTGCATATCCATTCTGATAGGTCAGTGTGCGCATCAGAAAACCATTCATAAAGCGGTTCTGCTTCTCAGTTTTCTAGTTCTCTTACGAGAGGTTCTCTCGTATTGCGTAAGTTTAGCTTACGCTACGGGAAAGATTCATCTTCTCGAGATAGTGAAGCCAAAAAATTATCCTTAATTTTTGTATACCTTGTCAATGCAGTGCAGCAGCTAGCAGACCTAGAGCAGGCTATCTTGCGTGCTCATTGGCTGCTCTGCAGGCAACTGCTGCAGCCTACCAGTGAGCAGGGCGTGACATCACGCCCAATGAAGGGCGCCCGCGCCTTCATGGCGTCACAGCCCGCCAGAATGGGCGTGGCTTCAGCCTATAAAGGAATGGGCTGTAGGCTGCTTCCCTGATTTTTGTCTCTTCAGCGAGCTCTTCGCATCGCTGGATCTGAGAGAAGCCATCGCCGCCGTCGAAACAGCGAACAGCCAGCTTAGGACAGCGCTGAGGAAGCCGGCCGTCTTCGCCACCTTCAGCCATCCGTGCGAGCTACGCTATCCGGCGACGTATCCTTTTGCCTTGCATTAGATTGATTTTCACATCTCTAAAAGAGCAGCGAGCGTCTTTTTTAAGATGCCTCGCACTTCCTGCGGCTCGTGCAGAGCCCCGCTCAGCGCCGGAGACCGCCATCTGATCTGCGCTCTCTGCCTGGGCCTGGAACATGCCGAGCTCGCCCTCGCTTCCGGGGGTTGTGAGCTCTGTGAGGAACTTCCGTTGGCGACCCTGCGGGCTCGCCTCGAAGCTATCAGATCTACAGCAGTCACTCCTCCCTCTGTGGGACCGCGCAAGAAGAAGCGCCGTTCCCTGAGACAGCCGGAACCTGTGGCCACAGCGACGCGCTCGCCGGAGAACCTCCCTCGAGCCTCGCTCTCGCCTTCCCCGCCTCCCCTCCCCGACGCGCAGTTGCCGCTCACGAGCCTCACTGCCGTCGCTTCAGAGGATGAGGCCGAGGGACAGCCGTCATAGACCGCCGCCTCCCTGAGGGCCTCGGCAGAGAATCACGCTGAAGTCTGAGCACGCGAAGCCCTCCTTAACAGTAAGAGGGAAAAGACGCGTGTGTCCCGCTGCGGCCGGACCGCCGTCAAAATTCATTTCCCTGTCAGTCCCCTTCAAACAGGCTACTGCAGCGGTCCATTTAGCAGCCAACGAGCCGGTTTATTCACCCTCTCGCCTGCACACAAACGCCGTTTTCACGGCGACCCAGAGAAATCTCAAAAAGAGTGTAATGTCTGGTCCGGCTTATGCCGTCAATGTTTTAAGTTTAGTGAAAGTGCCCACGTCCCAGTGCTCACCCCTACACATAAGCACTCAAAATCCTGTGTCACTCACAGAGCACACTCTCATAAAGCGCAGAAAAGCCGCTCGAGTGTTGCATGTAAGAAATGTGTCCACAAGTCTGTGCCCACTATCTGCCCGCTCTGTTACACGGTCAAACAAACAGGTTATAAACGTAAGTCTCGTGCCCGCCGGAGAGCGCTCACGCTTACTAACACAAACCTTTCCCCGGGCCCCGCCCGCGCGCTTAAGCATTATCACGAAACGCATAGCGTTAATAAAACGCTCCCCGTCTATTATGACCGGGGCGTTAGATACAGTTGTAAGTGTCGTGCCCGCGCCCACACGCTCACGCTTACAGAGAGCTCTGTCACCCAGAGCACGGCTCGCGCATCAAAATGTGGTAAAAGTGTGTTCCCCATCCCCTATGATCGGGACATCTCACATAAATCAGCCGGTTTCGGCTGTCAGCGAGCCGCCATTGCCCAGAATCGAGAGCGCGCGCGCCGCGCTCTCGGCTCCGGTTCAGTTTCACAAGCCAGCAAATGGCGGTCTGAACACGGAGGCCATTCGCCCCCTAGCGGCTCGCATAGCCGCGTGGGAAAAAATCCCAGGGATTTCAGAATGGGTGCGGAGCACAATAAAGCAGGGCTATACACTACAATTCATTCGCCGTCCCCCGCGCTTTCGAGCCCGGACCGCGACAATAGTGAATGAGGAAGTAGCACACCTACTTCACGCAGAAATAGCAAAGCTGTTGTGCAAAGGGGCTATAGAAATGGTACCGCCTTCTCTAAGCGAGTCAGGCTTTTACAGCCTTTATTTTCTCGTGCCCAAGAAGGACGGAGCCTTCAGACCCATCCTAGATCTGAGACATTTGAACAAAGTGCTTGCGAAAATACCGTTCCAAATGCTTACGACCAGGAAAATCCTCGCGCACGTTCGCCCGAGGGACTGGTTTATCTCTCTAGATCTGAAGGATGCATATTTTCAGATTCAGATAGTACCCCGTCACAGGCAATTTTTGAGATTCGCCTTCGACGGTCAGGTATATCAATACACCGTCCTGCCGTTCGGCCTGTCCCTGGCACCCTGTACATTTAGAAAGTGCATGGACGCGGCGCTCGCCCCCCTGAGAAGTCAGGGGCTGCGTATAATGAACTATCTAGACGATTGGCTGATATTGGCACAGTCAGAGACAGAACTTCTATCTCACAGAACAGTGCTACTCAGTCATCTGAAAAGCTTGGGTCTCACGGTCACCTGGACCAAGAGCTCACTACTGCCCAGCCAGTCAATTTCCTTCTTAGGAATAGAACTGGACTCGGTAACCATGACGGCTCGTTTGTCGACACAGCGCGCGCGCCGTGTTCGCCACTTAGCCCCTTCTTTCCAGAAGGGCAGCTTCCTCCCTTTGAAAATTTTTCAGAGGATGTTGGGCTGTATGGCATCAGATGCAGCGGTGCTCCAGCTGGGCCTACTGCGCATCCGCCCGCTCCAACGCTGGCTGAATGCTCGCGTGCCCCCCCGAGCCTGGGTATCTGGCGGTCGGAAAATCAGAGTGACTCAGACCTGCATAGCAGCTCTGCAGCCCTGGTTAGCGGCCAGCTGGTTCCAGCAGGGAGTAACGATGGGAACCGTCTCTTACCGGAAAGTCATCTCAACAGACGCGTCCAACTCAGGTTGGCGAGCGCTGTTCGAGGGCAGACCGGCCTTTGGCCAGTGGTCAGACCGGGAGAAGGATTTTCACATAAACTGTCTGGAAATGATGGCGGTCGAGAACGCACTGCAGTGCTTCCTCCCGTTCATACAGGGCCAGCATGTTCTTGTCCGTTCGGACAACACATCTGTGGTTTCCTATATAAACCGTCAGGGCGGTGTCAGACCCAGAAATCTCTGCAATCTGACGGAACGCCTCCTTATTTGGTCTCAGACACACCTGCGCTCGCTGAGGGCGACGCATGTGCCTGGCCATCTGAACGACGGCCCAGACAGACTCTCCAGAGACAATGTTCCCCCAGGGGAGTGGTCCTTACACCCCCAAACGGTCCAGAAACTGTGGCGCCTATTCGGCAGAGTGGAAGTCGACCTATTTGCGTCAAAAGACAACGCTCAATGCCCGATGTTCTTCTCGAAGGACGAGGACGCGCTGGCCCAAGTTTGGCCCAGCCTCCCGCTTAATGCTTTCCCTCCGGTTTCTCTGTTACCACAGGTGATCAAGAGAATCAGGGAAACGCGCCACTCGGTGCTCCTCATAGCCCCGCGTTGGGAGAATCAGATTTGGTTCCCGGAACTAGCACATCTGTCGCTTACAGCTCCGTGGCCGATCCCGGTGAGGGCAGATCTCCTCTCTCAAGCTCGCGGCACGATCTGGCATCCCCATCCAGAGCGCTGGTCGCTGCATGCATGGCTGATCAACGGGTACTCGTTACCCTGAAGGAGTGATGAACACGATCACACAGTCTAGAGCCCCTTCCACGAGAAGGCTCTACGCGTCTAAATGGTCGGTGTTCTCTGGCTGGTGCACCGACAGAGGTCTGGACCCGCGGACATGCGGGGTGGCGCATCTGCTCACTTTCCTACAAGAGCTGTTGGATAAGGGAAGGTCCCCTTCCACGCTCAAAGTGTATGTGGCGGCCGTAGCACCGTTTGCAGAACCAACGCACGGCCAGCCGCTGGGGAAACATGAGTTGGTCATCCGCTTCCTTAGAGGAGCTAGAAGGATGGATCCGCCGCGCCCCCCGTCGGTTCCTATGTGGGATCTTTCACTGGTCCTCGAGGCCCTGAAAGCTTTTCCCTTCGAACCACTGAACTCCGTGGGGTTGAAATATCTATCACTGAAAACGTTTTTTCTGACTGCGCTGTCATCAGTCAAACGCGGGATCTACACGCGCTGTCTGTCAGCGCGTCGTGTCTTGAGTTTGGACCAAATGACTCTAAAGTTATTCTCAGACCTAGACACGGCTATGTCCCTAAAGTGATGGGCACTCCATTTAGAGCGCAAGTTATTTCACTATCTGCTCTCGCAGTGTCTGACAGTGAAAGCGATGTATACCTCCTCTGCCCCGTCAGAGCGCTGAGGAGCTACATTACGCGCACCGCCTCCTTCAGGCGCTCGGAACAGCTTTTTGTTTCGTTTGGAGGGCGCACCAAGGGTTTCGCCTCCTCGAAACAGAGCCTGTCTAGATGGATAGTAGACGCTATAGCGACCGCTTATGCGTCAAAGGATCTGCAATGCCCTCTGGGCATCAGGGCTCATTCCACGAGAGGCGTCGCCTCTTCGTGGGCATGGTCCAGCGGGATTTCTATCCACTACATATGTGTAGCGGCGGGCTGGAGCTCCCCGTCTACTTTTGTCAGGTTCTATAACCTAGAAGTTCCCGCCTTGCAGGCTAAACTACTGTCAGTCTAAACGAGTGTATTCTGCCCAGATCCCCTGCTCAGATCACTCTCACATGACTTAGCTCTCCTGGTTGAGCTGCACTAAAGGGGTTATGCCATGTGCCTATACAGACCCGCGCCCGCGCTGCTCTGTATTCCCTATGTGTGCTTATGTACAAGTGATGGCCCGCGAAACGGCCGGCCACCTTATTTTTTCCACTTATGGGGTTCCCCCCTAAGTTCGGGGTCTCATGTGGATGCTTGGCGCCCACGGCGTTGACAAAGTGTTCCCGTAGCGTAAGCTAAACTTACGCAATACGAGAGAACCTCTCGTAAGAGAACGATACTCGGTTACTGACGTAACCTCGGTTCTCTCTAGAAGAGGGAACGAGTATTGCGTAACCGGCCGTGCTCGCTCCACGAGCGACTTCGCTTCAGTCGACAAAAACCAGGGAAGCAGCCTACAGCCCATTCCTTTATAGGCTGAAGCCACGCCCATTCTGGCGGGCTGTGACGACATGAAGGCGCGGGCGCCCTTCATTGGGTGTGATGTCACGCCCTGCTCACTGGTAGGCTGCAGCAGTTGCCTGCAGAGCAGCCAATGAGCACGCAAGATAGCCTGCTCTAGGTCTGCTAGCTGCTGCACTGCGTTGACAAGGTATACAAAAATTAAGGATAATTTTTTGGCTCCAGTATCTCGAGAAGATGAATCTTTCCCGCTAGCTAAACTTACGCAATACTCGTTCCCTCTTTTAGAGAGAACCGAGGTTACGTCAGTAACCGAGTATCGTTTTCTTGCCAAAACTACTGCAAAATGTTAAATTCTTTAAAGTTTATTTAAAAACTACTAACACTTTACAATACGGTTCCATTTTCTGTTAATTTAACTAACATGACCTAACAATGGAATACTTCTAAAGCATTTATACATTTGATCAATCTTATTAAATCTTGTTAATTTCAACATTTACTAACAAAATTAGCTAATATGCACAGTTGTAGTTTTACCTTAACAAAGATTATTAAATTGTGTAACAAATGTATTTATTGTTGTTTGTTAATTCACTAATGGGACATTATTGTAAAGTGTTACCAATAAATGTAAATTTATTTTAATAAATTTATACAATTAAAATGTATTACAATTGAATACATTTAAATTATACAATTCAAATTTAAATTAATGTATGCATCTGCATATTAGTAAGAAATTGATTTAAACAACAGTTAATTTAATAACTATAGATCGTTGCATTTATTTAGTATACATTTTCGAGAATGTTCAGACTTCCTCCTCTGAAGGATCAAAACTGGAAATGATGTGGAGTTACCAGTGATGCAGAAATGAGAGATGACTTTCCTTATTTTCATTATACTCTTTTGCTCTTCTCTTCTTTCTAAAACATTCACCTCTCTGTTTTTTCTGCCTTCCAGATTGTTTGATAACTCTAACGAGGGCTTCAGGAACTGGGAGTTCATGACGGTGCATTGCTGGGGGGAAAGAGCGGAGGGCACATGGACCCTGGAGATAACCGACTCGCCCTCTCAGCTGCGTAACCCAGAGGTGTTGGGTAAGGAAGGAATGGAGGAATAAAGTTCTGACTGAATATGCTTCCAGTGCAGACAACCAGTGTGGTGCAATGCCAATCATATCCAGTCTAGACATAGTGTAATCCTAAAACATGACTCTATTCCCAAATTCTGTGCCTAATTCTAATGTTGTGTTTGCTCAAATATGAAGCTGAATTGCTTCGGTACTAGTTTGCTTTGTTATGTTGTTTCGTATCATTATGCGCATGTAAAATACTTTTGCGTTCCAAACAAATGATTTTGTCTCTCATTACTAGATGCAGTAATTGTAGCTTTACTTTTTACGTCATGTTTCGCAAAAAAGGAACAATACAATGTATTACATATTACATTGGCTATGTTCTTAAAACCTTAGTAAACTACTTTGCGGTTTCAATGGGCAGCTGATTTCTTAGGCAGCATCCTAATGAAATTGTAAACTCATAAGCCGTACCAGATTTTTTGGTGTGTGTGCGCTTATTTGGGATTGTTTGCATTCTTGTACTTGCATCAAGTATGTTTCTAATTTAAATGAATGACATTTTTTGCTTAATGCAAACTTTCTTTGAGACCTTCTACAGATTAAGGTTGTTCTTTCCTCTGTTTCTCGTCAGGATTGATGTGATTCATTGTAATGCGTAACAGAACATTCTTCGTCTGACTTTTTTTCTTCGTTTCTTGCTCTTTCTTCTCTCTCAGGTAAGCTGAAGGAGTGGACACTAATCCTTCACGGCTCGTCTGAACACCCCTACCAAACCCAGGGTTCCCACCACTCTCGCTCCAGGATGCTGGAAATTCCAACAGCAGGCAAGGAGCTGAAAACCCCAGATTCTGTGCCAGGAGCTCCTGAGCATGAAGAGGAGGAAGAGGAGGAATATAATGGTACTCTCAGTAATACCTAGACAAGTTAAAAAGTTTGGGGTCGGTACGATTTTTCTATTTGTAATCTTATGCTCGCTGAGCCTGCATTTATTTGATCAAAAATACAGTAAAAATGGTGAAATAACAAGCTGAATTTTTTTTAGCATCATTACTCCAGTCTTTAGTGTCCCATAATCTTTTGAATTAATTATGTTTGATTCGTGAACGAATCATTCACCAAATCCAACAGTTCGTTCTAAACCGTTCGCATCTTGAGTCAGCACTGATCCACAAGTTACTAAAGTTTCTCACTTTCAGATGTGCCTGACAGTCACTCCGACTCAAAAATCAATTTCCCGGAGTATACGTTACTCCAGTTACTCTAACTGTACATTGAACTAAGACATGCTGTGCTGAGAGAACTAATGAGCTCGAGCTGCTGATACTGAGCATGCATGTACAAACAAACAGTACACATACTGCTACAGCGCTTCTCGAGTCAAGAGGTGTGTTTGACTTAAAGCGGCCGACCGATTGGTGTATGACATCAAAGTACCGCCGAGAGCTATTAGAGAGCAGACGGCTCTGTATGCTTTCGAATTGCTCTCATGTACTTTGATGTCATACACCAATCGGTCTGTGCAGGGCATCTTCAAGTCGAACACACCTAAGAGTAGGTTGCAACAGTTTTCGATTCAGCAGTACACTGAGCCGAGAACGGTTTCTTTCTGACACATCCTACATACTGAGAAACGATGAGCTGGTGATACGGAGCATGTGTGACAGCACTGTCTGAACCGAACTGTTTCTTTCGGACAACTGATGCTGTGCTGATACTGTGACATAAATTGGGGGAAATGCATGTTTATTTAATAACAAATAAATTATGAATTATGCATAGTAACTAGCTATATTAAACAACATATTTATTAAAACATGCAACAACTGTTCAGTCAAAACATGTAAATGAATTTTACTATTGACTATTGTGTATGCAGGTTATATATTAAGTTTTTATGAGCTGGATCATGCTTTCTGTAAAAAGCTGATGAAGACTAGTTTATTCACTTTATATATTTTAGATTTAAAACATCCACTTTGCACATCAGTGCCTGTATTGGGTGCTTTAGTTGCAAAACTTAAATGTAAGAAACTTGATGATGATGATTATTATATTTTTATACTGAAGTTATGATTACAAATTACTTTATTTGAATGTGTTTGAGTGTATTTTCATCCGTCAGGATGATAGAGTTGACGTTATTACGTCATTGTGTGAATTACGTCATTCCTGGGGATGTAAAAGAACTGGTGAACTGGTTTATTAAAACAAACTGTCCAAAAGAATCAGTTTGGAAAAGAACCAGACTTCGTATCACTAATTCTAATATGCTGATTTGCTGCTCTGGAAACATTTCTTATTATTATCAATGTTGAAAGCAGTTGTGCTACATAATATGTCTGTGGAAACAGTGAAACGATGAGTATGCTACGCAAAAATTTGATGAAATAAAAGTTCAAAAGAACATAATTTATTTGAAATAGAAATCTGTTTTAACATTATAAATATCTTTACTGTCACTTTTGATCAATTTAATGCATTCATGTTAAATTAAAGTATTAATTCATTAAAAAAACGTACTGATCACAAACTTTTGGACGGTAGTGTATATGTAATGGACTGAAAAGAAGTTGAATGTTAAGAATAAAAACAAAAGCTAGTAATAACAAATATAAGTTACATGAAATATATTTGTTTGTCATTATATTTCAGGTCCGTGTCATCATGAATGTGGAGATCAGGGCTGCGATGGGTCGGACGCTGATCATTGCCTTAACTGCATTCACTTCAGTCTGGGCAGCCTCAAAACTGGCAGGTAAAGCTGTCGTCTAGAATGAGGACAATTTTATTTAAAACGTTTCAGTTTAGCGTTATAGATAGTTGTGGGCAGAATGTCCAAATGTCCAAAGTCTTGGTATATGAGTATTTTTTGAGTTTTTTTTTATATGTTTCCCACTTAAAGCAAAATAGTCAACTATATAAAGAGAATATATAGTATATTAGTTTAGAATTTTATTTTTGCTTTCCCCATTGTCAAATAGATTCATGCTTCCCTCATTTTTCTTCATCTCTTGTCCTCCTCATAGGACATGTGTTAGTCACTGTCCACTGGGCTACTTTGAGGACGAAGACGCCCGTAGGTGTCGCCGCTGTAACAGAGGCTGTGAGAAATGTGTCGGTCGTGGACCGAATGAGTGCAGATCTTGCCGCCGAGGTCTTTATTTCTACTCAAAAGAGAGCACCTGTGTGGAAACCTGTCCCACTGGCTGCTTCAATGACGAGGGTGAGTACAACAAAGACGGGACTCCCATTGTTGAATTGCATTTGTGTTTATTGAGCTTTCTGAATTACCATATGTGTCCAATAAATTAGATGTAGTATTTACTTTGAAACCATTTTCATTCAGTTATTGCTATTAAATTTCACAAAGAATTACAAAGAAATGATAAAACATTGAATTATATGTGAAATTAAGTAGAAAGACTAAAATTGACAGAAAGACTCCAATAATCCTTTAATGTTTTTTTACAGTGCATCAACAAGAATGCCAGAGGTCTGTCAATTTAAGAAAATGCCTGTAACGGTGTAAAAATAAACTTTTTTTTTTTATTAAGGAGAAATATTTACATTTTTGCATTTTAATTTTTTTACATTTAGGGTCATTTGAGGTCATGAGGTCATTTTCCATTTATTTCCATTTATTGATTTAACAGGTGCTGTAAAACTAAAGCGACCTACAAATAAGAAACATCATAAGCGATTTATCATCAAGAACCAACAATACAGTCCCACAGTTTCAGTCCCACAGTCTCTTGCACCCACTGTGTAATTTGGTGGTTTGAGATGATTTGAGCTTTGTGACATCGTGCGTTATCCTTCTGATAGTAGCCATCAGAAAATGGATACACTGTGGTCATAAAAGGATGAACATAGTCAGCAACGATACTCAATATCCTGGCTGTGCCGTTTAAATTATCAATTGGTGCTAGAGGGCCCAAAGTGTGCCAAGAAAATATCCCCCACACCATTACACCACCACCAGCCTGAACCTTTGAAACAAGGAAGGATGGATCCATGCTTTCATGTTGTTTACACCAAATTCTCACCCTACCAACTAAATGTCTCAGCAGAAATCAAGACTCATCAGACCAGGCAACGTTTTTCCAATCTTCTATTGTCCAATTTTGGTGAGCTTGTGCGAATTGTAGCCTCAGTTTCCTGTTCTTAGCTGACAGGAGTGTTACCCAGTGTGACTTCTGCTGCTGTAGTCTATCTGCTTCAAGGGTCAACGTGTTGTGTGTTCAGAGATGCTCTTCTGCCGATCTCGGGTGTAATGAGTGCTTATTTAAGTTAGTGTTGGCTTTCAGCTTGAAACATTGAATAAGAATCATTGTATATTTAATTCATACAGTGAAGACTAAGCAGTGTTTTATTTTTTACTTTTAATTATCCAATTTCTGTTGTTAAATAAACCTAATGTAGGCCTACCTGAAACCCTAAACCATCTGGTTTACACTGACGTTAAAATGACACTTACTTTTTATGTAGCTAATGCTACAGTAAAACACAGCTGTTCACTTTCAGAAGTTGTGGGTATGCTTTCTTCTCACAAAAAGAATGTGAAACATGTTGTGGCGAGCAGGACGAGGCCGAGGGCTGTGGGAGAATGGTGCGAGGCCGGTGGCGTGATTACTAATGAGCGCCACCTGCACAACGCACCGGTCTCGTATCTCTCACGGAGAAGCGGAAGCATAAAAGGAAGAGTGACGACAGTGGATATTGAGAGAGGCCAGGCCTGGACTTGTGTTGTGTTTGTTTTGTTATATGTGACAGCAATCATCCGTGAGGGGCTGCTGTCTTTTACTTTTACTTTCATTTTGTCATTAAATTGTTTAAATGTTAAAACAAAATAAAACAAATACAAAATTAAAGTAAAAGACAGCAGCCCCTCACGGACCACTGCTGTCACATGTCCAGGCCTGGCCTCCCTCAATCTCCACTGTCGTTGCTCCTCCTTTTATGCTTGCACTCCTCCGTGAGAGATACGAGACTGGTGCGTCATGCAGGTGGCGCTCATTAGTAATCACGCCACCGGCCTTGCGCCATTCTCTCATGGCCCTCGGCCTCGTCCTGCTCGCCACACATGTATGTTGGTTATATATATTTCAGTTTTTAAATAAAATTTGAATTTATTTTACATACTTAAAGCATTATCATATCGAATATCTCATTATATAATGACTTATTGCAATCGTATTTTTCTTATATATTGTGCATCCCAAATATATATATATATATATATATATATATATATATATATATATACACTCACCTAAAGGATTATTAGGAACACCATACTAATACTGTGTTTGACCCCCTTTCGCCTTCAGAACTGCCTTAATTCTACGTGGCATTGATTGACCAAGGTGCTGAAAGCATTCTTTAGAAATGTTGGCCCATATTGATAGGATAGCATCTTGCAGTTGATGGAGATTTGTGGGATCCATGTTCTCATTCTGTTTACGCCAAATTCTGACTCTACCATCTGAATGTCTCAACAGAAATCGAGACTCATCAGACCAGGCAACATTTTTCCAGTCTTCAACTGTTCAATTTTGGTGAGCTCTTGCAAATTGTAGCCTCTTTTTCCTATTTGTAGTGGAGATGAGTGGTACCCGGTGGGGTTTTCTGCTGTTGTAGCCCATCCACCTCAAGGTTGTGCGTGTTGTGGCTTCACAAATGCTTTGCTGCATACCTCGGTTGTAACGAGTGGTTATTTCAGTCAAAGTTGCTCTTCTATCAGCTTGAATCAGTCGGCCTATTCTCCTCTGACCTCTAGCATCAACAAGGCATTTTCACCCACAGGACTGCCGCATACTGGATGTTTTTCCCTTTTCACACCATTCCTTGTAAACCCTAGAAATGGTTGTGCGTGAAAATCCCAGTAACTGAGCAGATTGTGAAATACTCAGACCGGCCCGTCTGGCACCAAGTCAAGTCAAGTCAAATATATTTATATAGCGCTTTTCACAATACAGATTGTATCAAAGCTGCTTCACAGTATCAATCAAAACAACTTAACAATGTTTGTTTATTACTGGAAAAAAGACATCCAAGTTCTCTTACGAGAGTATCTCTCGTACTGCGTAATATCTTACGCTACGGGGAAAACCTCTTTTCCACGAGATATTGAAGCCAAAAATTATCCTTAATTTTGAATTAATGTAAAACGCTGTGCAGCAGCATGCAGACATAGGCAGGACAGCTCGCGCGCCTATTGGCTGCCCTGCTGCAACAGCAGCAGCCTATCGAGAGAGACACTGCGTGACACATATCCAATGGGGGCATTTCGCGCCCATTTTGTCACGTCCCGCCAGAAAAGGCGTGGTCTCACCCTGTAAATATTGCTCGATAAGGCTGGTACACTGATTTTCATCTCTTCAGCGAAGCATCACGCATCGCTGGATCCGGAGTGAGAAGCCACGCCGTCTGAGAAAAAGCACACAGCGGGACGAGCCATTGAGTCTGAAGTCGCTGGCATCGCTGCCTTTAGCCGCCGTACCTGCTACGCTTTCCGGCGTTATATCCTTTTCAAACTGTGTGTGTGTGTTCGCCGCTGCGACACACATTTTTTCGCTGACTCTCTCTCTGCTAAAAGAGCTGCGTCTTTTTCAAGATGCAAAGATCCTGCGGCTCGTGCCGAGCCACACTCCGCGACGGGGACCGTCATGTTATCTGCGTTTCCTGACTGGGTGAGGATCATGCGGCTCTCGCTCTCGTCGACGGCGGATGCCCTCACTGTGAGCTACTGCCTATGGTGACTCTGAGGACTCGCCTGGCATCCTTCTCAGAGCCTGCACTTCAGCCCGCTGTAGTGCCGCACCGTAAAAAGTGGCGTGGTCAGCGCGCTCCCGAGCCTTCTCCTGCCCGCCAAAGCTCGCCGGTTCGCCCGCCAGCTTCGCCGGCATCGCTCGAGTCCCTCACCGACGGACAGCGGCCGCCGCTTCCTCCATTGAGGTCGACGAAACAGCCCCGAGCCTTCTCCAGCCCGTGATAGCTCGCCGGTTCGCCCGCCAGCTTCACCAGCTTCACTCGAGTCACTCGCTGACGGACAACGGCCGCCGCGCACCGCCGCTTCCGCCATTAATGACGACGAGATAGCTGCATCTGTAGAGAAGGCCAGCTTCAAAACCGCGGCTAGCTTTCTTTACGTTATAAGAAAGCTACCCCGCCCCCGCCCCCCGTGGGCATGCGTCACCGGCGAAATGAGGAAAGAGTGTGTTTTTAGACCCGCCGAGGCCGGACCAATCTCCATTTCTCAAATCATGTAAGCAGTGTATTTTCTGGTATTCCGGCCACAGCCGATGGTGTTATGAGTGTATTAAAAATGCCACAGCCCAGTGTTCATTTCTACACACAAACACAGCCCGCCAAAGTGCAGGGCTCGCACAAATGAGTTCGACTCATGTCAATTGTGCATTAATTATAGTGAATGTGCCCACAACCCAGTGCCCACAAACACTACACACTGCATGTGCCACGTTTTTTGTAAAAGAAACCAACACACATACAGTCAGCTAAGGCCCACGGTGTTTAAGTCTCGCCGCGGCCAGACTCTACTGAAACTTCTCGCTCGTTCAGTTCCAAACAATGTGGCTGTTCCAGTGTATTTTGCAGTAAACAAGCTGGTACCACAGCCCGCTTGCCTGCACACAAACGCCAGTTTTAAGGCGACCCAGATAAATCCCAAAAAGATTGTATTTTCTGGAATTCCGGCCACGGCCGATGGTGTTATGAGTGTTGTAAGAATGCCCACGTCTCAGTGCCCATTCCCACACGCAGACACAGCCCGCCACAATACAGGGCTAGCACAAATAAAATCAACTCATGTCGATTGTGCAATAAATGTAGTGTACGTGCCCACAACACAGTGCCCACAAACACTACACGAAGCATGTACCACGGTTTCTGTAAAAACTAAACCAACACATTTTCAGTTGGCGCGAGCCGACAGTGTTCTCAGTGCAGCGAGTGTGCCCGCTACCCCGCGCCCACATTCCCTCACAGACATGCCGAACCCCACGGGGCTCGTCCCGCTCGCCTTCTCTCCACAACCTGCAGAGAGAAGCTGAGCGCGGTCAGGCTGCCCGCTGTGATCAGCGCACCCCCCGCCTGGCACACTACAAACACAGTGTCTATTTCTCAGCACACCGGAGCTCTCCGGCCGCCGCTATACCGCAGCCAGAGCCCAGATTTCATTCTACTTCTAGCTATTCATGCAGATGCGTGGGAAAAGCTTCCCGGGGTATCAGAATGGGTGCTGAACACTATAAAAAGAGGCTATTCGCTGCAGATCGCTCGACGCCCCCGCCTTTGCGCGGCGCGAGTCGAAACGACGGTAAAAAAAGAAGTATCTCATCTACTTCGAGCCGAGATAGCGAAACTACTGAGCAAAGGGGCTATAGAACCTTTATCTCAGGCTCAGAGCGAAGGGGGTCTATACAGCAGGTATTTTCTGGTACCGAAAAAAGACGGGGGTCTCAGACCAATTCTAGATCTGCGACGGCTGAACAAAACGCTCACGAAGCGCCAGTTCAGAATGATTACAACCAGGAAAATCCTCGTGCAAGTGCGCCAAGGAGACTGGTTCATGTCAATAGATCTGAAGGACGCTTATTTTCAAATACAAATAGCGTTACGTCACAGGCAATTCTTGAGATTCGCCTTCGAGGGCCAGGCATACCAATACAAAGTCCTGCCAAAAGTCCTGTTCAAAATTTTGAACTACTTGGACGATTGGCTGATTCTAGCTCGATCACAATCAGAGCTCATAGAACACAGGGCCACATTACTCGAACATCTCGAGAATCTGGGTCTCACAGTCAATTGGGCGAAGAGCTCGCTGTCTCGCAGCCAGAAAATATCTTTTCTGGGAACAGTGCTGAACTCGCTATCTATGACAGTGCATCTGTCGCCAGAGCGCGCACTGGACATTCAGCGCGCCGTGAAATCTTTTCACCGCTGCTCAACTGTCCAGCTCAAGAGGTTTCAGAAAATGCTGGGTCTCATAGCCTCAGCAGCTTCAGTGCTCCAGCTTGGTCTGCTTCGCATGCGCCCACTGCAGCTGTGGCTGAAAGCGCGGGTTCCGACCAGGGCATGGACCGCTGCTCGGTTTCGCCTCCGGGTCGATCTGAAATGCGTCTCAGCTTTGGAGCCTTGGAAGAAAACCGAATGGTACCAGTCAGGTGTGAGTCTGGGGACATTCCTTCGAGCGTGAAGGTGGTGTCCACGGACGCCTCCACCTCGGGATGGGGAGCGCTGCTCGAGGGCAGACCGTTCTTTGGCCAGTGGTCAGAACGGGAAAAGCTCCTACATATAAACTGTCTGGAAATGATGGCAGTCGACAACGCGCTGCGGCGCTTCTGTCCCCAGATAAGGGGTCACCACGTCTTGGTCCGGTCGGACAACATGTCAGTGGTGGCGTACATAAATCGCCAGGGCGGCCTCAAGTCCCGAAACCTTTACAGGCTAACAGAGTGCCTCCTGGTCTGGGCTCAGCACAACCTGCTTTCACTGAGAGCAGCGCATGTGCCTGGTCACCTGAATCTGGGACCAGACAGGCTGTCCAGAGACAATGTCCCAGCAGGGGAATGGTCGCTGCACCCGCAGACGATCCAACTGCTGTGGGAGACATTCGGCAGAGCGCAGGTGGACCTGTTCGCGTCCCGCGAGAACGCTCACTGTCCGAAATATTTCTCCAAGAGCAAGGACGCGCTGGCCCACGTTTGGCCCCGCTGTCCCCTCTATGCTTTCCCCCCCCCCCATCTCGCTCCTGCCTCAAGTGCTGGAACGGATTAGGGAAAATAGAGACCCAGTGCTGCTTGTGGCTCCGCTCTGGACAAACCAGGCGTGGTTTCCAGTCCTGATGCGGCTGACCAGCACTGCCCCGTGGCCAATACCATTGAGGAGAGACCTCCTCTCCCAGGCCAAGGGCTCGATTTGGCATCCTCGCCCGCAACTATGGTCCCTACACGCATGGGCCATCAACGGGTACCCGCTATCATCCCGGAGGGAGTGCTAAACACGATCACGCAGGCAAGGGCCCCGTCTACAAGACGGCTCTACTCCTCGAAATGGTCTGTGTTCTCTGCCTGGTGTCAAGCTCAGGGCTTTTCACCCGTAGACTGCGGGGTCACGGAAGTACTTTCCTTCCTTCAAGAGCTGCTGGATAAAGGCAGGACCCCATCCACGCTCAAAGTGTACAAGGCGGCTATAGCAACGTTTACAAAACCTGTGTCTGGCCAGTCACTGGGGAAGAACGACCTAGTCGTGCGATTCCTCAAGGGAGCTCGGAGGTTGAACCCTCCTAGACCTCCTTCAGTCCCGGTGTGGGACCTTTCTACGGACCTTTTGGAAGCCATGAAAGGTGCCCCGTTCGAGCCAATCCATTTGTCAGACATGAAGCATCTGTCTTTCAAAACGGTGTTTCTTTTGGCTCTCGCTTCAGTGAAGTGAATAGGGGACTTACAAGCGCTTTCAGTAAGCGCATCATGTATGGAGTTTGGGCCTAATGACTCAAAAGTCATACTTAAACCGAGGCACGGGTACGTGCCAAAATCCCTCAACACACCGTTCAGGGCCCAGGTGATTTCCCTTTGCGCTCTCTTGGTTCAAGATGAGGAGGAGGATGCGAGTCTCCTTTGCCCTGCCAGGGCACTGAGAGCTTATGTGTCCCGCTCGTCTGCCTTCAGGCAGACCGAGCAGCTCTTCGTTTAGTTTGCCGGACGTTCCAAGGGACTGGCCGCATCAAAACAGAGCCTATCCAGATGGATAGTCAATGCCATAGCACTGGCTTACACTTCTAAGGGCCTGCAGTGTCCTTTGGGTGTCAGAGCGCACTCCACGAGAGGCGTGGCCTCGTCGTGGGCATGGTATAGTGGCGTTACCTTGCAAGATATCTGTACGGCTGCGGGCTGGGCCTCGCCGTCTACATTTATAAGGTTTTATAACCTAGAGGTTCCCGCCTTACAAGCCAAGCTTCTGTCGGTATAGAATTCAGTGTTATCTGCCCCGCTGTGCCGGCCCAGATGCTGAGTTTTGCTTGTGCATCGCTCACTGAGCGATAACACGACTCCATGGGTGTTGAATAACCCGTATTTTTAACCAGTTCAGGCTGAACACGCTCACCCTGTCTGTGTGAAACACTATTAACATAACTAGCTCCTATAGGATGCTATTTCATGGGGAATGATGCTTGCAGCCTCTCTTCTCCGACTCTCTGTGAGTCTATGGTGATTATGCACTACATGAGCCCCGGGCTACTGCCCTTGGGGCTTTGGTGTCGGATCCCAGTACGCACGGCGTTTTGCATTGTGTTCCCGATAGCGTAAGATATTACGCAGTACGAGAGATACTCTCGTAAGAGAACGTACTCGGTTACTAACGTAACCTCGGTTCTCTCTAGAGAGGGAACGAGTACTGCGTATCTTGCCGTGCATACACAGCTCTGGTTCGCTTCGGCGATGAAAACCAGTGTACCAGCCTTATCGAGCAATATTTACAGGGCGAGACCACGCCCTTTCTGGCGGGACGTGACGAAATGGGCGCGAAATGCCCCCATTGGATATGTGTCACGCAGCGTCTCTCTCGATAGGCTGCTGCTGTTGCCGCAGGGCAGCCAATAGGCGCGCGAGCTGTCCTGCCTATGTCTGCATGCTGCTGCACAGCGTTTTACATTAATTCAAAATTAAGGATAATTTTTGGCTTCAATATCTCGTGGAAAAGAGGTTTTCCCTGTAGCGTAAGATATTACGCAGTACTCGTTCCCTCTCTAGAGAGAACCTAGGTTACGTTAGTAACCGAGTACGTTTGGTAGAGCTGATCAATGGTATGATTGGTTAATTAATTTGAATATCCCCAACTGAGCAAGCCAAAGGCAACAGTGGCAAGGAACCGAAAAACTCCATCCAGTGACCTAATGGTGTCCTAACACCCCATCAGATGACCCAATGGAGAAAAAAAAACCTTGGGAGAACCCAGGCTCAGTCGGGGGCCAGTTCTCCTCTGGCGTTTATGAACTAGAGGCCGAATTTACAGTAACTGTAAGATAAAAAAAAACAAAAAACAACAACAACCATGCCACGCTCAAAATTGCTTAAATCACCTTTCTTTCCCATTCTGACATTCAGTTTGGAGTTCAGGAGATTGTCTTGACCAGGACCACACCCCTAAATGCATTGAAGCAACTGCCATGTGATTGGTTGATTAGATAATTGCATTAATGAGAAATTGAACAGGTGTTCCTAATAATCCTTTAGGTGAGTGTATATACAATTAAAGAACATCTGGAACATGCTATTTATGCCTTAAAGAAATAGTTCACCTAAACATGAAAATAATGATGTTAAAACTATGAGCAGATTTTACAGGTTTGGAATGACATGAGGGGGAATAAATAGTGTCAGAATTTTTATTTATTATCAACTTCCTTTAAAATACTGCCTATATAACCACAGAACAGAGCATGTTTGCATCAGTCAGCACTGAAGCGTGGCGCTCATGGGCACAGAGCAAAAGAATAGCGTCGTGTACATCTTTCTGACTAATTTTGCATTTGCATGTGGTATGTTCCGGGTTTATTGTCCCTTGTTGTTTCCATCTTGTTGATAACAGATGCTGGGATGGAGATGTGCTTTAGTTATCTCCACAAATCAGCTTGTTGATTGAACGTCTTTCACAGTCCGCCTGTGATGTGTATGAGGATGACAAAAGCCAGCAAAGACTTGGTTTATCACTGTTTGTGCATGCTGTCCTCAGCTGTTAAACACATGCAGAGCCGTGCATGTGAAACAGATGTTGATGATGGGATATGTGTTTAGTGGCAACTTGAATGGATGAAATTTGCACATACCCAAGTATGAATTGCATCCAGATGCATCTAGATATTTCACACACTGGTGATCGGTGAAAATTAAAAGTAATATAAAAACTATGAATTCGACCCTGTCTTTCGGACTACTTTGGGAATTAAATGCTAGTGCTCTAACATTGGCGTACCTAAAAAATCATGGAGGACCAGTGACATCATGCACAAGTGTTTTGGGGATAAATTTTTTTTTTTTTTTTTTTATACTTTTCTCCTTTCCTTCTGCTAAAGTATCTTCTTTCACCATTCTAGATTTCTAGAATCCTAATTCTACATCTAGTTTGGCAAGATTTTTAAATGAAAACGAATTCAACATATTGTAACGATGTATGCAGGGAAGCTGAAGACAGAAGACTCTGGTTTTCACAAAACACTAATAAGTTTAATTATTATACAAAAAAGCAAGCAAACAGGCAGTGCAAACACATCTAAACATAACAGAGACTGGACAAAGAGTGAAGGCAAGGGTGAGGCTTAAATAACAAACTGAAACGAGCTAATAAATGACACACAGCTGAAACCAATGAACTAATAATGATGGTAACCTTGGAAACTGAACAAAGGCTGGAAACTGAACAAAGGAACAGGTGAAACTCAGACATGAACAAAACAGGGAAACAGATCAAAAACAAACATAAGCCTAACAGTACGCCCCCTCCTCAAAAGGCATGTCCTCGCGCCGTACACAGACAGTCCAGCTGAGGAAGGAGGGCAGGGAGCAAAAGAAAACCCAAGGGGTGGGAGGGTAGGCGCCCTGGAGGCTGACAATGGGCAGTTTAGGGTGAATAGGCAGCCACCAGGGCGGCGCCGGTAGCTCACCTTCGGGCGCCATGGCGGTCAGGTGGCCATGGCGGAGACGACCCTTCATGCGGCCATGGCGTAGACGGCAGGACTGACGTGAAGAAGCTCAGGCTCGGCAGGACCGACTTGAAGAAGCTCAGGATCAGCAGGACTGACGTGAAGTTCAGGCATGACGTGAAGATCAGGCTGATCAGGCATGACGTGAAGATCAGGCTGGTCAGGCACGACATGAAGATCAGGCTCGGCAAGACTGACATGAAACTCCGGAGGAAGACGGGGTACTTCAGTGTCGAAGTCAATTAAGTTGATTTCCTCTGGACTCTGGATGAGGACAGGAACAGGGGACTCAGGAAGGATGGTTTCGGCGGGACGAGGCCTTTGGACGGGTTGTCTTGGCGGGACGAGACTCTGGAACGGCAGCCATGTTGGGACGAGGCTCTTGTAGAGGATCATGGATTGCCGTGAACTGGGGTGGCTGAATGGTGCTGACCGTGTACGGTGGGCCACACCATCTCAACACAGATGGTCCAGATACCATTCAGGGGTCATGTTGGGATTTCCCAATGGCATCCACGAGGTGAAGTGTGGTCTAATCCACTCCAAAATAAGTCAATCAGCTGCTGATCTGTTAGCGTGGTTAAATGGCTGTACCCTAGGAAGTCCTCTAGATATCCTTCTTTCGGTTGTGGTCCAGTCTTCTGTAACGATGTATGCAGGGAAGCTGAAGACAGAAGACTCTGGTTCTCACAAAACACTAATAAGTTTAATTATTATACAAAAAAGCAAACAAACAGGCAGTGCAAACACATGTAAACATAACAGAGACTGGACAAAGAGTGAAGGCAGGGGTGATGCTTAAATAACAAACTGAAACAAGTTAATAAATGACAGCTGAAACCAATGAACTAATAATGATAAACTAATATTTGACTAATGATCAAACTAATAATTGTTTAATAAATGAACTAATAATTGTTTTAGAAACTGGACAAAGGAACAGGTGAAACTCAAGAAAAACAAGGAAACAGATCAAAAACAAACATAACCCTAACACATATTAATAAAAACTACAATGGTATGTTAATGAAACAAAAATAATGCTGGTATGCAATTTGCAACAATAAGCATTTAAAACGGTATTATGCTACACTGCCACATCATCTCGTTACATTTTACATACAATCCAGTTATATATTTTTTTAAATTCCACAAATGTTTGCATTTTTTTGTCTCATTTTGTGTAAAAGCATCTTAACTTTGTCAGTCTAATCAAATGATGATTTTTCACAGATATTGCTTCTAATTCATGCATCACTATGGTATTGTGAGCTGAGAGCTTTGCATTGTGGTAAAATCTGGTATGCTGCACATTTTAACACAAATATGGTAGGGTGACTCACAAATATAGGACACATATCAAATGAGAAATGTTATTTTGCACATACAAAACATTTTCGTAAAGAATGAACAGTGAAGACTGAAGTAATATTATGGGTATAGAGGGTATGCGTTGACGTCACTTTCTCGCCGGGACGCCCCTTCAGCAGAACTGAGTGGCAAAACATCCTGCAGCATGACTGGATTTAATTGGGGAGACTGTGAAAATGGGATTAAAACAAACAATCTGCTTAAATTAAAGGCAGTTGAACTCGACAGTGTTCCTTACAACTTACCAAAGAACCAGTGGTTCATGGACATTGACTTGGCCAGGAATCGGGTTTCCTTACATTTATATGCAACAGATTTCAACGCCATGGAAATGCATAAAGAAAAGCCTGTGAACGCTTTACGCCAGACACTATAAATATAATATAGGACTAAATCCAGATGATAACTTATATTATTGTTATATCGTCCTATCGCCCAGCCCTAAAACTTGTTAAAGCACCAAGGCATTAAAGAAATAACATTATGACTTTATGTAGAGGTTCTTGGAAGTGCTGACTTGATGCTTGATCAAACTCCAAGATGGGATAAAAGTGACAAGGACATCAATAAAGCAATAAGCCCCACGAAGCCATGATTTACAGTGAATTTAAAACAGCTAAGGGGCGTTGTTAGGCATGACGTGGAGCAGCGTGCCTAAAACCCCCTTAGCTGTTCTAAATTTGTTGCGCAATTTACAACGGCTTTGAACGCGGCTCAACCAATCAGAATCAACGACCGGAACTATCCATTTTATAATTGATATTCTAGTTGTATTTATATACACTTTTAAAGTTATGTGGATAACTGTCAGCTGTTACCGTCATGCAGACAATACAGAGTTCTGCGGTGTAAACTGAATCTATTTAAGAACTCCTTTGTGCTCATATCTATTAATCTATCTCAGCTTTGTAAAGAAAACTGGGTTTGACTAACATTATCCAGCAAAACATGATTTCCCCAAGTGCAACATGTTCCTGGATCAACATCTTTGTTGATCCTGGAACAAAATTCCAATCAACCAATCAGATTTGAGGGACATGTTTACAGTTTACGTCAAGTTTAGGCTTACAACCGGTTTTAGGTGGTTCTACATCTGTTATTCATCTGTCATTTTCCTCTGATTTTAGAGAGAAGTTATGGGTAGGGTTAGGTTTATGTTTCTGCGAATTGCAGGGACCCATTTGCTTTTCTTTTCTATAGCTTTCGGCAGTCTGTAAAAGATAGCTCTGATTTATTGTTGTACAGTTTATTTGTACAGTCAATCTCAAAGCTCTATCCCATTTTAGATGTGTTTTGTGTTTTTCGCTGCATTCAAGCTGAGCACCAACTTAGTCTTTTTGCCACTCAGTTGGTGCAACTGTAGTGATTCTTCCTGCCTACTGTGACGTCATGTGCATACCTCTATAGTATGAGTAGTACGCTAGTATGTCTGTCTTTGATTGTCTATGTGACAATCCTGTCACTTTTCCTTTCCAGGCCAGAGACGTTGCCTGAACTGTCATGAGAACTGTTTGAAATGCTTGAGAGATGCAGACAGATGCACTTCCTGTAAGGATGGTTTCAGGTAATACAAATAAAAATCATGTTCACTGCAAAAAAAAAAAAAAAAAAAAAAAAAATCATTATCTTAATCAATATTTCCACAAAACAACCTGATTAGAAAGAAATGCTCAACTTCATGTCCAGTGTTGAACTGCTGCTCTCAGATTGTGGTTGTTTAGAATGCGTCCCAAGAACATTTGATTATTGTTGTATTTGAAGCTGGATTGGAATAGGAATAGTTATAACAATAGTTCCTTAAAGGAATAGTTCACTTAAAAATGAAAATTCTGTCATCATTTACTCACCCTCAAGTTTTTTCAAACCTGTATGAATTTCTTTCTTCTGCTGAGCACAAAGAAAGATATTTTGAAGAATGTCAGTAACCAAACAGTTAATGGACCCCATATGGAAGACCCCATTTCCTACTATGGAAGTCAATGACTACTTTATATCAACTGTCTGGTTACCGACATTCTTCAAAATATCTTCCTTTGTGTTCAGTAGAAAACAGAAAGTCATACAGGTTTGAAACAACTTGAGGGTGAGTAAATGATGACAGAATTTTCCTTTTTAAGTGAACTATTCCTTTAATTGCAGTCTAAATAAAAGCAAATGTTTGCAGCTATTAAGCATTTAAAAGTCTCTCGTAACCTATAAACTTTCACTCGCAGAACTGTGACCCCTCTTTGCACTCTTTGCACAATATATATTGAGTTTTGAATTCTCATGACGTACTGGTGCAGATGAAATAGCGTAAGAAGTGAGGCTTTGGGGTTTTGTGTCAGTTTAGGACATCTAGAATGCATCTGGTCATCTTTATGTATGCTGTCTTTACTGTGGTTTAGTCGAGCCGTACTGAGACAGACCAGGCTTTAGTTCTTGAAAGGCAGCCTGGTCTTGTGAAGGGTAAAACGCTGCATGCTTTACGCCGTGACCTCTCTACAGCATTTAATCTGTCAGGGTTATATATCGTGATGTGCTGTGTTTTGAAGCGCGGATAGAGACCGAATGCCTGGAGTCTTTTAGATTCACATTCAATGCGTCATACTTGCTCGAATGATTATTGAAACGGTTCTCTTCCCCTGTCATTTTCAACCACTGACCCACAGTTCCCTAACAAAACAGTTCTTTTAGCCAAGACTCAGTATGAAGAAGATTGTTGAGTTGTTTTCTCAGCCACACATTAAGCCTTGTCTTGGATTCAGATTAACTGGTATCTCTGATTTGTTTGAAAATATAATTTACTTCGACATCAGTTTTAGGCTGTGCCATATTTAGAGCACTTAAAGCTTGAAGGGGAGACCACATCTACACGTTTGGAGCTAGAGCTGTCACAATTATACATTTTATCTGGAGATTAATTGTTAAACAAAGCAATTAACAATTGAATTGACTATTTTTGTGCATGTTGGATATAGTATGAAATAATGTATTATTTTCTTTAAGGTTAATAAAATAATGCACATTAAAGGGACAAGTATTAAAATAAAGTATTAAAATACTTTATTTATTTTTTAAATATATAATAGAAAGTCCACTTTGTAATAATAACTTGGATTAATTGAATAATGTTAATTGTTAAACAAAATAAGTAAGGGATAATGTACATCCAGCCGGTTGTTATTGCAGAATAAACCCTGACAGGGTGATTAGGATCTTGCATTAGCCTGAAGGGGTTTATTCTGCGATAACAACCGTCTCGATGTACATTATCCCGCTTATTAAATGGCTACTTGCCGCATAAGTAAATAATTAGACATGACATATTGATCATATTGAGTCGAAATATTGTATTAGCTCTTTAAACACATATTTCTGTGCGTGTTGGTTACTGTGTGAACGTGGAAATAATGTAATTTTTTTTAAGGGTTAGTAAAATAATGGACATGGTAAGTCACAAATAGACAATTTTTTTAATTAAAAAAAGTTTATTATTTATTTCTATAATATTTAATGGAAATTCCACTTTGATGTTAATAATATAATAATAATAATTATGATAAACAGTATTTTTGGGGATGTTGGCTACAGGGTCACCTTGGAAATAGTTCATTATATAAACAAATATACTATTCTAAATATTAAAATACTTTATTATTTATTTCTATAATATAATGGAAAATCAACTAGTCTAAAAATAATAATAATTAATTATTATTATTATTAGCTATACAATTTTACAAAATTACAGTTGTATATTTTGTTTTTCTCTTGGTGTGAATAGTCTTAAGTTGCATAAACAAGTGTTGATATGTAAATGGGGCCATCACATGTTAATGTTCTGATATAACTGTTTTACTTTCCATGATGTGACCACTTTAAAACTGTGAAAACATTGCAATGAATTGTGATATGAGTTCTTTCCTCCTCTTCTTTTTTCCTGATTAAAGTCTGGCAGGAATGACCTGCGTTCCGGAGTGTGCCAATGGAACTTATTTTAACTTGGAAGAAATGAAGTGCAGCCCTTGCCACATCTCCTGCTCCACATGCACAGGTCATTTTTTATTCCATTCTATTCTATTCCAATTTGATGTACTTGCTGTACATATCACATCCACAAGTAATTTTTCATCAATTATTTCAGAGCAAACGCATAATTTTATACAATAAACAAACATTCTTATTAGTGTATTATAAGGGTTAATTCAGATGAATTGATAATGGCCCAATTTTCTGCTTTTTTCTTCTCTGGTCTTCAATCACCATCCTGAATAGTTAATCTCCAACCCTGAACAAAAACACACCAGAACAAACTAATTAAGATCTTCAAGATAATTTGAAAATTACAAACGGGTAAGCTGCCACATGGGGCCTTGAGGGCCAGAGTTTAGAAACCTAGATTCACATCAATATCTCATTGTGAGTCTCATTCAGAATCATTGAGTTCACTCACAGGACTTTGCATATGCAGAGCCGACTCAAATATAACTCATAGAATATGAAATGAACTGAATGCAGATGTAGAGGAATGAGATCAGATGTCTTGCCTAACTTGCTTTCCACAGGAGCACAATCAATTCGCAGTGAGAAACGCAAGAGTAAGGAGTAAAGAGTATTGTTTTCAGGACAGCCGGAGTGAAAGAGCCCCTGCCAGTCCTGTATCACTATCGCTGCTCAGCCATAGAACTTAATTAACTTAGTTCATTATACCAGCCCACCAGAGACGACTGATAAGCCGTGAGTTGTTTGCTTTCCAAGTTTGCTGAAATGTGGAGAGCTGATGTTGTAGACACTGCGTGGCGGAGGGAAGTAAATTGACAGATTACCCCGAATGTGTGTGTGTCTGTGTGTTTCCACCTCATTTAACATAGTCATGGACTCTATTCCAAACCCTATATTGAGCTACCTATGTAGGAAGCATTTTAAGACATAAAGTAGCATGGCATGCATTTGTGGAGACGTCAATCCCTCAATGCACTGCAACATATTCTATCTAAATTGGTGGACTGAGCAGGGCACTTGTTTACTTCACTCAATAGCCCCTACCCCCCCCCCCCCCCCCCCAAAAAAAAAAAAAAAAACAAACAAAACAAAAACATTTCAGTCTACTTAAAAATGTCTTATTTGGCAATTTTTTTTTGTGACTGTATTTATGGATCTCTATTGAAATCAACTGCGTGTGCATGCAGTCATGCTTCATGTGTAGAGCATTCAGTAAGATTTTTTTTTATGGAAATAAGTCTCTTATGCTGCATTTATTTGATCAAAAATAAAAACAGTGTGAAATATTATTACAATTTAAAATAATCAATTATCATGAATTAATTATCATTGTTGAAAATAAGTTGTGCTGCTTCATATTTTTTGATGAATAGAAAGTTTAAAAGAACAGCATTAATTTTAAATAGAAATCTTTTGTAACATTATAAATGCCTTTACTGTCATTGAACCTTTTTGATCAGTTTAATGCATCCTTGATTAATTAATGTATACATTTCTTTTAAATAAAAGAAAATCTTACTGACCCCAAACTTTTAAATGATAGCATACGTGCTTTTGATGATGGTGCGCAAGCATCTTTGAAAGAGATCACATGGTTGACCTACTGAAGAAAGTCTCTTGTAGTCTTGCTTTAATCTTAGAGATGAGCTGATCAGCTGGCAAGAAAGCAGACAAGAAAGTCGCCTTTGTTGTCTGATCTTGATGTGCAGCGAATCATCTGTCATCTTCAGCTGAACCCGGTATTGTGTCAGGCCACTGTTGTTGTACTGATTAATGATAACATTGTTAACATCAGCCTCTGTCACCAGCCCTCCCAAATATGCCTCAAGCAAAGACCCCAATGAAACACAAATATAAATAACGGAAAACCGATTCCAGACCACCAGCGTTGAGCTAATAATGTGTTTGTGTTTGCAGGCCCGGGACTGGAGGAGTGCATTCAGTGTGCGCCAGACTTCTTACAGCAGGAGTGGCGGTGCGTTCGGACATGTGCTCCCGGGTACTACAGGAGCGAGGCAGTGGGATTCTCACTGAGGATGTGCCGCAAGTGAGTCATGCACACGTCTCAAATGACAACTGTACTATTGAAAGATGTGCATTCAGACCGAAACCAAAGCCGCCTTTCCACTGCACATGACATTCGGACACCACTGCCGGAATTCGCCCCTTAGTGGCAGGCGTAATGAACTTTCCTTAGGATCTTACGAGGCAGCAAGTCTTGGCGTATCTAGCCTAGTATTTCCATGCAGTTGTATTATTCTGCATTTTACAGTAACATTAATATTTGTTAACACAGTGATTGACAAACAATGCAAGTAAAGGAGTGCAACAGCAAGAGCCTTTATCTTCCAAACATTCACAGTGGTGGAATGAATAAATGAATGCAAACAATAAACATCTATGCAGATAGGACAAATGACCGCCAATCATTTTATGGAGATTGTTTCTGATAAAGTTTAACAAAGCATTAAAAGGGTCCCATTATGCTTTTTTTGCCATGAAAAATGTCTGCAAAGTTATAAAGTACAAATTCACTTCAAAGGGAGTTATTCTCTGTATGTAAGCACTGTTTCTGAATGCCCTGAAACGCCAGTATTCTTCCGGGAACGTACATGTCACAATATTCGTCATTTAAATAATTCCCGCCTAAGGCATACGCAGAATAAACGGGTGTAGCCTGGTTGAGTTGCGTTAATAGTCTGTTGAAACTTGCGGTTATGGTAATTTCTTAAACACGCTTGAAGCAGTTGACTAATCACAACAGACTGGTCCAGCCGACCAATCAGAGCACATTGGGCTTTTCAGAATGAGGGGCTTCATAGAGACCTGTGCTAAACAGAGCGTTACTGACAGACTGGGAAAAGAGGTGCTGCAAAAATGTCAAATATGAGAAACATTGTGTTTTTTGAACAAACGAGCATGAAAACCTATTCTAGTAAACCCCAAAAACGAAATTAAGTGTTTGCAAAAGGGCATAATATGCCCCTTTTAATAATTCTCACCTCGTGCACACTGATTTAATTGGAAATACAGGTGCCATGACAACACCTTTATACCATATAGGTAGAGGAATTCTTGTATGAAAAAGGTTGTATGTGACCGACAGTTCAGTAAAGCTTGACGGACAATATAGTGGTTGGCAACAAGGCTTCTCAATGCAGCGATTTGATTGGCTACTTGTCATGCCACTCGTTATTTGGGTTCTTGGGTTATGAATATGCATTTTTATGCATTTTTGAAAGTGACAACTGGAGCACACCTTTATGATGCTTTAAAATGCAATGCAAGATATATATGATTAAAGATGTTTATTATTTAAAGGTTACATTAAAGTTATTTTCCTCATAAAATGTGCAGTTATTTTTTTTTTAGTTTATACTTGTTTTATTTTTTATCTCCATATCGTGATCAAAAATCAGAGAGAACCAGCACAGATCTTGCATGTATGGGTGAGATTTACAACTCCATCACAGAATTTTAGATTCCTGTAATGTGCAGGATAAGGGAGGCGGGAGAGGATAGCTGCTTCTGCACTGCACAATTTATAAATCAACAGTCTTTTGCTTTATGAACGCTGTCTAAAGCAAATAGAGGCTTTTATGAAGGTCATGGAGGGTGATTGCGGTAGAGACGGGTTCTTCTCTGAGTACGGTTGATGTTCACTGGAGGCAAATAGATCAGACAGCCATAAAGCAGAGGTAATGTATGGCCCTGAGGTTACCATTCTACAGTGGAAGACATCCTGTTTTAACTCATATACCAGCAAATGACAAATTACATATAGTAAATACTGTATTAAGGCCCAGAGGTTACATATGGAGTGCCAAGGACTTTTTTACAGCTGTTCCTCAACACTTCAGCTGTTATGAATGGCCTTGGAGCTGTTGTCATTTTTTACGCCAATCAGAGCTTGTATATTTTATAATGTTAATTTATCCACCTTCAAATCACAATGGCCCTGGGCCTTATAAAAGGTGTTTATTGTGTTATAACTGGTTTTGAGTGTGGCACACATGCTTTACTTGAAGATTTGTCATTGGAAAGAGTGGAAGAATGTTCCGGGTTTCTTGACTGTAACCCTGTTCCCTGAAAACGCGGAACAAGATGCTGCGCTGCTTAGCGCATTGAGAACATCTTTAATCATGACCTGTTGTGAATATAGTGTGTAAACACGTCGATGGAATCGACCGGAAGTAATATAGCCTCGGTCGGTGACGTCATCGGCGCGCACCCACGATGCAAGGCTATAATTAGATGAGCCACAGGTGCATCGTCAGGATATTTTGTCTGAAGAGCAGTCCTGGGACATCATCAGCACGGCAATGCAGAGCAGCATCTCGTTCTGCTTTTTCAGGCAACTGGGTTACAATCAAGTTACACGGAACGTTCCCTTTCAAAAGGTACAATTGATGCTGCGCTGCTTAGCACATTGGGAACGAGAATGCCCACTCCGCCGTGCTTGAAGGTGTCTGGACTACTTACGGTTTTGTAGGTGTGCTCACAAGAACGCAAGAAAGCCCTAGAAATTAGCTTATGATGTCGACTCAAGGACGTGAGAGCCCGGAGTGGCATGAACATCCAAACTATAAAATCGTATCAATGTGTGCGGAGAGGACCAGCCTTGCCAAGGCAGCAGAGGAGGCGACCCCTCTGGTGGAGTGAGCCCTTAGACCCGTTGGCAAAGCTTGGCCGCGCGCCTCATAGGCAAGAGCAATAGCATCCCTGACCCAATGTGACATGGTCTGTCTGGTGGCGGCAGCGCCTCTGTTGCTGCCCCCATTACAAACGAATAGTTGCTCTGACTTACGCCACTGGCTAGTGCGGTGGACGTAGGTCGGAAGAGCACGAACCTGACAAAGTCTGTGAACGGTGGAGGGCAGAAGGCCTCTAGAGTGACCGGATGTACAGCTGAGAAAGGTACCTTAGGCAGGTAATCAGGATTATTATTATTATTAGAATTTATTAGGATTAACCCCTTGAGATGTATCATCTCGTTTTCGAGGGGGTCCTTACAATGAAACACAATTAGAAAAAAAAACAAAAACAAAAAAAAAACATAACAAAATTACAATTAACAATACATCAAACAAACAGACAAGCAACAAACACCAACAATAAAAAAATATATATATATATATATATAAGCAACGAAACTACAACAACAGTTTCAATGATAGCATGTGCAATCTACTTTCAAATAAAATAATAAAAAATTGTTTAAACAACCGAAGTGAAGTAATGGATCTAATATCTATAGGTAAATTATTCCAATCTAATAGGGCTTTAAACATAAATGCTCTCTTACCAATTGTTTTTTTAACGCGAGGAACGAGAAAGTAAGTCTGGACAGAATGCCTAACTTGATAGTTTGAAGAAAAGAGTACAAAATATTGTTGTAGATAACTAGGATAATCAAAGTAAATACATTTAAATATAAATTGGAGTCAGTGCAACTGCCTTTTCACATTCAAAGGTGGCCACTGAAGTGCATCATACATTGTACAGTGGTGAGTGGAAAAAGAACATCCTAAAACAAATCTGCAAATTCTATTATATGCCGAATTAAGTAAAACAAGATCAGATTTTAATGCCGTCTGATAAACCACATCACAGTAATCAAAAAACGGAAATATTAATTGAGCAACTAGTTTCTTACGAACACTATAAGTAAAGCAATTTCGAGATCGATGCAAGATACTCATACCAACATTGACTTTTCGTAAGACATGATTAATGTGAGGTTTAAAGGAAAGTTTAGAGTCAAGCCATACACCAAGATATTTAATAGTATCAACTCCATGCAGAGGAGTACCGTCTTTACATGATATAGCACAAGAACAGGTTTTGGAGTTAAGTTTATGTCTAGAACCAAAGATCATAGTATATGACTTGGTTTTATTAAGCACTAATTTATTAGCCAAAAGCCAGTCTTGTAAACTATTAAAATCCGATTGAAGAGATAATTGAATTTGTATAGGGTCAGAATTAGAAGTATATATGAAAGTATCATCCGCATAAAGTTGAACCTGACAATTTTTAAGAAGTAATGGCAGATTATTTACATAAATAGAAAAGAGAAGTGGTCCCAAAACTGAACCTTGAGGCACACCACTTTGTTGAATCAAAAAATCTGATTTGTTTCCATTTAAGACAACACATTGTTTCCTGTTATGCAGATATGAATTAAACCACAAAATAGATTTTTTTGAAAAACCAATAGCATGAAGTTTATCTAAAAGCAAATAATGATCAACCAAATCAAAAGCTTTAGTCAAATCAAGAAAAATAGCACCAGTGAACTTGCCGTTATCTGAAGCTGAAAACACATCATTTGTAAACTTAAGTAGTGCAGTGGTTGTGGAATGGTTAGTCCTAAAACCAGATTGAGATGGTGATAGAATATTATTAATACATAAATAATTTGAAAGTTGTTTATAAAATAATTTTTCAAAAACTTTGGATATAGAACATATAATAGATATTGGTCTATAACTATTGATATCAAGTACATCACCTCCCTTATAAAGTGGAGTAATGCGTGCACATTTCCAGATCACCGGCAATTCACATGTAGACAAGGAAAGATTAAATAAATCAGCTAGTGGATACATAAGAATATGTGAAGTTAATTTAAGATACCTATTTTCAATTCCATCCAATCCTTCACCACTAGTCACTTTTAATTCATTAATGGCACTCTGAACATCAATTGGAGCAATCCTCCCAAATGAAAATGAACTATTACATGATGCAGTCACATTAAAAATATCAGTATTCAAGTAAGAGGCAGATACTAAAGTAGACCAAACTGAAGAAAAATGCTGGTTGAATTCTTGCGCAATAGATAAGGAGTCATGAAGTATAGTATTATTATCAACTCTAATTTGATTAACTAAATGTTTATTTGATGTATTAATAATGTTTTTAATTTTATTCCAGAATTGTTTAGGATTTTTATAATGGAGAGAAAGGCATTCTTTATAGTAATTAGACTTTGCATTTCAATTTTTTTCTTGCTCGAATTTCTCAAATGCCTATAAACTTCCCAATCGGCATTACTTCTTGTCTGACGAAATGTTGTCCATGCTTTGTCCCTTTGCCTAAAGAGACTAATAAGTTCTGAATTAATCCAAGGAAGATGATTGCCCTTAACCCTAACAATTTTCCAAGGTGCATGCTTGTCTACCACATTTATAAACTCAGTATAAAAAAAATCCCAAGCGTCTTGAACATTTGGAATTAAATTATATCTATTCCAATTAATAGAAATCAGATCATGAATAAATAAATCTAAATTCAGTTTTTTATATTGTCTGATTTTAATTAATTTTGGTGGCAATTTAGGTACTTTAATTTTCCATACACAAAATATAATCGAATGATCACTAAAGCAATCAGACATCACACCTGACCTTAAGAATCTATTTGGGTGTGAAACAAGTATCCAATCAAGAAGAGATTGTGTGCGAGAAGTAATTCTAGTAGGCTCAGTAATTAATTGGGTAAGATTTAAATTATTAAATATATTTTTCTCTTTATTACATGAAGTATCCAACCAATTTTTATTGAAATCGCCTAATAAAATTAGCTCATTTTTACCAAAAACTGAATTAATAGTGGATATCAGGCAGTTAAAGGACTCCACTGGTGAGGAGGGTGGTCTGTATATGCTACCGATAATTATACATTTATTTAAATGGAAAACCACCTTAATAAAAATACATTAAAAATATAAAGGATCAACCGAGGGTATAATTAATTCAGAAACAAGACCTATAGAAACATATATAGCCACACCTCCACCCCTGGAGCACCTATCCAATCTATAAACAACATAATTGGTTAAGGCTTATTTAAATCAACCCACACACGAAGTAAATCAATTTTACACACCAGACTTCTAATATTCAAGTGAATGATTTTTAATCCCTTAACCTTATCCAGCTTGAAGAAAGTCACTGGTCAAATATAAGGACACAAATAACTGAACCCAAAAATACATTACAAGGGTGCAAAAACTATCAAATAAACTGATCACAACAAAACAAACAGACAGGACATTTACAAACAAAACATATACACATAAAAACATGACACCCTTTAAGAATAACCCAGCTGCCCCAGAAACCATGTTCCAGGGCATTCCAGTTTGTAAGCCAAATAATATAGGTCAAAAACCGTCTCATTAACTCAACTCAAACAGCAATAATAATATTAATAAAAAGAAAAAAAAAACATAACTTAATGAAAATAAAATAGAAGAAGAGAAAAAAATAAAAATAAATAAAGGAAAATATAGGCTATAGCCTATGCCAAACAGTAGCACTGTGGGAGGTAATACAAAATCCAACGCTCCAGAATAGTATTTTACATCACAAAACTACCTCAACACAATAAATATAATTATGCTACTAACAAACTTCGGTTATCCAAAAAATCAAGCCTCACCTCAGACAGTCATTATTATCCTGGTGAAATCTGAGGTGACATATAGGCAGCTTCAGCATCTTTGTGGCAGCTAAAACGCTGCTGTTTGCCATCAACAAAAACACACAACGTGCAAGGATATCGAAGATAGTATTTCATATTAAGTTCGCGTAGCTTTCGTTTAACAAGATCAAAGCTCCTGCGCCTCTTCATCAGGTCAGCGCTGAAATCCGGATAGATATATACGCGTGCCACGTTATACTCGAGCTTCTTCTTCTCCCTCGCAATGCGAAGAATTTTCACCTTGTCCTGGAAATTAAGGAGCTTGATCATAATAGGTCTAGGACGGGCTCTATCGCTTTGACGAACTGTTGGAGAGCGATGAGCCCACTCAATGATCAGCGGAATGGAAAAGTTATCTTGTCCCAAAAGCTGCGGAATCAACCGGGACATAAAGCCAGCAATATCACTGCCTTCCGATGACTCTTGAACTCCAACAAAGCGGAGATCTTCTCCAAATCGTCAACTTTGTCCAGCAGGTAGAAGTTGTCTCTCCCCAGTTGTTGCATCCGAACGACACATACTTGCACGTTGTCCTCATTCGCCCCAACACGTTGCTCTAACAAATTAACTTGATCTCCCAAAGTGTTTAATGAATTCTGAATACTTGCCAATCTGCTATGAATGACGTCCATTTTTACATCGAAATGAGTCAGCATATCAGTCTTACTCTGTTGAATAGCATTCCACAAAGTTTGAAATGAGCCCAGTGCCCAGTTGGTACCCACCAGGGGCCAAACATGAAGGTTCCACAGGTCAGGCCTGGGATGGAATATCGTGCCCTCCGCCTGGGACAGAAGGTCTCTCCTCTTCGGAATCACCTATGGCGAGCCGTCAAGGAGAGATATTATCTCCTAGAACCATACTCTGTTCGGCCAACGTGGCGCTATCAGTAAGAGGCAAGACCCTTGCTGGTGAATTCTGGCTAGAACTCCCGGGAGCAGAGCCACTGGAGGAAATGCATACAGGCGCATTTTGGGCCATGTGTGCGCCATCGCATCCAGACCCAGTGGGGCTGGGTGACTCAGAGAGAAGTAGAGGGGACATTGCGCTGTCTGCTGGGAGGCGAAGAGGTCCATCTCCGCTTCGTAAAATCTGGTCCAGATCTGTTTTACTACTTCTGGGTGGAGTTTCCATTCCCCCATCTGTAGTTTTTGTCTGGACAGTAAATCCGCTCCCACATTTAGAAACCCCGTAATGTAAACTGCCCTGAGTGACAGGAACTTTTCCTGGGCCCAGAGAAAAATCTGTCTCGCTATTCTGTTCAGATTGCGTGAGCGCTGACCTCCCTGGTGATTTATATAAGAGACTGCCGCTGTGTTGTCCACCTGCACTAAAACATGACAGCCTCTCAACTGGGGGAGAAAATATTTCAGGGCCAGAAATACAGCCATCAGCTCGAGGCAGTTGATGTGCCAATCGAGCTATGACCTTCCCATTCCCCATGAGCTGGATGACCACTTAAGACCGCTCCCCAGCCCATCAGGGAGGCGTCTGTCGTTAGCAATCTGCAACGACGAGGCGCTCCTAGAGTGGGACCCAAGGCGAGGAACCGGGGTCTGAGCCACAGAGATAGTGTACAAAGCCCTCGGCGCGTCACTTTTATTTGCCTTTGAAGATTGGCCCTTGGATGAATTCCCCTGGCTTTTAGCCACAACTGAAACAGTCTCATGTGCAACAGCCCCAAAGGAATCACCATGGATGCTGAGGCCATAAAACCTAACATTTTTTACTGATGAACAGTGCGATCTTGACGTAGCCTGACTTTGCTCATGGTTAGCCGAATGGTCTCGATTCGAGCGGGAGACAATTGTGCGCGCATCATGATCGAATCCCAAACGATCCCGAGATAAGTCGTTCTCTGGGCAGGAGAAAGAACACTTTTTTTAGTGTTGAGTCTCAACCCTAGAGAAACTAGATGAGCTAACATGATGTCTCTGTGTTGAAGCGTCTTCTTTTGCGATTGTGCTAGTATTAGCCAGTTGTCTATATAATTCAACATGCGAATGCTCTGGAGTCTTAATGGAGCCAGTGCTGCATCCATGCATTTTGTGTATGACAAGGCTAGGCCAAATGGAAGAACCCGAAATTGGTATGGGTATAAATTCGCCCCCGAAAGCGAACCTCAGGAACTTCCTGTGTTGTGGCAATATTTGTATGTGAAAATATGCGTCCTTCAGATCGATCGTGACGAACCAATCGTGATGTTGAATTTGCGACACGACCGTCTTGACGGTTAACATCTTGAACTTGAGCGCTTTGACTTTAAGGTTTAAGCCTCGAAGATCTAAGATTGGACGCAACGCACCATCCTTCTTGGGAACCAGGAAGTATCTGCTGTAATAGCCTGACTCTCTCTCTGGAAGAGGAACATGTTCTATGGCCTCTTTGCTCAGAAGAGTTTGTAGCCATTGTGACAGTACATGCATCAGCTCCGGTCTCACAGAAGTGGAGACCACGCCGTTGAAACGCGTAGGACGATGAATAAATTGGATTCTGTATCCTATTTGTACTGTGCTTAATACCCAAGCAGAAATGCCTGGCAGAAGTTTCCACGCTGCCAGACTTTCTGATAGTGGTATCAACTTTAACACTTCCTTTTGAGGGGATGTTAGATGTTCCGTGTCCTGGATGAAAGCAGGAAGCAACGGAACATCTAACATTTCACTGGAAACCGCTGCCCCCCGAAGCACCAGAAGTGGTGGGGATGTAGAGGGTTCGTGGGGGTAACGAGAAGGGGCGGTCTGATATACTGTAATAAGCGCCCCTGTCCCGCGGAGGGCTACCCCCACCAGACTGGGCGCCAGACCATCAGGACTTCTTCTTTCTATTGATGATTGTCCTGAGGTCTGGCTTGGGAGGTTGCTGAGCGTGATGAGCCTGTCCCCAATATTTACTAGGGGGAGCGCGGCTCGCCACGCTCTACTTTTTCACCTCCCTGGGTCTTGAAGGACCGGTGAGAGGTTGGTTGGCCGATGGCCCCTCCCCTTGAGTGCGGCGAGGAAGGAACTGAACAACGCCGCCTCATGTTTCTTAACCTCTCTGAACCTGGTGACTACTGTGTTGACTGAGTCGCCAAACAGGCCAGAGGGAGAAACCGGGGAGTCCATAAGAATGACACGGTCCTTATCTTTTATCCCCGTGAGGTTGAGCCACAGATGCCTCTCCGTGCTAACTAAAGCAGACATAGAACGGCCGATGGCACGGGCCATTTGTTTAGTGGCACGGAGAGAAAGTTATGTGGCCCGGCGCAGTTCAGAAAATGCTTCCTCATCTATTGTAGTGCCCGCACTCGAGTCCTTCAAGAAGTCAGCCTGGTACGACTGTAACATAGCCATTGTGTGCAGTGCAACACCAGCCTGACCTGCAGCTTGGTAAGCTTTACCCACAAGAGCCGATGTTGTTCTGCACGGCTTCGTGGGGAGGGTAGGTCTCTTAAGCGAAGATGCAGACCCAGTTGAGAGATAGCTTGCGAGCGTCTCTTCAACCTGAGGCATCTCCGCATACCCCCGTGCCTTTGAACCCACGATAGTCGAAAAAGTCGACGTCAAGGGAACAAAAACACGAGAGGTATATGGTTTTCTCCATGACTTAGATAGCTCATCATGGAGGTCCTCGAAGAAGGGAAGAGACCGCTGTTGTGGTCCCTCCCCCCTGCCACCGGACAGAAACCTATCCTCAAGCTTACTGCGTTTGGGGGTCTCTTGTTCGCGTGGCCAGTCAAGCTGTAATCTGGCCACCGTGCGAGTAATAACCTCAAGTAATTCCTCGACGGATGTATCGTCGTGCTAGGAACGCTCAGAGGTTGGCTGCTCGAAGTCCATAGACCCAAGAGATTCATCATCGTCCCCTGCATGAGCCGAGGAAGCACTGGGGTGCGCTTCGGGATCACGTGAGGGAACTTGTGGATCTGGTGAACGAGCAAGCGAAAGGGATGGACCCGTCTCTTGCTCGTCAGCCAAGTCCATTCTGGAGCCCCACGATGATAATGCGGGTGCAGACTGAAAGTAGCCAAAACGACCAAGAAGCATTTTAACTGTGAACAGTTCACAATGCTCGCACTCTCCTGACTCCAATGCAGCGATTGCATGCTCCTCCCCCAAACACACAAAGCAGTAAGCGTGTGTATCCAGTTCTGACATAGGACGAGAAATTGGAGGAACACAACGCTTACTACCTTGCTGACTCGTTTCTCTTTTTATTTTTTAAACTCTTTTTAAAACGTTCAGAGATGAGAAAGAGAAAGATCTGCATAGTGCCAGTTGTAAAGCTAAATAACTCCTATCAAGATCTGTAGTAGACAGAGAGAGAAAGATATGCTTGCACACCAAATACAGAGAGATCTCTGAAGACAAAAGACCTGACGATGCACCTGTGGCTCATCTAATTATAGCCTCGCGTCGCGGGTGCGCGCCGATGACGTCACCGACCGCGGCTATATTACTTCCGGTCGATTCCATCGACGTGTTTACACACTATATTCACAGCTGGTCACGATTAAAGACGTTCCCAATGCGCTAAGCAGCGCAGCATCGATTGTAGCTTTTGAAAGGAAACTGGTTTTGTATGTACATGCTCGTTATTCATTTTGTGTGAGAACTTTTTCTGTACACATTCACTACCGTTCAAAAGTTTGAGGTCATTAGAATATTTTTTTTATATTTATATTAAAGATGCATTAAAATTGATAAAAAGTGACAGCAAAGACATTTATAATGTTACAAGATCATTTCTATTTCAAATAAATGCTGTTCTTTTGAACTTTCTATTCATCAAAGAATCCTGAAAAAAATTATCATAGTTTATACAAAAATATTATTCAATACAACTGTTTTCAACATTGATGATAATCAGGAATGTTTCTTGAGCAAAAAATCTGCATATTAGATTGATTTCTGAAGGATCAAATTACTTTTTAAAATAAAATTTAAATTGTAATCGTATTTCACAATAATACTGTTTTACTGTATGAAATAAATGCAGCCTTGGTAAGTATAAGAGACTTATTTTAAATAAAAAAAGCTCAAATTTCACAATTTTTGATTAAGGGAACGGTTAACCCACAAATGAAAATGCAGTCATTTATTCACTCATTTTGTTTCAAATGTGTATGAAAGAAATTCATATCTTTTTGGAATGACATGATGGTGAGTAGCTAAAATGCTGACAGAATTTTCATTTTTGGGTGAACTTTCCTTTAATAAGCGATGTTTGTCAGATATCTAGCCGCAGCAGCATCAGTCTGACTCTCAGTTGCAGTTGCCCGGTGTGTGAATGAGGTGTCCTCTTAATGAGCATTAATTCTCATTCACAGTGAACGCTCTGAGCACATCAGGGTACGTGACCTCTTTCAATTTGGAAAGTAATGACCTGGACTAGTGGATGTAGAGCACTGAGGTGTTTATATGGGACGGTTGAATTAACAAGCTCTGAGCTCACGTTTATGGGGCTGAACTTAGTTTAATGTTCCTCTTCAAAGATCCAATATCACAGTTTGACTCTCTTTAACTAAAGTAACTAATACAAAAACATACTAAAACGCCACTTTATGATTCAAGGCATTCACTGTTTTTACGGCTGTCACTCTCTGGCATAAATGCATCAGACCTGGTCGGCCGCATACCTTCATATATATTCATGTGATGATGCTCCTGTTCTGGTCGTCTGGCTTCCCTCGTGTTTTCAGGAAATCTGTCATTTTCATTTTTTATATTTTTAGACATGAAAAGAGGAAACTCATGTGAAGTTTTTCTGTCAATCTTCAGGTGTGAGGAGAACTGTTTGAGTTGTCAGGGTCCTGGAACGAGCTGCACGCAATGCAAGGACGGATACAGCCTCATCAGTCGGATGTGCATCGTGAACGCCACCTGTAACAACGGTACGCTCCTTTGAACAGCCGTCGCTGTTAATGTTTGTTGTACTCCGGTTTTCTTCACATGTAGACACAGACCCCATCAGCAGATTACAAGGGCTGCTGGAATGATTCACATCACATTCATCTAATTAAATTAAATTATGTAAAGCTAATAATCTAACATGAACTTAAAAAATCTATTTAGTTAACTTAATTTATCTTTCTCTGTTGTATGAACAACCAGTCAATAATTACACTGATTTACATCTGAGCATTAGGTACACATACAGCGATTACTCATGAGTCAGGCTAATTATCATATATATATATATATATATATATATATATATATATATATATATATATATATATACTGAACAAAATTAGAAACGCAACACTTTTGTTTTTTCCGAAAACCAGTCAGTATCTGGTGTGACCACCATTTGCCTCACGCAGTGCAACATCTCCTGCATGTCCTTCGCATAGAATTGATCAGGTTGTTGATTGTGGAATGTTGGTCCACTCCTCTTCAATGGCTGTGTGAAGTTGCTGGATATTGGCAGGACCTGGAACACGCTGTCATATACGCCATTTCAGAGGATTCAAAACATGCTCAGTGGGTGACATGTCCGGTGAGTATGCTGGCCATGCAAAAACTGGGATGTTTTCAGCTTCCAGGAATTGTGTACAGATCCTTGCAACATGGGGTTCGTTCATTATCATGCTGCAACATGAGGTGATGGTCGTGGATAAATGGCACAACAGTGGGCCTCAGAATCTCGTCACGGTATCTCTGTGCATTCAAAATGTCATCAATAAAATGCACCTGTGTTCGTTGTCCATAACATACGCCTGCCCATACCTTAACCCCACCGCCACCATGGGCCACTCGATCCACTGCATTGACATCAGCAAACCTCTCACCCACACAACGCCATACACGCTGTCTGCCATCTTGACCTGTACAGTGAAAACCGGGATTCATCCGTGAAGAGAACACCTCTCCAAAGTGCCAGACGCCATCGAAAGCATTTTCCCACTCAAGTCGGTTACGACGACGAACTGCAGTCAGGTCGAGACCCAGATGAGGACGACAAGCATGCAGATGAGCTTCCCTGAGACGGTTTGTACAGAAATTCTTTGGCTATGCCAGTGTTTCTCAACCTCTCCTGCAGGGACCCCCTGACAGGACATGTTTTTGTTTTAACCCTGAAATGGCACACCTGATTCAATTAATTAAAGGCTTAATGTGCAGCTGACTAATTGAATCAGGTGTGCCATTTCAGGGTTAAAAAAAAAACATGTCTTTTCAGGGGGTCCCTGCAGGAGAGGTTGAGAAACACTGGGCTATGCAAACCGATTGTTGCAGCGGGTGGCTGGTCTCAGATGATCTTGGAGGTGAAGATGCTGGATGTGGAGGTCTGGGGCTGGTGTGGTTACACGTGGTCTGCGGTTGTGAGGCCGGTTGGATGTACTGCCAAATTTTCTGAAACGCCTTTGGAGATGGCTTATGGTAGAGAAATGAACATTCAATTCATGGACAACAGCTCTGGTGGACATTACTGGAGTCAGCATGCCAATTGCACGCTCCCTCAAAACTTGTGACATCTGTGGCATTGTGCTGTGTGATAAAACTGCTCATTTTAGAGTGGCCTTTTATTTTGGCCAGCCTAAGGCACACCTGTACAATGATCATCCTGTCTAATCAGCATCTTGATATGCCACACCTGTGAGGTGGATGGATTATCTCGGCAAAGGAGAAGTGCTCACTAACACAGATTTAGACAGATTTGTGAACAATAGTTGAGAGGATAGGCCTTTTGTGTACATAGAAAAAGTCTTAGATCTTTGAGTTCAGCTCATGAAAAATGGGGGCAAAATCAAAAGTGTTGCGTTTATAATTTTGTTCACTGTATATATATATATATATATATATATATATATATATATATATATATATATTAGGGCTGGGCAAGTTAACACGTTATTATCGCGTTAACGCATTTATTAATTAATGCCGACAATTTTTTTTATCGCACGTTAACAGTTTTTTTTATTATTATTATTTTGAAAGTCCGTTGCTCACTGGCTCTGAATACACATAGGCCTACAGTCAAACCATGATCACAGGAGGGGTGGGATGTTGGTCAGCCAGCAAATAACCCACCCAAATAAGCAGTGGAGAGAGGCAGGTTCTCTCTGGTGAACAGTTAAAGGGTTGCGCTCCGCGAGTGAATGACAGGCGCTCTATGGATAGTACCTATAAAACCTATAGATAATAACTATTTAGATTCTGGAAACTCACTAACAGTGAGCCGAGGATCAGTCTCTCTTCTAATGATTTGTGCTGCGCGTCCTTTATAAAAAGTTATAGACAATTCAACTTCGGCAACGAGCGGGCTCGGGCGCGTGCTTGAGGCGAGCATGACCGCAACAGTTTCACAGGAACGCACCCGCTTGTCGCTGCACCTTGTGCTCGACCACTTCACCTCACTCTTGGCTGATTTATACTTCTGCGTCGGACTTACGCCGAAGACAATACGCTATAGACTACGCGTTGGTTTTCATTTATATCTCTGCGTCGTTGTCCGCGTTGACGCGCAATTACACATGCAGAGGGAGCATGTGAAACCCGGGGAGCAGTTGTAGCAATCACAGCGCTTGCGGTACGCGTAGAATTGACGTTACATTTTTGGAGAGGTGCACGTCAGGGTACGCCGAAGTGTACGCGCGCTACACAGCAACAGCGTGAGTATAAAGTATAAATTGTTTTTTTTACTCTGTTTAATGTAATCTTACGTGGGAAACCATGGCATGACCAAACCTAAGCTACTATAAGTAACGTTGGTCGACTTATATAGTAGTGATCATGACCTCTGACTACTACATAGACTGTTTCTGCTGCTCCCTGATAAAAGATACCTTTTGATACCTGTTCAGAAAAAAAACAAGAAAACTGGACTCGTTTTAACAAACTAGATAAAAGGTAATGCCCTGGCAGTGGCAAATAGCTTTGTTTAAATATTTGATTTGATTACATTAATGTTTAAGTTGAGATTTGAGATTACTGTGTAAAGGGAATACTGCTGGTATAAAAGCACCTTATTTGTTTAAAGTTATTGCACTTTTGTGTATATAGCAGTACATTTAAATCAAAAGTGCGCAATACACTACTTTAGAAGTCATTATTCAATTTTGAGCATAACAATGCGATTAATCGCGATTAAAATTTTGAATCGTTGCCCAGCACTAATATATATATATATATATATATATATATACACATTCGATTTAGAGTGCAAACTCGCCACTCAGATAAAAAATCATGGCACTGTAGATTCAGTAATGAACGTTCAGAGAACTGTTAACATCATGAGAATGATTCGGTTCCCACAGTTCTTGATTGCCTACCTGACTCATCTGCTGGTGTTGTGGAGAAGGGTGACAGCAGCAGATGCAGTTTATTGTGTTGTATCGAGCTCTTGTGATTGATTTAGAGTGATAGAGTGAGTTAACTGTGGAGTTTCGTGTACATATGTGTGCTGTTGCAAACATTAGTGTAAGAGAGTGTGTTTATGCATAGGCATTTTCTCTTTATTCTTCTGTATTGTTGCATAGGACAAATACAAATTCTGTTATTTACTTCCCTCATTTTCCATTATCCTTTTTGGAGATTTACATTTTAAAATTCACTTTTGTTGCATGGAAAAGAGTCACTAGGACATTGTCAAACATCTCATTTTGTGTATGACTAAGGAAATAACATTTTAATAATCGAATTAATTAAATTAAATATAGATTATTTATTATCTTTCTAATTACACTGATTTGTATAAACATACAGCAATGACTCATGAGTTTAAAACTGATTCATGAGTTGTGAATTGTGACTTATACATAAATAGAACCATTTGTTTGTGAATCAGGCTAATAATTATTAATTCACTGTGTAATAATTATTATTTAAATTAAAACCTTCATATATATTCACTGATTTCCATTTTTTTTTTTTAGTTAATCTTATCCTTTACGTTTTTTGAGAAGCTTTTTGCTATTATAGTCACATCGAGTTATTGAGAAGAATGATGTCACATCAAATTGATCTGACCTGAGTTTTTACGGGGCTTTCAGAATTCAGATCTTCTCAAACACAGTTGCACAACTATAAAAGCTGACAGTTAGAGAGCAAAGAAAGGAGGGACACAATCGGTAGAAAGATTTCAGGAGAGAGTGACGTACAGAGAAAAGATAAAAGGGAAGAGGGTCATGCGTGATTGAAAGGCTGGATAAAACAGGGATTTGTTGTAAACGGCGGTTGTGTGAGTGGAGGCAGAGCATTGGCAGGGCAGCAACAATGCTTTCACCAGGAGCTGCTGCCTCTCATTCCTCTGGAACTTTCTTTCTGTCCAAACTTACATAACATGACCATCAGCTCACCCTGAGAGGAGAAAGGGGACAGCAGACGGTCCACTGGTGTCAGCGGCATTGATTCTGACAATGGTGATCCAGTGCACGGCACTGTGGAAATGGAAAATAAGAGTGGAATAAGAGCATTTCCACTGTGGAGTGGAAATGGAAAATAAGAGACACTTTGAAGAAAATAGAATAAACTCTTCATTTCTTTATACCATAGTTGCCATTTGAGATTGAAGTTAGTGACAGGTGTCAATTGATTACACACAAAATTACTATTAAATGCTGCTACAGTGTGAGTGTAGTCAAAATGATCTTATTGAAGCCGACTGTGGAGAAGAACTCAAACATGCAGAGCATCCTGGGACATGCAAACTCTAAACAGACGTCAATGAGTAAAGTCTGGACTTTCTCTTTCTCTTTCCCAGCGGATGAAGTGTTCTGCGAGATGGTCAAGTCAAACCGATTATGTGAGAAGAAGCTCTTCCGCCAGTTCTGCTGCCGAACGTGTTTGATGACCGCTGGATGACAGCAAGAAAAGAGGCCATTGGACTGACCTCCTCTCTCTTTGGTTGTGTTATCTAATGTACATTTTAACCTAGCTATACTGTGATTATTAATGACAGAAATAATACTCCTCATTTCAAGAAGCCCCGTTAGGGTGCTATTTGATTTAATCAAGATATATTTTTAAGATTGTCTGTTTTTTAAACATGCAGTACATGTATAAATTGCTTCTTTTTTTATTCAAAGACATCGCTCTGAATTATGAAATAATTGTATATGGGAGAAGCCATCTGGAGCCGCCGTTCTCATAACTGATCATGTGATTTCCAGGGAGAACGATTCCGTTGGTGTATGTCATAAAACATTTAGAGTGATATAGCAATGTTAAGAGAGATATTAAGCTTTCAAGGATCATCAAGCATAATGACACTGTACATTTTAAACTATGTATCTAATGATATATGTATCTAATGATATTTGAAATATTTGAAGGTGGTCCATCAGTGCTCTGAAATATAAACCTTTCCTTGATGAAAATGTGTGGCCGAGTTTCTTTTTCCCACAGTGAGGATGCATGGGCTGGTGGTCCGTGTTTAAACGCTAATGATCATTTGTTTGTTTAGGTTTTCCAGTGTCTTTCCATGTTCTGATATCAGACCTCGTAAATATTTAGATTGGACGCAACTGTTTGCAGTGCATCATGAACCCGCAGTGAGGCTTTGACTGCAGCGTCCTGAAAGGCAATTGATGAACAAACACACACTGATCCTTAAAATGAAGGTTTACAGCTGCTCTTAATAATGACAGCACACAGACAGTGACACATGTTCCTCATGTTAGTGAACTCTTCAAGCTTCAGTGAATCTCTTTAATGATTTAGGAGTCACTTTGTGTAAAAACAACACACACAGGACTGATAAGTATGTAAAGCAAACCAGTATGTAAAGCAGTCCACTGAAGGCAAGTTTGTAGAGAACCCAAGTGCAGTTTATTTACAGACTGCGATCAAACATAAAACCATGGCATGAACAAAACATAAACATGACAGGACCTTACCCACAGAGGTTACATCTGTCACCTCTTGTTTTGGTTTTGTTTCATGTCTGTCATGTGATTCCCTGTTAGTCATGTGATCCTGCCATGTGTTCCCTTGTCTGATGTGTCATGTTGTCATTGGTTCATTGTTTCATTGTTCACAGGTGTCCCTTGTCATTAGTCCTTGTGTATTTTAGCCCTCATGTTTGCCATGTGTCTTGGTCAAGAATTTTCACTGTAACCACTATTGGTAAGCTTCACATTCATGTCTATGTTTCTGCTTTGAGTTTCACGCCATGCAAAAGAAATTGGTTGACATTCCATGCCTTTGGTTTATTTTTGATTACGTTTTGGAAATAAAGCTGCGCTTCGGTTCTCATCTTAACTTGCCTTCAGTGGACTTCATAACATTACACAGTAACACAGTTAACTACGTGCTGCTTTATAAATGAACCCTGAACTATAGATGATGATCATTATTGTTCATTATTGCATTACATTATTGCATAATTTAAAGATGTGCATTCAATTGAATTTTGGTAACACTTTACAATGGGGTTGCATTAGTTAACTACAGTTAACATGAATAACAATGAAAAACACTTCAAAAGCATTTATTAATCTTCATGTTAATGACAACATTTACTAATACATAACTCAAATCAAAAGTTGTTTCTGTAAAAATTATTAAATGGACCTGAGCTAACATGAACTAACAAACATTAAATACTGTAACAAATGTATTTGTCACAAAACTGCTCCGAGACACGAAGGTGGAGAATCCAAATGCAGTTTTATTAAGGGGTAATCCAAAACAGGCAAGGTCAAACACAGGCAGGCAGTCCGTACAAACAAACACACAAAGCAGGCAGGGGTCAGAGGCAAAAGAGTAATCCAAAACAGGCAAGAAATCCAAAAAGACCAAGAGACAAGAAAACGGGGAGAATGCTCAGAATTGCAGTGTGACACTAAAACAAGACTTTGTGGTGAGTGAATGAATGAACATGGTATAACTAGACAGACTAACAGGATGAGACACAGGTGAATGCAATCAGTGAATGAGGTATGGAGGCGACCAGGGCGGAGCAGGCTGTGCAGGCGACCCATCAGGCGGCCAGGGCGAAGCAGACGACCCATCGGGCGGCCAGGGCGAAGCAGACGACCCATCGGGCGGCCAGGGCGAAGCAGACGACCCATCGGGCGGCCAGGGCGAAGCAGACGACCCATCGGGCGGCCAGGGCGAAGCAGACGACCCATCGGGCGGCCAGGGCGAAGCAGACGACCCATCGGGCGGCCAGGGCGAAGCAGACGACCCATCGGGCGGCCAGGGCGAAGCAGACGACCCATCGGGCGGCCAGGGCGAAGCAGACGACCCATCGGGCGGCCAGGGCGAAGCAGACGACCCATCGGGCGGCCAGGGCGAAGCAGACGACCCATCGGGCGGCCAGGGCGAAGCAGACGACCCATCGGGCGGCCAGGGCGAAGCAGACGACCCATCGGGCGGCCAGGGCGAAGCAGACGACCCATCGGGCGGCCAGGGCGAAGCAGACGACCCATCGGGCGGCCAGGGCGAAGCAGACGACCCATCGGGCGGCCAGGGCGAAGCAGACGACCCATCGGGCGGCCAGGGCGAAGCAGACGACCCATCGGGCGGCCAGGGCGAAGCAGACGACCCATCGGGCGGCCAGGGCGAAGCAGACGACCCATCGGGCGGCCAGGGCGAAGCAGACGACCCATCGGGCGGCCAGGGCGGAACAGACACCGGCTCAGGAACAGCGGACACCGGCTCATGAACAGCGGACACCGGCTCAGGAACAGCGGACACCGGCTCAGGAACAGCGGACACCGGCTCAGGAACAGCGGACACCAAAACTGTAACAGTCATAAGAACAGACACAAACACAGAAACAAACACTGGCTCTAGCGCTGGAACAGGCACTGGCTCTGGAACAGACATTGGCTCCGGCACAGGAACAGACACTGGCTCGGGAACAGGAACAGACTCCGGCTCGGGAACAGGAACAGACTCCGGCTCGGGAACAGGAACAGACTCCGGCTCGGGAACAGGAACAGACTCCGGCTCGGGAACAGGAACAGACTCTGGCTCGGCCATCTTGTCCGTAGACACTGGCTCGGAGGCGGCCATCTTGTCCGTAGACACTGGCTCGGAGGCGGCCATCTTGTCCGTAGACACCGGCTCGGAGGAAGTGACGTGAACAGTCTCCGGATCAGTGATGCGAACAGTCTCTGGTTCGGCCATCTTGTCCGTAGACACTGGCTCGGAGGAAGTGACGTGAACAGTCTCTGGTTCGGCCATCTTGTCCGTAGACACTGGCACGGAGGAAGTGACGTGAATAGTCTCTGGATCAGCGGGCTCTGGTGCAGGATCGGACGGGACCAGCACATCATGGGACTCGGAATGGGGCTCATGGGCCATCATTGATGTGTGTGTAGCCCACACACACAGAATCGCCGCAGACATCACAATCAGCGCTGTATCTTGAGTGGACTCACGTGCGGTTTGCTCAGGCTATGGCGGGCAGGCGACGTGGGTCTCTGGCTGGACGGTCTCTGGCTGGACGTGGCTGACGTGAAGCTCTGGCTGGACGTGGCTGACGTGAAGCTCTGGCTGGACGTGGCTGACGTGAAGCTCTGGCTGGACGTGGCTGACGTGAAGCTCTGGCTGGACGTGGCTGACGTGAAGCTCTGGCTGGACGTGGCTGACGTGAAGCTCTGGCTGGACGTGGCTGACGTGAAGCTCTGGCTGGACGTGGCTGACGTGAAGCTCTGGCTGGACGTGGCTGACGTGAAGCTCTGGTTCTGGCTCGGCAGGACTGAACCCTTGAACGATGGCCCTCTTGGCAGCGCGTGCTGACATAAGCGGGGGATCGGCCACGCTGGAAACCGGTCCTGTACGTCCATAGACCGATCCAGTGGCTGGCTTGATGGTTAGCAAGACGTGATGATTCCCAGGCCAGGCAGGCGAGACGTGAACTGACTCTGGTTGGGTAGACTGGACGTGGAGCTGTGAAGACCCTGAACTGGACGCGGCCAGCGGTGAGGGCTCTGGGGGTACTATGAGCTTGCAGGGTGTTTCATCAGCCAAGCCCACAGTAAATGCCGTACCGCTCAAGGAGAGGGCTAGGTCGACATACCCTTCTAGGGTCCAGTCGTTATAGTCCTCCGGCATCAATTGAGCAACGTCATCATCCAGCCCACTCAAAAACAGGTCCATGAGCTGGGTGTCATTTAACGTTCCCAGATGACAGCAAGACAAAAAGTCCCTTGCATACCTCTCAATAGGCTGGCCATCTTGGAACACAGAAGAAAGGAACTTCCTCAGGGCCTGGTTGCTGACAACTGCTGGATCCATATGCGGCGAAGTCTTCTGTCACAAAACTGCTCCGAGACATGAAGGTGGAGATTCCAAATGCAGTTTTATTAAGGGGTAATCCAAAACAGGCAAGGTCAAACACAGGCAGGCAGTCCGTACAAACAAACACACAAAGCAGGCAGGGGTTAGAGGCAAAAGAGTAATCCAAAACAGGCAAGAAATCCAAAAAGAGAATGCTCAGAATTGCAGTGTGACACTAAAACAAGACTTCGCGGTGAGTGAATGAATGAACATGGTATAACTAGACAGACTAACAGGATGAGACACAGGTGAATGCAATCAGTGAATGAGGTACAGGTGAATGTGATCAGTGATAAGTGATGGTGAGTCCGGGCAGTGAGTTATGGGAAATGTAGTTTGTGAGTGATAATAGTCCTATCTGGAGTGCCCTCTGGTGGCTCTCAAGGGCACTCCAGCTGGTGATCGTTACAGTATTGCTCATTTATTAATGTATTATGTTAAATGTCTTATGGGTTTGGAATGACATGAGGGTGAGAAATGAATGATAGAATTTTCATTTTTGGGTGAACTATCCCTTTAACTAATGGGACCTTGTTAAGTGCTATATTTTTTTTTGCTCAGATGACATTTATGAATTCTTAGTTATGTTTTATGCATAATTATTAACTTTGTCTCAGATGTGTATTCTAAAATTCCTCAGGAGAAATAAAAATGGACAGAAATGAGTCAATTTGGTATTATTTTATTTCAATGGTCCACTTTAGACATTCTTTTGACTAAAAGTAACTTTGCAATTACATGTAAACTTATTCTAACCCTAGCCCACTGTCTACTAATACTCTACATAAGTTAGTTGACATCTAGTTAACAAGTTACTTATAGTTAGTAGAATGTCTAAAATGGACCATTGAAATAAAGTGTATTATTTTAAAACACTTGTATCACAGCTTAACATGCAGGGAAAGTAATAGTAAAACATTTAAAGGTTGACTTTGTGTCTCAGAACTATGGCATCAAGAGCAGTGTTTGAAAACATTAATTTTGTATGCTAAATCAGCCATCACTATTCGCATTGTTCATATTATAGTTATATATAGTATAGTTTTTTATCATTGATTTAGAGTCATACCTGATACTTTTTTATTTACTTAAATGTTGCATGGAGTCCTTTAGACTATCAGATTTTGGGAAATTTGATAATGTTATTCAATGATAAATAGTTTATTGTTGTCATAAAGTAAGACTATAGAGTTATAAAATAAATGCGTAGAGCTGCCCAGATTATTTATGGAAGAATTTGATGAGAAATGTTCTTACTGAGATTTCTTACTTTCTATTTTGGCAAATTTGAGCACCGCTTGAGACATCGCTGAGATCTTTGAATCTCTATAGGAGATGTGTGAGATTACAGAGGTCTTTTTCACTGAGAAACATCATTTTAACTAAACTGATGAGATGCAAATTTCATTGCTCAATCTAATGTCTCTCCAAACCTGTGAAACACAAAATAAGTTATTTTGAAGAATGTTTTTGTACATACAATGCAAGTCAAAGGGGTCAAATGTTGATCGCACACCAAAGTTCTTCGAAATATATTTTTTGTGCCACAGATAGAACGTTTGGAGCAACAATAAATAATGGCAGGATTTTCATCTTTGTTTGAACTATCCCTTTAAATCAATTTAATCTCATGGCATTCTTGGAGACACAATTGAGATATTAAACCTATAAAGCCTACTGTATCATGTTTGATGCCTAATTTTGCATTTTTATACATTAAACATAAGAATAACTTAAATATTGTAAGTAATATTTTAAGATGAATACATACTGGACTAAAGCAACTCATGTTTACTTGATTATCCATAGATATTTTTAATAAATAATGTTTAAATGTTATTATTAAATATGCTACATCAGGCCTTTGAGGAAAATGTATTTGTTCATCATCATTGTATTATATGTTTTAAAACAGAGCTTTGTAAATCATAAAACTAAACATTTTCGACACATTATTGGGAGATATAGTGTCACCTGATATTTAGCTTGCATTTTATGTAAGAATTGTGTCATACTGTTTTAAAGATCTTATTGATTTACATGAAAAGCTATCAGAATTACATCTATTTATAAATAACAACATCAGCACCAAAATGCATATTTTTGCTGAGTTTGGACCTGAATAAAACTTCCTCAACTATTAGCTCAATATTCTCACTTACTCATACTAATATATAGCCATAAAAGCCTACAAACAACAAGATTTTCTTTTTAAATATTTTGACTAGACATTCTATAAATGTTTTAATTTACTTGACTTATTTCATTTGTCAGGCTGTACGGGGTTAAAGAGATTTGTGATTTATACCATTCAGTATGGTCGTCACATTAAAAATGCATTCATCATGACTTAATATGAAAAAAGTAAATTTTTGGTGTAGATTTTATTGGTTTTCTCTCTTCTGAGACCCAGACTTCTAAAATTTAACTGAAAATACATGATTAAATTATAGTATAGATTATAAATATGTTATAACTATGTTTTAAACTTAAAATAAATAAATATTCAACCTAAATAATAACTAATCTACACAGAGTGCAATACACCTTTAATTCATAAGTTAGAGTACTTTACCAAGGAGAAAAGTGTCATTAAAGAGCTTGATATGAAATATGAAACATGAGTGTGCGGAAAAACAAAGAGAAACAAAAATAAATTTCACTTGTGCTAAGAATGATTTTGTTGTCTTTTACAATCAAAGTGAATTTTGTTAAAAGTGAAAATATTGTTTACTTGTATTTAAAAGTGATGAAACGACAATAGAAGCCTATAAAAACTGTTATTTTTAAGTGTTTTGAACCTGAAATTAGAAACACTCATCATTTGCCTTTGTATTTATTCATTTAGCAGAGGCTTTTATCTAATTTGTCATAAGAGCCAACACTATTTTTATGACACACCCACATTTCGAGTGTAAACTTGAGCACAGCCTGCCCTAAGGAACGAAATACCTTGCAGTTATGGTTTACCCTGCTGTATTAATCACATTGTCCAGCAGCTGTTGATTTGATTGTTCTGAATATGTGATCATCTGATGATTTACTGACTTTCACATTAAAAACATCTGCTGCACTTTATCAAACTGTCTTTTCTTAAAATAATGAGCATCTACAAAAACAAAATGAACCTCCACATCTGGGCAGAATATCAGTTGTAGTCTAACGCTGTAGATTATTTAAAAAATGAAACTGTTTCAGCAGAGGAATGACCTAAACGTTCATTACACCATCTGTGGTTTTCTTTTACTCCCCGACGTTAACATGTTTCAGTGAGGAACAAAAGAAACTGGTTTAGACTGACAGGACTGTGCTGCGCTCTGGTGGCCTCGTGAGGGATTTTCTGTTCATTTGTGTGACGGTGTTTATTAAGGGTTTTTATTTTTTACATTGTAGCATAAATTAAACATTTTAATACAGAATAAACAATCAGCAATTGTAATCTTGAGATTAATACAGATTAAATTAAAGGTACATTTTTGTGTCTGTAACCAGTGTGTATAAGCTTGAAGACTGCTGAAATAAGCTGACTATTAAAAAGAAAAGTTGAACATTACTTCACAAATAATAAATATTGTTACTGGCATTTGGACAGCTGTGAGACAGGAAACTCAGGAACAGAGTGGCCATGATGGGAAAAACAAAAAGGGGCAATCAACAGATGCATGTCCATATCCCTCTGGAACAGTAACGCCAGACGCAAATACTGCTCCCTCAAACCAAGGTGCAAGACGCTACACAAGGCTTGCTTGCCCCGCAAGACGCAAAGGCGAGAGGAGGGATGGATCGAAGCCCACAAGACGCCAACTGGAGTGACCTTATGCAACAACCTGAACAAAACAGAAAAAAAAAACCCGATTTGACTTGGCAAATTCTTCCTATGACAAAATTAATTATTTTTTAGACGATTTTAGGTTTCACTACCTTAAACCAGTTGTGGGACAGGATTAGCCCCAGACCAAGTTGTTGGCTTGGTTTGTCTTGCAGGAGAGCGCTGAGTAGATGACAGCATTCTGTACAGGAAGACGAGAGGGATGTCTGATTATTACCCTAAACTTTACATCTGCTCTATTTGATCATGTTAAGATGTTTTGTATGATTGAGATTTATTAATTCTAGATCTCACCTGTTGACAGGTTGGGTTTGGACCAGGGGCCGGTTTCACAAAGATAGACTTTGACTATGGCTTAGATATAGTAGATAGTCAGACTTCAGATAGACATTGAAATCAGACAGTTGCACAAAGCACTTAATCTTAAGACTATCTTAAGTAGGACTACACTGCAATGCATTCTGGGTAAAATAAGACACTTTTCGAAACAAAAAACATGGCGGACCGAGTAAGCGCATTCAACCGCTCAGTGCAGTTTACCCCAGCGGAAAATAAAGTTTGTTGGAGTGTAACAGTTACAAGGACATTTTACTTGGGAAATTTAGCGGAGAATTTTGTAACAAGAAGAAATGTTTCATTTGGAAAAAGATTGCTACGACAGTTAACAGCTGTGGCGAGCAGGACGAGGACAAGGCTGAGGGACGTGAGAGAACGGCGCGAGGCCGGTGGCGTGAGTGATAATGAACGTCACCAGTGAGACGCACCGGTCTCGATCCTCAGTGTCGTCGCTCCTCCTTTTATGCCTCCGCTCCTCCGTGAGTGATGCGAGACCGGTGCGTCTCACAGGTGACGTTCATTATCACTCACGCCACCGGCCTCGCGCCGTTCTCTCACGTCCCTCAGCCTCGTCTTGCTCGCCACAACAGCGTTAATCTGACCGTTGAGCAGAGCGTTAAAGACGTACAGAAAAGATACAAAAACATGGTACAAGATGCCAAAAAAGAAATATTTAAGAGAAAATATCCTAAAAACCCTTTCCCTTCTCATAGCTCTCTCCATAACGTCATCAGCAAATCACAAATTATGAGCCATTTTCCCTTTTCTTTTGGCTGTTTGTAATGTAACTGATTGTTACTGCTGGTTGCCAAGGTAACAGAGAGTCTTAGACCTGAGTTAGCCTGGGGGTAAGGTGTCTAGTTTTTTTGGTCTAAATTAAGTCCGTCTTTATTTTTGTGAAACAGTCTGACTTGCATTAGACTAGTCTATGAGCAAATTTTAGACTTGTCTAACACTACAGACCGGTCTTAAATAGCTTTGTGAAACCGGCCCCAGCGCTTCAGTTTCAGCAGCAGCAGATCGTGATCTCTAGGGAAATGTCAACACAACATCAGGAACATCAGAACCCCTAGTGACCATGCGGCCACCAGCCTGTCATAGTACATCCCCCTGACATGGTACTCTGGAGGACAGTACGCTGCTGTGCCTGGAGGAACGACATTTTGTCTGATATGTAGACAAAACCAGAGGTTTGCATTAACGCAACATGATTTTTTTGTATCCATTAGCACAGAATAAACGAATTCTATAATACATACCAGAGTATGACCTGTACGGCGAACTCCTTAGCATGTCCCCACATCCGAAGTCAGCCAGCTTGACTTTGGATGTCTCGCTGTTAATCAGTAGGTTATCCAGTTTTATGTCACGGTGGAGTACTCCACGAAGGCAGCACATGTGCGCAGTGTGAGCCGCCTGCCTCATGATGTGCCTTCTCTTCATCGAGTCCTCCACCGTGACATCTCATGAACTGTACCAGATTCTCACAGGGAGAGGGACATTCAAGGACCATAAAGTGGTCAGGTCAGGGGGGGTCCTGCCAGTCCAGCAGGCACGCTGGGACATTTATTCGCCAGGAGGGTGAGGGCGATCTCTTTTGGAAGGGGGTTTGGATGATCAGGCTACAAACATTTTTTATCATCATTAGATGGAGGTGATTGCCCAAATAGGGATTTGTTATTCAATTTGTCTGTGATTGAAGTTAAAGGTACAATATGTAGGATTTTTGCAGTAAAATATCCAAAAATCACTAGGCCAATGTTATATATTTTATTTTGTTGATTACTTACAATATCCCAAATGTTTCAAACGATTTGTAAATCGTGAGAAAATTGCGATTTTAACCAAGGAAACGGGACGTGTGAGCAGGGGTGAGGAGTCGCCAGTCAATGGCGTCATATCCGCGTTACCCTCGGTTTCCGCCAGGTATGACCTCGTACTGCCATAGTAACCATGGCGACAGACGTTGACAACTGGGTTATGCCCGTTATGCCTAGCAGGACGCTCACGCTGTTGTTGTTTTGTTCAAACATTATGGACCATGGCAAGGAGACTTTGAGACAAAAAGAGGACTAAAACGAAGATCAGCATCTTTCGAGATGCCGAGAGCTCCACGTCCATGACTAACTTCGACTTGACAGAGACGCGAGTGTTGCATGTACTTTATTAGACAGGTGAGCAAATGTACATAAAACTAATCAATGTTATTAAGTTCAACATGATGAAATGTTAGAATATGATCTGTATGTTATTCTAATGTTGATCTAGCTTAACGTACTTAGTCTCATACAGCGAACACACAACCTAACTAACAACATGTAACTGTTAGAGCAAGTGAAACAGCGTTACCTCAAGTTTAATTCGTCTAATAAACTGACCTGTGTGAGTATTAATCCAGCACTTGCGTGTAGTTCGGTAGAATGAAATGTCCTTATTATTTTATATCCGCGGGACTCACGTTGTGTGTGGCGCTGGTATACGTTTAGCAATCGTGCCCTGCTTCATACCACAGTCATGTTAAAAACATCAATGTATTCACTCATCCATAAAAGATCCATCAGCTTGACGACAAGACCCATAATTCAGCTTAATGTGGAATATACGTCATCAATATACGCCTTTGTTATTGTAAGAGGTTAGCGACCCCTGGTGGTGAAAAATCCTGCATATTGTACCTTTAATATGAGATGTTTTATATTGACTATGTAGTGTAATGCACTTACAATTAATAAACATTTAATGTCCTGGGTCTTTGTGACATATTTCAAAGCCACCATGAAAAAAATTTAAAAGATACACTAAGAGGACTTGGAGTAAAAGATGACGATAAGACAGGCTGTTATTTATTTATCTTTACTTAAAGTAAGTCTTCCAAACGTCTCCCTTCGTACACCACACCAAAACCAGCTTGCCCAAGCTGTAGCAGCTGAAGATGTAGTCTGTTTTTCCTCCTTAGAACAAAAAGGTGGTATTTAAAGCAGAACATCCAAGCTGCTCTTTTCTATACACTCAAAGTGAACAGTGACCACACAGCTGTCAAGTAATGCAAGATTTTAACATCTTTGGTCTATTTCTAAGCTGTCGTATGACTTCAGATGAATTTAGAATATAGTGCATGAGTCATAAACCATTGTGTCTCCTTTTTGGAGCTTGACAGCTGGTCCTCATCCTTTCATTCTACAGAAGAAAATGATACAGGTTTGGAACAATGTGAGGGTGAGTAAATGGTGACATTTTCATTCTTGAATAAAACCCATCCTGATTTTACACTCATCAGGAAAAGTGTTTGCAGGGCGAATCGTGCTCCATATCAGTGACATCCAAACCTGTCCAATGTTCCACTCAGTTGCTTTTCTTTCACTCCGTTCTTTGAAGATGCCTCTCCTTGATTATACAGGGTTATAGAACTGGACCAGGAACAGGAATTTGCTTACATACAGAAAAAAAAAAAAAAGTAAAAATTTCCTAGGATGCCATACATGTTCTGTTATAAATGCAGAGGTTGTTGCGATTTCAGCCAGGAATGTCCTTTAAAAGGATTGTGAATTTAAAAGGTATTGCTAGTAAATTGCATGGACACAGACAGTGGTGGATGAAGAACAGAAAATCAAGGACTTGAGTAAAAGTACAGATACCTGTACAGAAAAGTGCAAATTTACTTGAGTAAAAGTACTTGATATTTAAGGTACTTAAGTATTACAAGTAAAACTTACTGATCAATGAATATTTTTACAATTTTGAATACTTTTACATTTATTTAATATTATACACTTTATATAATCCTTCTGCTCAAAATACCTAGGGGAGTGGGAATTGCTATGTCATCATTATGAATTATTATTTATTGTCAAGCAGCCAGCACAAGTCAGTAAGATTAGCATAGTGGATGCAGATGCATGCTAATATTTAAGTTAGGCCTAATGGGTTTTGACCTTTTTACAGTCTATGCCTAGTCTGGGTTTCCCCATGCTGCCTTCCCGCAGCGCGATTTTGTTCACGCTGAAAGGCAGTATGGATACCATGCAGTCCCGGCGCCATGGGCGGGCATTGGGGGGCCTGGCCCGCCCTGTGAGTCACTAGTGCCCGCCCTGAGCGAGTCTCTCCCTTCACCAACTCCACTTCAAGTCCCACCAGTCCTTGCTTGTTTGCACAATATCTTTTTTTATCAATAGGCTACTGTTATCAAAAGTTATCCTTTTGAATATACATAACTCCTGAATAAAAATAAAAATGTGTTTGGTCTGATTTTTTTTAAATTGTAAACGGATTGATTGGTTTGTCGATAGTGAGCGCGGAAACGCATGTGATAGCGGTCTTATTAAGCGAGTCTTTGAGTCATTCATTCAAACGTTTCGTTCAAACGCCATAGAGAAATGCACATTTCATACGGATTACATAAGCAGAGAGCAGTCTATAGTCTGTTTTCTTTCATTTTGAATTGTTCTGTTTAAAAGTAGACATGTCTGTGAGGCGAGTAGGCTACCTTATAGGCCTACACTGAGTTTCGGTTCAATTGCGACGAGCTCCAGTTCACGCGCTGGCGCCTCCGGTTCGTCATTATCGTCTGCTATATTTACTTCTTATTTATTAAATACAGGCAATGGGTTGATGAAACATTGATTAAAATTAAGATACAATTTATACAAAACGAAATTCACTTTAAAGAAAGGTTTTGCTTTCTGTTTGATGTCTCTGTGAAAGTTTTAAAGCATCTTTTAGTGCCGCTTTCAGAGCGCTCACGTCCGTAACATTGTTTTTTCCTCATAAATGCGAACACGAAAAATAAAATGAAATGAATATTTTATGCTCTGTGGAGACTACTGTTAGCCTACTCATAATTTGTATTCTGAATACGTAATACGTTTTTGAATGAGTGTTTATGCTTTCGAGGTTTTTAAATAAGCTTGATATGTGTTTGGGAAGATGTTTATGTTTTGTTGACATGTCGAGTGTTTTCGGTATTATATTTCGTTTTTTTGGCTAAACAGCACAAGACTTTAATTAAGTAACGTTAGCCATTCTGTGTGTGCTGTGTGATTTAAAGAAAAGTCCGCTCTTGCTCACACGATCAGCATGGTGATCTTGTGTTTTCTCCTAAATAAAAGCTCAAGGCCTTATTTCTTACAAGTGAAGAAATTAGGACAAAAGTAGTGTAATTTTCCTATTCTATAGCTTAATATAAAATACAATGTAATGTAGACTGAGACTATAATTAACAAGATGTTTGAGCCCTCTTTAGGTACAAGTCAATGCTTTTTCTTTGTTCAATGTGCACAGTTCATGGGTCGAAGCCGGTTGAAGCTCTTAATTTTGAGCTCTCAATGTGCACCAGATTGATGCATTTAAACTTAAAATGTACAACATTTTCTTGCGGGGGAGAATGCCCCCGAACCCCCCTTGGGACAGAGGTCCACACAACATGCCCAATTTAAAAAAAAAAATAAAATAATTCACAGCACCCACTGATCACAATTACTTCCAGCGGCCCTAAAAAAAACCCTCTCAAACCTACTTAAAAAATTGTTTATGACGGACGAAATTTGCGGAGGCAGTGTGTAAACGTGACTGAGGTCGACACAACTTGAGGTCGTAGCCTATTTTATATGTGAGAATTTCGGACTGCAAGATCGAACCTTTAGCGTCAGTAGCCTATTATATAATTATTATGCTCGATCGATCAATGCATAGTATCATAATCGATTCTGTTATGATGCAATGAGGTTGTTTTCATTTGTGCCCCCCTGAAAAAAAATGAATGCCCGTCCGTGAATTTGTGTCTGGCGCCGGGTCTGATACCATGGTCCAGATTTTCGCCTCATTTAGGGAACCAATCACAGAACGGGGAGGGAGCAGCAAGACGATGACGATATCTATGCGACACACCGAAGCAGTTTGTTTATTTCTATGGATTCAACATGGTAGCAGACGCGAAGCTACCTTTCGATGCAGCATTAAAGCCTGTTCACACCGGGACGAATTGCGATATTCGGCAACATTTAACGCCTCGTGACTAAACAATGGGCGCCAATGTGAGTGTGCACACCGACGCGTAAAACGCCACGCGTAAAAGCGTCATTTTTTTTAAAACGCCTCGGGTTCGTTTTTTTGGTTTGACGCGCCGCGTCAAAAACTATCCGACCAATGAGATTGGCGCTTTTGCTCACGTGTCTGGAGCTTCTGAAGTTACAGTAAAACACACCTTGGGGGCGCTCAAACACAAAACGGTCTTGCCGAGCACACATACGTAATGGCGAAGAAGATATACAGCGTCTACTACACTCTGCTGGGAAGAAATAAGACGAGGAAGATGCAAGGCCAGATGAATGTAGAGCTGCTGGTCTTGTTGGTGTCTTTATAAAGAGACACCAACGAGAATAAAGAACTATAAGACAAACGCGACAAACTTGCTCTCTTTTTCTGAGTGACAAGCGAGTGTCAGAAGCACTTTGTGGACCGGGGTATTTCTGTTTTACATTGAGCGCCATCTAATGTCAGGGAATAAATTTGCATGTTCACTCGGCTTATCGTCAGCGAAAATCGCTTGGGTGTGAACACAAAAAACGCGTTGAAAAACGCTGACGAATAACGCGAGCCGATATTCGTCCCGGTGTGTACGAGGCTTTAGAGAATGTTCTAAGTAATTTAGAATGCAAGTTTATTTCGTCTTCCTCGTCAAATTTCTGTCGCTCTACATACGTCATCTGGTTTAATTGAAACGATTGCCTATGAGCTACGTACAGGCGCATTTGATAGACATTCTTAGCACCCAATAAACGGCGCCGAGCATTCGTAAACCACGCCTCAAATACGAGAAAATGTACATGTGGTTCCCAGACCCAAGTCTCAAGGAGAATTGGGTCTGGCGTTAGCCAGGCTAGTCTATGCCATGGTTTTGACAAACAATAAAAACAGATGTCTAAAGGGATAAATGCATAACGTTTTAAAGAACGCTATAGGCTACATCATATGAAACTGCGACGGTAGCGGGGAAGAATACAAGTGCAATAATTTGCGTTATTTTAATGTTTTTTTTTTGTTTGTTTGTTTTGTTTTTTTAATCTAACGTTACAACGTTGAGAGATGGTGAATGGACATGCCCGCATTCATTCAAGTAGTGATGGGCAGATCGAGGCTTCGTGAAGCAATGAAACAGTCGAAGCAAATGTGCCATTTTGTTTCGAGGCTTCGAATCAATCCGAAACCCGTCTCCACGGTGACACCTAGTGGTCACTTGCAGGTGTTGATCTGAAACAACCTTTACAAAGAGCTAATAAAAAAATGTGTTGGTTTTTTTTTTTATTATTGTATTTTTGTAATATATGAAGCTTGTAACCTGTAGTCTCTTCACATTGCATAATGTGATTTTGGTCATGAAAAATGAATATTAATAAAAATAAATCAAGCCACAATGTCTCCCTTTCTTATAGATTTTTATTCAAAAATATTAATTTCTCTGCTGTTGAAGGACTCAGCCTACTTCTTTTTTTACAGATAATTTCTCCAGCCTTTGAAAAAATTCTCTCACAAGGGACACTTGTTGCTGGCATACAAAGATATTTTTTAGCTAGGACATACAAATGAGGAAAGATTACTGCTCTCTCTTTCCAGTAAGTTAGAGGATCATGAGTTCTGGGCAAAAACGCATCGCAGAGGTATTTTTTCACTTCCACTGTGGCATCAGCTGTAGGATTGTGTATCATCTGGGTCTCACGGATAAGATTGTCAAAATGTTCCCATAAACTGTCTTGTGTTTCAACTGGTGTTGATGATGATGGGCCTGATGTTGACATTTGTGGTTCTGAATTAAAAGAAAACGGCAATTAGTAACAAATCATAAAACAATGCATACCTTGCTTAGATGGCCCAGCAGTGTCAGTAGCAGGCCTTGGTACAGGGGGAACACTACCATCCTCTGCACCCTGCAGAATGGCAGGATGAATGCTCCTCAAATGGCGCATCATGGATGATGTATTGTTGCAGTAGGCTAGCTGCCGATCACAATACACACATCTCACTTTATTTGGGGTTTCCAAATGGAAATGCTCCCACACCACAGATGTACGGCATCTCTTCTGTGGAGCCTCCATTTCTTTCTATCTATCTATCTATCTATCTATCTATCTATCTATCTATCTATCTATCTATCTATCTATCTATCTATCTATCTATCTATCTATCTATCTATCTATCTATTTTATATGTAGCCTGTCTATCTAATAATCTATATGTATCTGTAATATATGTATCTATCTATTAATATATATATATATATATATATATATATATATATATATATATATATATATATATATATATATATATATTTCTATCAATGCATCTATTAATGTGTCACTATATGTACTCTGTGTGTCTCTAAGTCAATGTGTAAATGTAAATTAAATCCTACATATAACTAAACAAATCGCACTATAAATGTCACTATATCACCAAAAATCCGCTATCTCAAAACCAAACTCCTCTCACAAAAAAACACGATATGAAAATGCGTTGACAAAACTTTTATACTGTGTGATTGTGTGATTTGTTCCCGAACCGACCAATCAATGAAACCCTGATTCGGCGGAGCACTCCACCCGATGAAACACTTAGACGCTTCATTTAGCCGTTGTCACGTGACGTGGGTGTTTTGAATCACGCTTCGGATCAGTGTTTCGAATCATCTTTGCTTCGGGATCTCGCAAAGCTTCGGAACGTCTGTTTCGCGCCAGCCATCCTTACATTCAAGCATTACAGCTCACCCTTTTACAACAGACAGTTCACAAACAACTGACAGTTGTGACCTAAAGATGCGTTTCATACAAGAATCAATCAAAAAATTAGGCATTTGTCACTTACTTTTCGCGCCATCAGTCGCACGTGTACTCAAGTTCCCATGATCTCCCGGTTCTTGGCTCATTTTTAGTCAAATTTGTAAATTCATTCAGTAACTATAGTAGAGACTCGCTCTAAAAACCTATTATTAAATCAGTGAGAAGTGAAAAGCTGCAATCGGATCAGTACAATTTGCGAATGAATATGAATAATTTGGTGCGATTTGCGAACCGATTTAACAGGTTAATTGAAAAGAACCAGCGGACGCGTCTCGGAGCCGGAGCACGTGACGATTACTTCATTTCAAAATAACGAGTACGACATGTTTTTATGAAATGTAGTGGAGTAAAAAGTACGATATTATGCTGTGGAATGTAGTGAAGAAAAAGTAAAAGTTTCTCAAAATAAAAATACTCTAGTAAAATACAGATACTTGAAAAATGTACTTAAGTAGTCTACATAACAACGTAAAAATACTTTACTGTCACTTTACAGTGAAATGAATAGGGCATACAGATGCAGCACCTTATATATTGCATTTATCCACTGTTTATTTAATTTAGTTCACCATTACATATTATTTACCTTTTTTTTATTTTTACTTAATGATATTGTATTGTTCTTTGCTGTTTTTAATAAATGTCTAGTATTCTAGTGAATAATTAGTAAATAATGTATAGGTCAATCGTTAAAATCAAATTCAATACAAAATGTAACTAAATAACCTGCATTTGAAGTTTTTTTCAAGCACAGTGGTGCCTCCAGGAGTTCCCCAAAAAGCATAATTTTATGGAAGAAAAGTTAGTCAATTTTATTTGAACACTCCTTTCATAATGTATGGCTACAATAGAAAATGGGCTATTAAAGTTATTCATGTGAGCCTCAATGTATTCTGTATTCTGTTTTTACATTTTTGTCTGTCAAAGATTTAATTACAAAGTGTGCACATCCAACGGGCAAAAAGCTCAATGAGGGTGCTCAGAGAAAGTTGACATACCACAGCTCCAAAAATAGACAAATATTTATTCATTGTTCTCGCCACATGTGACTCGAGTTTAATGGCTCTTCATCAGAATCATCATCGTTGTTGGCAGTGGCGCATCTCTCCTCCAGTCCGCCTGGTGGCGCTGTGGCTTCCTTCATAACCCAGAGTTTGTCTCGAGAAGAACAAAACAGACGCTTCCGTTTGGCGGCAGCGTGTGTGAACGTAATACGTGCTAAATAAACTTTTAATCAAACACATTTCTTATTGATCAGACTGATTGTTCCTCTCAGCGGCTGACATGGTGAAGCTAACGGCAGAATTAATCGAGCAGGCGGCGCAGTACACGAACCCTGTGCGGGACAGAGAGCTCGACCTGCGCGGTGAGTGAAGCACCTTCATTAAAACCCGTTTAATCGCATCATTCATATGTGAATCAACGATTTATGCGCGTTAATCTAAAATTAACTCTTGCTCGTGTGTTTGTTATAAGGCTATAAGATCCCTGTGTTGGAGAATCTGGGCGCCACACTCGATCAGTTTGATACCGTTGATCTGTCCGATAATGAGATCAGAAAACTGGATGGGTTTCCACTGCTAAAGAGACTCAAAACACTCCTGATAAACAACAACAGGATCTGGTGAGAGAATCAGACGGATATTTATTATGAGACAACGTTATGCACTGTTTATCTTCATCTGTCTAACGAAAGAAATAACATGATGCCCAGCACTGTTTTGCGTGCAAACACATTAATGTTATTGTTATAATGTAAATATGTAATGCAAAAAAATACTATCTGACAATTCTGAGGGCAGTTCTCCAGAGCAATGATGCATGGTGGTTTTAAAATGAACACCAAAACAGTCTGATTATTAAAAATCATTGCATTAGTTTAAAGTCGTATGTTCATTTCTTTTCACATCATATCATGTGCTTGTAAAGTAGAGAAGATTTGAGTTTGTTACCCTACAAAGCTTGGTATTTTTGCCTCGCTTATTGCAGCCGTATTGGAGAAAATATGGAGCAGGCTTTACCAAACCTGAAGGAACTCATTCTAACAAGCAACAACATTCAAGAGCTGGTGAGTTCAACTATATATGTGCCTTTATGCACGTTAATTAGTATTTAAAGATTTGTTTCATTGAATTTTGTACTAATGTTTGTTTCTGGTGCTCAACAGGGTGATTTGGATCCTCTTGCTACAGTGAAATCGTTGAGCCTGCTCAGGTACCTGCTTTTTTTTTACACCCAAATGTTTTAACTTCAGATCATCATTTGAACTGGTTTTCTGTTTTCCTCTTCTGTAGTCTCCTCAGGAATCCAGTTACCAACAAGAAACATTACAGATTATATGTCATTAATAAAATCCCACAGATCCGTGTTCTGGACTTCCAGAAGGTGAAACTGAAGGTATGATTAAACCTTAATTCTTTGTATTTTATTTTAACTACACTAACGTTCAAAATAAGAAATGTTTATTCAGCAAGGATGCATTAAATTGATCAAAAGTGATAGTAAGGACATTTATAATTTAACAAAAGATTTCTGTTTCTAATAAATGCTGTTCTTTTGACCTTTCTGTTCTTTAAAGAATCCTAAAAAAAACAATGTCACAGATTCCACAAAAAAATATAAGACTATATAAGAAATGTTTCTTGAACAGCAAATCAGCATATTAGAATGATTTCTGAAAGATCATGTGACTGAAAACGAGTAATGATGCAAAAAAAATCAGATTTGCCATCACAGGAATAAATTACATTTTAAAATATATTCCAGTTGAAAAATTGTTACATTTTATGAACAGAATATTACAGTTTTTACTGAATTTTTGATCAAATAAATGCAGCCTTGGTTACCAGAAGAGATTTCTTTCAGAAACATTTAAAAATCTCTCCCAAACTTTTGAACTGTGTGTACATTATGCTTTAAATAAAAAATGTCAGTGGACAATTTTGTTGTTGTTGTTGGGCGATTCATGTTTGTTTAGTGCATGTCATGTTTAGGACCAATATTTATAGTTTATAATAACATGTATAACAATTAATCATTGTTTTGATTTGTTGTTTTCTTGAAATTAACCAATTGATAAAATGCATACTGCTTCCTTTTGGACAGATTATTTCAGGAAGATTTCACACACAAAATATAGTTGTCTGTTTATTTATCAGTGTGGTTTCACCCTGGGTCCTGTTCTTCATACATTGATTAGTACATCTGGCATTACTTTTTATAATTCCCTCTGGCTAATTTGTTTCTTTAAACACATATGCAGATTCAATTGGCTCGATTGAGTTGTCTGTGATAATTCAGTATTGCACGTGTGAAGAACGGGGCTGTTGTCCATGTCATGGTCTGTTGTGAATGTTTGCTTGAACTTTCTGCTGTATCACCGTAGGAACGTCAGGAGGCTGAAAAAATGTTCAAAGGCAAACGAGGTGCTCAGCTTGCAAAGGATATTGCCAAGCGAACCAAAACGTAAGATGAAACTCCTTGATCAAGCTCAGCTCTCCCGAATTACTGGACTGTGGAAGTTATGAACTCGGCATCTCGGAGAATGAATATTGCCCCTGAATTGGCTGTTAAAAGATACATTTCCATGTTAAACTTCAGCAATGTTTCTCAGGGGAGCTGGCTCAAGGCTTTTCTGTCTTGTATCAGTTTATTCACATTGATAAGATACTGAAGATACTACACTCTTGATTGTGGAAACTGGTTGAGAGGCTGCAGAGACAATCTTCAACATGTTCACTTTGTCTGAACCCCAAATGTACTCTTGCTCTCAGGTTTACTCCAGGAGCAGGACTTCAGACTGAGAAGAAAATGGGGCCGTCTGCTGCAGATGTTGAAGCCATAAAGGTATGGAAGAACCGGATTAAAACACCCACATATGTACATATACACACCAGAGGATGCATTTGAAATATGTGATGGACTGTAACTTTTCTGTCATGGTAAATGTGCAAGGTGCGTTGTAAAGCGAGAGCGCATCCATGTAATGCGCCAGCACAAATCTCCGATCGCGAGCGGATTTCCTGCACTCTTGCACAAAACTGGATGTGCGTTCTCAAATATACAGTGGTCTCATGGCTCAGATATTGCTTGTGCACAAACTTTGTCCCGTGCATTTGCGAATACGTGCTCTTTCTCTTTTCTTCTCTCCTGGATTTAATGTTGCCAGAAGCTTTCAACTATCAGATTTCCATGACTGACCGATTAAGTAAAGAAATGAAGAGTCCATCTTTGTATGTCGAATAATTCTACATGGAATACACATTTCATGTGGTAGCATTTTCAAGCTGTTTTAGTCAGCTAGTTCTCTATGTATTTTTTATTATTTAATAATTTGAGTTAAGTTCTTATTGTAAATGGGTATATATTACATTTATTATATTTAGCACATTTTGGGGTGGGGTGGTGGAGCAGGGACATTTTTTTATTTTGCCTATTTCACCAAATAAGCCAGAACTGCTACTGTGTACACACACACACTATTTTATGATCAGTAAGATTTTGGTTTTGGAATATGGTAAATTTCATTTATTTGAAATGAAAATCTTTTGTAACTTTATAAATGTCTTTACTGCTTTTAATTAGGGCTGTGCGATATGGACAAAAAAAACTATCACGATTTCTTGATTTTTTTTTCGATTTCGATTTTAATCACGATTTTGACACAAACAGACATGCTTTGCAGTTTTAATGCATTCTGTGTGAATTTGAAACATATTTCCAAAGGAAACCAATTACAGCTTTATCGTGTAGCACTAGATCTGGTAAAACGTTACACATTGCTCTTTGTATTGTTGTAAAATACATTCATGAAAAACAAGATAACAAAAATCAAAAAGATCAATTATTTTATATATAGTCTACTATAAAATTAAGACATATATTAAGTATAGCACAGCTGTTTAATGAGGCAACAACATATGATAGATAGGACAGAACAAAAAAGGCTATTAATAATCTTTCATTGCACAAAAGTATTATGGTATGATTATGAAAGACTCCAATACAGTGCAGCACACAGCGCTTATGCGCATCCAGAGCGCAGAATGATGCGCTTGAAGCAACAAAGAATCACAGCGCGCAGCTCTTCGAGTCCGCATTGAAAAGTTCAACGCACAAAGGAAAGAGTCAAGACATATCGATGCATAGTGTATTATACAGTATCTATCTATGCAACAGTTTATTGAGCCTTTTCTTTTAACAGTTTTTAATTTCAGTTACTGTGCGCGTGAAGAACAATTATAGACAGTACTCTCCAGTGTTGCGATCCAACAGACACACGGTAGAAACGAACATGATTAAGGTACAGTCCAGCAAGATAGTCATTTAATGCGAAAACCATAGAGCTTTATCTACAGATCAAGTATAATAATATTAACATTGAATCATCTTGGAGAGAGTTTCCTCGTTGACTGTCGTAACGTTAACCCAACGCGACGCGCTGTTTGAACGCTGAATGGAGAATGACTGACAGCCGCAGCGGAGGGAACTACTTGTAAACCAATCAGGTAATGGTATTCCCTTACGTTCCCAAAAGAAAGAAACTTGGTGAGGCAAGCCCCTTTGCGCTAATATTTCCATGCACTGGCTCTCCCTTCTGGCACGCGCACCTGTTCGCAGTTCACTGAATCTCTGGTACCCGCCCGGTCTGTTCTGTTCTCGCGCTCAATTTAGGCGCGCTGCATTCTGATTGGTTCGGATAGCATACTGGGAGATTGGAGTCGGGAGCGCGGAAAAAAATCGTGCTGTGAAGCGATTTAGAAATCGCGCATGCTCAAATCGCGATTTTATTACGATTTCGATTAATCACACAGCCCTACTTTTAATCGATTTGATGTGTTTTTGCTGAATAAATACTACTCAAATGTATTATGTATTAATAATGTATTATTCATTTAGGCTGATGTCCTGATATGATGCGTCTCTTTGTAAATGTTGTTTCCATGTAGAATGCGATTGCTAATGCCACATCACTGGCTGAAGTTGAACGGTTGAAGGGGCTTCTCCAGTCAGGACAGATCCCAGGACGAGAGCTGAGATCAGGTATTATTTTGTAATACACATTTATACATAAACATTATTCAGTAATCTCAAATGAATGGGAAACGCTTTCAATCATTGGTGAATGAGTGGGAACCCTGAGTGTAGTCCATTTTAGGTTTGTAACCCTGATGCTTCTACAACTCCTTGAAGAAAATGTATTGGTCACTGAGGCAGCATTTGTACAATCAAACAACATTTAAATAAATAATAGGACATACTCTGCTTTTAAGAACTAAAAATGATCAAGCTTCTCATTCGAGCAAGTTTTCTACATCTCACAAGTTTTCCCCTTTTCAGGAGCAACTAACATGGTAGAGGAGGAGGAGGAGGAGGAGGAGGAGGAGGAGATCCAGGAAGAGATGCAGGAATCAGTCCCCATGCATGAGAACATGCAGGACATTGGAGAAAATGGAGACGATGACATGCAGGAAGATATGCATGTTAATGGATCATAGTTCTTTTCGTTCAGAATCATTAATGCCTTGTTTTGATGCTGTTTGACAGCACTTGTTTTGATAAGTGTTTATTTTTTTTTGTGTGTAAATTTAACAACATTAAACTTGTTTTTTAATGAACAATGAGTTTTTCTTTATGTATATCTGAACGATATACATAAACGACGGTCAAGAATTTCGGCTGTTTGTTTACTGTTCTAATATTTTGTGAATCCTCAAAGACTAGAAATTAAAAATATGAATCTGTAATAATTATTTAGTTTGTTCATAATGTTGAAAACTTTTTCGAACTCAAGTTCTAAATGCGCAGCACATTTCTTACCCAATTATTGGCCACACAATCATTTAGAACGGTATATTTTAGATACCAAGTGTCTAAAATATAATTTGGAAAATATGTAGTTTCTGTTAAGTTACATTGTTTTTTTTTCTACTCCTAGTACGGTGCAGTTAAAATATTTATTTACTTAACTCCAATTTAAAGGGCGGTATTTCAATCTTTAGATTTCCGATGAGTCAAATAAGCAATGCTTTAATCGAAAAGGATTTTCCCCCTTTATTTGTCTCAGTTGGGCCGCCGTGAAGGCCACGTCATCTTAAAGCTGATTGGCTGTCTTGTGGTTGCGGAAGTGAGTCGGTGTGTTGTAGCAGGGTAGCTTGAGTGGAATTGAACGGAATAAACATGAGCTAATTATACATTCTCATACCAAAATCAAAAAACATCTTTAAAGCGTTTTAATATGGAGGCAGATGGTGATGCGCATGTTCAAGATGAAGATGTTCCTCCAAACCAGGATCTGAGTTTTCTGCAGTCATCTGGTATGTAAACACCATATGTCGGAGATTCAGTTCATTGGCGTTTACTGACCTGTTATCATTTATCATGAGTGTAATATAGTGTAGTCCGTTTGATTGACATCGAATATGTGACTATGGGTTATTAAAGGACTCTTAATGGAAACATCGATTTGACATTTTGGAGTGAAGTGATGCTGATCTTTTCAGGAAATGACTAGAGCATAACGATATAGTTCAATAAGATTAGTCACATTGTATAGGCTACAGTTTACAAGTCAATAAGATGCATCAGTTACGCTTTAATATCAGTTTTAATAAGCCATTAACTTAACAAACATACAATGCTTAATAGATAAATAAAATAACAATACGTTTGATATTTTATCAAATGCAATAGAAATTTTAATGAAGAAGTGAAAATAAAGCACATTTTATACTTTTAATTTTAAAGTATAAATAAATGTTTGTTTAAACGTATACACTATATTTTGTAGTATTTATTGTAAAGTGCATGAATCATATAAGATCATAAACGTTTCACAGATTTCAAACTGAATGTTTTATAATTCTTTTTAATGTTGTTCATGAAAGTTGTTACTTATACAATTAACAGAAATGAAAAATAAATAGCTGATGATGACTACTACTATTATTATTAATATGTCTTTTATTATTTTCTTTATCATATTTCTTTAAAAACAGACGCAAACTAATGGTTTTGAACATTTATACTTTTGAAATTCCTAAAAATAAGATGTATATTATTCATATAATATTAAAGCTTTATGACATTTGAGTATTTTGAATGTTTCAAAATGAAATAGAATGTTTATGTTCTATATTAAAGTTGTATATAGATACTATTAACAATAATCAAATGGTCGATTATGTTGCAGACTATTTAACATACTTTTGGAAAGTGCTTATAGACTTTGCAGTGTCTGGAATGTCTTTGTCAACTTTATCTTTTTTCAACAGTTACTTCGATCCTGTCTGAATATGGCTGGTATCTGGTGTTCCTGTGTATGGGAGTCTTTCTGCTCATCCAGCATCTCCGCAAGAACAGACCCAGAGACAATCAGAGCTCGTCTGTCTCAGTCGTGAGCCAAGGTCAGAACCAACGCTGTCTGGAAACTGAAATGCCTTGAAAGTATTTTAGGTATTAAGAGGTGTGTGTGTGTGTGGCATTTGCAGACCCCAGATCTGTGGTGCAGCGTCAGGAGGCTCTGGAGGCGTCACGCCGCAAAATGCAAGAAGAGCAGGACGCCAGAGCTGCAGAATTCAAAGAGAAGCAGCAGAGGGTGAGTCTCATGTGTTGACGTGATCAGACAGGACAGACTTTCGGTTTGCAGTATTCAATTCACATTTATTTTTATAGCGCTTTTCACAATACATACATTTGTTTCAAAGCAGCTTTACAGAAAATACATGTCTACATTACAATTTAGAGTGATCTGTTATCAGAGGTGACTGTGTCCAAGTTATGTATTTCAGAAATGTACACAAATCATCACACAATATTCATGCTGGTTCTTCTGTTCTCTTTAGCTTGAGGAGGAAAAGAGAAGACAGAAAATCGAGATGTGGGAAAGTATGAAGGAAGGAAAGAGTTATAAAGGAAATGCAAAAGTTGCACAGGTAAGACTTCTGGGACTAATCTCTCTAGGCTTCAGGTGTCAGGTGGTGCATTTACTTATTTTCTTCTTTCCAGCCGAACACTGAAGAAGCCCCTTCCTCTAGCTCACTGAGACCAAGGACAGACAAAAAGCCCCTTCGTAACAGTGGTATGCAGCATATTCATAATTTTACATTTTCTCTTATGATTCAAAGAATACTTTATTTAAACATTTTTGGGTCTTTATTTCTATAACAATCCAACATACTAATTATAAAAAATGGAATAAAATACAGTCAAAATTAAATGTAAAGTAAATGTGCTTTATTTTCCACTTTTTTTTTTACATGTACTTTGTAAATTATTATTATTATTATTAATATAAGTCTTATTCGTTTATTTCCTTAAACATGGACTAATCAACTAATTTTGAACATTTGTAGTTGTAAACATTTCTTAAAATAAGTAAATGTATTTAAGCTTCTTGACTATTTGAATGTTTCATAGTGTAATATAATGTTATTAAGTTAAGTTGTTACCGATACTAACAACAATGTTCAATCAGATTATTTAACATACTTTCAGAAAGTGCATTACAGGTTTTTTTTTGTTTTTTTTTCGTGCACTAACCCAAAAAATTAACCCATTTTCAGAATAGACCAAGATTTCACAGGCGAAATTATCCAGGTAATCAATATTGCAATTATATTTAGACATTAAGGCGATAGTTACTAAAAAGTATTTTTGCGACTTTATTTTTACTGTATATTTCTTTATTTTGCATTGTTATACAAATAAAGTTAAATTATGAAAAATAAAGCAATTTTTTTCACTATATACTGATATATATATATATATATATATGTGTGTGTGTGTGTGTCCATATATATCGCTGTCATCAGTGTTGGGGAAAGTTACTTTTAAAAGTAATGCATTACCACATTGTGTTACTACCTAAAAAGAGACAAATTAAGTTACTTAGTAACTTTTTTGAAAAGTAATGTTACATTACTTTTGCATTACTTTTTTCAACTGGGCTGGGCTTGCTTGTTTTGTTTTTTAACAACAACAACAACAAAACAACAACAAAACCCCCGAAAGTTCTATTTTTGGCAAATGTAAAGGCCCTGTCACAGAAGTGAAATGGATAAGCCTCAGGCTGAAGGAAATGCAAATTCATACAGTAGAGGGCACAACTCAAACAAACATTTCAGCTGTGCTGCCATTCTAGATTGGAGAATAATAGGATGAAAGAGAAGAAAGATCAATACTCTTAGGCTGTGTCTGAAATCGGTCCCATACCCTTAGATATGGCATTATTTGAAGGGACAGCCATTTATAGTGGTGTGCGAAACCATAGTGGATTTTATCGAGTGCACGTATTCAATATAACGAATGTACAACTGATGTACGCTCAACGGATAGAGAATCTCAACATGGGGACAGAAGAGCCGTCGGTCTATAAATGGGAAAGCAAAGCAAAGTACTTACTTTATTTTAAAATTAAAAGTAATGCATTACTCGTTACATGAACAATGTAATCTGATTACATGACTCCTGTTATTTGTAATGTGCTACCCCCAACACTGGCCGCCAGTTCACACTGTTGTTAACACTTTCTCTGACAAGCGGATGCGATGCAACCAGTTTTTCTGTTTGTTCATGCAATGTTCATCATTAAGCCCATTATTCAGGTTTAGACCCAATAATTGTCACAGAGTCTTGTTATTCATGTTGTTGTTTATATGATTTGCTGTCTGTTTGTATGGTAGGGTACAGTCCTTTGTCTGGAGATGGAGGAGGAGGAGGAACGTGCGCCTGGAGACCCGGCAGGAGAGGACCGTCTGCTGGTGGATGAGGTTAAAGGTCGTCAGAGTAACCTCTGACCCTTTGACACTCCCCCATAGGAACTCATAAATATTAACTGAATAAGGCTGTCAGCACTCATCATAGGACAATAGCAAAGATGGTTATTAAGGATCTTCATAAACACTTTTTTCTGGTGACAGGTTACATTGTCTAACTTTTGTTCTCACCCTCATGTCCTTCCAATCCTGTATGTTGTTATTTTTTTCAATCAATCAGTTCTATCTTATGAACTCAGATGATTTTGAATCTAGTGCACTGGTTAAATTGAAAGCTGCATGATGATTTTCCTTTTGTGTTTCACAATAACAGCATTTGCAGTCAGAATGACATCAGGGTGAGTCGAAAAGGAAAGATTGTAGTTTTTTTTTTTTTTTTTCTACTTATCAAAAGATAAATGTTTAACACATTTTTTTTTTCTTGAATTGCACATCATTATGATTAAGAAACTATTGCCTATTTGTCTGATTGACAGCTTTTAATGACGCCTCCTCATCAAAGGTATTAATACTCCTGGGGCAGGCTGATGATTTTCAGTAATGAAACATGTTCCTGTTTTTAGCTTTTGCACTTATAAAGGCTGTGCTAAATTAATACCTAGAGAAAGTAAATAAAAATGCAAAGTGCTACATTTATATCATTTGAAGTGGTTGTATTCTGTTATAAAATTAGGAATTGCCGTTTTATGACAGATCCATCAATGCAGTTGTTAGTGATGTTAAATGTCAGCCTACGTGGTGTGTGGTCTTTGGTGTTTTCGAAAGCATTTGTTTAGTAATGACGTGACAAATTCATTGTGAGCTTTTCATAATTAAAATGCATAGTTACTCAACGTTTGTCTATGTCTTATTTATCGGGACAGCAAATGCCAGGTTTTATCCTGTTTCAGGGCCATCAAAGTACAATTTACAGTTTTTAACAGGTTGAAAAATTACTCTCATGACACAGGAAAGTCAAACACTAAGAGAAAATATATTTTTTGTTAAACATTGTGATTAGAGAAAGGGAAAACGTATTCCTAATAAATAAACCTTTTTTTTTCTAAACGAATTGTGTATTGCTAGTATTTAATGTTACAAGTTAGTTTGTGAATAGGGACCTGGCAGAAAAACAACACACATCGTGGTGAGATTATTCAAATTCACTCCTTATGTCCAGTTAGTTATGATATTGCGATAAAAAATAGTTGAATTATATTTTCCATATACGTTGAGGCGAAAATATACGAAAATACACAGCAGAAAATGAAGGACTCTTTGTCCACTAGGTGGCGAGATTAGCACGTGGTTTGGTCAGTTATGGAAGGGAGGAATCTTGTTATAAAATTAGATAATTAAGCTTATATTATAGGAAATCATAATATGAAATTTGGCTATTAAATAAGAAATATAAATGTATAACTAACACATTGAATTTAAAATATAAAATAAACTTGACAAAACGTTCGTAAACTTATTGTATTGCAACATGCAGTATCCAAATAGTATTATGGCGTGAAACATATATTAAGCCTCACAAATTCCTCATTTGTAATTTTGCTAGATTTGTAATTATTTATAATAAATGTGTCACGTTATTTATTTTGTAGGCTATAAGTGAAATATACATAAAATTGAAGAAGCAGGTGGTTGCACTTAAGACCGCACATATGATGATGATGAACATCATAATCCAAAATAATTCCAAGAATGAGTACAATAGCTTTTCTTTCATACAGTTTTGTAGCCTGTTTTATGTGTAAAATTCTTTATTTATTTTGTTATTCTGATTTAAATTATTTAAAGTACTTTTATAATTTTACAAGGAAAACAGCGAAAATTGGCTTCTGGTTAGAAAATTTATATTTAATAAATACATAATATGTCGGTACAAAATGAACGATTTTTCAAATAAAATTCGGTTGTAAAACGTTTGTCTCCAGTACAATATACACAGTTTAAAGATGAATCTTTCAAAAGAACAATTCACGAGAAAAAGGACGCAACGCTTTTCCCAAGCATAAAACGTCATCAGATAACTGTCCTCAGCCAATCAGGAACGAGCTACGGCGCCTCCAGCGTGTCAAAAATCCTTGACGGTTAAGTCGCGTCGCCGCAAAAACGCGTTTCAGGCACTCGCGCTCACTCACAATGGCGAGATAGTCGCGAGAACGAGGATGCCGCACTTTAGACAGCAGACCGTTAATTTCCCCTGACTTATCAACGATTCAAGCTCGAAACGACGGAAATACCTTCACGAATCCGAGCATGGCTCGCATGGAGCGGATAGCTGGCGATTAGATGGCAGTGGCTGGTAATATATGCGGACTGGAGCGCTGCAACGTACACATCGGCAGTGAACGGTGATCAGCGGCGATCATGCTCGGACCCAAACCCAGTGTTCTGGACGGGACTGCAGCAGCGGCTGGCGTTTAAAATAAAACGAAGGCGAAAAGAAAAAAAAAAAGCCTTGACTGATCCGGAGGTTTGAGTTGAAGCTGAAATGGCAGGCAGAAGTCGCAGATCGTGGTTCAGTGTGTTGCTGGGTCTGGTAGTTGGGTTCACACTGGCGTCCAGGCTCATCCTGCCCCGGGCCACTGAGCTGAAGAAAGCGGGTCACAAGCGGCGGGCGAGCGGTGGCACTGGCGGCTGCGGAGGTGGAGGTGGGATGATGATGATGATGAAGAAGGAGTATGGAGGGGTGCTGATGCCCAACACTGAGAAGCCCGCGGTGCCCCAGTCCAACAGTTTCCTGTTCGTGGGCGTCATGACCGCGCAGAAGTACCTGAACAACCGCGCCGTGGCAGCTTATAGGTAATTCATTGCGTCCACTTACGAAGAATCACCATGGTAACCTTAGTTCCCGCCCAAATACAGCATAGTTACGACAGTGCAGAAACCTTGCTTGTTACCACACATTTATTGTAGTAGTAGCGGTAATTTTATGGTATTTTGACTGGTTACCAGAGTAAATCATGGTAAGGACAGAGAGAGGTCAGGGTTATGCTGGAGTTGTTTTATTTCAGCTATTAGCTTTGTTTTTTGAGGGGTGGGTTGGAGTTATTGGTAATTCAACGCGTTCACGTCACGTACGATAAATCACCACGATAACCGTAGTAATACGGGATCTTCTTCAACAATATATTTATATCATATTTTAAGTCATATATTTGGGAATGATGGGAGTTATAGGTAATGCATTCCCTTGCATGATAACCATAGTTTCCGCGGAAGTGTCATAGTTAAATAGTAACAAAAGTTGGCAACACTTTATTTTACAGTGTCCTTTTTACACGATACATGTAACTAGTTACTGTAGTATTAACTTTAAATTATGCACAATTACATGCAACTAACTAGCTAACCCTAAACCAAATCCTAACCCCCTATAGTTAGTACATGTAGTTAATTAATTACTCAGTACTTAAATGTATATTTACACTGTAACAGGGACAAGTAAAGTGTAACCCAATAATTCTCTACTATTTTGCTTGAGACAACAGTTACAATGGTATCGATGGAGAGAGGCCAGAGTTATGCATTATTTCAGTTGTCTAATCAACACAATTTCAAAACGCATTCATCTACAAAGAATCTTATACTCATAATCACTTATACGGGATCGTCTTCAAACAATGTAAAAGCCTTCAGACTCTGTCTCTTATATTTGATGACACTTCTGCCAAATACCATTTTACCACAGTTTTGCTGTATCAAGAAAATGAATGAAAAAATCTATGGTATTTTGGTGGCGACTGCGATTACCATGGTAAATCATAGTAAAGATGAGGAGTGAGAAAACAGGGTTATGCTGAATCGTTTTATTTCATCTGTTTTATTTGTTTCGCTTGAGCGGTTTTATAAGTTATTAAACAAAGTCATATATGAAGAATCACCATGGTCACTGGTCAGTATCTTCCTCTCATTTTTAAATGGCACTTTTGGCTAATACCACATTATTATTTTAGGAATAGTATTTGTTTGGTACTTTGGTGGAGAGTGGACTATGGTGGTTACCATGGTAATTTGTGTAAGGATGGAGAGGACAGAGTTGTGCTGAAGCAAGCATTTATGTTATACGTTTAATCAGCAGTATTTCCTTGCCAGGTTTTTTGGGGTGAATTGCCTTGGTGGAAAAGCCACAGCATCACTGAAGTATTTACAATGGCGGATTCTCTTGTTGCTGTATTTCCTGTAATTAAGTGCTTCTAGTTCTGCACGGGAGCAATTTGAAGATCCAAAGACTCTGGAGAATGTGTTCTCAAAGGATTGCTAAACTATTCTTTCTCCTGGTTTGCAATCTCAATTATTTGATTTGATTTATGTAAGCAAGATTGCTGAATGCTTAGGCCTATTTCGTTGCAAGAAAATGAAAAAGGTTGTCTATCAAAGCAGAGCTTGGCTGGCTCTTTCTCCTGGTTTCAGTGGTGAATGTCAGACTGACATTCGGCTGTGTCCGAAATTGCATCGCAAATCGCTCTCTTGAGTTGTTATTTTGAAAATGTAATTACTTCACAATCTCTAAAAATGTATGTTCTATATAGTATGAATGAAATCTGGACATACTGCATTCGCCATGTTGTCATTATCACGTGACCTACCAGCGTAAGTTGCGTCGCTTCACCTCCATTCGCAAATCCTCTCCCGGGATAGGCCTCATGGGATAGTAAAGTGTCGATGATCATATGCACACTTCAGAATCTCGCCGGAAGACGTAGGTCATCCTGGTACTTTTTGCCTACTTCTTTATGAATTCGGACATATTTCTTTTGTCACATGCTTTTTTTCGCCTACTATATAGTAGGGAAGAATGCAATTTCGGATGCAGCCCATGTCGTCTTCACTGCAGAAGTGTGCAAAAGGTCAACACGGGTATCTTTGGATTCCCCTTCTTTAGTTGCAGAGAACAGGAAGCAGGGTTTTGGTAAAATTAGATGTTGGCAAGAAGAGGGGATATTATCTGAACAAAAACAGTGCAGCCTTTCCACGTGCTGACATGCGGGACACAAGTGTATTTTAGAGACTCATGCTTCAGTTTCTGGACATGAATGTTGCAATATTAAATTAAGTGCATCTCTGAAGCTCTGCTGAACTGATTTAGTTGCTGCAAGCGTCCTCCTACACTTGGGGGTCATGGCAGAATGAAGCTTTTGGCATTTTATGCTTGTGTTGAGTGCTGCATTTCATTTATCTGTTTTCGTTTTACATGTTTATAATTCATCAGCTTGGGACATTTTGTTTAAAAACCATCTGAATCATCCTAATGCTGTACCTTGCTCAATCTTTTTGTCATTCTGATAATAACTCGAGGCATTATTTTTATTCCAAAGTCTTCAGGTGCTCATGTCAATATATTCTGAATAGTACTGCTAAACCAAGTTTTTTTGTTTGTTTTTTAAATGATCAATGCCGATACATACAGTGCATAATCAGGAATGTCATTTATTTATTTTTTTTCATATTTTACAACCTATAAAAAATACTATGTATTTTTCTACCTAATGTGAACCGTGTAAATCTCAGAGTGATGCGCGACACTGTGTTAATTTACACACAAGCAGCTCAAGATCCAGGATTTTTCGTGTCCCGGAGCGGCTCGGTTCGGACTTCGAAAGTAAGTGCTGCTCTCTGCAAGCGCTGAGTTTGGTCGTGCGAGTTTGATTAGTGCATTTGAAACCTCAACATGCACCAACAGTGTTCACAAAATTGCAATTAGAATTGTTTATAAATCTGTTGTCAACAAAGCTTTGAGGTTTCCTTATGGTTTTCTCCCAAAAATAAAAGCCCTAGTTGAACGTTTGACAGCAAAGGAATGAAGACCGCCATAAATATTACTATTGTAATTTAACATTACTATGATTAATAATAATACTAAACACTTGTTTGATTTTACGGTACATGATATTATTGTTATATTATATTTATTATATTATTGATTTTGTTTTATTTTTATTATTTGAAAAATAATACAATTTTAAAATAATAATTACTGTTGTTGTTAAATAGGGAAATTGTTTTGTCAGTTGTTTTGTTCTTGATCACATTCTTAATCATGATGTGAGAATTCGTTAACAAAATTGCTGAAATAAACAATATTTCCTCAAAATTCACTTAAATAAAAACACAAGATTTTGGTTTTGATCGGAGGAATAGCTTTTTATTATTAACTTTTTCTTTTTTTTTAGTAATAGTACCGTGAAGCGTCTTTCTGTTTGAGATTTATATAGAAAAATAGAAAACAAGGACAAACAGTTATATGTAACTGTCTTAACAAACAGTTATATGTAAAACATTTTGTGGCTAAGTTTGCAGCACAAATAACTATTATATTGTGATATACTACTTTTAACATGATGTAAGATTTTGGTCAAACCGCCCACCCCTAGGCCAATTTATTGATCAATTGATCACTAATTTTGAACATATTTCTCCTTTTTATTGTGTTCTGTAGGACCTGGGCCAAGTCTGTTCCAGGCAAAGTGGAGTTTTTCTCCAGCGAGGGTTCTGACACGACGATCCCAATCCCCATTGTGGCTCTGCAGAACGTGGACGACTCATACCCTCCTCAGAAAAAGTCCTTCATGATGCTCAAGTACATGCATGACCACTACCTGGACCAGTTCGAGTGGTTCATGCGAGCCGACGACGACGTCTACATCAAAAGCGAGAAGCTGGAGAGCTTTCTGAGGAGTCTGAACAGCAGCGAAGCCATCTTTCTTGGCCAGACGGGCATGGGCGCCCGCGACGAACTGGGCAAGCTGGCCTTGGAACCGGGGGAGAACTTCTGCATGGGCGGCCCTGGCGTCATCATGAGCCGTGAGGTGCTGCGCAGGATGGTGCCCCACATCCGCCAGTGCCTGCAGGAGATGTACACCACCCATGAGGACGTGGAGGTGGGCCGCTGCGTGCGCCGCTTTGCCGGGGTGCAGTGCGTCTGGTCCTATGAGGTAAGATAAGATGAAGTTTGTGGGGCATAACGTACAATACACCTGGATATGTTTTTTTTTTTGTGTGTGTGCATAATTACAGGGCCAAACCATAGTGATCACATGACCAAGATAGAGCAGGGCACCCTTTGCATAATTATTAGTGTCCTATATTTCCTGCAGCTCAGGCTCAAGGTTTATAATGCATATTGTTCCAAAATCAGACTCTTCATTGAACTCTCAGAGCTGTAATTTTCGGGTACTGAAAATTATAGGTTGGAGTGAAGCAGAAAAGAGCTGCGTTCTTCTTTTCACCATCAAAACTCCCAGGCAGGCTTTGATCTTTCAAAGGATTTTGTCGATACCTGGCCAGGTATTACAGAGAGAGCTGGACAATAGTGGAATGTGTTCAAACGGGAACATAGCCTGTCTCTTATCATTGTTCTAGATCAGCTGTTTTATCAAAGCCGTTATGGGGTGACTCATAGGAAATGGAGCTTTTGTGTTTGGACACTGAGTTTTTGAAAGGGTGACCTCTGACCTTGGAGAGGTGAGTCATCGTTAGGGTTGGGTATCGGTTGGGTTTTATCCGATACCAGTACCTACTCGGTATTTTTTAAACGGTTCCGGTGCTTAGGCCTGTCGCGATAATCAATAAATCAATTAATCGCACGATAAAAAAAAATGAGCTCGATAATTTTTCCAGCCGCGATAATTTTAATTTGCATGCTTGTTTGTTTTCCTCGTCTCTCTCTCTCTCTCTCTACCAAAGAGACTGGATGACAATATCAACGCTGACCGCCACACATTGATTTTCGAATGTTGTTTTTGATTATTATTGGGTTTTTTTACTGAGCCCATTTACGCTTGTCCCTCTCTCTCTCGCGCGTGCTCTCTCACCCTCATATGAGGCGCCGTCTAGGGCTTAAATCAAACTTCATTCACGCACAGCACACATATATGAAACACTTGCATACACATATAATAAGTAGTCACACATACATGTATACTGCTGAATGCTCAAACAAATACATATGAAATGCACAACGACACACCTAAAGTCGCTCACGCACATACACGCGAACTCTACACACACGAGATGCTCGCACACACAAACTCTCCACGCACATATGAGACACGCGCGCACACACACACAAACTCGCGCACACTCATATGAGACGCGCGCGCGCACAAAAACTCCAAGCACATACAGTACTCATATGAGACGCGAGCACACACACAGACACACACACAAACAAACTCACAAACTAGCGCACATACTCATATGAGACCACACAGTACATGATGCATATGATTCTCAGTGTCACACATTGTTAAGTGCATTTTTTGTTAACAGAGACTGAGAGTCCATTGCTTTTATTGTTTTCGGTTGTTTTGTTCATTTAAATAGTCTTTAGAAATAAAAGTTTATTGATCTTTGAAAAGGTGTACCTGCATTATTATGCCATTTATCATTATTTTAGATGAAAATGGTCTCAGAACGACAATAGTATCGTTTATTATCAATATTATCGTTTATCGCAATAATTTCTTGGACAATTTATCGTCCAGCAAAATTTGTTATCGTGACAGGCCTACCGGTGCTTAAACGGTTCTTGAACCGGTACTTAAAGGTGCAGTGTGTGATTTTTAGCGGCATCTAGTGGTGAGTTTATAAATTGCAACCAACAAAAGTTACGGTGGCCGACAGGAAAATATGTCATCGTCTGAGACAGCAGAGGCGCATTTCAATGTAAGGGGAACCGCGGTGTATGTAGATAGAAACTGCTCATTCTAAGGTAATACAAATATAACGGTTCATTAAGTAAGGTCTTTATACACCACTGAAAACTTCTTTTTCAAGGTAGTGACGAAACGCGCTCTGTAGCGCTGTGTGTTCGCTGTCGGCTATGGTAGAAACACGACAACACAATATGTCGACCTCCATAGAAGAGGGTGCCCGCGGTTATGGAGATATAAATGTCTCATTCTATGGTAATAAAAACATAACGGTTCATTATGCAAGTTCTTTATATACCACTGAAAACATAGTTATGGATATTATATTGCATTTCTGTCAATAGATCCTCAGAAATATTACACAATGCACCTTTATAGGGCTGTCACTTTTGTGAAAAAATCCTGTTCGATTTTTGAGATATATGTGTTCATTGAATCGATTGTAAAATCGATTTTTCCATGTCTAAAGACGTTTCCATTTTCAACACCAAATATTGGCAAATCCACGGACAACTAACAGACATTAGGACGAACGTAAAGAGGGCGCTTGAGACGCGCACAAGTCAGCAATATTTCTTATGATTTATTGGCGTGAAGTTTTATGCACAATGACAAACAGGAGTGCAACATTCAAGGATTGAAATTAACACCCGCCAAATTCGGATAAAAATGAACTTTGGCGGGTAACGCTGTCATATCACGAGCCAATTTGGCGTGTTTCTATGTTTACTCACTTTGCTGGGGAAGTTTGTGTAAGCCAAATCTGCGCGCTTGTTCACTTGCACTGAAGTAATAGCGAATATTAAAAAGCATTTGGTTAACAGAAAAGACATTGTTATTTTCCAACATCCTACATGTTCTGTGTACTGTATTGATCGGTCTACCTAAAACACATTTTTGGTTAAAAAAAAGGCAGTTAAAATCGATTTCCTGTTTTCGTTTTCGAAACTTGTGTTTCGAACGTAAAGTGACAGCCCTACACCTTTAAGAAAACGAAACCGCACACACTTTGTCAAAAAAGAATACCCTTTTATTTACAGGGCCAAACTGGACACGATATTAACTTAAATCTTTAAACAATATAAATACAAGTAGCATATGGTAATAATAAATAAACCAATATAAAATAAAAATTCACATTTACATAATATCAAATAAAACAATATTGTATCAAACAATGTAATAATACGGGAGATTAATAGAGATTACTACCAGGGTAATCTAATCTCGACATGGCTCCAGGTTCCCATGTTTGTCTGCTTGAACCAGTCATGTAAGTTATCTGGTCGTACTAGTTACGGCAGCGCTTAGCTTGGCGAGTTTGGTACTTCGTTCCCACTGCGTCTTAGCTACACAGCATTGAGTGAACCTATGAAAGAGAACGTCCCTGGATACTGGTGTAACATATGGTTCTCTGAATAGGGAACGAGACGCTGCGTTCGCTGCCAAGATCCTCGCGCTGCCGACAAGCTTCCTTTTTCGGCAGAGAAATCTGAGGAGCAGATGGCGCGCGCCAAAATATAATATGAGCGTCGAGCGGCGCCCGCGCCATCAGCCAGTGAATTGGCGTGATTCAATATGGCTTCAGACAATCGGCACACCCAGAGGGCGTTCTGACGCGTAATTTAACACGTGAAATGCAGCCAAACCTTGGAGCAAATTAGTTCAAATCTCCAGCAAGCGAGCAAGAGCGCGCATGCGAGACAGAAGAGACTGTGCTCCAAACTGGATAGAGCGCGCACGGCGGAGAGGGAGAGAGCGAGAGACCTTGCGTGTGCGTGTGTGTCTCTTGAAGCACATGTAAGACAGAGTCAGGCACCGAAATTTTCATTATTATTCGGTCTGGTTACTACCGTTTACGTCGGAACCAGTTCCCTATTGGCAGCGCGTTTCGGTACCCAACCCTAGTCATCGTCTCTCCAATGGATGAGGTTCATCATCATCATCATCATCATACTGTTATGGCCACATTCTCCCCTTTTCTTTTTGTGAGCAGACCGAGTAGCTGAGAACTACTTTATAAAAAGACGGGCCATTTGCATCCAGGTGAATCTCATGCAACCTTAACCCTAACCCATATTTCACAAAAAACTACGAATTTTCTTTAATTGCATAAAGAAAATGAATCCTTTTTTAGGACCATTACATTTTTTTACTTTTAAGCAGATTTTTCTTTTTCTCATTACTGTAAATTTTATGGATGCTTTACTTTCGAACTTCTTTAGTAATTGCAGTAATTCTTCATGATTGATGATGGTTTAATTGTAAATGTTGAAATTAACATTAACTAATATTAATAAATTCTTTAGAAGTCTATTTTATTGTTAGTTTATTTTAACTAATGTAGTTAACAAATGAATCCTTATTGTAAAGTGTTACCCATTACTTCAAAAATAAAATGTATATATTTTCTCTTAAATTGACAAAATACATTATAAAATTATTTTCATTAATCATCATCACTAATCATCCTAATGTGAAAATATCTCAGAGTACTAAAGTAAAAAATACTGTAATGCAGTATTGAAAATGTATTCAAAATAACTATTGCGAATAAGAAAGAGAAAATTAAAGATCCAGATGCGTTACAGTAATGAGGTTACTAATTTGAGGAGAAAAATGTGCTTAATTTTCATGAATAATTTTTAATTCTTAAATAGTCTTTATCAGGCAAAAAATATTATTTGATTTTGGGGTGAAATGTGACCTAGGCATATTCCTTTATCTACAACTTCAGGTGTTTGCTATGGGAAAGGAAACTATAGAAGAATATTGATATTTTGTGTGGATCTTTCTGTGCTGGTAATCTGGATGTCCTTCTTTTTTTATTTTTTTTTTATAGATGTGGCAGCACTTTCCCTTTTTGTGCTAGTTTTATGTAAAGCACTTAGCATTTTTCTCCAACGTCTCAAATGAGTCTTTGCATATCGTTTAGTCTACCAAGACCATCCGTCAAGGCAAGATTACCCTTTTTTCCATCTTCTCCAGAAGAAGGAGCCACATGCGCAATTCGTCACTGTAAATGTGACATCGCTTTTCACAAATTTGCAAAACGGAAAAATTAAAGGGTTGGAAAGTTATCAGAGGTGCTCCATGAATCTTTTTCGGCTTGTGGAATGGGGCGAAATTGGAACCTCTGAGTCTTAACGAGTCCCCCCTGTGACTGGGGCCGCTGGGACTTTAATGCGTATTTGATGTGTGCTTTAATTACAGCCTTGCAGGATTAGTTAGAGACGGCACAGCTGGGCAACCTGCTATTAATGTCGGAGCATTCTGCCTCTGGTTCTTTATAGAAACGGCCGAGACCTACTGCGCTGCAAGTCTCGACGGGCCCTGCGAGAGCGTCAGCCTCGTAAAGTGACCTCAAAGACCTCTCGGCTCAAAACGGCAGCCTGTTTTACTCCCTTAAATACTGATATTAAGCGTCTTTGTCTGTTTGGAGCTCTTCAGATGTGTATCTGTCTGTGCTGCCGCCCAACTTGTGTTAGTTTATGGCCAGAGTGCAAACAGTCTCATCTGACCTCCGCTTTGGGCTCGCGGGTACTTGAGATGATTCCTGTGCTCAATTTAAGCGGGTATAACAAAATGTCATGATTTCTTCGTCTGTTTTTCTCTGAATTGCCCATTTAGCAACTAATTTGTTTCCATATTGTTCACACCAATAACTATAATTGTTCTAGCTGATTAACTAAATTAACATTAACAGCCAATCAGAATCCATTCTGCTTTAAAGAGCTTGAGCATTTAAAGTGACAGAACTGCATTGCGTTTATAATAAACAGAACGTTATCGTGCACCGCTGTAGAATCTAATATAGTTTTTATCGTTATAGTTAACGTTCTTGGTGTGAATAGGCCTTAACTCACCCTGCACAGTTTTGCTACGGACACAAAATGATTCCTCGATTGAATGAGGGACGCGAGCCATATCTAGAGGTCCGATATATCATCTGGTATTAAGATGCGTTTTGTTCGATCGGATCACAAGTAGACGAGGGATTACACTTCTGTCGTGATTTCTTCGAGGGGAGGGTCTATGGGTGTTTTTTTTTTTTCGATAACGGCAAAATAAGTTTGCGCAATTTACATTTGAAAGCACCCAGAGACGATGGAAAAACCTACGGAGAGCAATCTGGTTGTTTTTGTGTTTTTTTTTTGTTATTTTTGTGCAATGTGTTTTCGACTACCTCGTGGTGGACAAGCTTGAAACGTTTTAGACCCCGTTTACACCTGTATTTAGCGTCGTCCACTTGTGATCCGATCGACTGAATGCATCTTAATACCAGATGTAAACAGGGTCATAGAGACGTGTGGGTGGACTTTTCTGACTTGGTCCTGACGAAGCCAACACCCACCTTGTGGAGGCGAGTTTTGCATGGACAGACACTCTTTTATCTAATTCTTTTAACACCTAACCAGTGGTATCAAACCTTAGCAGTGCTCAACCAGACTCTTGTCACCTGTGTTATATTAAACGTGTCAATCTGGGAACCTTCTCGCAGCTGCTCTCGTATCTCTCGCTCGCTGACCTTGTCCTGTCCTGGTTGCTGCCTTCCGCATATTAGTGTCTAAACATAACCGTTATGTGTCTACCAGCTGATGTGTCTGTTTCAATGGTAAATATTTCCAACAGGAGAAATGTTTCAGCCGGAAGTGACGGATATATAAAATTATGTGGTGATATACTACCTTTCAAAAGGTTGGGATCAGTAAGATGTTTTATGTTTTTGAACAAATATTATTACGCTCACCAAGTGTGTGTATATATATATATATAATAAAATGCCTTTCATAAAATATTTTTTTATTATATTTAAGTGTATTTATTAATAATTTAATTAATTGACTTTATTAGTGAATAAAATTTAAAATGATAGTATATAATATGAATAGGGTAATTTTTCCCCCCTGTGCTGTGACTGCAAAGCTGAAAAGAATAATGTAGGCCTAGAGCTTAAATATAATATTTTAAAATGCTGATTTGGCGCTCAAGAAACATTTCTTATTATCAATAATGTTGAAAATGGCTATGCTGCTTCATGTTTTTGTGTAAAACCAAAACCGTTTTTGTGTAAAACCAAAACCATTTTTGTACACTTGTCAAGATTCTTTGATCAATAGAAATTTTTAAGAACATAATTTATTTGAAATAGAAATCTTTCATAACATTGTAAATGTCACTTTTTGTCAATTTAATGCATCCTTGCTGAATAAAAGTATTATTTTCTTTATAAATAGTAATCCCAAACATTTTCTGTTAGAACGGTTATTGATAACTCTTGGGGAAGTCCTTTAAATCCCTTTTTTGAGCCTGTTATTGAAAGTAGACACTGAATGTAGAAGTTCTGCTAGAAAAAGGTAGTGAAGGTCTGTGCTTTATTCAGCAGTGCAGTTTGGCTAATCTTTATACCAATTATATTGTCACATATGTTCTCTCTGAATGACGTGTGAGACCTCTGCTCCCAAATTACAACTGAAAGAAGAGCTGTCTTAGTTATTCCAACAAATGTGCCAATTAAGAGTGTTGTAAAGTGGTAGTTTGTTCCATTGAAAATAGTGAAAAGCCCTCAAGCAAGAACAATGCAAAATGCTCATCGCATGTCGTTTTGTACGGCGTTTTGTCTCCTGTCATGTGACTGAGTCATCGTTCACATTCTGATTGATATTGACAAGCCATTCTTCAGCCATTATTTAGTTGTCAGCCCATCTGTTTGCTCGGAAAACAGCCGTAAACGACGACACGAATGGAAGCTGAAAGCCAATATTGGGTTCCACATTTTTCCCATGTGTGTCTTGATTTATGACTCTTGTGTCACTAAACTCTCAGTGCATTTATTTATCTGTTCATTGTCTTTGTAGAATAGACCTTCTCAACATGAAATGAAATAATTCATTTAGTTACGCATTTAATGCTATGTCCTAACCTGGCAAAATGTGATAAAGCGGTCTCTTCCATGAAATCTGAATTTTATCCTAACCATTCAGCATTTTAGTCAACTAGTTAAGACAGTGTTACTTCTACTAAAGTAAAAAAAATGATTAATACTTTTATTCAACAAGGACGCATTAATCATATCAAAAGTGTTGTAATTGTAAGTTACAGTAGACATTTATAATGTTACAAAAGATTTCTATTTCCAGTAAATGCTGTTCTTTTGAACTTTCTGTTGATCAAAGCATCCTGAAAGACAAAAATATTAAGCACCACAACTATTTTCAACATTGAAAATCATGTGACACTGAAGACAGGAATAAATTACATTTTAAAGTATATACAAATAGACAACAGTTATTTTAAATTACTAGCCTATTATGTTTCACTTTTTTATCAAATAAATGCAGCTCTGGTGAGCAAAAGAGACTTCTTTCAAAAACATTAACCATAGTATACTTGTTTTTTTTTCCCATTTATTTTTAATCAAGTAAATATGGTTGCATTTTGATCTCACATTATAATTTAGAATCTTTTTCTGTCTTTTTCTCAGTGAGCTCCGTGATGACATATCAGTTTCAGACTCTCTGAAAGTGACATGATTTGTCTGGCCACCAACAATGGCCTCGAGTCATTTTGAGATCTATCCCCATGCTGGCGTCGTGTCCTAACTTAACAGCTTCCGCTTCCAGTGTAATGATGATTGCATCTATCTGTGAGTTTTCAAACACGGACGCTCTTATGTATGATTCAGCCCATCTGCAAACTCAGCAGACCAGAAGTGAAACTTGTCAGTGTGACCACAGATCTGTGTCATAAAGGTTAGCCGTGTAGTGTATCAACACTGGTAAATGTGATCTTGAATAGTGTTAACCAATATCATTTTGATCATCGTTTTGTTTAAATATTATAAAGGAGAACTTTTTTGATTTCATTTCTTCCAATGAATTGTTGCAGGAACATGTATTTAGGAAGTAGGCCTAAGTAGGTTTGATTTCATGTTGACTTTTGTTTGAAATGATGGTACCTAGTGTTTGAGAGAATATTATTATTATAAAAAAAATTTTAAAGCCATTTTACAGCAAAAACTCTGTTTTTGTGTATTTTATACATGGCTAAAATTGAAATTGAAATTTTTTTTGTTTGGTTTTCTCTGCCTCACAGCCACTTAAACAGCTTCATGATCCAGGGCCTCCATTCTCTCACCTTCTTCTATGTGTCACATAGTGTGTCAATAAGACTTTAGTTTCTTTTTCTGCTCAGACATCCACAGGAAGTCAGCCTCCCACACGCATATTCTGTTCTTCGAGCTCTAACAAACAAACGCCTGTAGTTGCGTCTATTTCTTGCCACTCGGCGAAGCCCGGAATTATACTGCCCGTCCAGTCCTGTATTTTGTGGCCATTTTCATGGAATCTTTTTCGGAGATCTATGTGAGATGGGTCATTATTGCACGGAGTTAGAGTGTTTTGAGGATTGGTGGCAGTGCGCAGATATGTGAAGCTTTTCTTAAAAGCACAAATAGTTTGTGCCGGCTGGATGTTCACCCGCAATGTTTGTACACCATAATAATAAAAAAATTCTTGGGTTCTTGTGAATTTTTTATGCATCATTGTGGCATTATAACAATGGATGGAATTTTGTTTTCCATTTGAATTTGCATTTATTTTGTATCTGTTCCAAAATCTATGTAGGCGGGATTACAAGACATCATAGGCGCCATGCCTTCAATAAATACAAAACATCTCAACATACTCCGTTTAATTCAGTTCTAAGGCAGCATTATATCTTTCATGGATAAAGCTAATGCAGTATTCGTTGTAAACACTAAAAAAATCTTACTGAAACCCCAGACTTTAAACAAATTAATATTTTTATGCAGCAAGCATGCATTCAATTCAAAAGTGACACTAAAGACATTTATAATATTACACAAGATTTCAGTTTCAAAATAAATGCTATTATTTTGAACTTTCTGTTTATCAAGTAATCCTGAAAAAAGTAACAGTTTCTGCAAAAATATGAAGCAGCACAACTGTTTTCAATATTGATAATAAAAAGGAATGTTTCTTGAGCAGCAAATCCGCATATTAGAATGATTTCTGAAGGATCATGTGGCCACTTATGACGTTTCATTTCAGTTAGGGTTCTGTCTAGATGGCAGTAGACTTGCTAGGCAGCTCATTAGAGTTTGAAACACTATCATTTGTAAATGGTTGGGTTGAAGCCCAGTTGACCTTGATAGCACCCACAATTCATATTAAACATTCCCAATGATTTGATCCTGTGAGCCTATTTTGATTTGACCTCTTTAGCTTGTTTAAAGTTACAATATTAGCTATTCATAGCTTTGCTCACCTACTACTTCCTCAGGGTTTTTTAGTTTAGATGATGGAGCCATAGTTCGTTCTTTGGCTCTGTTGGAGCATTGATTGGGTTCGCCGATGGTCTTTTTTCCAAGTCATGACCTTTTATTATTTACCCTTTAATTAAGTTTTACCAGTTCTGATGTTTTTTTTTCCCACAGACATTCCAGCACATTTTTAATTTGTCCGTCTAACAAGGAGCAACTAAATGTGACGTGTAGATGTTCACGTTCAGAATGAAAAGGTTGAGGTGTCTCTGTCTCTTTGGTTCACAGCTTATTTCAGTTCTTCGCGGCAGACTGCTGTGTATGTGGCAAACCTCATGTATTTTCAGACATCCTGTGGCCGCTGGACTCATGTATGTCTTATTCTGTTGCTCCTCGGCGCACACCCGAGCAGGATGCTAAAATTATAGCTGCAATGAGCAAATAAATGTTTACTAGCTTCATTTAAAAATAAATACAAACAGTGGTTAAAGGGGTTTGCTCGAGCATGAAAGCCAGCAAGCTTGAAATGCTCCTTCTGTGGAGTAACAGCCATAAACATCTCTCCAGCTGTTTGCGTACTGATACGATTGCATTACTGATGCGAAAAGTAATTGGCAATTGTGTTGTATGCTTTATCAATCATATTGCTTACTGTTTCAATCTTATTCATAAACACAAATAGCTTCCAAGTTTGTGTTGCCCTTTGAGTGGACAAACTCACATTGTATTATACTGGTCTGTTTAGTCATGTTCAGCTCATGGTTCACTTATAGCTTTGAAAAATTCAGTAGTTAGTATTTTTAAACAATCTCAGCCTTATTTAGCCCTCACTTGGTATATTTACTTTCTGAATAGACATTGCAAAGAATGTGATGTTTGTCTTAATAACCCTTTTTTTACATAACTTGCTCCTGCTTCTGAAACTTATTGGCAACCGTAACGTCAACCTATGGGTAATGAAATATTATTACAATTTACAAAATTTTCTAAAGTATAATTGTATTCCTGTGATGCCGTGCTGAATTTCCAGCATCATTACTCCATTCTTCAGTGTCACGTGATCCTTCAGAAATCATTCTAATATGCTGATTTGTGATTTGCTGCTGATTTAAAACATTTCTCATCAATGTTGAGAACGGTTGTGCTGCTTAACATTTTTGTGAGAACAGTGATACATTTTTTTTCAGGATTATTTAAAGAAAAGAAAAAAGAGCAGCGTCCAATTCCCTTGACCTTTAAGATGTTTACATTCATTATATTTCATAACCCTGTTTGCTGGAATGAAGGAGGATTTGTATGCAGCATTAAGCGTACGGACGCCCCTCTGTGTGGACTGAGTGGAGTTTTTGCGATTTGGCGTCGTTTCCATGCCAACAGCCAGTCATGCCAAAGTACAGCTAATGCAAATGCAAACCAACAGCATCTGTTTCCTTGAGGTCTGACACGTGGCCCCTCCCACTGAGAGATGCTGTCACACCCACGCCATCTTTATAAGTCTGTCTCTGTGTCTCTCTCGCTCTTTTGCCCTCTGTTTTCATCAAGAAACCCTCGAACAAGAGCGTCTTTGTGGCACTGCTATTTTTTACCTCGCCTTGCTTTCAACTGCTGCTCTTATTCAATTAGTTAGGGTTTTCAAAATAGTTATTTTTTTTTTTGTTCTTCAGTTGTTTTAAGGTAAAGGGTAAGATGAAGGAAATGCATGTACACTCAGTCATCAGGTGATCCAGCAAATGACCTGATCTGCACAAAAAAGGCTTGTGTGCAAAGGGCCGTTTTTGCACGAGTTCGACACATTGCGACACATTGGACTGAAGAGGAAGTATGATGTGACTCATACTTCGCTTTGATTGGATGCCTAGAGGAATTGCATCTGTGCCTTATTTCTTTGCCACTGTTGTTGCGTTTAGTATTTTAATGCATTATTATCCTCTTATATTTCCTGTTTCTTTTTTACTTTTAATATTGTAGTACTAGTGTTGACAATACTGAGTTCTACCAGTAAAATTTTGTGTGAATTTGTTTGATAGTTCACACAAAAATGAAGAAATTGTCATCAATTACTTTCCCTCATTTTGTTCCAAACCTGTAAGCCTTTTGTTAATCTTTGAAACACAAATGAAGGCATTTTAAATTAAATCTGAGGTATTTCTGTCCCTCTATTGACATCAACACAACTACCCCTTTGTCGTTTCAAAAAGTTCATAAAGAGATCTAAAGAAACTGAATTGCTTTATTTCCAGTCTCTTCAGAAGACTAGATTGCTTTATTTCAGATTTAATTGTAGGCTTTGTATGTGATTAAACGGCTAAATTAAATCTATTCATCATATAAAGCAATCGTGTGTCTTCAGAAAATTTGGACTAAACCGCTCAATTCAAGAACTTTTTGAAGCGTCAAAGTGGTAGTTGCCTGGACTGTCAGTGGAGGAACAGAAATATCAGATTTCATTCAAATATCTTCATTTGTGTTGCGAATATGAAGGAAAGTCTTACAGGTTTGGAACGACATGAGGGTGAGAAAAGGATGATTTGTGATATTCTAATTGTGGCCCCTTTTAAATACCCAAACTTCATGTCTCTCTGCGTTTCTCTCCCACAGCGAGCTCAGTGTGTGCCACTTCAGGAATGCTGAGGGAATGACTGGCTCACTGCTAGCTGACGACTGATCGCCTCGTGCTTCAAAATCCCTAAACATTACACCCTCAGTTATACACTCAGATGTTTGTCGTTGAAGCTTGTCTACCTTTTAGGACACTGGCCTGTTATTGGCAACTTATGCAAAGTACATCCTCACACAGGTTCTCTGTAGATTTGGATATGGGTTGCATTAGTATTAAACAGAAGCTGCATTCTTTTTCCATTCTATAGTACATGATTATATAGTGATGGTTCATGTAGCTCCTGACATTTGGAAGTTCTTATGTGATACAGCTGATTTGAGTTTGTAAGTGAATTGGATAAGAAGTTGTGATATAATATTGTACGTTTTAAACTGTTAATAGTTGGCACATCACTAAAGACCCTATTTAAGAGGAAGTTGTTGTCTGACACGGCCGCAGTGAAGATTCTATTTAAACGCTGTAGTGTTTGCTGCTTTTGTCTTGTTCCAGTACAGATGTTTTTATCTTGTACTGCAGGGATGTGGAAAACTACTTTAATATCTAAATATCTAATATAAAATATATATATTTATTTATCTACTTGCCTATTAAAAATATTAATTTAAATGTATTTAAAATATTTATATATTAAAAATATGTATATTTATTTACTAAATATTTATTGTTATTGTTATTAAAATGTGCATTTGTTTTTAAATAATATTTATTTAATAAACCTATATTTATTTGTTAATTTAATTCTCATCTATTAAACTATTTTTTTATGTGTTAAACATATTTGTTTATATATTATAAAAAATATATTATTAAAGAAATTGAATTTTTAAGCTGATGTTTCAGTGCAGTAAGCCTCATATCTCATGCTTTAATTACTTGACTTACTAAGCTTTTAAAGATCTATGAAGGTAATGTGTGTAAAATCCTCGTCTTGCTCTTAGTGAGAGGAATTACAGTGTCTTCAGATATCAATAGCAGGAGATAACGCTTCATTGGCAGTCTCTTTGTGTTCCCTGGCTTCGGGGGTGGCTTGTTGGTCATGTTCACAGCTGTTTGTTGCCGTTTGACACTTTCTTTTAGAGGAAGTCCATTAGTGTGCCATTTGAACCCCTCATTTCCACCAGCAGGCTTATTAAGAGCTTTGCTGCTCTTTCCAAAGGCAATCCAGGAGCTACCTTTTCCTGTTTGGGCTGGTTTTTTCCCCTTTGGCACGATCGCTTTGTTTCTCTTTTTCTTCTTTTTCTCGTCCAGGTTTGTCCAGTCAGAGACAGACTAAACTCTACCTTTAAATGCACAATCTGTGATGCAGATTTGCTGAGCCTTTATTTTGTGCCTTTTTTGTTTTGTTCTCTCCCGCCTGAAGTGTGTTTGGCCAGTGACGTGCGTTACTTCCAAAGCAATTAAATGAGACTCTGCATTCACTTGAAGACCACTTAAAACTAGGGCTGCACGATTTGGGGAAAATGTCATATTGCGATTATTGAGGTGAATATTGCGATTGCGATATGCGATTGCGATATAATAAACAAATGGTTTCATGAGTCAATTTGCTTGGTTCTAAAGCAAAATGCACACACAGATTAGTGATGATTCTGAAATGTGTATTTCTCAACTCAAACTAGCAACAACAACTAAATGATTGATAACACCTATAATGATCAATAAGACAAATCCCCCCCATTTTAAACATTAATTATAGCCATCCAACATTACAGTGATTCCATCATTACAATTAAAAGCTATCCATTTTTTTTACTTTTACTTTTTTTATTAGGCTTCAAAAAATATAACAGCTTTTAATTTAAGTGAACTTCAAACAATCCTCACATAAACAATAAATGTCATATTTACCTGTGCCCTTCCTGTCCAACATGTAGCACATACACAGAAATTGAATAAAGTTACCAAACAGTATGCGCTGCATAAATTATATATAGACTAATTCTTATTAAAGCTAAACAGGTTCTTTAGTCAAGAGCAGTGAGTAATTTTCTCTGTTCCCTTTGTTCTTTGATTAACTTTACTGACAGAGCATTATTGGCTACTGGCTCTTTAAGAGCAGCCGTTGCTGACAGAGACGAGGATCTCACACACGCGCCTCATTCTCTCACAACTCTTCACGTTCATCATAAGACTGCTCTTATGTTATAAAGATACTCGACAAACGGCATAATTGTGTGTGTTATTGTTCGTTCAAGCGCGAAAGAGAACTGTATTCTGGTGCGCGGTCTGTGCATGCGCATGATACTGACGCGCGCCTTTCAGTCAGGACATTCACAGGCAGCGCGCTCTCTTTGACTTGTCTCGCATGAATGGTTTCGCATGAATAAGAGCGGGATCATGTAAGTAGCCAAAGGATGGCAAAAAAAGAACAGATGCTGTGTTAATTGTGTTAACAGCCCTAATTTGTTTATTTCATATAAAATCGCAGCATTTTGCGTCATATAATCGCATAGGCTTGACATCGCGATTACGATTGCGATATGATTAATCGTGCAGCACTACTTAAAACTCACAATAGAGATTCTGGAGGGTCTTTAATATTTTATTGCACTGAAAGCTGCTGTTTTTCTTTTCAAAGCGGATCATTAAATGGGACAAAAGAGCCGTCTACAATATTTTAGTGAAAATACAAAGGATGCTGATTCTGTTTTTTGGGTCAAAATTACTATTCCTCATAAAGCGGCAACCACTATCACTTCTCTTCCACATTCGTCTGTGGACAAATCTTTGAGTTCTTTTAGGGTGTTGCACAACTACTTGTTTTTACAAGTCGACTAGTTTGAGGGTCAATGTTTACCTTATGTAAATGACTCACACTGTGCCTCATCAGCAGCCTTTGCAGTATTTTGGCAGGTCGAATGCTGGGCTGAAGGAGATTGCGAATAAAGAGAACGTCCTTGAAGCTGAGATGACGCTAGTGAGGAACGAAAGATTCATGCTGCTTGCATTGTCCTAAATTGTGCAAGAAGATTCATGTCACACTCAGTTATGGTTGCTTTCAGCTCAGGGGTGACGTTTTGATTGGTTTCAGAGCAGTTTGCAAAATATTTGGCTTATGTGAACACTCTAAATTAACTCAGAACATCTTGTGTCCACAACACCAGTGCATTTCACCTAGAATTTCACTTATAAATTTTGTAACATCAAATGTTTTTGTCCATTACAGTGTCAAAGCTAATTTCATGCTGCTACACAGAATGGCTAATAATTGTTAGCAATTGAATGTCCTGGATATTGCAGTCTATAGATTGGGGCTTAAAACACAACTTCAAACTCGTTACATTCTTTGTATTTGTTCTTATAGTGTCATTAATTTGTAATAAACCCTCATCGTATGTTTATATTCCAAACATTTCTGAGCTATAAGAAATATAAGTGAGCCTGTTTTATGGTGGTGGTTTTGTGAATGGGCTTCGTTGAGCAGTGAATTGTAAGAACCGACAATGGGATATTTTCATCACGTTTGATTCGTTGAGGACCAGACAGGATCTGTCATTCCTGTCAGACGGAGGAATGTGAATAAAATGAGGATAAGGAAGACCGAGGCAGTTCAGTGAAAATAAAGAGAAGCAAAAAGTGATGGAAATCTTAGAGAAGAATTAGCAACAAAGAATAGAATCAAGGAGTTCAGAAACAGACAAAAAGCGAAAGAACTTAGACCAAGAGAGGGGGGAAAAAAGAGCACAGCGAAGGAGATGTCGATGTCAGCATTTGTCTCTGCTCTTTCCGTGTTTATTGAGACCAAACAGCCCGAGAGCAGTGTGCTCCCAGACACAACCTCTTCCTCTTTTAGAAGTCCTCTTTCTCCACCAAAATGCCAGCAGTTCTTTAATCTCGACTTTCTGCCCGTGGCGGCGCGAGCGAATTGGAATTGTTAGGATGCACCATTTGTTTCCAGTCTGTTGGACTCAGCTGGTGAAAGCGGAAACATTAAAGGAATATTTCACCCAGACATTAAATTATGTAATCATTTCCTCACACTCGTGTCATTTCAAATCCATATGACTTCCTTCCATTAAACACATGGACAATTTCTGGAGATTGTATTGTTATTTGTTTTTTCTGTGCAATGAATAGGGATTAAAGCTTTCAAGCTTCACAAAGCATGCAAAAGCATCATGAATCATCCATATGACATGTACAGAATATACTCCATGTCTTCTGAAGTCATACAATAGCTTTGTGTGAGAAATTATACACACACAAACACATATTTACTTGTATTTCAAGTAAATGTACTTAAAATGATATATTGTTCTAGAATAGCAACTGAATAATACACAGAATTACTCAAATTAACATTTATTGGTCAATATAGATAATCTCAAAATGGCTAATAAAATTGGTCAATATTATTTGGCCTGACACAAATGCCTATAACTATTAGCCTTTATGAATGTTTAAATTATGGTTAAGTAACACTCCAATTATGAAATGGAAATGTGACAGTTGAACAGGATATTGCCATTTGTCCAGCTGTGAAGTAGGTCTTTGTATTGACTTTCACATCAGATCTTCTTAACTTCCAGTGTTGGTGGCTATCAAGTTTGCTGCTCTGGCTCTTGCAGCCCATGTGTGTTTAAAGGACGTACGGGTGTCATCTTGCCTGGAACTGTTTAAAATGGAGAGGGGATTAGGGAAAGCTTGGATTAGTTGTAAAGGGCAGAAAGGAAGCTCACTGATGGTTTAGATTCGTGCTGTATCTCCTCTGAACCTGATCTGTACGGTGGTTATTCTCTCACGGTTCCCTGCGGTAGAAGATACTGGGCCCTATGAAATCCATTACATTTGTGTTGTCCGTTTCAATTTTTCTGGATTGCATTTTAATAGTTCAATTAAATGTGAATAATCAAAATGCATGTCTAATCAATTGAATTCATAAAACTTTAACAATTTATGAATTTATTAAAATTTCGACAGTAATAGGGCCCTATTTCCCCCCCTGTGGTTTATGATTGAATACAAATTTATTATCAAAATGGAATGCATACAATTTAATTACATTTTTATTTATTTAATTAAATGAAAAGGTAACAATTTATTTTTACTCTTTGGCAAATAAAGTGCACTAGGGGATTACTACATTAAATTAAAACATGGATAAACATTTTTGCAAAATTGTGTAATATTCCGTAAATTGTTTAATAAATTGTGTTGTTGTTGTTATTATTATTATTATCATCATCATCATTACTACTAATTTCAGAAATGCATTCTATTGTACAGAAGTATCTATACTTAATCTATACTTTTTCTATCATAAATTCTGGTAAAACAAAACTTTTATTTTGGTGGGTTGTAGTGAAGACCAGTTTCTGTGTATTTGACGATATTTTTTATTCAATAAAATGGTGGAGTGACTCTCAGAGCAGCTCTGGAAATGCTCATGTGTTAATGTCCTCATATAGTGAGACTGCAGACGCAGAAAACACCATGTGCGTCATGTGTACTTGAGTATGTGTTGTAGACAAAACTCTGGTGCTCATTCACACAGATGTGCAGAACATGAAAACATTTCATATTTAAACTGCACTTTAATTTTAAGACACTAGTCCCTTTTGCAATTTGATTTATTCATCCAAAATTTGACAAATTCCGTGACATTCCGCGCTATAAAATAAATTCCATTCTTATGATTGAATTCTGTGATTCCGTCCCCGTTTTCTACGGCCCTACAGATAGCCTAGATGTGCAAAGGAGCAAAGCCTCAGGAAACAGGAGCCCAACTCGGATTACCACTAAATCTAATGTGCCTCTTGGCTCGCAGCACCATTACAGAACGATACAGCTATACTAATCGCCCTCAGGGCCGCCCACTTTGCTGGTTTGCTCTCCCGTCGAGGTCACTGCCATTCCAGGGTGAAAGCTGACTTTGTTTTTAAGTCTTTTTTCCCCCTCATGCACAACAAACAGTTGGAACAAAGAGGCCTGAGACAGTTTGACTGCCTGCTTCGTTCTCGCCGCAGCTGGAGGTGGCCTGCAAAAATCTGCACTTTGCTGTTGAAATTAATTCAGACCAGGTGAAAACATCCATTTGTTAGGGATTAAAACTTCATGTGCCGTGGAGCCCGGTCTCTACCAGCGCTGGCTGGCTGACTGAGCAAACAGCTTAAAGTATTACTTGTATTTTTCTAGCATGGAGATAAATATGTTCAGCGTTTACTTTGGGTTCTCCGTTTAATTTTTCGCAAAACCGCACATCTCAGATGTGCCGCACTGTCAGACGGCCATGCATGATTTCAGAACCGTCTCATCGAGGACATACCGTCCTGTATCTCGGAAAGATTCACTGGCAAAGGCTCGGATTCTTCTTAAGTCCCCTGGTTTAACAGTGGAGCCAGGCATTGCCAAGTTACTCATCTCATTTTGGTTGTCTACTTTTATCAATAGTGGTGTCTTTTCCTTGGTAAAAGTACGTTTTGGAGATGCAAAAAAATGGCACTGACAGACTGGTTGGCAAAGGCAGCGTGTCCTGGCACATCTGTGGGCATATTCCGAATCCTGACACATCCCAGCCATGGCCTCATTTCTCCTGTCCGCCATTGTGGACACCCTTTTTTCCGTGTCTAGCTGGCAATTTTGGGCTTATTACACATTGGAAAGGGAAAGATGAGGAAGAAATGCCCTCCAGCCTTCAAGAAATGCCCTATTTACCTATATAACATTTTTATTTGCATGTTATTTCATTTACTTTGAAAAATCTGAGAACTTGTGATTGTGATTTCAGCATTAAGACATGTTGAGGCCGGCGGCCGTGTCTGACGGACCGTGTTAAGTACGGTAACCTATCCATTTACTGAATAACGTATTGCTAGTTGGAAGATTCACCCTGATTATGCATCCACAAAAAGCTCCAAAGATTTCCATAGAATTGGAAAGCCATTCACCCCCATTCCTTGTTTGTTGTTAAAAGTTTGTGTATTAACATTTTTTCAATGTTAGGACATTTCATGATGGTTGTAATTGTTCAGTCAGGTAATTGTGAGTAGGTGTGCATAATGCATTATTATAACATTATTTTCCAACACTAATTAGGTTTTTTTGTATTGGTATCTGTCGATATTGAATGTAAAAATTGCGCAAAGGAGAATGCACAATTAAATATTTACATTACCTTTGTTGTCATCAAATTCTCACTTTTTAGTCTTTAAAATAAAATGCTAATAACTTAATAACACTGTAAATGTGTCATCTTAAGCATCTGAAAATGAATATCTATTTATCATACTGTAGATTATAATTATAATAATAATAATAATAATTCATTACATTTGTATAGCGCTTTTCTCTGTCTATATTTATTATATTAATGTTATGATAAATAAATTCACTTGCAGCATTTAAGATTTTATTATTGCTTTTATTTATTTAAATGAAACATGATCAAATCTAATAATGTATTATTTAATATTTTATTTAAAATTAAATAATTTATCTAATTAGTTATTTAATTTACCGTTAAAAAAATATTTATTTACTGTAGAATTTTAATGTGCAGTTTTTTTATTTTTTCCGGATCAAACCTACCACCTTTCAGTCACACGCCTGAATCTTTAACAACTAGGATACGTTATCATCCCTTAAATGATTTTGTATAGTTTGCAGAATTCAGTGTGAATTTTCAGTGTGCACACTTCTCTGTTTAGATAATTTATTGCAAAAAGCCAGCATTCATGCTGCCGTCTGCGATGGTGACTGACTGCAAATGACTCACTTACTGAGAACATCAATAGCGAGAGCTGTGAAATGCAAATGCGGTCCAGTCTCCTGCGCTTCCCTGTGGGAGCATTACGCGGCTGCATCCACCTGCTTCGTGAGCTAATAATCCTAATATGCAGGGATGGTTCTGTTTAAATCAGTTGATGACAGCTCGGGCGTGATGGAAGGGTCAGTACATCTGTGGGACGATACTGAGGCAACATCTGGTGCCTGGTGGCAGCAGGCGACCATGCTGATAGAGAGATATGTCGTCAGTCATGGTGTGTGTGTGTGTGCCACTGCCATCTGTGAAACGTCAATCCTTGGACTCAAACTAACGCTCTGAGGGGATTGAATTAGAGAGTGGTCACATCCTGTGTGGTTTCTTTCAGCCTCGAGGCTCTGTTTGTAGGTGTGAGACCCTGATGCTTCATCTCCGACTAGGCAGGGGGCCTGCAGAAAGTCGGGATGTTTGGGAGAGTGAGCTTGCGCTTCACCAGCGCAGCCCTGTGAGCCCTTGTACTTCTAAATCTCATTTATTTCTCTCTTCCCACCGCTCCACTTGTGTGTGTTACTGTTGGACAAACAAGAAAGAGATCGATTCTAGTGGAAAGAGACGCCGGATGCTCATTAGAATAAAACCAAGGAAGCTCTGCGTGCTGCCTGCTTTGATGTATTTTTATCTGTAAAAAAAATTCCCAGTCATGTTATTCACATCAATTCAATTAATTTCAGACAAATATTTTTTTGTCATTTTGACAGATAAAAAACGATGTCTTGTCTATTGCTTTGTGCTCCTCCAGGAACATTCCCACAGCGTAGGATGGTAATAGGGATTTAAAGTGAAGTGAAACTGGAGGAAATATAGTTTTATAGACCAAGAGCATGACCCAAGTAAGGATTTGAGCTGAGAAATTAGATTTTGAGTGTAGTCTGGTCTGGTGAGATATTGTTCATTAAATCCACTGTCTTTTTCCCATTGCTTTGGCAGAAAGCAAGAAAAGGACCTAGAATTCGCTACTTTTTTGTTTTTCAACCCGTTTTATTGTCTGCCAGTTAAACATCTTAAGTCCAATCCCGAATGCCACTAACGAGCACATTTTTATGGTTTTCACACCTGTGTTAAAGCTTTTGTTTTATTTGGTTCTGTCAGTTCTTAGCTGTCCAACTGGTTTGCTGAATGCACTGCTCAAGGTGAACAAGAACGCTTTGATTTTGTTTTGAATGTTTGCAGACTCTCATACAGAAACACTTTGTGCATTAGGAGATTTAGTCAACCAACAGGAACATTATTCTTTACATATAATCTCATTAGTATTAACACTAAAGCCCGGAACACACCAAACCGACGGCAAAGAACTAGCGCTGATGAAAGCCGACTGTTTTTGCCTCGCGTCGCCTGCGTTGGGGGGAAAAGCTGCACTTGAACTGACAAGAGAACTACAGGTGACTATCAGCTAGAATGCGCGTTCTGCGCCTGCGTGTAAATGAGACAACTGTCTATTTCTGCAGATATATTTATCTATATTCGTCATTCAAAAAGGAAAAACAGTAGTGTGTGCTTACCGTTTTGAATATCAATCCTGCTAAACACTTTCTTTATTCCACTCAGCTCATGTTAATATTGAAATATTCGCCAAGACAGGGTTCCCACGGGTCCTTAAAATAAAAAATTCAAGGCCCTGGAAAGTTTTGGAAAATAAACATAGATACAGGTGAAATTGCTTGAATTTATTTTGTGCCAGAAGTTTTCAGGAAAAAATTCCATATTATTCCCTCCGGTCGGATTAAAGTGTATTTTGCCAACACTTCCTGGCCTATGCATATTAGCTTGCTTGATTTACGTTAGTTACGCGCATTTATGCATTACGTTAAGTGATGCTCGCGTGAGATACTTTGTGTCGTAAGTTACCATGACGTTCACGCGCAACACGAAACTACTATAATGGTACCTCAACGTTTGTTGTTGAACACAACAAATGTGTCCCCACATTAAGTCCTTGAATATAAGGGTATTGGACCTGGAAAGTCCTTGAAAGTTCCTTGAATTTGAAGTTAACCAAGGTGTGGGAACCCTGATTAGACCAGCCTTCTATCTGTACCGTTTTGACTTCTTTGTGCGCTGTTTTGCTTTTATTCTCGTGCACTGACTCGTTCACTAAGCTGAACAGCCAATCAGAGTTCCCTCTTTCACGGACGGCCCTACGCCGATTCAACATGTTGAATCGAGCCAAACAAAAACTGACGCCGTCAGACTAGAGCCAACGGTGCGGAACACACCGGGAAAACTACGTCGGCCGACGCTCAAAAACGGTCCGACGTTGCCCAATGGCCGATTGTCGACTTGGTTTGTCCCGGGCTTAAGATTGAGTCTGGCCCCTCAAAATCCAAAAAGTAATGTTTATTTTTTTTCTCACTTTGCGGAACTGAATTGATACTCCAGCATTTTCTTTCAATAATAAACAGTTTTTCTTCCGTCGCCATCACTCACATCATCCCAAGAGGCTTTATAGTAACTATAAAGGCAGGCCTGTCTGCAACTTCGGTGGGAAAGCGTAATTCATTTATGTAAAGGAAGAACATGAAACACAGCGTGTTTGTTGGTGAATACTTCTTCTTAGGCCTTTGTGCTCTTTGAAACGCTTTAATCTTTGGAATATCTTCCTTTATACCTTCTCATATATTTATATTTTTATTTTTTATTCTTATAATTTGTAGTATTATGTTTCTTGTTGTATTTGTATCTGTATATGTCCACTGGAAGCCTCAGTACCAAAACAAATTCCTTGTGTGTGCAAGCACACTTGGCAATAAAGCTCTTTCTGATTCTGATTCTGATTCTTTCAGAAACATTTATTCAAGTAAGCAAAGGTAGTATCATGATGTCTGATGATAGTTTTGGGAAAATGTAACCAAGGTTTTATAATCCGTCACTAATATATTCTAAGGAAACTATTTGGTTTTAAAGGTTTTTTTTATTTTTTAGCATTTCTGCTCCACAACAGCTTCTTTAGGAGTCCCATGAAGACTGTTTAGGGAGTGTAGAGTGGATATGAATGGACCGGTAAATAGAACCCTACAGAGTCGTCTGAAGATGCCAGTTTTCAAAGAAAAGTTGGGCAGATTATTCCAGTCCAGCCATAAAAAATGATATATGGCTTGGTTGTAGAGCGTCTGCTAGAGTTTTATCTGACATAGGGAGCTGTAATGTGGGAGATGGACTCAAGGTCAGAAATGAGGCTCGTCTTTCTGGTGTGGTGGCGGTTGAAGGACAGCCTGTGGGAATGATGTGGTGTCTCTGTGGCGATTGCAATGGGACTTCCTTGAGATACATACTCACTGGCATGTGAGAAATATTTGTTCCCCAGTGATGTGTTTCATTGGAATCTAAATGACCCGAGAAAAAGAGTAGTCAAATCATGTGTTGCATTCTTTATAAATTGAGATTTGTCTGTCTACTCACCCTCATGTCTTTCCGAATCCAAAATGTTATTTGAAATTTTCAATTTGCTATTAGTTATTTGCTATTTTTCATACAGGAACAGTTCATAGTAACAATCCCAAAAACTCCCTAAAAATGGACCATTCGAGTTGTGACTTATTCATCTGAAGTCATTTGATAGTTCTTCTGCATGAAGAACAAAAATGTAAGAGTATTTCCCTGTAATATATAATTTGTGATCACATCGCAGCAGTTTGAATGGACTGCAATAGAGTAAATGATTTTCCATGTATAATTACTGACTTCAATTTTGTTCCTCACACAAATCTATCATATTTCTTTATAAGATATAACCTATAGTGCAAAAGTCATATTAACTACTTCTATGACGCTTTTATAGTCTTTTTTTTTTTGGTCCTTGTAGAAGTGCTATTTTAGTATCATTGATATAATATTATAGTTTCTGTTATTTTGAATTTTTTATTTTATTTTTATATTTTCTGTTTTCAATTTTAGTTAAAGTTTTATTATTTTTCATCTTTTTTTTTTTTTTTATGTCAAGTTTTTGTTTTAGTACTTTAACCAACTAAACGAAAAAGAGAAATGTTGCTTTAGCAACTTTCTGAAATAAAATAGCTTAAATGTTTTTTTGTATTAGTGATCGGTAAATAACCCTGGCTTGTACTCACTGTGAACTGCTGTTGTATGGAAAAAAGCTGTGTGAAAATTCTTCCAATATTCCACATTTAATATCCACAGAAGTAATAAATTCATACGAGTTTGGCATGCCATGAGGGTGAGGGTGTAAATAATCACAGATATATCCTCTTAAGAATCACGTTCACAAAACAACAACTTTCTCTTTTCCACCCAAGAGCTGTAGGGCATTTTTTAGCATGTTGACCACTTCAAAATCTTTGCATTGGGTTAAATTACGGTTAGTTTGCAGTGCATTCTAATTACGCTAATGGAGAATTCCATGTAATTCCGTTTTGATGGATTTCTAGTCTGTAATGAGTCTCATGTGGATAAGGTTGCGTCCTTGTGTTTCTATCCCCATTAAACATCCTCCGGAAATTCCCCGGAATTTCACCCCGTGCACTCGTCAGCTCATCATCCCCTCGCTGCCGCCTGTTTACAGGTTTGGTGGGTTAGACCGCCTTCAGATGAAGCTCGTCTGCAGGGCTCTCCTTTGACGTCAAACTGGTCGCCTGCTTAATCACACAGCCTCGTACAGATGAGTATGTCTGCCTGTATTTCACCTCCGCCTGTCACTGCCATTTGAATCTCTGCAGCATAATTGCCCCTTCAGCAGGACAAACACAAGCCGGCGACGGCATTGTTCCACCTTTCTCCTGAATATCCCAAGTCCTGTGGCAGCGTTCATCTGGGGGAGGAAGAGGAGAGGCTGTGACTGCTTCTCATTCCCTGTTTTGGCCCTGGGACAGATGGGCACTCCGGTTTCTTGCTGCAAAATATGCTTCACAATGCCAGTCTTTTGGTTGATGTGGAACAGAATAACTTGAGGCCATTTTATTCCCGTTTTATTCTTCCATTGTAGATGAAACGGTCACTTCTACATCTACATCCTTCGGATGAGACGTTAAACCGAGGTCCTGACTCTCTGTGTTCACAAAAAATCCCAGGATCTCTTTCGAAACGAGTAGGGGTTTAACCCCGGTATCCTGGGCAAATTTGCCCAGTGGCCTCTGTCCATTATGGCCTCCTAATCATCCCCATATATACTTATTGGCTTCATCACTTTGTCTCCTCTCCACCAGTAAGCTGGTGTGTGGTGTGCGTTCTGGCGCAATATGGCTGCCGTCGCATCATCCAGGTGGATGCTGCACGTTGGTGGGGGTTGAGGAGATTCCCCCCCTTATATAGAAAAGCGCTATATAAATGTAATGAATTATTATTATTATTATTATTATTATTATTATTACATGCACCAGGGTTGTGCATCAATTTGCACTGAATTTAAATTGCATTAAATATTGATTTAATTTAAAATGTTAAATTCTAATGCAAATGTCTGCATTAGGCTTTCATTTGAATTGCAGTAGCAAACAAGATGCAACTTTTGCAATTTGAAAAAGGAAGTATAATAAATATTTTCTGAGATTCAAAATGATCTTTTTCAAGACAATCGGAATGTTGACAAAGCCTTGTTTGAAAGCTAAAATCTAAAATCTAGGATATCAGATATACACAGAGGATGTAGAACGAGAGACTATATAGAATATAGGGTTGTAACAATACATCAATGGATCGATACATTGAACAAATGACTAACCATATGATGTATCGATGCAATGTGTAAAACATCTTCATTTTCCACATCTTCATTCTGATTCGGATTTTTCCGCAGCCCTGACATGTACATACTACAGCTTAATTGCAGACATCATAATCTTTTTAGTGTCAGAGCCAAAGAATGTCAGCTTGTCTGTTAGGAGAACGTCAACATGTCACCAGTGATTGATCTCTGTGATGGGTTAAAGTCAAATCCTTATGACACCAGTTATTTAAGCACATGGCCTCGTTCTTGTAGAAGGAATGACCCAGTGACCCCTAGACCACCATCAGTTGTCATCGCCTAGCGGTTTCATTTGTACCCACCTTTCTTGAGGTCATTTGCAACCATACAACCCATTGTTGAAACTATTAATTCAGTGAGACTAGTTTAGTTTAAATTTTGCTCTGCTGGGACATTCATCTGTGGCAATCACAGTCGAGTGGCTAAAACCCTCTATCCTATTAAACTGGATTACGCTGTAAGAGTCTTACGGCATGAGGGCCTGTTGACCAGGTGTCTCTGCCATACAAATTGCCGAATCCACAATGCTGAACTAGCCTAAACAATCTCATTAGCCTCAGAGTGTTGCAGCGTACAGCTCTCCAAAGGTCTCTACGCTTTTATCGACGTGTGGGTTCAGCTGTCCATTGAACATCCGTGCAAGTGTGAACGATCGAGACTGTTTTCAAACATGCACTCAAGCGTGTAAAATCAAACATGGCCTTGTCCATTCTGTAGGATTCAATTCAATGGAGAGATTCCGGCTCAGATTTATCACATTCATTCCACATATATATATATATATATATATATATATATAATTTAAAAATAATTTAAATGTGTATATATATATATATATATATATATATATATATATATATATATATATATATATATATATATATATATATATATATATATATATATATATGTGTGTGTGTATGTAATGTTATATAATGTTTATATAATATATTTTTTTAATTAATAATTTAATGACAAAGTTAATTTATAGCACCATGCAAGGCAGATCACATGCCATCAATCCCTGAAAAGCCCACTCCTTTTTAATATTGACCGAGGTCATTCTGAGGAAGTTTCTGTGTTAGGATGTGGTAGGTCTGCTGTCATTGTGGGTGGTTTCCTGGGACGGCTGAAATGAAAGGCCTTGCTGCTCTTTGTGTACCTTCCCAGGGTTCGCTTTGTTTTCTTAACTTTTGACCCCACAGTTCCATCTGTAACCTCACACTTCTGACTTGTCGAAGGACAATGCCCGCCTGAGTTTCCTCAATAGGTCTGCGCGCACAACTCAAATACAACAAGGCCTGATTGTAGTCGGCTTGTATCAAAAAGACTGCAGTTTTTCTTCATCTATCTAATCAATCATTGTCGATCTAACGCCCAGGTCCAAAAAGCAAACCCAAAGCCTGTAATTCCTTGTCATCATTATTCAGCTCTGTTTGCATTGGCCTTCATTGTCTCTAGATATTTTGCATCAGTAAACTAAAGCTATGAGAACATTGAAGTTGTAGATGTAAATAAATGCTAAATTTAAGGAATACTTGTCATCCTGACTCACACTTTATTTAAACAACTTGAACAGAAATTGCCTTTATTCTTTGGGACAAAATGAAGGAAAGAAGAACAGAGTAATCACTTGCACAACTGTTTCATTATTTGTGGGTCATTTTATTGACTTGTCTTCTAAATATTATGATTATATTTCATCATAATGACTTGGATTGATTGCTTCCCGAGCTTAGGTACAGTGTTTTTGTTAGTTGCACAGACCATAGCCGTCCCTGCTGTGAAGCGGCTTCCCAGAGTCCCTGTTTATCCTTAAGTTCCTGTTTTAGATTAGCAGAGCTGACACGGGATAACCCTTGTCTGAGTAGAGAGAAGTGTGTGTGTTTGTTTGTTTGGCAGGGAGATACTGACAGCATGATAGCACAGCATGGTGTCACTCTCTCTCACCACAGACCTTCGTAATTACAATTTGGTGCTAATGAGTCTTATAATGGAGCGATCATATATCTGCATGAACTAACTGCGCGATTATGTTAATTATTGGTCTAAAACAAATATTTTTGATATTAAGTTGGAAAACTTTTAATTTTTAAAACATATGCCATACCAGCCATTTTAAAGGGCAGTGTTCAGCTTCAAAAAAATATTTTGTGAACCACAGTAATACACTTCGTATGTACATTGTATGACTCTGTTTGATCACAAATAAAACCCAATTATCATTATTTTTTGTTCAAATTGCCTAATGCATGTCTCATATAGATGTGTTGGATTTAAACAAACATGCAGTATGAAATATAGTAATAATTACCAGGGTTCTATTCATGTATTTTCAGGCTGATTGTGAGATATTACATAAAAAAATGCTGCATGGAAACACCAATACCAAAAAGTTTTGTTTTTAGATACATTTAAATGTTTTATTTATTTATTTATTTATTTATATTAAATTAAGAAGAATTTTACATTTTAATAAAAGTAGCATAGTGGCTTCCCCAGTGGCTCTAGTTTCTTTTAAAATGTTTCTATTTTGTGCCAATATCCCAGGAAGAGATGATTTTGTTCTCTTGAACACATGGGATGGAAACATTTATTTTTTTCACCATATTTTGCAATTTTCACTGAAACATTGCAAACGAAAGTATGTTTAAATCACTGGGTCACGAAACGCAGTGTCATTTTCATTCTGCGAGTAGAGGCAGACTTCAGCATCTGATGTTCAGAAGCCTGAGTGAGTGACTGACTGCTTTCGACTCTCGGCTGTGTGCTTTATTGCTAACCAAACTGAAGGACACATGAAAGCCGGTGGTTTTGCTTGTGACTGACCGCTGCTTATTGATGGACTAGTGATGTTCATTATGTTGTCTGTCTCTCGTTCTCTTCAATGACACTGGGAAGTTTCATCATACTTCCTCAGTGCCACTCTTGACAAAAGACTCTTTGCTTTAGAACGTGGCACCAGACTGAAAAGCAGTCTTTGTCTGCTGAGCCTTTTCTAGCATGTCACATGCTGCTGGTTACTGCAGAAATCATCTTTGAATACAATAAAGGCAATTATTATTCATCCAGACTGCAAAATAGTCTCACGCTCATAGTTCAGCGAGGTTAATTAATCTGTGTAGCCACTTCAGATGCACTGAAATATTAACATCATCAAAGTGGCTGTGTATTTAAAGGTCTTGAGCTGGTGGAAGCGGTGTGTCATGATGTCTGGCCTGCCAACATGGCACCTGTCGAACGCTGGATGAGCCTCCAGGAATAACTACGCGGCTCAAGATCGTGGAGCTTTTCCAGTAGGGAAAGCCTCACCAGTCCCTCTCTCACTTTTTCCAGCCTTTTCTCATCCACCCTTCTGGAAAGTGCTGTCTCACCAAATCCCACTAGACGTAATGAAGTGGAGCTCGACACTTGAAACAGTCTAAGAATTAAGGACATCCCATAGTATAATTTCCCTGCTATATTTGTGTGAGTGCTGCTGACCTAGTCTGGGAAGGAAGTTGTACGGCTACTAAAGATGGAAGGATGGTGTGGATTTTTCAAGTTTTCCTTAAAGTGATAGTTCATACAAAAATGAAAATTCACTCACCCTGTTTATTATACTTATTAATTTTAAGAAATGTTACTGGTGGTGACTTTTATCATATCGCTGTTGATGTTGATTTATAAAAGCATTGATTTTATTTTTTACTCTGCTTCATGGCACCCAAAAATCATTAGACATATATTGAAATTTCAACTTTTAAAATATTTGGGTAAAGAAGGTTTTTATCATATTTAATATAAGCACAGGTTGATGAGTTGTTGGAAAAACATATATATATATATATATATATATATGGTTGTATTTACTGTAAGTTGTTTTAAAGGTTATTTGATTCTAATTTTGGGTGGTTTTTGTTTTTTTCACTATTTTTTCTTGGGCCAATTTTAAGATGTGACTCTCCGCGAAGCCTGTTTTTAAGTCTATATCACATGCGTTCCTGATTGCATCCTTTCAGTTTCCCTGTATCCTACCAAAGAGCAATGACTCGTAACAGGCTAAAATCAGCCCTCTCCTATGAGGGAAAGTTTCCAATGGGTTCTTTATCAAAGCATTTTGAATAAGAAGGGAAAAACATAAATACATCGTAATGCACATCTGCTTGTACATCAAAAGCAGCAACTTTTTTATGTTCCCTGTAATCTTGAAGTTCACCAGCAGTGTTTACTGTGGTATTTTGATAGTCTAACATTTTGTGATTTTAGTAACTTTGTGATCTGTTCGTCTTTTACTGCTAGCTTTAAGTTTAACTGATAATGACTAAAATATTTATCTATTCAGGCTGCGCTGCTTTCTTTTTAGAAGTATAATCAAATTTTGTTGCGGTGTCATTGCCGATATTAAATTTTAATAAGAAACATTCCAAATACTTTTATTTTATTCCTTTTTTATATATATAATTTTCTCTACTGGAAATATTTTAAACAATCATATTTTCTTTGGACTTTTGCTAAGGAAGTATGATAGAAATTACTACACAAGCATACTGAGTTTGTAAAAGTTACTGAGTTTAAAAGGTGCTGCAGAACAGGAAGGATCTTTCACCAATTCTGCTGCTGGTGTATGTTTTTTCTCGAGTGTCCAGTCTGTGGTCGTTTTCTTATAGTGTCAGATGGCCAATGATATTTTCATCTTATTTGGACCGTGGAGACTTTGGTTTCCTTGTTCTGTTTCTGATTCATTGTTGAAATTACTTGGCCAAAATGTAAAAGTAGGCCAAAATGATTGATTTATGGCACTTCTGATACTTTTTTTAGAGGTTCAATCTAATATAGCTATGGGAATATCAAATCATATTTTGGGACAGCTGTGACGACATGCCTCTGTAAGCAATTGCATAGACCTTAAAACCAATCAGATCGATCGTCATCTTGTAAAGCCCGCCTCAACGTTTGTGATTGGTGCCTCGATTTGGAAAGATTGGAAATGAGCTTGAATGGGCTCTTCGCCAGACTAACTTGCAGAGCAAATCTAAATTTGCCGGAAGTTCGTCTGGGTTTTCCCAGGCTAGTGACGACATCCATCATGGTTCCAAATAAACGAAGTGTGTTCATGTGTTGCATCTGCACTATATACATGTATATTGTGTATGTAAATAAATAAATCCTATAATTTATAATTGTTGGTCTATATCCACCCGTTGAACATTCCATAAGGCAAAATGGCACAAAAAGATCACCTACCTTTTTTATTCTTTTGTATGTTTTATTTGAGTTCTGCATTAGAGGATGGATACCCGACCCGAGCCCGACGGGACCCGGGCCGGGTTCGGACAGATATTTAGAAATTATGTTCAGGTCGGGCTCGGTCACATCAGCGCAATATGGCATTGAACATTTTAAATTTAAAACAGCTTATTATGTTGGTAGCCAATATGCCTGATGCTTTCACGTGATGCAAACGTTCGTTTTTGTGATTAAAATACATGTAAAATATTACCATAACATCTGTCTTCCTGTGTGCGGAAATTTGTTTATGTAGCCGTGACAACGAAACACGTGCATGCGCGCCTGCGTTAAGTGCGCTTGTTTCTCCGTGCACGCTGATGCACTCATCCTGCTGACATTTCCGAATGTCTTCCTACAGTTGCTTAATAAAAGCAGGCTTTCCACACAAACGCACATGTGTCATTAGTATGAGAAAAAAATGGGATTTTAACTGTCGGCCTCGGGTCGGGCTCGGACATAAATATCTTTATGCCTGTCGGGCTCGGGTCGGGTTCGGTTACTGCTCTGTCGGACGCGGGCCGGGCTCGGACAAAAAAATTTGTCCCGATCCGCACTCTATTCTGCATAACTCATGCTTTAGGCTTCTTTTATCTTTTATTACTGCTAGTTATTTTATGCATTGTTTATTTTATGTTATGTTTCACCTTTTAAGTTTTTTTCTTGATGACTTTTGTCAGTGTAATTTCTTCTAATTATGTTTCAGTCTTGTATTTGGTGATTTGTGAAGCGAAGTGTAAGATATCAGTGTAAATGCCGTTATCTCTGATTTGCATGGTTTAATCTCAGTCCTGGCATAGATCTGTGGTGGTGTGGAATGTTCTGGGCTCGTCCTGCTGGGCTCCTGCAGAGCTAATTGAAGTAACGTGATGAGAGAGAGAACAGACTGGAAAGAGCCCAACAGAGGGAATGACCTCTGCAGATTCACTCTTAAAGCCGAAGAGTCATTTTGTATAAGAATACAATACAATCGTGCCGGGTGCCGCCATGGGTTTACATTAGCAATTTGTAGTGTGCCTGAATATGACTTTAATTCTGTTGTGGTGTCAGGGATCATCCAGGGATACTGTCTACAATTCCTCAAACAATGAATGGAGAATGTTAAAAGCCAGATTTAATTTTTATTTTGTTCTCTCCCAAGCCAGTAAATTGCAGGGTGCTCACATGTGCAAAAAACATGAACAAGTTCCAAAGAAAAAAAACAACAACTTCAATGTGTGTGTGTGTATACAGGTGTCCAGTCCGAGACACAACAGTCTAGTTGTAGGTGTATGGAGCTAGAAATGTGTCTTTATTACATGCGAGAAAAGAAAAGATCTGAGGGAGAAAAAAAAAGTTTGAGAGAAAAAGTTATCACACTGATAGCAAAAAAACATTTCATGAGAGAAAAAAGAATATTTGAGAGAAAAAGTTTTCATACCAATAGCAAAAAATAATATTTGAGACTAAAAAAAGTTTTGAGAGAAAGTATTTTCTCATAGAACATAAAAAAAATATAAATTTGAAATTTTTTTAATTATTTCTGAGAAAAAAAATCTCTCAAAATACTTTGAAAAAAAATCTCAAATATATATTTTTTTGCTATCAGTGTGAAAACATTTTCTCAAAAAAAAAAGTGTTTCTCTCGAAACGCTTTTCTTTGCTCTCGATGCAATTTTTTGCTCTCGTGTCAAAATTTTGCTTTAGCTGTGAAAATTGTGTCATGGGCGGGGCCACGTTCTTTTTTTTTTTTTCTATTGGAACATTCCTATTGGCCAGTCGGGTGAGCATCGTCTTGTCTTGGGAGTTGAACTGAATCATTACACCATTGTTCGTGTTCGGTTCACCTAGATAGATGCTGTCTCTGCCTTAGAGTTTAGATTCTCTGCCAGGGCCCGAGGTCAGGCCGATGTTTCCCGTCACTATCCTCGGGCTGGGCCGGGACTTTGATCTAGAGATGTGCACTCCCAACGCAAAAGAGTTTTTTCCGCGCGGGACCAGATTTGATGGCCGAGTGCGAGCGCGGGCGGTAATGCACTCTGTGTGTGTGGGTTCCGGGAGAATAAAACGATTCGTGGGACTCCCGCAAACTAGAAATATCTATGAATAAAACATAAAAACGAATAAATTTTTTAGAGCCCGACCGACATATCGGCGGGCCGATATTATCGGCCGATTTTAGGCATTTTCCTAACTATCGGTATCGGCATTTATAATGGCCGATAAATGAATATTTAAAAAAATGCGGGTGCGGTGATTCATGTAAGGGTGGCGCTGCCAATAAAGCAGCTAAAAGCTGTCACAAGAACTGGCAAAAGTAATGATTATGAATACAACAAATATAGCAAGGAGACATTTTAATTGTTTATTAACAAACAAGTGTTTTCAGTCAGTGTCAGCCAAAGATGAAGTTGACGATGCTGACTCGTGATCTTCAGTGAACGCGTGCCAGAGAGAAATGCACATTTCATACGATTACATGAGACTGTCTGTCTTTCGTTTTGAATTGTTCTGTTTAAAAGTAGACATTTCAATATAGATATATTTCAATTCTCAGGTCTATACGCTGAGTTTCGGTTCATGAGACGAGCTCCAGTTCATGCCTCCGTGTCGAGATTATCTATCTACTTCTTATATATTAAATTCAGGCAATTGGTTGATGAAACATTGATTAAAATTAAGATACAATTAATACAAAACGAAATTCACTTTGAAACGAAAGGTTTTGTGCTTTCTGTTTGATGTCTATGTGAAAGTTTCCAAGCATATTTTAGTGCCGCTTTCAGAGCGCTCACGTCCGTAGTGCTGAACTGTCGAGTCTGTTACATTGTTTTTTCCTCATAAATGCGAACACGAAAAAAAAAAAGAAAAAAAAAAAGAATATTTTATGTAGCCTGTGGAGACTGAGAGCCAACCCTTCTTCATCCAGTGGGTAGTAGCCTACTTGTGATTTGCGCAGTGTAATTCACAGAATTGATTTCTCTGCTACAAGCCTCTGTCACGTATTGTGTGAGCTTGTGACTATTGCAAGCGCACAGCTGAGAAGTCCTTATTATATTGTCTGCTATATTTACTTCTTATTTATTAAGGCAATTGGTTGATGAAACATTGATTAAAATGCGTGGCGCGAGCGATCTCCGACAGTAAACTGATTCTGCTTTGTCTAGGGTAAACAGCTGTTGCGACGCGAGCAGTAACGGCCGCGTCCGGTGTAGACACAGTGTTAAACCTCATTCTGCCTGATAACGCTACGTTACAACATCAAGCAATATTCCAAAAATTTATATAATTATAACACTTTATATAGGGCCATTTTGCATTAAGAGTAGCCTAGTTTCACGTTTAGTACATTTTGCTTACTAATTATTTAAAATAGTATAAAAGTACTGTACATATGTAATTAAAAACGTTTTCATTATATTATTAATTTTACTTTAGTAAAAAGATCTGAGTTCTTCCTCCACTGGTAGAGATTAGAGGAATTAAGAGTAAAAATAGAAGATAATAAGGTTTTGTCAGTGACACTTTTTATATATTTATTGATACAAGTTATGACTAAATTAAAAGACAAAGTCGTTAGTGAAGATTATGCAACAGTATTTAGAATATAATATAATATAACATGCAATGCAAACTAGTTTGGTTACAGCTCAACTGTATAATTCTCATTCATTCCCCCTGCCTCCATTACATATCTGTGTCACACAAGTGTTTGATCACCACATTTGAGTGATCATTGCAAAACGTGTTTATAAAATATATTTATTCTGCTTATAGCTACTGTGTAAAGTACCCATCAAAAGTTTGTACACACCAATAGGAAAGTGTCCAAACTTTTGACTGGTATACTGTACTATAATACACATAAATAATATTGCTACTGTATTATAATATACACATAAATAATATCGGCCGATGTATCAGGCTTTTTTTTACTCCCTAATATCGGTATCGGCATCGGCCCCCAAAAATCCATATCGGTCGGGCTCTAACATTTTTATTCATCTGTTGCAGAAAAGCAACAAGAACAACTAAAACAAATTACAAATGATTTACAGGCCAGAGTTTTGTTTTATAACATGTTTGCAGCGTTGAGCGATGTAGCCAATATCAGACATATGTGTTGATTTCTTGAACGCAATGGCCAATCAGAAGCATTTAAGATAGACTCCCCTCACTGCTCAAAACAGACTTTTTGTTCAGAGCTGAATTCTGTATGCTGGCAAATCCTCTAATTGTAACAAACAAAGTGTATATATTATGAAAGATTCATTGTGCAGTTAGCTTCATTGATAATAACAGAGACGTGTGAGATTGCGATGAACTGATGTCAGCTTTAGGAATTTTTAAGGGAGCGCACTTTGCACGCATTTAGTCATGCCAAACCATGCACGCAGTAGCCTGCTTGATTTTATGTTATAACAGTGGTTTGTGTGTTAATGCTTTAATAACACATAATTTATCAGGAGCATTTATGCTGATGTGTATGATGGCAACACGTAGGCTAACTTGAAAGTATTTGGAGGTGCAGAACAGAGGAGGAGAAAGTGACATAGAAAGTAGTTGAGAACGTCAGTTATAACGACACGCGTATTAAAATGGTCAGGTTTAAATCAGGTTAAATAATGTGATATTTGATATGCAATACAATAATGCTTTAAGTGTGTAAAATAGATTTAAATCTAATGGAATATTATAATAAAATAAGAAATCATTTTGTGTGTGTTTGGTGTGAGTAGGCCATACTTCGCTTTTTGCGCCTAATAACATTGAGCATGTCACATGTATGTGACAATCATGTGTTGTTCTCTTCTGTCTACGTTGACCTAAAACTTGGACTTTTCGTAATCTTTTGAATTGTTAAAATCATTGAGTTATCATAAGCCACTGCAATATGCATATCGCGATATGTACATTTGCAATTATTTTAATAATTTCGATAAATCGAAAATATTTATGCAGCTATCTGCATATAACGTCACTGCTTGAGTTGGTAAAGATAAGCACAGTATTCCGTTATTCTATTTCTACACGCAGAGAGACTGCGGTGTCTGTGTCCTGACAACAAGATGGATGTCTGAGATGAACGTCCACCTCTCCTGGGCCGCATCCAAATGGGTTTCTGCGCCGTTCCAGAGCTCCGGTCCAGACAGATTGAAAGAGGCTCGGCGTGTCCCTTGGCTAATTCATGGCACATGCCGAGAGAGGCAGCTCTGCTTTTTGTATCGCACTGGCTTATTGGCAAACTAAAATAAGTGAGAGCCAAGCAGATATCGCTCCTCTATCTCTCACTGGACACATGAGGGTGTTTGGGAGGTTTTGAAAAGCTAATAACCGCTCTGGTTCTGAGATGCTGTTCGCAGCCACCAAATCCAGTTACTTATCGGTCATCCAGCCTCGTAATGTGTGCTATTTCTTAATCCACTGCCAGGCTGACATCTCTTCAAGGAAGACAAATGTCTTGGAGTTATCCAAGGGCAGCAACTCTTCCATTCGGAATGGATCAGGACAGACTAGATGTCCATTCATATAGTTGGTTAATATCTACAGTTTAGTTGTTTAGTGGTATTTGAACTCTCAGGGAGAGTTGGACATGCTTATATAGTATGCTTAAATCTTCTCTGCATCTTATAATTCATCATCATTAAAGCATCGCCACTGTGGCCATCAAAGCACCGCATGTGTGACGGATCCGCTGCCTTCAACAAGGCAATTACTGGTGGACTTCAAATCGCCTGCTGGGAGCAATTTTCACATTATTATACATACTAGGTCTCTGGTGTTTGTGTGGACTATAGTTGTTTAATGGAGAGTGAGCCAGTTTATCTGTTGAGTATTTGTCAATGCAGTCTGCATTTTTTTTTTTTATAACTGTCTACATAGATGCGTCTTTGGCTGTTGTGAAGCATGAGAGTTGTGTTTTTTTAAACTGCATGTCAAGTTTAACATTAGGACAGAGTATCACCTACTACCCCATGATATACATTACCGTTCAAAAGTTTGGGGTCAGTAAGGGTTTTTTTGTTTTGTTTGTTTTTTAAGAAATTAATACTTTTATTGCATTCAATTTATCAACAGTGATAGAAATATTGGTTTCACTTTATTTTGATGGTCCCACACATTCTGTTGTCTATAAGTAACATTGCACCTTCATGTCTACTAACTCTCATTAGAGTATTAGTAGAGTATTAGTAGACTGGTAGGGTTAGGGTTTGAATAAGTTGACATGTAGTTGCAAAGTTACTTATAGTCAGTAGAGTGTCTGTTGGAGGACCGTCACAATAAAGAGTTTGCAGATACTAAGCAGACAGTCTACTAATACTCTAATAAGAGTTAGTTAACATGTAGTTGCAAAGTTACTTATAGTTAACAGAATGTTCAAAAGGGACCATCAAAATAAAGTGTTACCGAAATATTTTGTAACATTATACATTTATTTAGTATTTCAAATCAATGCGGTTTAGAATGCATTACTCATTTCTGTGCCTATCCAGTTCAAATACAGGCTTCGGGCACATCCCTAGTGCATATGTCACGACATGATCTGTCACAATGTCTTTTGATGCTATTGTTTTATATAGAAATGTTCTATAGTTTATACAGTATTTAATGCTATTACATCACAAGTAATTAATTCAATTACAGAAAAATGAAGAGTATTCCCAAACTTTACTTTTTCAATGGAAATGTAATTAATTACTTGTTAATGAGTTACAATCAACACCGTATAGTACCGTGAGAACCGTAAACATGCAAATGTGTTATTAAATAATTGAAATATAAATTAAAATCTCAGGAGGTACTTCAAGTAAAAATTTAAGTCCAAATGGCTTTGCTGGAAAAAAAGCTTAGGAACTAGTAAATTATGAAAATATGTAGTTTTGTACAACTCTACCTGTTAAATCTGTCAAAATATCAGCACCTCACATTTCTCTGTAAAAGTTAATGGTGATTTAGCAGCACGTCTATATTCATTCCTCCTCCATAGGAAGCTGTGAGGTCATTCCAGCATGTTTCCATTGTTACAGTCGGTTACTTCAGCGTGCCTGACTTCCCAGTCGTTAAAGACCACTTTCCTTTCCCGTGGTCTGGGACTCTGAGTTCACTCGTTGAAAATGGTTTGGAAACACACAGCTGTCCCCAAAACTCCCGTTGTACCACTGGCCAACTATTTGCCTGCTGCTGCTGCACTCGGCCCCCTAAAATTTACTGGCTTCTGTTACAACGAATTAAATTTGCAATTAACCTTCCCGGGAGGTCAGAAGAAGGCACGAGGAGAGAAAAGAAGCTTATCTCACGTTGTGCCCAGGCCTTTGCAGTTCCTTCGTCAGGCACAGCGTGGGTCTCATTGTGCTGCGTAAGGCGGAGGCTCATATGAACGTCAATAATTAATTAGATTAATTAGGCTTTGCTTTTGAACCAGAAGGATCCAGTGGAAGGAAGTCAGTCGTTCATTAATTTCCTTTTTTATTTTCATGTTAGGTAAACTTGGTTTTTGCTTGTGTTTTTTTAACGCAGCCCAGTGTGTAGTAAAACATTTTTATCTACCCCACCGATTGATTCAATAATTGACCCTTCGCAAGGAGTTTGATTGACAGGCATTCTGACCAATCATAATCCGCCATCCGCCGAATCTGCCATTTTTGTCCGACAAAAGTCAGGAGAGTTAGTAGAATAACGTTGGAGGATTTTAACTTGAAAAACTAAGTGTACTGACGTCTTTCCGCAGTTAAAATAACATTCCTTCTTGTTCGTTCATGTTTATTTGATGCTATAAATTAACTAGAAGGAAGAGATGATCGGTTCACGAGCAGCTTTAACTGAGGCTCTACAGCGATCTGTCAGACACATTAAAGAGCCACAAAATGGTATTTATCTTTAAAAAATGACCAAATTTGAAAGTTGAGACTTTGTTTCATATCAAAAGTAACCTGGTCTGTCCTGTCTGTCAGCACGTTGTCAGTTTACTCTGCTCCGCGTTGTATTTTTCACTGCGTGAGAACATGGTGTGTGGCGTGAAAGCGGCATGGCTTGTCGGACATAGCAACAGTAACTAAAGGGGGCGGGTCTTTTTTTGCGAACGGTCAATTGAAGCTACTGCTTTATTATAAAGATTCATACTAGTGAAGTGAATCGTTCACGTTTTGGATGGCATGTTGCTGTACAACTTAAGTGAAAATGAAAATTACTGTTATGTATGATTTTGATGATCCCAGTCTTTCTCACGTGAAACATACAATTCACAAGTCCACAGATTAACTAAAATATATACGGTAGACCTAAATAAATAACTGCTTTTGAATTGCAGTGTAGGTAGTCTTGCCGGTTTATGCACAGTAGTTTTGCATATTTTATGTAGGGGGAGGTAGTAACAGAATGTTTTTGTGTGAGAGGGACGGTCATGTAAATCTATCGCTGGCAGTCAGACCTCTATGTCCTAATCTTCCACTATTAGCATCATCATTTTTAACAGCTGCCACCATCTACACTACAGCCTTTCCCAGAAACTCCCTCTCAATTTCTGAAGCAAGTCTCCATGCATTGTTTTTTTTCACATGCTGTTTTTAAGCATATTTAAGTAACCTATATTGATACGACTATTAGTAGTACCTTTTTAAAAAACATTTTGTATCTAAGAATGGTAATTGTAACACATTTAATAATTATTCTAATCATACAGTTCTGCTTCCTTAACTTTCACATTAATGATTCTTTTACTTTTTAAGAACAATTGATCAGAATTTGATAAAAGATGCATTAAAACAGAAAAATATTGTCACAATTTAAAATAACTGTTTTCTTTTTCAATATATTTAAATTATATTTCATATATTGTAAACAGTTTTGCTGCTTAATATTTTAGTGGAAACACTGTGATTCGCTGTATATTTTGAGTTGGTCATGGTGAAACTAGCGGTTGGTGTTTCAACCGGCTGAGTCTGTCCTGAACCCTTTTGAATTGATGAAACGAGAACGGACTCATCAGGATGCAGACGGAGACTAAACTTTCCCTGCATCAACGTCAGCGACACACGCACATCTGTTGAGTTGTGCTGCAGTTGTTTTACTTGCCACTGGGATTATGGTGGGTTGTCATTAAGATGTTACCGACCAAAACAGTCCTGTTTGAAAGCAAAACCTTTGAGGTCCCATCAGCCACCTGTCTGTCAGAACAGCAGCCTGTCTAGCTGCCCTCTTGCCTGTACAGTATGTCAGTTACTGTTCAGCTGTACAACATAAGGCTAATGGTTTTAAATGAAACTTTCTTTGTCTTATAAGTAAAGAACGCAGGCCTGGATCATTCATCTTGCATCTGCAAGTATTGATTTTGCCCATAATAACATGTTGCATTATTTCTGCTGCATTTTGCAAGATGAACTTGCAAGAAGTATGGTCAAAATGCACTGTAAATATATTTTTCAATGCAATCTTTTGCCTTTTATTGATCAACTTTACTTGAAAAAAAAAGTATTTTGAGGTTTGGAACCTGTGTAGAATAATTATCCTTTGGATGTAAATGTGAAATGTGTAAATGTAAATGTCCATATCCAAACTAGATCTCAATATCTTGTGTACAAAGACTATTGTATCATTTATGGCCGTTATTAATAAAAATACTCATTATGATAGCCCAGAAAATGGTTTGTTTTCATTATGGAGCCTGTTATAAAGCAGAAATGCTGTCAACGTTACACGCTACAGATGTAGGATGTGTGAAACAGGCCGCACTCTTCATCTCCTGACATGTGGGTTTGGAGAGGGGAATCAACTCAGCACATATCCATGGTTTCAATCAACCTTCTGTTCATTCTATTATACAACTAGCCAGTAAGTATGCATAAATGTAGCAGTAGCATAAAATATTATTTGTTTCTTCACTGGATTAATTCTCTAATGGTTTAAGAATTTAAATTAAAATACTTTTTTGTAGCATTTAAGCAACCCGACAAGTCCAACTCAGTAACTTTAATTCAACCAAAGCTTTGAGTTTTGCCATCTGCTTGTTTAACCAATGGCAGATGGGGGAAGTGTTTGGGAAACCTTTTTACAGTCATTATTTTACACATTGTCGCAGATGAGTTGCTGAGTATCTTTTCAGCAAGCCAACTCGCAAATGAACCTGAAAGTATGTTGCAGATGCTCGACACACAATCCTTTTCATGAAAAGTAGTGAGAATAATTATCTTACCAGTGCTGATGCCGCTCTCTCTCCTTTTGCGGACTTTGATCTTGAAATTAGCTGATGATAAATAAAATGCAGCTCATATCTGTTGCTTTCGTTGATGTGAAATTTGCACATAGCACAGGAATTGAAGATCGGTATTATTTTCGCTTTGCGGAGACATATTTATGTGGCCAAGTGTAAATCAAACCGTTTTAACAAATCAGATAGCTATCCGATCAGTAAAAACACATGAAGTGACCAGGTGTAAACATGCCCTTAGTCACTGATTATGTGTTTTGAGGTTAAAATGGTGTAATTTTAGTTAGAATATCATTATGCATGACTGTAATAGCCATAATTTAGGCAACAATGGATAAGTTAACCCAGATCATGAAAATTAATTTGTCCCTTCGTCATATTTAAGTCTTTTATTTAGATTTATTTTTAGTTCAGTTTGTCATTTTTGTACTTCAACTTAACCATATTTATTTCAGTTAGTTGCCAAGGCAGCATAACTGTTTGTTGTAGGGCACACATACAGAATCTGTAGCTGAAAGTGAAGGCTGTATTTGTGACATGATTTCACCACCCCTTCACACTTGTGTATGTGTGTTTGTAAGTGACAGCTATAATCTCCCAGCTTTGTCCAGCTTACAGCTTTATTTAAACACAGCTTCCATTTGTGGTGGTCCTCCCATGATTTACACTTCAATTCTATAAACTTAGCATTGTGCAATGTGCATTCCCAAACAACGCTTTCTGATTGTGGGAATTTGGGAGTTGTTTAGGTCAGAGACGCACTTAAACAGATTATATGTAATTGGGTATCTTTTTTAACTCCATTTCCCTCTTTGTTTCACTTTAATCATTTCAGTCCTCCCAGCAACTTCTGTCTAAACACCCACAATCCAGTTCCTGTCCTCACTTCTCCCTGCTTTTCATGGGCGGCACCTCTCGAGCGAGGCTAACAGAGCGCCAGTGTGCCACGGGCTTGCCACAACTTTCCCGGAGACTGTAATTACTACCCTCGATAAAAAAAAGGACAGACAATATCAGCTAACTTGAAAGTTGTTTAAGGGTGGCTTTTGAATCCTGGTCTTCGCTGGACGGTTTGAATGAGGTTTTATATGCGTGTGCCGCCCAGCTATAAAAGGAGAAGCAATATGAATTCACTTCTCTGCTGTCTCTGAGGATAGTTCCGGGATAGTTTCTGGATCCTGATTGGTCTATATAGCTGTGAGAACAAAACACCTGTTCATAACACCCATAGAGAGCAACTATTAACTTCAGTTAATAGGGACTTTAAGCAACAGCCTCTGGTGCAACGGCATTCTGGCGTTCTATTGTGCATGCGCGACTTTAACTGCTACTTCACGACGTTCTACTGTAACTGTCTACTACGGGAGAACAGCTGATTTGCCGTTGTCGCTACTACGTGAAAGATTAAGAAAGTTAATGTTGTTTTATGGTATGTGGCATTGTAATTGTTTATGTATATCATTAAATGCCCAAAGCAACCCTCTCCTGCTTTTTAAAATCACTTTCTTTATTTGTATTTTGTCAAATGATTAAATTATTCCCTACGCCGTACTCTTCACTGTTGCTTAGTGATTTTTGCGTTCTTTAACTACGGCAGTTAACCGTTTACTTCCGGCTGCCGTTGCCGTTCCACCAGAGGCTGTTGCTTAAAGTCCCTAATACCTCATGGGGGTGTTAATGAAAAATTGTGTCTGTAGTATTTGAAAGCAACAAGGCTCTTGAGGCTGTGTTTTATGATTCACTCTGGCAAAACTAACCATATTTACCAGCATCTGAATTGGATGGGAAGAGATAAAGATTGCATGTGTATACCACAAAATGCATCATTCTATTGAATTGATCCCATGAGCAAATTACTCTTATGAGCCGGTTCTTTTCATTGAATCAGAACCAAACATTGCAACCTTTCATTGAACTGGTTACTTACAGTGATGTCAGTTTTGAAATGAAACATGTTTTGTGGACTTAAGGTTTTTGAAAATTAAATCACTATCATTACTACTGACGTTGTTCAAATGACAATGTGTTGTTAAAAATACTCATTTGCAAAATAATTTGTTTTTAATAAATTACATATTAATAAAACAGTGTTTATTCTAAACAGTTTTTATATTATACTATACATTACATTATACTATATTCACAGTATAGCACAGCCTCTTTACCTTATAACTTAAAGTTAGAGTAGTTGCAATTTAAACTGTTAGAATTTTTTATTTTTTTTGGGTCAATTATTACTAAAAAGACAAAACCTGATATTTGTCTCTATATCTAGTGTTCCTCACCCAACACTGTTCATTTGGCCACAGTAATTTATGGCATACTATGTATCCTGCGCAAACACTTCAGAGGTGCAACAACAAAAGGTTAATACGTCATATATCGCACACAGAGGTGTTCCCATGGGTTTATGGGTATATCTTCCCTCTCTCTGTTTGTCTAAAGTATTTCAGCTTCTTCAAAAATGTGAGGAACCAAAGGGATTTTAGGTTATTGAATAACTTGTCTTTATGCAGTGGGCATGTGGGTTTAAAGTTTTTGGACTGTAATGGAGCTTAGAGCTGATTCCTCTTAAGACAGTGGTGTGGTTGGCTTTATTGCACAGTTCTCTCACTGTTATCCACAGTTCAGGGAGGAATAGTCCTGTCTGTATGTCAGCAAAACTCTTCATAAGCCTGTTCACCCTGTTTACTAGATGTGGATAAATATGAGACATACCACTTTCTCTACCAGGCTGATTTTTTTTTTCTGCAGTCAGACATTATATTTGGTTGTTGTTGTCTTTCACTTAGTTTTTTTGTAGATTTGTCACACTTGTTGACAGTGTCACACTGAACTGAATTCATTCATTTTCAATGAGACTTGGCGATGTGAGGCAACCTGAGCGCCTGAAGATACAACGAAGTTGGGCTTTATGCAAATAAACAATGTGAGCCCAATCAAAATTTAGATTTGGATAAATCGGTTTTACCTTTAATATTTATATTTTAGGACAATGAAACTGAAACATTGGCCAATATAGTGTTGGAGGTATCGCCTATATGTGCTCAACCTAGTGGCCAACCTTCAGTAGGACCAGAGTTTGAAGGTTGAATTAGCTGAGCAACAGCACATCAGGTCATAAAATATTGCAATCCACACAACATAATGGTAGACATCAGTGTTGGGCGATATGCTCCATTTTCATATCGTCCTATCGTCAGCCTGTGAGATCGGCAATACACGATATTATCGTGAGGGGGCGGGGCTTACTTATTTGATTATTAACTTGATTATTTACTCATTAATTTGCTTGTTTTATTACTTCATTTTATACGAGAATATTTTTCTATTTTGCTATCAAAGGTGGAGTGTTTATTACTAGGCTAGATCAGGTTATTTCCAGGTGTAGTGAGGTAAAAAAAAGATCCTAATCATTTTTGTATCTGACTCGAGTATTTCAACGTCAGCGGGAAATTTACGGACACACATTATCCTCTCATGCCATTAGATGCAGCATTTTGACTGTACTTCTGCACGTTTGGATGCACTTCACATATGCGCACTTCAATAAGCCCAAGAACGCGGGTTCATGTGTTTTAAATGCCGGGAGAAATCAGAGTAAGGGGCAAAAATCTAGCTGAGTCGATCGGTTTATACATAAACGTATGACTCGACTCCGATAAAGGAAAACAGGTTAATGCGTTTACATGACCACATGTATTGTCAGTTTATTCAGAAATAATCAGGTTAAGAACGTGCATGTAAACGTGCTCATTCCTGAAAGTGAAAGTGGAAACGGACTGAGCTTTCAGCATCTGTCTCTGCATTAACGCCGCGTTCTCTCATGAGCGCGTTCTCCCCGCAGCTCTGCAGAGACGACGATGGATATAACGGTATAGCGATATAATCTTCATTTACTGGCTTAATATTTCTCTTGTGGACCTATATGATGACAGTGAAAAAATTACAAAAATATTTCTTGTTAAACGTGTTTGAAGCTGCTTTTGATTTTCACAGATGGCAGAGTTGTGCTGTGCTCGTGAACTAAAGACTGGCCTATATCATTTTAGTGATATTATTATTATTAATAATAATATTTAGTAATTGTATTGTTTTTAGTGTTATTAGTGTCATTAAACTTTTTGTTAATGTGCTATGGAAACAAAATACTGACAACGAACAACGATGCCGTTTTCATCTTGGATCTGTAGGCTATAAGATATGCGTGCGTCTGTTAAAACAAGCACTCTTGACAATTTGTGAATGGATCACCTTGCAATTCAATGTTGATGTGGGATGTAGGCCTAGTTTTTTATTCTGTTTTAAACATTTTCTTAGAGGAGTCCTCATACGCGTCGCAAGTGTTAGGCAAGTGAAGTCGTTAGGAATTTAGGCAAGGCAAATTAATTGTAGTTCCTAATATTCATTTAATAACAATACTAGCTTTATAATAATAATACTGATAAAAATAATTTAATACATTCATGGTAAAACGAGCCAATATCGTATTGATATCGTCAAAGGCATCTGCCATCGGCGAAATCTCAGACCATCGTCGATACACGATACTATCGTCTATCGGCACAACCCTAGTAGACATGGTTCAAAGAAGACAAATTGTTAATGCGTGTCTTGCTGTCTCATCTGTGACCAGGACAGCAATTCTTTGTGGTGTATCGAGAGCTATTGTATCCAGGTTAATTTGGGCATACCACCATGTATGACAAACCATATCCAACAGGAGTAACCGTTAGAGATGCTCCGATTACAATTTTCTAGGCCGATTACGTTTTTTTTGAGTTTGACCTTCCGATACCGATTTTAGCCGATTCCGATTTCATTTTTTCTAACCACTTTACAGCGCAAGCAAATATTTTTTCCTCTCTTTTCTTTAGTAGAACATTTTACATTTTGCATATAACATTTTTTTAACAGTAATCGCTATAAAATAGAACTATATAAATTACTTCTGGTGTGGGAAATTTACACACATCTAAAGTGCAGTGTTATGGAAGAACCATTTCCTTCTTTTCACATCCAATATCCAGCTAAAAAAATGTGTTCATTTCAAAAAGAAAATTAATTTTCTTTTCAGACATAGCCTACTCCAGTTCTTGTTAAAACACACCAGACGTGCAAATTCTGTGCATTTTGGGCACTTTTTGTGTGAAATGTTGCTCAACAGTTGCTCACGCGCTGCTGTGAATGCACTCATTGATTAACATGCACGCCGGAAAAAATATGCGCTGCTCACGCTTGCGGTGTGAAACGGCCGTAATTCACAAGGTTTCCTACATGTGCGTTCCGTGTGCACGTGTGATGCTGATGTTGCGTGATGTTAATCATGCAGCGCCAGAGTTCATTTGACCGGCATACAATCGGCATGTCAGACTGACCGGCCAGTCACCGATCATGGCCGATCACGTGAAAATCGTCCAATTCTGGTCACCAGCCGATCAATCGGTGCATCTCTAGGAACAGTCGATGAAAAAGGAATGTGTCTGAAAGGGATGTCCAGGCACTAACCCGGATTGTATCCAAAAAACACAAAACCACAGCTGCCCAACTCAATGCAGAATTAAATGCCACCTTGACTCTCCTGTTTCCATCAAGACTGTTTGTCGAGAGCTACACAGAGTCAATATTCATGGTCGGGCTTCTATAGCCAAACCTTGGGTCACTTGTGCCAATGCCAAACGTCGGTTTAACTGGTGCCAACAGTGCAAATCTTGGGCTGTGGACAATGTGAAACATGTATTGTTCTCTGAGTCCACCTTCATTGTCTTTCCCACATCCGTGGGAGTTACGGTCTGGAGAAGCTCCAAAGAGGCTTAACACCCAGACTGTGACATGCCCAGACTGAAGCATGGGGGTTGACCAGTGATGATTTGGGCTGCAATATCATTCCCAACTGTGCTTGATGGACGCTTCACTGCCAAGTAGGGGTGGGGGAAAAAATCAATTCTTAGATGCATCGCGATGCGGACGTGGACGATTCTGAATCGATTCACAAATGTCAAAAATCGATTTTCAAAAAAAAAATTTTTTTTTTTTAGATATATATTTATAATAACGTAATATTGACGGAACGCAAAAGACGGAACTCTGAAGCGCGGAAGTGCAGTGCCCGGACCGTCTGTGGCGTGTGCACATAACAGAGACGCGAAGGCTGAGCGCGAAATCCAAACACCCTCCTCGTTAAAAGCTGACGTGTGGAAATATTTTGGCTTCTATGAAGTTGAAGGGGGGAAGGAGCTGGACAAGAGCCACACTAGTTGTAAGCTTTGTAGAATAAAACTAAAATATTTCGGAAACACGACAAATATGTGAAGCCATATGACACGTTTCAACCCAGAGGAGGAAAAACACTCGGTTTTGTGCTGCCTTGTCGAAAAATGCTGACGTTACCCAAGCGCGAATCGATCACAGAGAATGTTGATTCATTCTCTATTGTTTCCATAATGGTGTAAATCTCACAATATTATGACATAGTTATTTCATTTAAATTAGGGTAAGTGTATGAGGAGCATATTTTGATATTTTAAATGAACTAGCAATTATCACATTTGATATAACAAGTAAAAATGACATTATTATATGAAATACAATTATAATAAAATTATTTTTTTCTTTTTATAATAAAAAGTTAAGTGTACAGTATACTGTACTGTTTTCATTTTTAAAACGGTGTGAAAAGTAAAAATTATCAAATATTCATCTTTGACCTGTCAAAGTTTCCTACAAGTCTCCACAGCAAGGATGCATAGATTTATGGGCGTGGTAAGCAGAAGGAAAATGAGTCTGCACATACGCATAACCAGTAAGTAGCACATCTCGATGGGTAGCATGAATCGTCAGAACACTGGTCGTTGTTATATTATTAATTTACTACAAGTATGCTGCTGGTTCAGGCACACATTTATTTTCCTGTTGGTTCTTTGCAATGTTAAAATATATTGTACGTTAATTCTTTATGGGTCATTACTTTGTACTTTTAAAGCAAAGTATTTATATTCACACACACACACACACACAAAAAAGATTCAGATAATCGCTTTAGCATCGAATCGCAGCCCTCTGAATCGTAATCGAATCGAATCGTGAGGTGCCTAGAGATTCCCACCCCTACTGCCAAGGTCTACCGAACCATTCTGGAGGGTATGGCATGTATATACAAATATATAAGAGAGGAAATATTTATTTATTTGTTTGTTTGTTTATTTATATAATTGAAGATCATGACAAGGTTTTAGGTTTTCCCCCTCTTCCTCATCTCACATGTTGAGTAATCTGGCCTATAAACCCCAGACCCCACCTAACCAGATTTCATTAATTCAGCTGCTCGTCATGAACAAGCCTCCATGATGAACAGGCCAGGAATGAAATGAAGGCTGTGGGACGCTCCAACTTGCGGTCAGTGAAGGAATTTCCTCGGCACTATCGCTCTCTCTGGAGTAGAGGTGTCAGACCGTGAGTTAACATGCTGTAGGATAAAAGAGAAACAGATACCAGGAAGCAGGTAAAAGCAGGAAGTTCATCTGTACATGGAAAAAAAAGAAAGGGAGTCGTTGCTGAATGGTCTCATAAATCTAGTTTGAACAGTTGAGTTTATTGCATAGTGCCTCAGCCCACCATGAAATGTAGATGTAATGCACCATTGTACTTTATCTCATTTCCTGCATCGCCTCTCTGTGGTTTAATTTGTCTATATTGTACTGAATCACATAAATGATGAGCCATTTAAGTCTAAATAATTCTTGCCAAGCTGACTGAACGTGATCTCCTCTGTTTGAATATAAATAAATATAATTTCTATACATTTCACCTTTAATTTGCTCTTTCTCTCTTTTCACTTTCATCATGGCAAGATGTTTAATTTCAAGATAGGGCTGGAAAATAGAAATGTTCATGAATATACATTTAATAAAATAATTTTTTGGGAAGCGCTTAATTATTTTTTTTAATCGACATTAATTTGCTATAAAGGACCATTAAACGCTTTTGTGTTGAATATCCAGCAAAAATGACTAAATTTAGCCTTACTGTGAGAAGATTTTGGTCAGCTCACATCCTTTGAAATTAAATCTCAGCACTTATTTGAAATAGAAATCTTTTGTAACATTATAAATGTCTTTACGTTTGCTTTTGAGCAATTTAATGCGTCTTAGGTAAATAAAAGTATTCATTTATTTAAAAAAAAAATCTTATACATCATTGCCAATAATATATATACATTTATTTCCTTAAGATTGACAAATTATGACTATATATGCTTTTTTCCAATGTTAATTAATATATACAGTTATGAAATACAATGCGCTGTTTTTGTTTTACCTTTATTTAATTTGTCCTTTACTAGGCCTAGAGGACAACTGAAGTAAAAAAGCCCCACTCTCCCCTGTGCTTGGCTACAGACATCGACTATTCAGTGTTTTATGACTTATTATACAGCTCTTCTTGTTTGTAATTTTTCACACAGAGCTTGGCAGCTGGTTTATTGGCTTTGCTGTTCGGTGTGACCGTGCAGAACATAATGACTTCAGATAGTGTCTGATGAAAGCGTATACAGAGCTGTGCTCAAGCTCTTATACATGAGACACTTATATTTATTAAACAATAAGCTGCAGGAGGTGAAGCGTTACAGTAGTTTTACCACGGCTGAGAGTGAGTTAGGCAGTAAAACCGCTGTAACGCATCGCCCCTTGTGGGAGGCAGCAGCAGCAACAGCAATATGAATTCATTAACCCAACCAGTGGATGATTCTCTGCATGACACGTATAAGCAAAGTCTTTTTCAAGGAAAGCCTATTGGCTTTTTGCTCCAGGTAGCCATTTTGGGCATTCAAGACTGGTCTTATCTACTTGAATGGGGAAACACTGAAATCTCAAAAACGACTTGCTAATCTCACATTTAAATAACAGATTTCAAATCCGCTACATTCTTACATGAAATGTTCCATACATTTTGTATCTTATGCTTAAATGGCAATAAAAAACTTTTTTTTCATGTTTGTCCAGCCAATGCGCATGTGCAGTCCTAAGCATGCAACTCACTGACTTTTTCTATGACATCTGGAAACTTCTAATAGAAGCTGCAGTGGTGCAATGACTTTACCAACTGACGATTGACTCTCTTATTTAGAAGATGGGACGAATTCCGTCATATTGTGTTGCATATTCTCCCATTCATAAGTAATATGAGTGCTCTGTGTTTGTATATCTAAAGCCTTTGGTATAAGATGTCCGTTTCTGCAGTACAGGTGTGGTGTGTATGTGGGCTTGTTTTAAGACTCATTTTAGAACTGCAACATTTTGATTATGCATATTACATGGCTTTCTGAAATACTTGATTCTGATTGGACCACTTAACTGCATAATTGACCGTTGCCAATGTTTTAATTTCAACTCAAATCAATATTTCATGTCCATGCGTTTATTTATTCATTAAGTTGCCGTGTAATAAGCTTAAAACTGTACAATTCTCCGGTTGTTATTGCAAAATAAACCGCTTTAGGGTGATACAAGACACTTTTTCTTCACATCACGGTTTGTTTTGCTGGATCACTGTACATTATCCCTGCATGTTTTGTTTATGGTTATCTTTATGCATATGTGCTCTTTGGTATCTCCTTGTGTTTTTGAGTCAGCGTAGCTTAGTTGCTCTGTGTTGTACAGCCGTCACTATCATGTGCTGCTTAACATCATCATTGGCTTTGGATGGAAGCCACTTTAAATAGAGATATCAAAGATGAGCCCTTCTGATGTGTGTCCGCCATGCAGCAGCATCACGTTATTCTTGAGCCCTGTGGGGTTTCAGATGTGCTGAGATTCTGAAAGCATGAAGCAGCAGCTTTTCACAATTGACCGGTTCATCCAAAGAGCACCTCGCTCAAGATCTGGGCTTCAGGGTTCCTCAGCACTTCAGTGTGTCTAAGATAAAGATGTTTCTTAAATCTGTCTGCAACATCATTTGCATGCTGAAATATTATAGCCCATTTAAAATCAACTATTAAAAAATGCACTATACTGTGCTTTCTTTATGCATGTTTTTGGTGTTTTCATGCAGAGTCATTATATCAAATAACATTTTATTAATTATATATATATATATATATATATATATATATATATATATATATATATATATATATATATATAATCCGTAATTGTTGAAAGTGCAAAAGATTGGAATAGGTTACTAGGCTTGATTTTCTTTATGCAAAATATAACAGTATTTAACATTTTATATAATTAAAATGTTGTCAACGCCTCCCCCCCCCCGCTTTAGATTTTACATCGAAGGCATTATAAGCTATTTATTATGCTTTTCTTTGTTTTGGTCTGGTTGCAATGCTGCTTTTAAATCCACACCAGGCACAAATTTATTTTCTTTATTTATTTTCTAATAACTGGACAATGTTGGCCATCACAAAGCAGGTTGCTACTGTTCTCCCTCTACTTCCTGTCCTACTTTTTCAGTTCAATCCTAGCCTTGTGTTGATATGGAATTTCCTCTATTCATAAGTCAGACTCTCCAAAGTTGTGCTTTTTCATTTTCTTTTTTAACGCCATCTCCCTTTACTCCCACAGTCTATTAGATTTAATGTTCCCTCTGCAGCGTCTGCTACTGCCAGAGTCGGAAATCTGACTTTGTAGGGGTACGGCTTACTGCACCATCCCACCAAGGAACCGGGCTGGTTATTGCAAATTGAAGAGCTTTGTAACTCAATTACCCAAAGACAAAAGTGCCAGCCTCAGTACACATTCTGTCAGCGGACAGGCAGTTTTCTTTGTATTATAGTCATTTGGAAATGGATTGTAATAGTACATTTGCTTCAAACACAATTTCACTAGGCGCAGAATGAAAAGCTTTCATAATAAAGTAATGCAAAGGAAAATCGAACAAAGAGACGAACGAGTCTGCGACTGAATAGATGAGGTCTTGAGTTTAAGTGGCCGGATGCAACTAGACGTCAGGACAGCCTTTGCCAATAATGCTGGTTTAACTTCACCACTCTAACCCCCAGTTTCACAGATGAGGCTTAAGCCTAGTCCCAGATTAAAATGCATGTTTGAACTGTTTTAACTGAAAGCAACTTGCACTGACATCTCTTAAAATATGTCAGTGGCAATGTTTTGTCTCAAGATGCACAAAAGCAATGTTTTTTTCTAAGGCATGTTTGTAAAAGCTACTTAGATGTATTAATTGAACTAAGGCCTAATTTCAGGTTGAGTGGTCTGAATTGTCCCTGGCTGCACTTTGGCCAAGGGGTATAATAGTTTCGGTGTGTGTGTATTAGGGCTGAACGATTATGGAAAATAATCTAATTGCGATTTTTTTAACCAATATTGCGATTGTGATTTAATATGCGATTACTTTAAGTTCTTTACCTTCTGTATTAGTCGACAAAGACAAGCGATAAATCATTGTACAGTAGGGATGGGAATCTTTAGGCAGCTCATGATCCGATCTAATTTTTTTCTTATTACTTAATCTTAATAACACTTAAAATATGTATTTAATTACACGTGTAAATATACATACTTTAAATATATATATATATATATATATATATATATATATATATATATATATATATATATATATATATAAACACATTTAATTAAACTAATTACATGTTAAGAATTTTAAATGGGCTATAAACTAATATAGCTTCAAAATATAAAAGCTAGTAAATAAAGAGGAACAAAAAAAAAAAAAAACATTACAAGCAATAAACAAAGAGTGCTTTCAGTATTTAAAAGTAGGCTGTCTGAACGTTTTCCATTCAAGAGCTGGAGTGATTTTCCCCTTATACGATAAGCTGCATTCACACTAATGCACATATCTCTTTTGAAATTGTAAATGTGGTTTGTCCTGTTGGTTTAAGATATAACTGACCGTGTTTACATTAATTTCGCGTCAAAAGCATTTTGAGATGCAAGTACATTTAACCAATGAGTCGCTCACAGCCGCATGCACGAGCGCTCTTCACAAAGCGCGCGCAAGTATTTTAAAATGAAAGCAGCTTTCTCTGTGATTTTCATATTTTTAATATATAAGCCAACTGCATTCCAAAAGACATAAATAATGCCTTTGTGGAGCATTTGTAAGGAAAATTCTGGCGGCCAAGACCGCGCGCACTGCAAGAGTAACATCAAAGCAGCAAAACCTGTGCAATGAAGCCCGCGACTGTCCCTGTAATTCGCTTAAACCCCGAACTTTATGAAAGCTTATTTTTCGGAAGGTTCGAGGGGTGTCGTGTGTGTGTGTGTGTTTGAGAGAGAGAGAGAGAGAGAGAGAGAAATTAGAAGCAAGCAGAATACGGTTGTTTCTAAAGCACTCGCAGCGTCATCACGCATCTGTGTTTAAAATCTAAACTCAGACTCGATTCTGAAATTCTCTGAATCGATCCAGAATTGTTGGATAGAGAATAAATATCACATACATAAAAAATAAACTGTTCTTTCCTGTATGCCAGACCTATGCGTAGCGTGCCAAGTTGATGCTTGATCTGCAGACTGCTTTTCTCTCTCGTGTCACGTGACTAGTGTAATCGCAGCTTTTGCGATTACAAAATCGCATGTCATCATATCGCGATATTATCGCAAATGCAATTAATCGTTCAGCCCTAGTGTGTATAATAGTTTCAGTGTGTGTGTGTGTGTGTGTGTGTGTGACTGCTATTGAGTAGCCGGTGTGCAGCGTGGCATCTGTTAGAGTCACTTCAGGAGGCTCTTCTCCGTGCTGTCTTATCTCCACTGATAGCTTCCGTATTGTATTCACTGTATTCTCTTGATAAGCGCCATTGAACAAGATAAGGGCTTGATTGATTTGTTTTCCTATCCATCGAACACCAATCTGGCAAGTTTTAATGTCAGAACTGTTTCACAAAGGCATCTGCTTTATTTTGTCTGGTCTCTAGCATCTTCAGATCAAGATTTAAACATTAAAACCTTTTTTGTGATAAAGTAATGCCAAGAAATACTGAATTTAATAGATGTAGGCTGTATGAATAAAACCTTTCATCATAGTATGAGTAGTTTTGTTTATTTTTGCTGGAAAATAAATGCGGCGATGGGGGGGTTGACTATCTCATGACTTAGATAGTCATGTTGTAATGCTTATATTTGGATGGTCTAGTCATGAATTAAATAGAAATTAAAGATGCTTCATCTTTTTTTTTTCAGGTTATTTTTCTCCTTTTTTTGTAACTGGATGTACGCAAACCAAAAGATTATTCAAAATAAATGAATTTGGCATCAGTGCAAAAATAACTTCTAGTTATGTAATGCTTGATCCTCCAAACAATTGATTTATTAAAAGATAATAAAAGATTTATTTCTTTTATTGATTTATTGTGTTGAACGTGCCTGTCATCCATATGCTGACCTAAAAGTCTGCTTCCTTATGATCATCGATAACTGTCATGCATAGTTTCTGGGAAGAGAAAGGCCTTTTATTGTGGCTTTTAAATAGAAATCAGAGGGGGGAAACACCCGTCTTGGATTCCTGTCATCACAACACTTATGACGGGAACTGGAGCCGTTTTCATATGACTGGTGATGACTGACTCGACCTTAATCCAATGGTCACATGCGCTTATGCATCTAGATGGTCTGTTTTGGTTACAGTACAATAAATCTGTATTAAATAAATATGATTTTGACGAAAGACGTTTGGATGCGAGTACTTGCTCAATGCTCAGTGTTTTAAAACCTCCTGACGTTCAACATCTTCCCCACTGAGTGTCAACCAGACCGTACAGTCTTTCTAAAATATCTCTGAATAACATCCCATGATGCTTTCCTGAGCTCCAGCGTCCGTGTTTGTCTTTAGCCTAAGTCGAGGCCGGTTTCCCCTGCTTAACCACAGCAGTCAAGGAAGGTCAAAGAGCCTTCTCACACACCATCACTGAAATCTCAGTGGTAGCCAGATTTGATTATTCTCCGAGTACCTCAGCAGATGTTAATGAGGAGACCTTGACAGGTTGCCTGCGCTCACAGAATCCATACCTATTAACGTCCCACTCCGCTGCTCTTTCTTCTCTGCGTGGAGCCGTTCAGCTGACAGGTGTTGGATGAGGCCATCAATTATCAGAGCTGAATATCTGTGTCAAGCTCAATGAATCGATCCAATAAAGGGGGCAATGACAGAAGCGTCCACCTCTGCTCACCCTTCATCATCTGCTGAGACCGTCCTTTGTGACAGACTCCCGCGGCCTGTCGACGGGGCCGATTCTTGGCCCGAGTCGTCCGATTCAAGGGCATTGATGGACAAATTGTTGGCTTTTTATTAAAACTGGTTACTGAGGGACGTTTGAGGTGAACGAATTTCTTATGGTTTCACCTGTTGTTCCATTATGGCTGATGTTAAATTAAATGTAAAAGATAAATATTTTTATATTTTTAATAATATAAAATTTGTTTATTTACCATTTCATAGGTACGATTACATTTTATTTTAGTCATTTATTATTATTTTAATAGAATTTTTGTGTGTTACTTGGTATTTCATAGTAGTTACGGTACAATTTATTTATTTTTCTATTTTAATAATAATAATTTAGTATGTTTAGAATTTCATAGATATGATTTATTTTTATATGTATTTTATTTGTTATTATTTTAATAGAAATACTGTTATTTCATAGAAACTATTCCATTTCATTTATTTCATTATTTATTGTTATTATTTTAATAATAGAAATGTAGTATGTTATTTGGTATTTCATAGGTACGATTATATTTATTTGTTTGTTTTACATGGTAAAAAAAAATATTTAAATGGCTAAATGTCATTTTCATTTAGTCTAATATACTTTATATTATAATTTTAAGTACATTGAAAAGAATGGCAAGTTAAATCTAACAAATGACTGTGTAAACATTGGATAGATTGGGATTTATTTATGAAAGCCATCGCTATTTATTTTGTGAAATTAGTGTTTTCCTGCAGAAAGCTTTTGGTAAACAGAATTTTGTTTAAAAGGGATGTTTATATACGTTTTCTATTAATCACGACAGCAGTAATTCAGTTATTCGATTTAAAAATACGTTTTTGCATCATACAAATTGCATTCAGTGTCTTTTTTATATCGTTAACCAATTTGCATAAGTATTTTCTGTGACCACGTCACTTTCTAGCCAAATGCATGGCTGCTTCTTTGCTGATGAGACCCGATGACCTCCAAAACCAGACGGGCGATACTTTGGCATGTCCTCACGGTTTCATTCCACACTCCCTCTCTCTTTCTGGTTCAAGGACATTTCTTGTTCTCAGTCAACAAGCCTTTTTCACAGTGATGCAGAGGAAGCTGCTTCATTTGCGTCATTGTGTGTGTTGCATAATGATGATTTTGAATGTGGCATTATGAAGTGTTTTTATGCAACGTTCCTGAACGCAAGAGAAAGCGTGCCAGTTCAGGCCCAGACCAAAAACATTGATCATACAGAGACAGGAGTGGTGAAATCCCCATTATTCACGTCCTCTCGCAAGCAGCCTGCAACCCGACTTGCAGAATTGAGATGAGAATGTCAAGAGAAAAGTGCTGGAAGTGGGAGTAAACACTACTCTACTCTACTCTGAGACAATTTTATTATGTTAAGAGTAGCCTATATTAAGAGTTAATATTGTTAGATTCATTTTTAATTTGAGCGGTTTAACTTCAACAACATCTTCCCTTCACTTAGATTTACATGATAGTAATGTATTTTGTATGCATGATTACATTTTGTTTTTGTTTTGTTAACTGAACTATTTTTTTTTATTTTAGTGTTCTTGTGGAATAATATTTTTCTAATTTTATTTATTATTATTTTATTAAAAGACATTTATTATGTCAGTTAGAATTTCATGATTATTTGCATAGAAATGTATTATTTCATAAGTATGATAACATTTTATTTATTTGTTTATTTTGCATAGTAAGATGTCTTTTGACTAACATTTATCTTAAATTTTAACCTTTTTTATTTTGTACTTTTCGGTAAATGGAGAATACACTAAGTTGCACTACAAGTGTCGTGTGTGTGTAGCTGTTCGCCTCAATTTCTTACGACATGCTTTTCGAAAATGACAGTTAGAAGGAGGCTTTGGCCATGATTATATTACTATTTTTTTGTTTAGCCTACATAAATAATACACAAATACATTCTGTTCAAAGCTGATGAAAAAAGACATTTCATTATTGAGTAGTTACCTACATTTGTTAAGATTTTAATAAAAAGGTGGCAATGGAAAACAGTTCTACACGTAGTATTACCCTCCCTCTAACAACCTTGCATTCATCCACAGTAAGACCGTGATGTTTTTCGGTCTTGCTCAGATCTGAACATTTATAGATTTTATTCATTTTTCAATCCGTAGATACTTTGTATCTGCAGTATCTTCCCTGACAGATATTTCAGAGAAGTAAAGTGCTCAGCCATCAAATCAGATTTGACACGTGTTTAACATCAGGAGTAATCGCTTCCCATTCAATAGTGGAAAGCATTACCTTTGTTTTACTTCACAGTGCTTGAGTTAACAACTCTGGCAAATGTTCCAGCTCAATTGGACGATTTTATTTTTTTTGCCTGGGATCGGGGACGAGCTCTACGTTGCTGCGTCACACATATATGACTTTGATTCTGCTTGTGTTTCATGCTGACTGAGCTGTGAAGTTGCTTATTCATCAGCAGATAAATCCTAGTGTAGTCCCACTGGCTCTGGCATGTTTAAGACCCTCTCCGGTCAGACGCACTCACAGGCTGATTAATTGCATCACAGGACCAACATTGCCACGCATCACTGCCTGGTCATTTGCTCTACTTACAATATGAGACGGACTCTCTGGAAATTATATTAACATGCAAAAAAAGAGAAATGCAGAGATAAAAAAAGGGGCTGTTTGAAATCAATTTTGCCTTAAAGAAGAAAAATAAGACTTATTTCAGTTAACGTTTATTTTATTTAAGTAACAAAAATGTTTTTTATGGTTCTGGTTTAAGTTACCTATAATAACCCTGTTATTGGTAAACAAGCCAAAAATACAGTGTTGTAATACACTGTAATCTAACTGTAATACAGTGTGCATTCTTGAATGTCAAAATCACAAACAGTGATTGTGCATATTTGATTTTAAATGACGAAGCTCCTTAAATGAAGTTAGCCTTTGCAAAAGAGGAGAAATAAGTCACATTATCTTACCAGCTGCAATTTAAAACCAGCAAGCAGAACGCGTCGTATTACTCTGTTATCAGAGCTGTACTAGTTCAGATGGATTGAATTTGAGCTGTAATCTTGCATCACATGCTCCAGTGGCAGGATGTGCTTCTCCATGTCAGATTTCACTTGCCGTCCATTCCCACACTAATTACCATTCCGGAACAAATCTTTGAGTCACCCAACACTCGGGAGCGGTGGTCTGTCATAACAGATCTGCCGTGGAGCCTGTGGAGAGTACAGGACCATGGGAATTAGCTGTATATCAAAATCAATCAATGCTGTTAAAGAAATAAATGGAAAATGTTAAAGTCTGCATGAAAACCCTTTAACAACACATAACAAAACATTTTACTTCCATAACCTGATGCATTTCAAACAAGATATTCAACTAAATTATTTATTAAGAATGTAAATGGGGTCAATTTTGATTTCATGTTGACACTAACATTGGCTCCCATGCCAAAAAATACTCCCAGTGTGTTTAGAGGGGAAACTGAGCGTACTGACCTTTTGCAGGATAAGTCAAACATTTGTCTGTGTTTAGATGTAGCATCTCTGAGCTGCTTTACACTGATCCTGTTGTCTTCATACCACCGGCAGCGCGGAGTGTCAGATTAGGTTTAGATATATAGGACTTTAGATATATGGACGCCGCAATATTACTTATGAATGGGAGAAAGTGCAACGCACAATATGGCGGAATAATCCCCGCCTTCTAAATAAAAGAGCCAATCACTGATTGGTCAAGTCAGCTGCTGTTAAAAGCTCTGGTTGCTATAGAAACAAACAGTGTTCTGAGACATGCACTTAGGACTGCACATGCACATTGGCTGAAATTGTCCCTGAAAAATTCGTTTTTTTTGTAATGTTTTGAGCGTTTAGAACTTAATTCATTAGGGATTTCAAATATGAAATTTAATCGAAAGCTTGGTAAATGGCTGGGGAGAATTGAATGTCCCCCCATTCAAAGAGATAGGAGCTGTACTTGCATGTTTGATTATATATTCAATTCATTTATTTACAGTATTTATTTATTGGCTCTTTCTTTGTATAGCTCAAATTATTATTATTCTCATATGCAAAGCATTTCTTTTGGTTTAAAGGAATAATTCACATGAGAGCGCGTACATGTACATTTCAATTGTTTGGATGAGCTGTTCCTTTCTAAGGTTTTTTTTTTTTTTCATACAAACTCTCTCGCTTTAGCTTCCTGTTATAGGCAGTAATGGAAACCCATCGTGCCCTGACAAAAAACAGGCTGATGCTGTCATATGCCTGTGTGGATTTATCTGTGGGAATGAAGTGATTGTGTCTGATTGTAATGTATTTGTTTAGGCTCGAGGACGTCGTATGACAGTCCTATCACTGCAATGGCACATTTGCTCCATGGCATGCTGCGATTGCAGCTTGAGTTCATTTCTCTGGCATCCTCAATTGCAGGGACATGTCTGCTATCTGAATGTCAGCGTAGTCTAAATGTTTTCATTTGTGTCAACTGAAGTACATTGAGCTGCAGATGGGAAACACTTTCTAGAGTATTGTGAAAAAAAGTAAATCCATCTCATGACCTAATTGGTGGTGTGTTTTTAGCAGTTGTAAAGTATTGTACAACCTAGCAACCATTCAGAATACCCTAGCAACCACATGATATGTAAAACCCCCTCAGAACACCGTAGCATGGCAACCACTGACATTTTCTTTAGAAAATGTAGAAATGTAGTACCTATCATACTCTTTTTATAGCCCTCACTCATGAAAAACCTGGAAATTCAAGTTTTAAATACAAGTTTTGAATTTTAAATATTTGGAAATCACTTTTCAGGCCTAGAAAAACCACAAAGTCATTGAAATTTCTGTAGTGAATATGCATTCTTATTGTCTATAAACTGCTCTTTGAGGGCAATATTATCCAGTATTTTTTTTTTATTTTCCAATAATCCATGTGGAAAAGTTATGGAAATTCGTTGGTCAAAAGGTTTGGGAACCATCTATAATAAAGATGCTCTGTGTGTGGTTTTGGGTGAGCGCATCTGCTCAAAGACTAAATGTAAGTGGTTGCTTTCGGGCAAAGAGACGCTCTTGTAATTTTGTTAACAACACTGATTTGCCTTGTCTTGGCATGCGAGGACCAATTTTGAGTTTAAACTGAACTTTAGTTCCTTTTCAAGTTTTACTTTGCTCTGTTTGACCACACCTCGAATTCTGCTTCTATTTCTAGATGCCACACAATGTTATTTAACTCCAAACATTAATGAATGGCTTCATCACATCAATAACCGTCATGGAATTTTTATGAGTCTTAAGAAGTGCCTTAAGAATAAATAAGTGACCCAAAGTTGGGATAATTACAGGGTGGCTAATAATGAAGTTTTCCAACAGTCCTGACTACTGCTGAGTAACGTTCTCTGGCTCTTCAGATTTCTCAGGTCACTCTAACCTTCTTATTGGCACCATGTTCCTCTCACACCCTTTTAACCCTTTCAACCAGAGCCAGCAGAGCAGGCGTTAGGAGCGCCTGGTTTTGCCTTCAATGATTACAGGTTATTACTTGGTCTACAAATAATTAGACAGACTTGTAGGATATTGTAGAGGAGAACGTAACTAGTTTTGAGTTGTTGTTGTCTTTGTGGTATCATTTTCTACCAGCTTTATGACACAATACACGCAATATAATGACAGCTATTGATTAAATGAAAGTAGCACTTACAAAATTGTTATTTATCTCAAAATGGACAATTATCAACTGCTCTATCATTACTAACAGTAGGGGTGGGCAATATGACCAAATTCTTATCTCACAATATGAGAAATTTTATTTCACAATAACGATATATCACACAATATAGTTATGTGTTATTTGATCTCATTTCTGTTATTAAAAATAAGAAAAATGAAGCAAATTACAAACAATAGGACAAAAACAATATAACAAAATATAATTTGAATTTAAGTTTTTCAGGTACAATAGGTTTATTTACCATGTAGTAAGAATTAGTACAGTTATTAGTAAAATATTGCATGGTCTTCACTGTATGAATTAAATATAAATGTATTCTTATTAAAGCTAAAAAAAATTCAGTCAAGAGCAGCAAGTTATTTTTTCTTTGTTGTTTTATTGTTTGATTCACATTAATGAAACAGAGCAGAACAGTAGCTGCTGCCACTTTAAGACCAAATGCACAGATCCAAGGAGTTCCTTTTCGGGATATAATTGCACTTATAACTATTTTTAATATCAAGCACCTCCCGCGCTTTATATTCTCATTCATGTATTTAATCACTCTGAAGTGTCAATAGTGCTATATATTCTTATTTATGTGGTTAATTTTAATAAGAGTATAGTTGTAACTCTGTAAGACTAAATACAATTTTACCCTTTAGAAATTAGGTTGTTACATTTTTACGGATGTTACTGTTTGTGTGGTGCTACCAAAAGTCTTAAATGTTAGTCTGGAGCCCTAAATGAAGGAGAAGGTTTGTCCCCAGCTGTTGAATCAACATTGAATCTGGCCCCCTTTAAAAAGTTTGGACACCCCTAAATAACAGCAAATCTTTTTTTATTTCATTATTATTATTATTTAATATTACTTTAATTGTATATGATAAAATATGTATTATTTTAGTTTAAAACATTTTTTTCTATATTATTATTATTATTATTTGCCCTTGTATATACGTATACGAACCACTTTACAGGACTGCCATAGAAATGGGTCAGTCGGGTCTTGTGACTCTGTGCTAGTGATAGTAACACCTTCCAAAATCCTCAGACAAGACTTGTTCTGTAATTCTACCCATGTCACGGTATTGCTTTTGATGCCATGATTGGTCTGGTGGCCACTTTTTTCTTCTCTGTGTCTGTCTCACTTTCCTTCTCCTGTGTCTTAAGGTAGACTTGCTTGTTTGCATTTCAGTTTGGCCCTTTAATTGGAAAATAAGGTACAAGAGGCCTCTCTCAAAACACATTGTGCCTTTTCTTGTTTTTATTTTTTCAAGTTTTTAATGATATGTCTTTTGCATCATTGCACAGTTAAGCTATTATGACGTTGAGACATTTATATGTTAATACCCATGGGATTAATACTCATTTTCTCTTTTTTCCAGATGCAGCAGCTGTTCTATGAGAATTACGAGCCAAACAAGAAAGGGTACATCCGTGATCTCCACAACAGCAAGATCCACCGGGCCATAACCCTTCACCCCAACAAGAATCCTCCATACCAGTATCGCCTACACAGCTACATATTGAGCCGAAAGATCGCTGAGCTGCGCCACCGCACCATCCAGCTTCACCGCGAGATTGTGCAGATGAGCCGCTACAGCAACACTGAGGTGCACAAGGAAGACCTCCAATTGGGCATGCCTCCTTCATTCATGCGCTTTCATCCCCACCAACGCGAGGAGGTGCTAGAATGGGAGTTCCTCACGGGCAAGTACATTTTCTCATCCTCGGACGGTCAGCCTCCACGTCGAGGCATTGACTCCTCACAGAAGATGGCGCTGGACGACATCATCATGCAGGTAATGGAGATGATTAACGCCAATGCCAAGACGCGAGGTAGAGTCATTGACTTCAAAGAGATCCAGTATGGATACCGAAGGGTTAACCCCATGTACGGGGCAGAGTACGTACTGGATTTGCTGCTGCTGTACAAGAAGCACAAGGGGAAGACCATGACGGTGCCTGTGAGGAGGCACGCTTATCTTCAGCAGACCTTCAGCAAAATTCAGTTCCTGGAAGATGAGGAGATGGATGCCCGAGTGCTGGCTGCTAGGATCAACCAGGACTCAGACTCGCTGTCATTCTTGTCCAACTCTCTCAAGATGCTTGTCCCTTTCAAGCTGAGCGGCCCAGGCGTAGAACAGCACGAACCCAAAGAGAAGAAGATCAACATCCTTGTGCCGCTGGCGGGACGCTACGAAATCTTTGTGCGCTTCATGGCCAACTTTGAGAAGATCTGCCTCATTCCCAACCAGAATGTCAAGTTGCTGATTCTTCTTTTCACTACAGACAACAACACGGAGCGCATTAAGCAGATCGAGCTCATGAGAGAGTATCACATGAAGTATCCAAAAGCCGATATGGAGATCAAGCCAGTTTCTGGCCCTTTCTCTCGTGCTCTGGCCCTGGAGGTCGGCTCGGCCCACTTTACCAATGATTCCTTACTCTTCTACTGTGACGTGGACTTACTGTTTACTCCCGACTTCTTGACTAGATGTCGTGGGAACACCATACTTGGGGAACAGACATACTTTCCCATCATCTTTAGCCAGTACGACCCAAAGGTTGTCTACGCGGGCAAGGTGCCCAGCGACAACCACTACGTGTTCACATCCAAAACGGGCTTATGGAGACACTACGGTTTTGGGATCGTCTGTGTCTACAAAGGAGACTTGGTCAAAGCAGGTGGCTTTGACGTCTCAATCCAAGGTTGGGGACTGGAGGACGTGGACCTCTTTAACAAATTCGTCCAGTCCGGGATCAAGCTGTTCCGCAGCACTGACACTGGCATCGTGCACGTCCACCACCCTGTGGTTTGCGACCCCAACCTAGATCCCAAGCAGTACAAAATGTGCCTGGGCTCCAAAGCATCCTCACACGGCTCCACGCAGCACCTTGCCGAGCTGTGGTTGGAGAAGAACAACCACAGCTTCCAAAAGATCTCAAACTCTAATAACGAATCAATGAGGACAGAATAAACCCTGCAAGCGCACACCCATCTGTCTTCCTCTTTATGGTGTTTTTAACTACCTTATTTATTTTTTACAGAAAAGACTTCTGTGGATATATTTTGAAATAACTTGTTTTGTAAACTGTACAGGAGCAGGAAGACACCTTCAGACTCAATCTTTTTTTAGCAGCATTACCGATTGTTAAAATAAGGAACAATGACGTAAGGGGAGCAACAACGAGAGATCTATTTTACGAATTTAATACTGAGCATTATATTTATGGCACCTCACGGACAGACTGCTGTGTACCTCACCGGAAAATGTGTCGCAATGGAGTTGGAGGAGTTTGGTCATGGACATGTGGTGTCGGGCGAATGGTAAATGTTTATTTGTGAATGTTTACAGAGAGCTTTGAACAAGTGATTGATACTTGGGAAAGGGGATCTATAAAATAACAATCTTAATTGTGACAATTAAGGGCCATTGATCAAAAGTTTCATTTTTTTCTTTTTCTTTCATTTTTTCAATTTATTTGTCTGGGTGGGATCCATAATAACACTGTTTTGTTTCCATTGATTTTGATTTATTTTATTGACTTCTGTGAATGAAACTGCTGGATGTAGATCTTTCCAACTCATTCCCACTGTCTAATTTATTGAACGTTCAGTCTCGTATGATATCGGACTGAGGTTGTGTACATTAGAGATTGTATAACCGTCTGTCATGGACAGTGTTTTCGTTCCTGTACGCTTTCCTCTCTATCTCGAATTACTTTGATTACCAAAGACTTTTTTGCACAGTTGCTGTAGGTGATAATTGTTTCGAGCGTGCTTGTGTATGTGTGTTTGCGTGTATGTGTCTGTCCGAACACAAGGAGGTGAAGCAGGAAAAACACATAATTGTACTATAGGATGCAGGTACCAATGACCAGATTTCTATTCTGCACAGCTCTATGAAAGTATGTCGACAACTAGCCACTCAACAAAAGTGATAAACTATTTTTTCATTTAATTTGATCCGAGTTTGTTTGCTCCTGTTCGTTATTAATTTATTTTATACAGTTGCATACAGGCCATTCTCTTGTGATCGAGCCATGCACTCCACAGGGAAATCGGCCTAAACCGCCGCCTCGCCTTCTGATGTGAGGACCAATCTCCCACAGTAGTCGTTTCTATTTTTTTCTTCTTCTTTGGGGAGTTTTCATACTTCAGTTCTCTGTTAGCCTCCATACAATTGGGACAAATGTTTTATATTTAATAAAATGTTTATCAAAATTGTGTTGCATGATGTTTTGAATTCTCAACCAAAATTAACCATGCCTTTAGGTTTCAGCCCAATTTGTTTGCCTTTAAAAGTTGTTTCACTGCATTTGGAAGCTCTAATAAGCAGCTTTAAAAGGAATGTTGCAGATTCAAAACCAGTTGAGATCTATCAGCAGCATCTGTGGTGTGTTGTCAATAACCCAAAAACAAACAGATGCACAATGGATGTCTTTGTGGCAAGAAAATTAGGTAGGTTTCAACGTAATTTATTTTTGTATTCTATCTGAATCATCCTTTTTGCAGTGAAACGACTCTTCAAGGACTATGAACATTTAATGCATTTAGCAGATGCTTTTATCCACAGTGACAAGAACAAAAATTTTGTAATTTTCTCCATGTAAACAGTCCCTTACTGGTAATCATTTCCAATATCTTGCAAAATGTTCCATGTTTTCTGGCTTTATGTCATCATGACAGGAAAGAACAATTGAATTTGTTGATAAAACAATGTTTTCAATAGCTTAAAGTGGCCATATGCCCTTTTCAAAATATTGATTTTGGTTTTGGGGTATAGGTTTTCATGCTTGAATGTTTAACAATTTTACATTGTCCCAGTCGGTCTGTATATATTTATTTATTTGTTTGTTTGTTTAAAAGTAACTTGCCAAGTTGTGATCAGGTAGTAGAGTTCCAAAAAGAGGAATGGATGGTGGCCGGCAAACATTCCAGGTAATTAAATGAGGCCCCAAAACTGCAGTGGGCAACAAGCATCACCTTCATGAAACGCCTGAATCGATTTACCTTTTCTGCTGTTGACGGTTACTCAATTTAAAACAAATAAGCTATACCTTCTTTTTCTCCATGCCACAAAATCAATAGTAGATCTTATTCTGTTCTGTATGGGTTTTGTTTTAAAACCTTGTGAGCTCTCTATGTATTCTGCATTTTAGTACATCATGGTTGCTCAGACACAAAAACCTGTTCCAAAACAACGATTGTATTGTTATAAAATCATGTCTTTGGTCAAAATTTACATTTCATGTATCCTTAACAGAGAACATTTTCCCAATCCAAAAACAGTTAATGGGAAAAAATCAATGCAAGACAGCAGATGAACTGAGAGGAATGTTGAGTATAAATGATAAATATTTTAATACTTTTTATGGTTGATACTCTAACTCTTCATTTATCGCTCATTAAGTTAGTGACATGCTAACTTTGAACTCTGTAACTTGAAACTGTTTGGTCTTTATTTTGAGGACCGAAATGGTCTCTCGTGTCGTTTTTAGTTCAGGTTCATGGAGCCTCTGTAGGTAGCAGGAAGCTCACTAGGTTTTGGAACAGAGCCCATTCTCAGATGTTCCTATCTGAGAGTGGATTCTAATATACTTTGTGGTTTTCCTTTTTTTTTCTGATGAAGTTTGAGTCACAGCACTTCTTCAGTCCTGTGCGATTGTGCACCTTTTATATCCGACTGTGATTCAGCAGATATTCCAGTGAGCTACCTGTATTTTGTTTGACCCACTGATCCTGATATTCCTCCTCCAGTGGTCCGTTTCACACATGAGGAATGTTATTTTAAAGGTGTGTGTTTGTGGAATGAGCAGGTTTAGTGGTTTTGCTTGAGAAACTGAGTGGCGTTCTTGTCTGTACTTGAATATTTGTGGGTTTTTGAACCAAGTAAACCATGCTCATTTAAATAGATTTATTTTCTTTCTCAACATTTGGCTAAAACAAACACAGTAATACCATATTGAGGATAAAATGTCTTTTGTCATTTATAAGGTTAATAAAGTGCTGATTACTGATATTAAATATCAGTGCTGTTATATATTGTTAGACTTGTTTTAATAAAGAAATAAGCCTCCTGAGAAGCCATGCATTAGTCATTTTACCATGATGCATGACGCAAAAGTGTTACTTTTTTTTATTGTTAACGCAAATATCTAATCAGCCAATCACACGGCAGCAACTCAATGCAATTAAGCATTTAGACGATCTGCTGTGGTTCAAACTGAACATCAAAATGGGGAAGAAATGTGATTTAAGTGACTTTTAAAGTAGCATAGTTGTCAGTGCCAGACAGGCTAATCTACTGGGATTTTCATGCACAACCATCTCTAGGGTTTACAGAGAATGGTCAGAAAAAGGGAAAAAATTTCCAGTGAGTGGTAGTTCTGTGGGTGAAAATGCCTTGCTGATGCCAGAGGTCAGAGAAGAATGCCAGACTGTTTCGAGCTGATAGAAAGGCAACAGTAACTCAAATAACCTCTTTTTACAACCGAGGTCTGCAGAAGAGCATCTCTGAAAGCACAACACGTCAAACCTTGAAGCAGATGGACTACTACAGCAGCAGATCATCACACCTGATGCCACTCCTGTTAGATAAGAACAGGGAACTAAGGATCAAAATTTGCATGGGCTCACCAAAATTGGAAAATAGAAGTTAATGAGACCTGCTGCAACATTCAGATGGTAAGGTCAGGATTTTCTCTGTGCGAATAATGAGCCAATCAGAATTGAGTATTCTGTTTGGTTACATTTTTGATAACCACAGTGGGTTTTATCTTATAAACAACCATTCAATAGGTACATCTTCAACCACAGCCCATCAAACCTCCTGTAAAAGAGTCTTTCTAGGCACATCTTGCTGTTTAAAGAGCTGATACGCTTTAGATTTCATGGAACAAACTACTCCTTTGTAAATAAGTTTGTTTCTCATAGCAGTTGATGTGTTTATTGATATGATGGAAACAAACATGCCAGGACTAAAACTGAATTCCTTCTTTGTTAGGTTGCCATCTCCAACAGGCCTTTAATTAAGCGTTTTTTTTTTTTTTTTTTTTTTTTTTTTTGCATGAACATGAATTTGCAATATTATGTTGTTCATATTCCGGTCCTGAAGTTTGCTGACCAGTGTGAAACTGAATGGTTTAATGTGCTTTAGATCTGATCTCACAAGCCAAAGGATCAGAAACCAAATTAATAATCGTGGCTGGATCTTGTTAAGTCTTGGTTGAACAGCATGCAATTGGTTTTAATATGAAACAGTGCTGTGTCATCACCTGGCTTTCAAAAAGACCAAATATTAACCAGCCATGATTTTTTCCTGGCATGTTGCTGCCAGTCTTTGGCAAGACTGTCTGGCTTGACTTACCATACAGATTTCTGATATGAGGAGGATGTGTTTAGAAGAACAACTTAACGGCTAAATTACTAGTTTCGACACAACTGGTTCTGATCTGTATCAAACAAAGACTTTTATTTCTTTGCTGGCTTTTGAGGATGATGTGGCCAAATAGTTAAACATCCTAGAAAGATTCAGTGAAAATTGACAAATGGTCCTCACACAAAACTATCATGTCTTCACTCTTAAAAATAAAAGTTTTAAAAAGGTTTTCGTTGCAGTGATAGAAGAACCATTTTTGGTTCCCCAAAGAACCTTTCATGTTTTCTTACTACGGAGAACATTTTGAGGATTAGAAAGATTCCATGGATTTATAGGTTCTTGGAACCATAAAGAACTTTTATTTTTGTCAAGAGTGTTCATAAAATTTGAGAATCCTTAGATGGACTGTGTTATAAGTTAAATTGAAAAACCTTTAGATAATATTTTCAGATAAATTAGTAATAGTTGGTGTTCATTCACAGGCTTTCAGTTCAACATTACGATAAAATCTGCTCATTCACAGATCATCAATCAAGTTTGTTTAGATTCAAACATGACCTAAAGTAGCCTACTGATAACTGAGTACGCTGTTAACTCTGTAATTATTAGTTAATTTATTTCCACCACTTTCAACCATTCAGTTTGGCTGTTTGCAAACATAAGACACTGGTTATTATCACATTGAGAGGATAATGATCCAGCACGAAGGAGGCATTAACGTGACTCTTGCTTTCATCTCACGTTCCTCCCTTACATTTAAGTGTGGGTATCTGCAGGTTAGAGTAGTTGGCGTGCTAAAAGGCAGTGGATATTACGAAAGGTCTTTACAATTGGTTGTGAAAGCTGCCTGTTAGGATGTGGGGTAGGGTTAGCGGTTAGTTTCTGTTGTGTACCCTTTGGCTCGCACCTACCTTTTCAGAAAACCCATTACTTTGACCTGCAGCTATCCATGCCTCCTTATTCATTCACTGCATCTCTCTGATGTTTTCTATTGGTTAATTCAAAGTCCTTCCCACACTATTTAATATAACATTTAGAAATATTCGTTTTTTTGGAATGGAAGCCCATTCCCGCCACATAAAAAAAAAAAAAAAAAAAAAACATGCTTTGTTTAATCTTAATTATGACATAAGTCATGAAATAAAAAGTCAAAATTAGGTTTAGACCTATATCAATTAAATCATAATTTTTAATTTTTATGTCAAATGACAAAAAGTTGAGATTATGGCATAAAAAGTCAAAATTATGGCATCGTTACAGTTATATAAAAGTTGCAATTATGATAACTATTAGATAAAAGTAATTAAAAAAAAATCTAAATTCTGACAGTCATTATTATGACAATCATAATTATGAGATTAAACAGTTGCAATCATGAGGAAAAATTCTAAATTATGACTTTCTATGCCATAATTATGACAGAAAGTCATAATTTCATCCGGTAGGCTACTTTTAAATTTTGACTTAGTATAATCGACTTTAATTCATAATTTCGGCTTCTCAAAATTTTGACTTTTTAATGTCATAATTGATTTAAAGTCATAATTTGGTTTTAGTATGCCATTATTTCTATTCATAACTTCAACTTTTCATATCATATTTGACATGCCATAATTTTGACTTTTCATCTCATGAATTTTTTGATTTTTATTTTTTTGGTCAGAAATGGTTTTCAATAGGAAGAGGCTTGTTTAAGAGAAAACTCTCTTTCCTGTTTTCTGCATCAGGCTGTTGTGTTGAAGTGCTGGTTTATGAAACTCTGTCGTCAGGTCACTGCAGCGATAGAAGCCCAAACATCTGTTGACTGCGGTGTTTCGTAACAGTGTTCCCGCGCGCTGCACATGTGGCACAACTGAAAGCGATATGTTGCAGCTCACACCAGAGCAGAGCCGTCTCTTGTTCAGCAATGAATAAGTAATAAGAGCTGCCTCTCTGTGTTTGGCCCAAACCTTGGCTGTTTCCATTAACTCGGCCATTAAAGTTCCCGTCATGTATTTGTGTGACATCTGCTGGATTGTTCGATGGCAGAATGGATGGTTCCTTTCAGGCACTGAAGTGGTGAACATGGGGGAATCTCTCCATCTCTCTTCCTCCTCGAATTGGCTTTCATTAAGTGTTGTGCCGTTGTCCACTCCTGGGAAGATTGGCAACTGTCTTGAATATTTTCCACTTGTGAATAATCTTCCTCACTGTAGAATGATAGACTTCAATTTGTTTGGAAATGATCTTATAACCCTTCCTAGATTGTTGGGCAGCAACAACTGCTTCTCTAAGATCATCGCTGATGTCTTTCCTCCTTGCCATCGTGTTAACACACACCTGAATCCTCCAGACCAGCAAACTGCTCCTCGAAACTCTAAACACAAATCCATAACTTCTCACCCAATTCCCCAAACTTCTTATTTTCAGGTCAAAATGAAGCTCTCCACTCAAAACCATTCAATTTAGCTGAAAAAACTGATTTTCCCCTTAGACCCTCAAAAACAATAAAACAAGACATACTTCAAAATCCCGTGATAAGTTATTGCTTGTGGATTCATTTTGGCCTAGTTTTTGTTAAATAAACCATGACACTGTGTAATATGGCATGTGGCGTTGTTCGTCTGTATTTACCAAATGAAACCGTAGAATTCAAAAGGGTGTTATATTTCATTTCTTCCACAACTGACTGCAAACTGGCATTCCAACGATCCAATCAAATCCTGAGGACTAAATCCAACCCCGCCCCAGATTTTTTCTCATTCCAGAAGTGGTTTAATCTGATATTTGTCCCAATAGAGCATCTGAAGTTTGTCTACAAGAAAACTATTTTAAATAAAGTCTGTGCTGAGTTTGGTGCGATGTAGCTTGAAAGCCTGATGGTTTACTGTCATTAAGTCTATCTTCAACAGAAGAAGTTGCATTTCGAACTATATTCTAAACTGCATTCATAACTGCATGTTTATGAATTATAATGAGGCATTTCAACGTACATTTATACAGACTCAAAGTAAATAACAGTTTTTCAAAGCAGTGTTTTCTTTCATTTGGTTGTGCAGAAGGTTTGTTTTGTATCTCACAGCTTTTTTCTGATTAACGCTGCATAATATTCCCTGTAAATGTTTTATGTTTTTGTCAAAGTGAAGTTCTGGTGAAATCTGTTGTGTAATCTCTCAGAACAGATAAGTCACAGCTCTTTCTCATGACCTGAGCAGATGTTGAATTCAAAGTTTTTCAACTAAAAAAACGAAAAAGCAAACAGTAAGAATGAGGTTATTCCAAACTACATCATCTTACTTATACATACACCTCACTTTATCATGCTCTGCTTTCAAAGACAGCAACATCTGAAAAGCAACACGCTAATAAGACAAGCATGAACACATTCTGATGCCGGTTTTGGGGAGGGTGATTAGCATCCATGGGACAGCCTGCCCTCGTGCCAGCCAAACTTCCCCCACATTATACCAGTGAACAACACGGCCGTTGTTTCTGGCCAAGGAAATGCAAAGATGTTCTTTATTTTATGTGGCTTAAAGCTCCTGTGAATCAGCACTTTTGAGTGTCTCTGTGTGAAAGATTTCCTGTTCATTCTCAATGCAAATCCTTAAACCAAATTAAAGGGATAACTTCTCCCAGAATTAAAATTCTGTAATTTATACTTGCCCTCATTCTAAACCTTTATGATGTTTTGACGCTTGACGTCTTACAGGTTTTTAACATAGTAAATAATGGGTGAATGGTTCCTTTAAAATTGGTAAATGTGCATGCATTCAAAACAATCACAAAAAATTATATTATATACAAATGGTTTAAAAAAAATGATATGCATGATAATGAGCAACCAGGTGAAAACACATTGAATATATATACATTTTTATTCTATATAATTTTTTTAACTTATTCATAACTGTATTATTATTATAATATAATGTAATAATTATATATTTTATAATACAATATAGAATGATTTTATTAATAAAAAATAATCACAAAGAAATAATGCTGTGGAAATATAGAATGTTTTATCATCATTTTTGTAATGATGAACACTTTACAAAGGACATTATCCATATGAAAAAGCACTGAATACATATCGTTTTACATGATACTGTATATAGTATATTTTATAGATATTTACATTATACGTAGCCTTATATTTATTATTGTATATGTAAATATAGGCTAAATGCAAAAAATATGAAAACATAACGGTGTATACATATGTAAAGATTTCATCACTATTCATGATAATTAACAAACACTTATTCAGAATAAAACACTATATACAGTATATTATTTACTTAAACATTATACGTATTTACTTATATATTGGTCATTTATATATTAAAATATACATTGAAAAAAATCAGAAGAAAATACTGATGTTCTGATAAGTAGGATTTTTTTTTTTTATCAGTGTATTCATCATTTGCAAACACTTTACAAATAATATTATCCAGCTGAAAACACATATACATAACACATATTGAATATTTGATTCTGTGACTAGTTATCTGCAGTCTTCATCTGGTTTAAAAGCTTATTATCAGTCATGGTAATGTGAAACACACTGTTGTAATTCCTCAGATATCTGTGTTTAATGGATTCTTGGTAGGGGTCTGTCTGCGGGGGACATGCTGAGGAAGCAGAGCAGATAAAGGCTCGATTGTTTGCGTGTGGTGAAAGCTCAAGCTGTGGTTTCTGAAGTTCCTCAGAGGACATGTGAGCTTGTGTAATGGTCTGCTTGTATGTGTCATTGTTTGAGGTGGTGTGCGCCAGTAAAACACCAGGTAATAACAGCTTTGCCATGTAACTGATTCAATTCAAATTCAGCAATTGAACTTGATTTTCAAGTCGTTCTCAGTGTAATTCTGGTGCACAGTGAAGTCTGGCTCTACTCTCTTAAAAATAAAGGTTCCTTATTCCTTATAAAGGTTTCTATGGTTCCATGAATAACTTTTAAAGAGTATGTTCACACAAAAATGATCACCAAATTTACTCAATTTACACTGTAATATAGAAACAACAAAGAGAGAATATTTTTAAATAATTCTTTAATGGAACTCGACTCGCATACTGCCGTTACTGGAAGTCAGTGATTCTAGTTTATAAAGTTATAAATATGGATATTTTTCAAACAAAAAGGCATCGATTTGCTTCAGAAGGCCTTCATTAACCCCCTGGAGCCGTATGGATTACTTTTATAATGGATGGATGTGCTTTTTCGAGCTTCAAAAACTCTAACTCCCATTATAATGGTGCGTTCCATGCTATGGAAAATATGATATTTTCCACTTGTGAACTGGTATTTACCAGTGTGTTGCGTTCAAGTGCTTTAGTTGTCGTAATGTGGTAAAAAGATGGAGATCCAGACCTGTTATTTAGCTAAAACTATTTTAGATTGCTTAAGTCATCTGCTACAGCAAGATGATGATTTATCAAAACTCAAACGATAAATAATATGCTGTATATTTTCTAGATCATGAATAGTACATATTTTTACCATTCACGACTCTCGCGTTGCTCTCCGCCATTTTGAAAAGGTCAAAGGTTATCTCATCTCGTGCAACAAAATATTCTACAAGCTGCCCAGTGGAAAATACCACACGAGGGGGTGTTCATGTGCATTTTCCACGTCGGCTTTTGGCTTTTACCACAATTACCATAGCACGTGAACGCACCATAAAGCTGGGAAGAGCCAGGATATTTTCAAATATAACTCTGATTATATTTGGCTGACAGAAGAAAGTCATATCACCTAGGATGGCTTGAGGGTAAGTAAATTATGGGATCATTTTCATTTTTGGGTGAATGAATCCTTCAACATCCTTCTGTTCTTTATTATTTTTATAAATGTTCTTCACACTAAGATGGGGGACCAAAAATTTTGGTTCTACAGCATCACTGGGAAAAAAACACTTTTGAAACCTTTATTTTTAAGAGTAACTATATATTTATAGTTGCACCAAAGCGGCTGAAACTTTTTTTCCCTTCAGGACCGACTCCCACCTGGTCTCCATTACTGCCCTGTTCAGATCCTCCACCCCCTCTCCACACGTCCCGATCCCCGCAGGCCTCTGGTAATGCTCCACAGCGAGAAAAACCTCTGCAATGCAATTATACGACAGAAAAGAGCAGTGGAAAACACGCTGAGTGAAGGGAATGGTAATGAGTTTTCCGGCAGGTCAGTGGGATAGAGGGACTCCAGCCGTCACAACCGGCTTTTGATGCTCATGGATCAGACGCTATAAGAAGTGCAGTGAAAATCAAATGTCGTTCAATATCAGTCACAAATGATGGGAATATTAGCTGTGGTAGCTGGAAGGTGATCTGAACAGGAATTATTCATAATCAGTTTTGAATTTAAGTGTTTTGATACTGCCTTCTGCAATAAAAGTCAAATGAACTCAAAATAAATTCTTGAGCTGTGTCTATCAAAAATTAAATGGCTCATAAGAGTAGCTCATTTTATAATTTTTGTTTGTTTGTTTTGTTATTAACATTCATCCTCATTCAACTTATTCATTAATCATCCTCTCTACCATACTACTCTCAATTTTGGTAACACTTGACAATAAGGTTTCATTTGTTAACATTAGCATTTATTAATCTCAGTTAACATGAATTATTATATTATTAAAATCAAAAAAACGTATCTGTAGTCATAAGTTATAGACCTGAGCTAACACGAACCAATAAACATTGTATTTTTATTAACTAAAACAAAGATGAATAAATACTTTTGCAAATATACTGGTCATTGTTAGTTAATGCATTAACTAACGTTAACTAATGACACAGTTATCCTATTTTTGTATGTTCAATAGTCGCAGCCTCAAGTAATAACAGTTGACTGAGAGACCAGTGATGTCATCATTTGTCGTGATCAACTGCGACACAAAGTTTCTTTGAACTTTCTATTCATCAAAGAATCCAGAAATTTGAGTCTTGATACTTTATAAGGCTTTTTGCACTCAAATGAACTCAACATGGACCCAGTTTACTCTCTAAACATTTGTTCCTGGTTTTTATTGTGGACAAATAATCAATGTACGTTGTTCCAAAGAAAAGAAAATGCCTTTGTAAACTCCATTCTGGTATATAACACCTACAAATACAAAAAGTGACATCACTTCTTGTTGACGTTTTTACAGTGTGTTCAGGGGACAGGCAGCTAGCGGATGGTGAGGAGATGTTTGCTGTATGTGACAAAAAAATGTTTTGGCCTAAAAAAAACGTGTGACTTCGCTTAGAGCACCCTTAAAGCTGCAGTCCGTAGTTTTTCCTTTTTTTCCTCTTTGTCGCCATCTCTGTACGAAATCTGCAATTGCAGTTATTCGTAGAATCGTCAACTTTATGCATGGCCTCATCGACACGACAGCCATCAGCACTGACCCTCAACAAACTCGTCCACATACCGGCGTGATGACTCCGACTTCCAACCAGATGGAACTGGATAAATATTCTGAATGTTCCAATCTGACTTCTGATCTGTAATGCCGCCTGAATCATAATCATACACTGTTCGTTCGTTGGCCAGAGGAGAACTGGCCCTCTGACAGAGCCTGGGTTCTCACGGTGAACCGGTGCTTCAGTTGTTATTTTGTCTCACGGTCCGGTGGGAACCAAGCCAGGATCCGGAACTGTCATAGATTATACAAAATGAATTTCCATCATGCAAAGGCGCATCACAGAGGAACATTCATCCAGCTTGAAATTTCTAGGCCACCATGTCCAGTGTTGAGTAAACCTCTGGCTCAGGATCCAACGGCTTGTTTACAAAGAATCAGGCACCATATCAGAATCAGAATCAATTTTATTGCCAAGTAGTGTTGTGCACATACAAAGAATTTGCTTTGGTAATAAGGTGTTACCGAGGCTGCTATAATCAGCGCCAACTTGAGAAAAATACAGCATGACATGAGGAGAGGTGAGGAGAAAAAAAGGCGACCCCCAGACTATGCTCCTGTAAGGAGAACAGTCTGGGAACAGGAAAAAACACCTCAGCAACATTAGCACATAAACAGTACACTCTACAAACAAGACATTGCAACACGGTTGGGAGTGGGGCATGGAGGTAGTCCAGCCCAGGCAAGCAGCATCCGGTCCTGCAGCCATTATGGCGCTGGTCACAGACCTGCCTGTCAGACTGGGGGTACGAAGCGGCGAAGGCGTGGGATGGGGTGTGGGGCAGGTGCATATCTGTGTATATGTAAGTTCATGTGTGTGTAGGCCTGGGGAGAGTCGCTAAGCCAGCACCATAATCTAGGAGCCTCAGTCCGCAGGATTGTCATAGCGATACACAGCAAGTTGCCATGGAGACAACCTTGATCATGTCCCAGGCAGAGTCAACAATCACCAGGTGTCTGAGGAGTCGGGGAAGGAACGCAAGAGCGGCTCACTGCAGTGCTCTTCCGGGAGAGTTGTTGTTCCAGCAGCGGCCTTGGCCAAGTCCAGTGCTGGTAGTGGGGTGCCGAAACAGATAAGATTGTGATTGTTTGGTCTTGGGGCGAGTAGCCATATTCAATTTATACAGGCTATTCTCCTGGTCCATTTTGGTCTCTGAAACGATCCATTTGCCTTTGCAAAGCTGTGAGCTTCTCCATGATGTTATCCACATTGTGGTTCATAGACCCAGTCTGAGTGCTGACAGCTCTGCCCACCGCTTCAATCATGACGGGCAGCCTTGTGGGGCTTTGGACAGCTGTCACCGTCTTCTTAATTCCTCGATAAACCAGGGCAATGCCTAATCCAATCAGCAGAAGACCTGTTATCATGGTGCCAAATAGGTAGATATCTTCAACGTCCTCCACGGAAAGAGCCGCCAGACACACGACCCGCCACCTCTCCCACGTGTCCATCATGTAGCCAGCTGCGAACATCCCGGCAGGGCAGTCAGGTTCCCCCGAACCCAGGCTTCTCGTCGAGAAGATGGTGTCAATTGCGTTGAGAGACCAGTTGATCAAATCCATAATTTCTTGGTTTTGGAGAGCAGTGTAGCGAGAGTCTCTCAAAGTACAAGACATTAGACGTGACGAGAGAAGCAAAGCAGGAGAGGTAAGGGGAGGGAGAGAAAATGTGACCGCCTTCATTGAGAGCCAAGAGGCAAAGAACATGCAATGCATACGCATGCAATGTCGCTCTCGAATGGATATTGCTGTGCCCCAGTAAAATATTACTGATAAATTCTTGTGCGTCAATTGGAGACTACTGTATACCGACCAGAGAATCATTTTCATGGATAATCTTTAAGGCCCTGATATACTTCAAGTGAAATCGAAGAACAAACTTATGTGACAAAATTTCGAACAAAATCAAGCTCATTGGAGTTCATTTTGGGAGTTCAAAACAGCTTCCGGAAAAGTTTGCTCCGGCTGGTAAACACCTTTGTACTACCATTGGTCCGTGGCGATTCATCCAAGTCTGTGTTTTCCATCAGCTGTTTAGCATCAGAACTAGCAGCGTCAGATTAGTGAATTAATCACTTTTTGATCTAATTGGTCAAAGGGGTTTGCAAACAGGTTTGAAACTGTTCACAATTCAGCTCGATTCAATCAGACGATTTCCTCATGCACTGAATCCTGCTGGATAGTAAAGGCCCACTATCCACACAATGACCTGTAATATGAGAAAAATATGACCACCGAGAAAATTGAAAGCATCAGAATCAAAATCGTAAACGTTCAATCTTTGCTCGCGCCTTATAATTCAGCCTTAATTATCACCCCGCAAGAACAATTACAATGCTTTACAAACATAGAACAAAAAGAGTTAAATAAACTTATCACTTCATCTAAAACAACAACATGTTTATTAGATCCTATACCAACTGAATTACTGAAAGAAGTGTTACCTATAGTGGAAGAGCCTCTTCTCAATATTATTAACTCATCTTTATCTTTAGGTCATGTTCCAAGAACGTTCAAGCTGGCAGTTATAAAACCTCTTATTAAGAAACCACAATTAGATCCAAATAACCTAGCAAATTACAGACCCATTTCGAATCTTCCATTTATGTCAAAAATATTAGAAAAAGATGTGTCCGCTCAACTCTGCTCTTTCTTGCAAGAAAACGACATCTATGAAAAGTTTCAGTCTGGATTCAGGCCACATCATAGCACTGAAACTGCGCTTGTTAGAATCACAAATGATTTACTTTTAGCTTCGGACCAAGGCTGTATCTCAGTACTAGTTTTACTTGATCTTAGTGCTGCGTTCGATACTATAGATCACACAATACTCTTAGATCGACTACAAAATTACACTGGTGTTCAAGGACAAGCATTAAGCTGGTTCAGGTCATCCTTATCTGACCGCTACCATTTCGTCTACTTAAACGGAGAAAAATCGATTATAACTTCGGCAAACTATGGAGTGCCGCAGGGATCTGTGTTAGGCTCTTTATTATTCTCAATATATATGCTGCCACTTGGTAATATTCTAAGGAAACATGGAATTAGTTTCCATTGTTATGCTGATGACACTCAAATATATATTTCATCACGGCCAGATGAATACGCTAAATTATCCAAATTGACAGATTGTGTTAAAGATATAAAAGATTGGATGACGAGTAATTTTCTTTTATTAAATCCAGACAAGACAGAGGTAATACTTATCGTTTCTAAAAACCGTCCACAAAACCTTTCACAGCACGACTTTAACATAGTAGGATGCCCTGTTACTTTATCCGCTACAGTAAAAGACCTGGGTGTTACATTAGACTGCAACCTGTCTTTTGAAAAGCATATTTCATATGTTACAAAAACTGACTTTTTCCAACATTGCTAATCATCATCACTTCATTGGTTACCTATAAAGTTCCGTATTAACCCTCCTGTTACCCTCAAATCCGATAACATCTTTTACCCACTGGGGTCAATTTGACCCCAGTAATTTAAACCTCCAGAATATGATTTTTTTTTTTTTACAAAGGTTTGTGTCTCAGGTAATTTATATCTTTGTTGACTACTTAAATAACCTTTTAAGTTGACATCCATGACAGGCATGCGCTAGAGCCCAAGAGGTCACCACACTCCGGGGAGTGGCCAGTCACACCAAGGAGGCACGGTCGACCTTGCTGCTGGTATGCCAAAGCAAAGGCGTCCACTATCTTTTCCAGTGAGAGAGCCTTTCCCTTCAGCTTCCCACCATAACAGACAAAAAGCTGGTCTGAGGTCCTGAAACACTGCGTTCTGTCTACATAGGCGCGGAGAGCACGTACTGGACAGAGCGGAGAGCGCGTACTGGACAGAGCAGTGCCAAGGCTGGGTCTGCCTCCTCCAGGGGCAGCGCTTGCAGGTTCACCACCTGGTCCTGGAAGGGAATGGTAGGAATCTTGGGCACATATCCAGGCCGGGGTCTCAGGATCACGTGAGAGTAAGCCGGCCCGAATTCCAGGCACGCTTCGTCAATGGAGAATGTGTGCTGGTCCCCTACCCTCTTGATGGAAGCCAATGCAACCAGGAGTGCTGTCTTCATTGACAGGAACTTAAGCTCCACTGATTGCAAAGGCTCAAAGGGAGCACACTGCAGGGGATTTAGAACCACTGAGAGGTCCCAAGAGGGAACAAGAGGAGGGCGAGGAGGATTCAGTCCCCTCGCTCCCCTCAGGAACCTGATGATCAGCCCGTGCTTTCCTACGGACTTACCTTCCACTGTAACATGGTGTGCGGCAATAGCGGCAACGTATACTTTTAGGGTGGAGGGAGACAGCCTTCGCTCCAACCCTTCTTGAAGGAAGGAAAGCACGACACTGATAGAACATCTCCGGGGGTCTTCTTGGTGAGAAGAGCCCAGTTGACGAAAAGGTTCCACTTCAACGCGTAGACATGTCTCGTGGACGATGCTAAGCGGAAGTGATGGTAACCACCACCGCTGGTAGTAGGATACGCAACCTGCCTCATCCCGTCCAGGAGCCACACGTGGAGGTTCCAAAGATCAGGACGAGGGTGCCAAGGGTGTTTAGATGTCATTTTCAAATGAGAGAGATGGAGAACATAGAGAGCACACAGAGCACAAAGAGAAATGGTTTCGAAGGCTTCTGTTCACGCTTTTATAATGTTTGCTCCTCCCCTTTGTTTGGTAAACCATGAGAATTATGTTTTCCCCTCCCCCACGGCACAGGGGGAATAAATTTATGTAATATTATAATGAACATTATACAATTATAACATGTTATAGTGACCTCAATAAAACAACCAAAACAAATGTGTGTGAAATTTTAATATTTCTTATGTTTTATACAGCTAAAAGAGCCTGGGGTCAATTTGACCCCAAGGAACACCGATGCTACAAAATGTGTACAGGACATTGAAAAAATATCAGCAGGTTAATTTTATGTTTACAGAGTTGTCCCCATTAAATTAGGAAAAGTCATTAAATCTGAAGCAAAAAATAAAAAATAAATAAATTATGCATTTACAGACGTTAAACATTGAATGGGGTCAAATTGACCCCAAGGATAATAGGAGGGTTAAATACAAGGTATTGCTTTTGACTTATAAAGCTCTAAATGGTTTAGCTCCAGTCTATTTAACGGATCTTCTATCGCCTTACAATCCATCGCGCTCTTTAAGATCACTAAATTCAAGGCTTCTGGTCATTCCTAGGATATCCAGATCCACCAAAGGAGGCAGAGCATTTTCACATTTAGCTCCGAAGCTCTGGAATAGCCTTCCTGATATTGTTCGTTGCTCAGACTCGCTCTCCCAGTTTAAAACTAGACTGAAGACGCATCTATTTAGCCAGGCATTCATATAAATTTTTTATCTTACAGTTACTGTAAATTCAGCCTCTAGTTCATAAATGCCAGAGGAGAACTGGCCCCCGACTGAGCCTGGGTTCTCCCAAGGTTTTTTTTTCTCCATTGGGTCATCTGATGGAGTTTTAGGACACCATTAGGTCACTGGATGGAGTTTTTCGCTACCAAACTTGGATGTCTTTTTTTCCAGTAATAAACAAACATTGTTAAGTTGTTTTGATTGATACTGTGAAGCAGCTTTGATACAATCTGTATTGTGAAAAGCGCTATATAAATATATTTGACTTGACTTGACTTAATATGTATTACTGATGTATATGGACATTCTTTTGACACACTCATCTCTGACAGATAACAGAATACTTTCTGATTATAACTTGAAATAGGCATTTTCTGTGAAGCTTTTTTGAAATCAAAGCTAAACTTTAAGTTTAAACTTTTTTTTTTGAGCTTTGGCCATCAAAAGTGAAATGCATCATTAAACTAGTCTACGGAGCCCCTAAAGAGACATGGCACATGGTGAAGGAAAAATTATGAGATGGGAGGAAAAATTATGTCAATGCTTTCGCATTTTCTTGCCAATGTTTTGCATTCCTCTGAGAAACCTTGGATTCATTTGCAAAATGTTTGCATTCCCCAAGAAACGTTGGATTCGCTTGGAAAAAAAACAGAAAAGTTTTGCAAGTGAACAAAGATTTTCTGGGGAAGAATTTTTTCCCACAAGGCAACGCAAAGGGTTTGCGACCGTACAAAAATGTTCTCAGAGGAACGCAAAACTTTAGCGAGCAAAAGCAGATATTTTTTTCCATCACCGTGTCCCCATAGAGGCTTCGTAGTTTATTTGCTTCCTGCTCTAGATTTCATTTTAATTTCATAACCCAGACAGCTAGTGTCAGACCAGATTCGGCCCACATCTGATGCGCGTGGAATCCACATGTCCCAGATGTGGCCCGGATCTGGGCCGACATTGTGTTGCTGTCTAGGAAGCAATTTGATGTTTTTTTCTTTTTTCTGTAAGGAACAGACTGAAATTGAATTCCCCAATAGTAATCCTCTTCACCATAAAACTGCTAAAAAGATTCAAAAGTTGCGGCCTCAAGTTCAGACAGTTCTGACAGTGACATCAGAGCTTCCTTTGACCTTTCTATTCATCAAAGAATCTTGAAAAAAACATCACTGTTTCCACAAAAATATTAAGCAGCACAACTGTTTCCAACATTGGTAATCAGAATAAATGTTTCTTGAGCAGCAAATCATAGCCTAGAAATCTAGACGCACCCTAGCGGCATCAAAAAAATGTTTGCAGCCAATGTCGTCTAGCAACTCTCCGTTGCCTTGCAAGCTGGAAAAACCAAACTCTAGTGAGGCCAATCTCATGTGTATAGAGTCAGTGGGCGGGCTTAACATAATGACTGCTGAGTTGCGATCTTTCCGCGTGAATTACCTGCTACTTGAAAACAAACAAGATAGCTGCTGCTGCTGCTGGCGAACAGCGGTCTTTCAAATCGGCTTTGGTCGCGACTCTGGAAGAGTTAAGCTTTTCTTTGAGAAAAGAACAAAGAACGGCACTGAAGTCCGTCACTCTGACTACATCACCTTCTTCATTGCTCTGGTTGGTTGTATCGCTATCCTATTGCGTGCAGAGGGAATTTGAAAGACAACCGTTTATCCCGCCCCCCGGATTGAGCCCTGCCAATGGTGTGTTCCCAGACCCAACATCTTGATGTGGGTCTGGCTTGTCAGGCTAGCAAATCAGCATATTATGATTTCTGAAGGATCATGTGACACTGAAGACTGGAGTAATGATGATGAATTAGAAAGCGATTCATAAAATTTCACAATATAACTGTTTTTGCTGTATTTTTAATCAAATAAATGTAGCCGTGGTGAGCATAAGAGGCTTCTTTCAAAAATATAAAAAAAATGAACAGACCCCAAACTTTTGAACGGTATTGTAAATAATAAAATAATGTAACTATATTTGTAACGTAAATCTAATAAAACATTGCAGCTTTCTGGTATTATTAGGCCTGATGCACATAAACTGCTGGTTGAACTTAAGCGAGAATGTCACAAGAGCAATGTTAGGTGGACGCAGGATGAAACGCTCAGTTCTGTCAGGGTGCTGTAACTGCAGTAATTTCAGTTTCTGAAGAATCTCCAGGTGTGTGAGAGTCCTGTCTGTCATCATCATCATCATCATCATCAAAGTAGCAGCAGGAACATAGTGAGTGAATCTGAATCCAGGAGCTCTGTGTGGACTTGTTCTGAACTTCCGAGGGGCATATTTCTAAAAACGTCATCAAAAATAAACTAACGTCATCACCACGCATTGTGTCAATACGGTTACAATTATACAACTCCAATTTCCAATTTACAATTATACAACTCCAATTCCATAAATCCAACATGTTTGAATACGTTTCCTTTACCACTCTAATCTCACATGAATAAACACTGCTAATAAAGTGTGAGTCAGATCTAGCCAATGTGAGAATGTGTAATAAATGTGTTGCTTGTAAAGACCTCAGGGCTGTTTTACTACGAGTAATTTCCAGTGAAGTTTATGTTGTAATGTAACGCTAACAGGCAAAAGCAACTGTAACTTCACATTCTGAGGCAGCACTACAAGCTATTGCACATTCAAACATGGTCTCATCTTTGTAAAGGCTTGAAAACATGTTTATCTATACATAATTTTAAAGCTAATATCCTCTTCATGAAATTATTCTTAAAAATAAAGTTTTTTTTTATTGGCATCAGTTGTTCCGTGAAGAACCTTCCCATTCCATAAAAGAGAGAAAAGAAGGTTCTTTCGATTTTTTAAATGTTCTTCACACCAAGAAAAAAAATGGTTCTTTTAAGAAGTGTTCACTGAAAGGTTCCTTGGTGAACCAAAAATGGCTCTTCTACACTGTGAAACCCCCTTTTGGAACCTTTATGTTTAAAGTGCCCCATTAAGCTTTTTCAAATATTACCATTAATGCAGTATGTAATATAGCTGTTTATGAATGTAAAAGGTCTTCCAGCCTATGGTCTTCATTGGTTGCCTGTGAACAACATCTACTTTCACCCGCTCTCAAACACTGTAGTTGAAGCTGAGACCTGGAAGAGTTTGGTTTGTGTTCACGACGTTTTCAGCTCTGCAAATCCACTCTGCATGCACTTCCAAAGGTTGATGACTCGCTGTAAAAATTGATACGGAAATCCATCGTTACTGTTCATATTACTGTGTATACAAGCGCTGAGGATTCAGATCTTCATTTCTCACCCACACTGTAGACCAAATCACAACAGACTGGGCCATCTGACCAATCAGAGCAGAGTAGGCTCACAGAAAGGAGGGGTTTAGAGAGACTGAATCCACAAACTAACCGTTTTCAGACTCTTTGAGAAATTAAGTTATATGTAATGTATATTATGAGAAAAATTTGTGTTTTTTTACTTTGATGAATGTAAATATATTGTAGGAGACCTAAAAAAAACAATTAGGAATTTTTGAAAAACCATAATGGGTTTACACTTTAAGCGTGCATTAGTGCTGCTTTGACCTGAGAAACAGATTCTACAAACATTTGCATTTAAAATTGTTTCATATAAAATGCTGTAGATTTATTTATTATGTTCTGTTCAGCATATTTACAGTTTAGTAACAACTTTTTACACATGCAGCATGAGATTTAAACATTCTGCAATAAATAACATTCATTCTATAGAGATGAAATACTCAGATATTATTTACAATAACAAAATTTCAACATGCTGGTGTTCTCAACAGACGAAACAGATCAAAACCTCACTGAGTTCCTCATAAATCCCAGATTGCCACCACTGGCTGTGTTCAGAAATGCATTCTAGCATACTACTTCTGCAGTGTATATATTATAGTATGTGTACTATACTGAGTGGAACACAATACAGTGTTCGACTTGACTTTCCATTTCCAGTGTGACTTTTTAACATCACCATGTCTCATTATTTGATTAGACTCTCAAATGTTATATTTTAAACAAAAATGGGATGAAAATGTAAAAGACATATTTTTCAAAGATTGACAAATGTCACTCACTGAATTTAACATGCAAAGCGATGAGGTCATGTGACAAACGTTGCATACTACTGCTCGAAGTACTCAGTATGCTAGTATTCCACTCCGTACATAACCGCTGAGATTCCGAGTAAACATCAAACCGTGCCCTATAAAGTTCAACAGGTGGGTTGCGGAAGTAAAAATCCCGTTCCTTTTCTGTATATGGTAACTGATTTTTAACACCAACTTCGCTCACCTACTGTGAGTTACAAGACTTTACTTCATTTCCAAAACCAAGGTTGCCAAAAAAGTGGATGGGCACTGTTGCACTCTGTCATGACCTCAGTGAGTGGGTGGGGTTTCAGAGGTCTGTCAGTTCATTGGATGTTATTGCGGGTCTCTTCTGAGACAGCATGTCCTTCATCCAAAGGCACATCTAGTTTGCTGGTTAACTTAAGAAAAAGTTGATAGCCAGCATCACACCTCATAAATTTCTGTCTTGACATTCAAACGCACGCACACCTCATGAATGCAAGAACACCACCTTAGTTTAGTTTGGAACCCCTTAGTTTAATTCTGATACATTCTGGGTACATGAATGTAAATGTACTTGTATATCAGTGTGCTTCCAAACGCTCAAGGCTGAATGTATAAGTTGATGCATTTAGTGCGTGTGGCATTCAATCTGTTTGTCTTATATAATGTGTATGTGGCCGAGTCCTGCAGGAATACATTTCCTAAAGCAACAGTCCATGTGTGTGTATATCTGTGTGTATGCGTGTCCCGCACCCACGACACACCTGTATTGGTGTGTGTGTGCCGCTATTGGCTGCACAGTATGTCGATTCTCCATCACACACACACGCGTGCACGTTTACACAGCTACCTCCTTTTCCTCAGACTGCTTTCCAAGCTTCCGAGCTCCTCGTATCCCTGGTAGAAGAGCTCCAGTTCACGGCCTCCCCAGCTCCGCCAGACAGCCAGGCACCAGTCCATGTTTTCTTTACGGAAGCCGCACACAACGGTGTCCTTTGCGACGAGCGCCGCCTCCACGAGAGTCCTAAGAGACGGACAGACAGAGAGTGAGACCAGAGGCGAGCGAGCGCTTTCGTGCAAACGCTGAAAATAAACCAAGCATGGACTCTTCGCAGAAGTATCAGCGGGTCTGTTCTTGGAACGTCTCATAGAGGAGCAGTTACAGGCCCTGAAAGCGTCGCTTGTTTGATTAATGTGTGTTTACGCAGAGAGCTGACGGGAGTCAGACAGGGACAGAGACTAGTTTATGATAAACATTTCACAACAACGCTAACTTAAACTTAAGTTCTCCCTGAAGACCTACAGAACACACTAATAAAGATGGTTTAGCTGAATGGATGATTCTTATTGTTAGCTTTAATTTTTTTTTTTACTTTTACTAGTAGCCATTCACAGTTTCTTCAGAAAATGTAAAAATCTATGTGTGATTATTATGACTAATTTAATTATATATGCAACATCAATGTGTTTTATCATTCTGGCTGCTTTTCAATAATGTAATTGATGATTTCCTTGTCTTCTCATCCCTCCGTCCTTCAGCCTGTGACCTGGAAACCGATCAAACTCTGCCATGAAGAATGTATCAATTTTCAAATTGAGCCGGGAGGAACAAAGAGAAGGGAGGCTTCCAGAGGAGATACACAGGTGCATCCTATGCACAAATCTATATAGTCAAAAACACCTGAAACAAGCACTCATGCTTATGCTTTACCTGCGCAATTGAAATAAACCATATATTTAGAAATTAAAATAAACACAAAAAAGATTTGATGTACTGCTAATCGATTTTTGTAAAACATTTTTTCTTTGTTTATAAATAAAATAAAAGTAAAAAAAAAACTATTATATAATAAAATAAAATTAAAAATAAATAAATACAAAATACATAAATAAAGCTACATAAATAAATAAGCTAGTTTAAAAAAGTAGTTAAATTAAATAAATAAACCTTATATTTATGATTATGTATAGCTAGTAAAATCAATTTGAAAATAATATTAAAATTAAGTAAACCACATTTTTATTAAAAAAAAGGATATATAATAGGTAGTAAAATTAATTTCACACAAAATAAAAAGTAATATTAAACAAAATAAATAAATCATAATTAAAAATTGTATATAGCTAGTTTAAAAGTAATGATAAAATTGAAATAAATAAACACCTTATATGTATAAATAAATAAAAAAAGATTACACTAGTGACGTTTGTTTGATACAATTTGAAAATAAACAAAAGATTTTATGGTCAAATTTTTGTTCAACACAATATAAAAAAAGTTATAGTAAAAATATTAAATATATACACAATACTGTATTTTACATACAGTGCTTTATTAATGTCTTAATTAAAATCCAGCCACATAAGGGTTCCTGAAGTTGCTTTGCAGTGACGCTTCAGAAATATTCCATTCAACAAATATATTTCTCTGCTTCTATTCCTTCATCCTTGCATCCTAAGATGGAGAAGCTGTAGGACGCAAAATGAAACAAGGAAAAGAGGGTGAAAAGATAAGGAATGAAAAGCAGCCACAGGTTTTACTTCAGTGTGGTAAAATCACTGTAACACACAGCCTCTTGTGTTTTCTTCTTTCATCAGCATTATATCTGCCACAAGAACATTCAGGCAGACAAAATGCATAAAAAAATATAATGTGTTCTGAGGGATCAGCACAATTCATTTGTGCATGTGTGTGTTCGTAAAGGATTTTTATGAGGGTTTTGCCAGCAGTCTAAATGAGGTTGTGCGCAAACACTTTAATGTTTGGTCACGTGAAGCCGCTGGGCTCTTATGGGATGCATGTCTGCTGTGACGCAGGTGTGTGTGCGTGAAATGGTTTATGAACTGAACTGCAACTGCTAATTGTAGCCATCTCTCATTTCACTTGTTTAATAAGTTATTCTACTGTATTTTGAGGCAAATTCTTGCAGCTTTAAATATTTTAAAAATAAGATTCAATTCGCTTTCATCTATCAGAAAGAGTGTTTTGAAAGTTTTCCCCTCAAAACTCAATGCAGAAAATGCAAAAGACATCTGGGCTTGTTTATGGGCAGTAGAGCGCTACATCCATCACTGATTTTCATTTGCTACAGGCAATCGGTGTCACTAACAGTGTGGAATCATATATGTGGACACTGTGTGATTATTTATGTGACTGGCCGTTGACACGTACCCGTACTCTGGCACTCCAGGCGGCGTCAACACGGCTATCACACGACCCCTAAGTGACCCCGCCTGCTCTTGGACCTCGATAACCATGATGTCTCCTCCACGCCTGAAAACACATAAAAATAATCACACAGATAAACACAGGAGAATTCAAATAAATAAATAAATAAATCAGCCTGTGAATAATAAATGTAGCTAGTTTAAAAGAAATGCAAAAAAATAATATACAACTTATATTTAAAAAAAATATAACGTTTTATACAATGTCCGCAGTGCCCGGCCAAAAAAAAAACTGCCTAATGTTACTGAATAAATTTGAGGGTGTTAATGGACTCGGTCTACTACATCTGTATTTTGATCATTGTTCTAGATCTGATCTGGGTGTAGTCTTTGACAAAAATGTGTTTTTCTCAGCTTTTTGCTAAAAAAAAAAAAAAAAGATAAAAAAGATTTTGATTTTTGACTTTTGATAAAAAAAAAAAAAAGATTAAGCTATTATAAAACAGTTTTTTTTTTTGTTTAAAAAGCTGAGGCTCTGTTACATATTGCATGTTCAGATATTCATATAACAAATTCTGGGGCCATGAAAATTGTGTGAAAATTATCAAAAATGCTGGCGGTGGCTGGCACCTTTAAAAAAAATGCTGGCGGGAAAAGAGTTAAATACAAACAGCTACTTTTTTTTGGCCGGGCAATGAATAAAGCTAGTCAAATTTTTGTCAACAATATATAACAATTTTTAATAAATTAATAAACTATTTTAAAATAATAATAAAAAAAATGTATACAAAGATAGTTACATTTACCAGTTTACATTTAGTTACATTTACATATTAAAGACATTTTTTGGCAACAATATAATAATAAATTTTTTTTTAAAGTGAAATGAAACAAGGAAACGAGGATACACAAAAAAGGAATAAAAAGAAGCTGCAGCCATTTTGTCCACTTCAGTGTGTCAGTGATCAGAGCGCTGTCGCCCCTGTCATCTTTCACTTCACAATCACACACATATATATATATATTTTTTTGCCTATATATATATTCAATTTGCTTAATTAAAATGAGCTAATGCAACAATTCTTGATCATTTAATTTTAATGCATTTAATCTGCTAACATTTGCAAAACAGAAGTCTACTTAATCCATTTAAATAGGGACTACATGAATAATTTTTGTTGGCATCAACCAAAACCGTGAAAGAGAATTTGCAGTTCCCTTTATATTAATGAACTCTACATAATACTATCTGCCGATTTACTCTTTTATTGTTTGAATAAATTAACACATTGTACATTTATATTACATATTATACTATAATACAACAGTGAACTAACCTAACCTAGTTTATAAGTTGCAGGAAGCTTCTTTTATAAATCAATGTCCTTATTGGGCGCCTTTCCTTTGAGCACAATATGAGGCACCTGTGTGACCTGATTACACGGTGGTGTCTGGGTTATAGAGAATAAAGTCCTGCTCAAATTATAAACCGCTGAAATTATAATGCATTTTATATTCATGAATAAAACATAGAGATTTTAATGTGCTCTTCTGAAATAACACTTCATTCTGCCCTTGATCTTGTGCTTAAGCTCTCTTTAACCAAATGTTTAATTGATGAATAATGTTCTTTTGTCGCTCCTGGCACAACATTCATCATAGTCTGAAACCAGCAGACAATGATTGACCAATCACAGATTGGATTCTACACGTACGTCTGCAATCATGTTGTTTTAGGCTCAAACTAAGCCCGAGGTTCAGGTGATTTGCTCAAAACAACCTGCCCCACCTAAAAAACTGCTATTGAGATCAACGGGACTGCTAACGCTACCCCTAAAATCAGATGGCAGTGGCTGACTGAATGTTGATCCACGAGCATGTTCAACCTCTGTAAATCAGGTTAGGCTTCAAGGACGTCTAAAATGCCAACGTTTTAAAGTCAGTATGAAATACAAAATACACACGACCAATTTTACTGTACTGTAAAGTATTTCTAAGAGAAACAGCTATCTGACTGGTTAAAATATATTTTATAAAAATAATTATGAATGGATAAATTGTTTAGAATAAAATTAAGATTTCTAAAGATATAAGTAATGTGCATTAAAAAGGTCAGTTTTGATATTCCAACTTTAACAGCAGAGATGCTGTGCTAAATGCTTGTATGCTTTGTATGTGCTCAAAGTTTGTTAGTTGTATTGTCTGATTGGGCTGCACAATTAATCAGAAAACAAAACAAGATTATGATTACATGATCAACTAATCATGAAAAGTACTGATTAGAGCATTATATCTACTCAAGTTGCATTTGTATTTGCACCACTGTACAAAAATTTGGGGTCAGTATCATTTTTTTAAAAAGAAATTAATACTTCTATTCAGCAAATATGCATTAAATTGATAAAAAAGTAAAAAGATTTCTTATTCAAATAAATGCTGTTCTTTTGAACTTTATATTCATCAAATAATCCTGGAAAAATGTATCATGGTTTACACAAAAATATTAAGCTGCACAACTGTTTTCAACATTGATAATAATAAGAAATGTCTTATTACACTTTACAATAAAGGCTCATTTTTTAACATTGGTTAATGGATTAGTTATCGTGAACTAACAATATATTTTTATTAATCTTGGTTAATTCTAGTTAATAGAAACACAATTATTTATTGTTTGTTCACGTTAGTTCACAGTGTATAATATAAACAGGTACAACAATTGATTTTGAGAATGAATGAAAGTAACGTGACTGAAGACTGGAGTAATAAATTACATTTAAAAATACAGTAAAATGGAAAACAGTTATTTTAAATTGTAATATTTTCTGCATTTTTTAATGAACTAAATGCAGCCTTGGCAAGCATATGAGACTCTTACTAACCCCAAACAGAATTTTAAACAGAAGAACAGAGTTTATTTGGAATATAAATCTTTTATATATATAAACATTATAAACATTATAACTGTTTTTACTGTCACTTTTGATCAAATGAATGTGTCCTTGGTGAATAAAACTATTGATTTATTTAATATTTGATTTTCAAAAGTCTAGCCTTGTGGCATGACAGCATCAAAATAACACACAAATAAATGATTTTTAAATTCTATTAATCAAAAACAATCCCAAGGAAAATAATCTTTATTTATGATGTTTGTCATAACCGTCATGATGAAGTGCTAGCCGTACCTGGGAACCCAGATGGTGCTGTTGACAGGAATGATGTTTAAGGCCTTCATCTGCAGTGGTGTGTAGCTTTGATCCGCTAGTTCAGGATCTGTTGCGCTCCTGGATGGAACTGAATCTGGTGAAACTGCAACAGAAAAGGGCATACTGCTGGAGCTAGTCAAAGAGCTGAGGGGTCCCGAATTAGAGCGCTCGATGTGAGGAAGACCCGACGAGCCGCCCTGCTCCAAATCCCCGTTCTGATCCAGCTGTTCCGAGCTGAACCCGGAAGACGTCATGGAGCAGTAATCCAGGGAGTCCTGCTGGCACAAGATCTGTGTTCCTGCGTCCTCGCTGTGCGTAACCGTTATCTGCACTAGTTCCAGGTTGAGCGGAAGAGACTCCTTGTCTACGTCAGGGCTCAAGGGCGTCATGATCCCCGCCGGCCTCTCCACGGGGAAAACGTCACGCAGTGGATTGGCGTCGCTGCAGTTGTATGTGGCGCAGATCTGATAGCTTGCGGCGTGATACATCAGGAGTGTGTTGGTGTGACTGTCCAGACACCAGACGGCCTCTTCGCCCCAGCAGCTGGAGGATGATGCCATGGACACCACGCAGGATGGCGGAAGATACGGGTCGAGGCGGCGGATGGGTTGAAGCGTGAGACTGTCGATGACGAGCACACCAGGGCCGTTGGTGTACCACACCTCTGATCCGGTGCTCACGGGCACGATGCTTCGCACGGGGTACGGCCGCTGCCGAGGGTCCGAGTCGTCCATACTCAGAAGACGCTGGTTGATCGTGTGCGAGCAGATGTAGCTCTCTCCCTCCACTGGCATGTCGTCTACCAGAGAATAAACCGCTATGAGACCATCAGACATGCCTGCAAACACCTGAGGGAGAGACTGAAAAAGAGACATAATGTAAATAAATAATTTGTAATGTAATTAACAGGTAAATATTTTCCAACTAAAATATGTACAAGTTTAAACCAGACATAATTACTTGAGTTGCAAAATTGCATAAGATATTAAAACTTGTTTTAAGTTTTCACTTATCACAAGCAAAAATAATATTTGTATAAATATAATATAATTGAACATACCACTAGCGGCACCAAAACAGAAATGCAAAAACAAAGACATCACAAGTTGTCAAAAATAAAAATGCACATATGTGGAAATTCTGTTTGATGCCCCACGAGCTTGAAATGCTGCATATTTCAAAACAAGATTTCTCGGCACGTCTGTTCCATACTGATAACTAATGTACATGTGGATGATCTAAGAAGTCAAAAACATGTCATGATGTCATACAAATATCACAAGCAACAAAATAACGACTAGTTGAACAGAATAGGAGGCCGTTCACACATGACAAGTTTGTCAGTGCTGTTTTTTAATAGCTGAGCTTTTTTGCGGAGTACTTTTGTCTAATTTTCCACCTCAAATATCTACAAGTCCCTGAAACAAGACCTACTTGGAAAGCAACACTGCATAAGATATTAGGATTTGTTTTCAGAGCTTTCTTAATACAAGTGTTTTTTTGTCACGACTGATGCTGATGGAATGGTTAATACATCCTGATGTTAGTGGCATATGTTGAGCACTATAGATCCATTCTAATGGGGGAAGCATCACCCCAAGCTGGAGCAAGCAAGGACACATTGCAACAAGCATGTTGCGGCAACCCTAGCGGCAGCAAAATCTGATCAGATCGCGACTTCGAAACTCCTGAAGCATTTCCAGAAAAGTGTGCCATATGCATCACACGTTCAGCCAACGGCCCGTGGGTGTGACGTCTGAGGCTGAGACTAGTTATTTCCTAACCATCACCGCAAGCTGCTTGAATCTGTGCTGCGTAGTGCTAAAAGCACAGCATGTGCAACGCGAACAGTTGCCAATGACAACAGATAAGTAACGCACATAGCCAATATGATCGCATGACGAATTCCTCTCGCTAAATTCCCGATTGCACGATTCCTTGTGAGATGATTCGGTTTGCCTGCGGAATTTCGCAATTTAATTGGCTCCTGAGAAACGCGATAGCTGCTGTTAATACTGAAGAAGCTTATAGACAGTTATAGGCGTCGTATTCCTGTAGGTAGACGTGCATCAGCTGATGCGAGTTGACTAACGTGACCTGCCAGAACTGACGCTACGCTTAATATTAATATAATATATATATTTATTTATTTATTTTTGCTAGAAAACAAGTCAAAAAGACTAATTAAAGACTCATTAAGAAGTCATTTTTGGGGACGAGATTAGTGTAGATTGTGTATGAGAGTTAATGTGCCTATGAATGCATCACCCAATTCTGTTGTGATCCGTCAAGCTGCTTTTAACTTCTAAATGACCTAGATATCTGAGAATCTTCACAAACACACAGTCATACTAAATCCAAACAAAATCCTATCTAACAATACAACACATTTATTCTCTGTATATTTTAGTCCACCTTCACATGCATTTTTTCATCCAAGAGCCATATCAAAAAGTTTCCTCCCTAAAACCGCCCTGACAGCATAAGAGTGTGTTTGCAGAAGTGACGAGGACTGAATATGTCATTGGGACGTCTGATGAAGAGAGGGAGAGTGGGAACACCTGGACGCCAGCTACTTCAAAAGTGAGACGAATAACAAGAGACACACAAGTGACACACAAGTGACACACAAGTGACACACAAGTGACACACACACCAGCCAAAAACTCTACTTTTTGTAGGTATTACTTTTCTGTCATGTTGAGATCAAAAATAATAACTGCATATATATACTGTGCATTGTATGTAAACAGTTTTCCTTTTACTTTGGATATCTAAACCAAGAAAACAAAACAAACAAAAAACATGATAAACAGAAGCGTAGTTTTAGCGTAGCAAGTCGGGGCACTGACCTCTTTCCTGGCGGGCAGCAAAAAGAGACAGGTTACCACGGCCGGACAGGAGAGCAGTTTCTGCGGGTGACTCAAGGGACACATCTCTTTCAGGCTGTAGATAAAGACTTCCTGTTCCTGAAGAAACATCAACAAGGTATCAAGATAACATGTCCATTCATTTGGTGTGCTCACTTACAAATAGGGTTGGAAATCGAGAAATGCTTGTTTTTTTTTTTTACACAAAATACTGGGACCAAATGAAATTCATGATATTTGGGTTCACCGGTGGTTCTGGATCAACAGTCTAAAACCACAGAAAATCATCTATACATGCTGCCATTGTGCTGCATTAAAATCTATGTGTCTTTTCTTGGTAAACTGTATGTGCTATTTCAAATGTTTCTGAGTAAAGATGGTGGTTGCAGTATAAAGATGCCTTTAGAACTGTTCTGTTTTTCCCGTAATCCAATTACTGTCCATTCTTTCTTCCTCAAAATAACTAAAATAATGGTTGAGGCACAATTGTTTTTTAACTGAAATCAGAATAACACTGTCCTTTCCATAATTACAAAGTGCTATCTGAAGATGTATTCTTACACTTCAATGCTTGAGAAAAACTAGTCAGTCAAACTTAAAACAGTAAAACAAAATGAACTAAATTAAAGGTCACTGTTTTTATGTTGAAATACTTAAACACTTATTTTGGGCACTATCAGATGTTTAAAATACACTACAGTTCAAAAGATTTGGGTCCGCAAGTTTTTTAATGTTTTTGTTAATGTTTTGTTCTCTTATGCTCACCAAGGCAGCATTTGTTTTATTAAAGATAATAAAAACAGTAATGTGAAATATTATTATAATTTAAAATAACTATCTTCTGTTTGAATGCATTTTAAAATGTAATTTATACCTATGATGGAAAAGCTGAATTTTCAGCATCATTACTCCAGATGATGATCCTTCACACATGATCACATGACCCTTCAGAAATCATTCTAATATGTTGATTTGCTGCTCAAGAAACATTTATTCTTATATGAATTCATGTAATTGTTGAAAAAAGCTGTAATGCTTAATATTTATGTGGAAACTGTGATGCATTCTTTTCAGGTTTTTTTAATGAATAGAAAGTTCAAAAGAACAATTTATTTGAAATGGAAATCTTTTGAAACATTATAAAATGTCTTCACAGTCACTTCAATCAATTTGTTTCATCCTTGCTGAATAAAAATATTAATATCTTAAAAAACAACAACAACAAATAAATTACCCCAAACTTTTGAATGGTATAGTGAAACCTTATTAAACATCTCTTAAAATGCTTTCTGTATAAAATCTTAGCCTACAGGCATTAAAAACAAGGCAGTGTCAACTAATAGTGTGAGTTTGAGGCGGAGGAATCTATTTAGGAAACCTGTTTGAAAAAGGTCATTATGTTTGCTATCCTGCCAGTGGTGAAGAAATCACAAACAAAACTTCAAAGATTAATTACAACACATCTTCTTCACTGTGAGAGCCTGAGGACAGTGTATATCCATTAGTGCTGTTGCCTTGGTAACATTCCTACACTGCTGAACAGAATGCAGAAGACTGACAGCGAGCCGCGCCATGTTACCCAGAGGCTCACCTCAGTGGCGGTCCACAGGGTGTTCTCCATCTTTATTTGGCAGCTCAGACGTGTTCCCGGGCATGACATCCGCTTTACCTCCACCTGCCCCTTGGCCAAGTTTACAACGGTGTAGTTCCTGTAAGATACGCACACATGCACACACACACATGCACACACAAGGTTTAAAATTAAGAAAATCTGAGTGGTGCTTTTCTTGTGAAAAAAAAAAAAATGCTAGGGACAGGGTTATTTTGTTACCATTAACAAAAACTATTAAAAACCTTTTTGGGTCCCACTTTATATTAAGTGGCTTTAAGTATTATGTACTTACATTGAAAAATATGTACAATGTATTTATTGTATTCATGTTGTATTGTAAAACACTTTTTGGCTGGTGTGGTTGTATGGGTAGGTTTAAGGGTGGGTTTAGGTGTAAGGGAAGGGTCAACGGTGTAATTACAAATGTAATTACATACATTAATTACAGCTGGAATTACATGCAGGTATTTTAAAAATATAAGTACAATGTAAAAACATGTATGTACACAATTAGTCCATTGAATCAAATTATTAGTTTCAATGTAAGTACATAGTACTTAAAGCCACTTAATATGAAGAGGAGATCAAATGAAATACAAAAATTTGATTTTAGTTTTAATTATTTTACCAAAATTAGAAATGTTACCTTGGAAACTAACTGAAATTAGTATAAGCTGAAGTTGCACTGAAAAAAGTGAAAAAAAGTGAATTAAATTAAGCTGAAATGAATTAAACCTAAATAGTAAATCACTAGTAATTGAACAACTAATAAAAAAGACAATTTTTTTTAAATAACTGAAAATGTAAAATAAAAGTTCATTCAAAATATTTCCTGAAAATGTAAAATAAAAGTTAATTCAAAATATTAATAAAACATACGTAACTAGTACATAAATAGAACACTTTTTTCACATCATTTTGTTGTGTTTTAAATAGGTTTATAGTTTTTAATACATTTTTATTTATTAGTTTGAGTTATTTTAGAGCTTTCAATTCTCAATTCTAAACAAAACTAAACGAAAATTAGAAATGACGCCTTAGCAACTAGCTTTAATAAAATAAGTACTTTTTTAATATTTTGTTTTGTTTCAAATAAAGACATTTTTTTCTTTATAGTTTTAGTTTACAATAATAAACTTTGTTTGGGGTGATTGACAGGTGATTACTTACTGGCTCAATTCAAAAGAGTATGCCCACAAGTCTCTGTGTTATTCCTTTATATTCACATTTCCATGACTGTTAAATTTTCATTAAGGCCTGGAAATATTAATTGATATTTTACACCGCAATAATGTTGCTTGACGCCACTAATAAACATAACTCAAGTCCTGGCTGTTATGTTCTGAGTAGTTTTTTTTACGGACATGTGTTACAAAGCCAAAATGAGTTTAATACACGGTTTGATTTATGAGC